>OX452977.1:11200000-11891342 GCA_949699065.1 Metalampra italica | reverse complement strand
CTAACCTAACCTAACCTAACCTAACCTAACCTAACCTAACCTAACCTAACCTAACCTAACCTAACCTAACCTAACCTAACCTAACCTAACCTAACCTAACCTAACCTAACCTAACCTAACCTAACCTAACCTAACCTAACCTAACCTAACCTAACCTAACCTAACCTAACCTAACCTAACCTAACCTAACCTAACCTAACCTAACCTAACCTAACCTAACCTAACCTAACCTAACCTAACCTAACCTAACCTAACCTAACCTAACCTAACCTAACCTAACCTAACCTAACCTAACCTAACCTAACCTAACCTAACCTAACCTAACCTAACCTAACCTAACCTAACCTAACCTAACCTAACCTAACCTAACCTAACCTAACCTAACCTAACCTAACCTAACCTAACCTAACCTAACCTAACCTAACCTAACCTAACCTAACCTAACCTAACCTAACCTAACCTAACCTAACCTAACCTAACCTAACCTAACCTAACCTAACCTAACCTAACCTAACCTAACCTAACCTAACCTAACCTAACCTAACCTAACCTAACCTAACCTAACCTAACCTAACCTAACCTAACCTAACCTAACCTAACCTAACCTAACCTAACCTAACCTAACCTAACCTAACCTAACCTAACCTAACCTAACCTAACCTAACCTAACCTAACCTAACCTAACCTAACCTAACCTAACCTAACCTAACCTAACCTAACCTAACCTAACCTAACCTAACCTAACCTAACCTAACCTAACCTAACCTAACCTAACCTAACCTAACCTAACCTAACCTAACCTAACCTAACCTAACCTAACCTAACCTAACCTAACCTAACCTAACCTAACCTAACCTAACCTAACCTAACCTAACCTAACCTAACCTAACCTAACCTAACCTAACCTAACCTAACCTAACCTAACCTAACCTAACCTAACCTAACCTAACCTAACCTAACCTAACCTAACCTAACCTAACCTAACCTAACCTAACCTAACCTAACCTAACCTAACCTAACCTAACCTAACCTAACCTAACCTAACCTAACCTAACCTAACCTAACCTAACCTAACCTAACCTAACCTAACCTAACCTAACCTAACCTAACCTAACCTAACCTAACCTAACCTAACCTAACCTAACCTAACCTAACCTAACCTAACCTAACCTAACCTAACCTAACCTAACCTAACCTAACCTAACCTAACCTAACCTAACCTAACCTAACCTAACCTAACCTAACCTAACCTAACCTAACCTAACCTAACCTAACCTAACCTAACCTAACCTAACCTAACCTAACCTAACCTAACCTAACCTAACCTAACCTAACCTAACCTAACCTAACCTAACCTAACCTAACCTAACCTAACCTAACCTAACCTAACCTAACCTAACCTAACCTAACCTAACCTAACCTAACCTAACCTAACCTAACCTAACCTAACCTAACCTAACCTAACCTAACCTAACCTAACCTAACCTAACCTAACCTAACCTAACCTAACCTAACCTAACCTAACCTAACCTAACCTAACCTAACCTAACCTAACCTAACCTAACCTAACCTAACCTAACCTAACCTAACCTAACCTAACCTAACCTAACCTAACCTAACCTAACCTAACCTAACCTAACCTAACCTAACCTAACCTAACCTAACCTAACCTAACCTAACCTAACCTAACCTAACCTAACCTAACCTAACCTAACCTAACCTAACCTAACCTAACCTAACCTAACCTAACCTAACCTAACCTAACCTAACCTAACCTAACCTAACCTAACCTAACCTAACCTAACCTAACCTAACCTAACCTAACCTAACCTAACCTAACCTAACCTAACCTAACCTAACCTAACCTAACCTAACCTAACCTAACCTAACCTAACCTAACCTAACCTAACCTAACCTAACCTAACCTAACCTAACCTAACCTAACCTAACCTAACCTAACCTAACCTAACCTAACCTAACCTAACCTAACCTAACCTAACCTAACCTAACCTAACCTAACCTAACCTAACCTAACCTAACCTAACCTAACCTAACCTAACCTAACCTAACCTAACCTAACCTAACCTAACCTAACCTAACCTAACCTAACCTAACCTAACCTAACCTAACCTAACCTAACCTAACCTAACCTAACCTAACCTAACCTAACCTAACCTAACCTAACCTAACCTAACCTAACCTAACCTAACCTAACCTAACCTAACCTAACCTAACCTAACCTAACCTAACCTAACCTAACCTAACCTAACCTAACCTAACCTAACCTAACCTAACCTAACCTAACCTAACCTAACCTAACCTAACCTAACCTAACCTAACCTAACCTAACCTAACCTAACCTAACCTAACCTAACCTAACCTAACCTAACCTAACCTAACCTAACCTAACCTAACCTAACCTAACCTAACCTAACCTAACCTAACCTAACCTAACCTAACCTAACCTAACCTAACCTAACCTAACCTAACCTAACCTAACCTAACCTAACCTAACCTAACCTAACCTAACCTAACCTAACCTAACCTAACCTAACCTAACCTAACCTAACCTAACCTAACCTAACCTAACCTAACCTAACCTAACCTAACCTAACCTAACCTAACCTAACCTAACCTAACCTAACCTTTTTTTTTTTTTTTTTTTTTCACGGAGTGGAAACGCTTTATGCGTACCCAGGGGGAAGATGGGTTATGTGGGACTCTCTCCTCAGTTAGAGCGGTAGAGGAGCATACCCACTAAAACCACTCCGGTGTTTCACCCTCTTTGCCGTTTGGAGTAGGGGTGCCATGGGATCTGAGGATTCTACCAGGACACCCCCCGGCCGCACCGGCCTGAGCCGGTGCTCCCGCGCTTTGAAGGGGAGGACCGTGAAACACCGCGGTCCTCCCCCAGACGTGTGAAGTCGAAGTTGGTGGGTTTCCCCCAGAAACAAATACCCACTGACTCCACTCGGGGTTTCAGGCCTGCAGCGAACTGCGCCCTCCGTCCACCCCTCCGTCCACGCCGGAACGGGTGCGCGTCGACCGAGGTCTTCACGCTCCCGCTCCACGGCCTCCTACTGCGACGCAACGGAGTCGCAGAAGGAGGCCCCCCTCCGCCAACGGGGTGAGAGTTACCTCCCTCCCCGCGGCTCCTCTTGGGCTGCGGTTTCCCGGTACACCCCTCTGGCTACGGGTCCCCGCAGCCCAGGCGCTCCAAGTGCGACTTTCCGAAGAAAGCCACAATGGAGCGCCCCCTCATGGGTTCCTCTTAGCTTCACCGTGCGCCCTCTACACGGTTACTGAGCCCCCCCGCCACGACAAGGCGAGAACCCGTTGGGGGGGAACCTAACCTAACCTAACCTAACCTAACCTAACCTAACCTAACCTAACCTAACCTAACCTAACCTAACCTAACCTAACCTAACCTAACCTAACCTAACCTAACCTAACCTAACCTAACCTAACCTAACCTAACCTAACCTAACCTAACCTAACCTAACCTAACCTAACCTAACCTAACCTAACCTAACCTAACCTAACCTAACCTAACCTAACCTAACCTAACCTAACCTAACCTAACCTAACCTAACCTAACCTAACCTAACCTAACCTAACCTAACCTAACCTAACCTAACCTAACCTAACCTAACCTAACCTAACCTAACCTAACCTAACCTAACCTAACCTAACCTAACCTAACCTAACCTAACCTAACCTAACCTAACCTAACCTAACCTAACCTAACCTAACCTAACCTAACCTAACCTAACCTAACCTAACCTAACCTAACCTAACCTAACCTAACCTAACCTAACCTAACCTAACCTAACCTAACCTAACCTAACCTAACCTAACCTAACCTAACCTAACCTAACCTAACCTAACCTAACCTAACCTAACCTAACCTAACCTAACCTAACCTAACCTAACCTAACCTAACCTAACCTAACCTAACCTAACCTAACCTAACCTAACCTAACCTAACCTAACCTAACCTAACCTAACCTAACCTAACCTAACCTAACCTAACCTAACCTAACCTAACCTAACCTAACCTAACCTAACCTAACCTAACCTAACCTAACCTAACCTAACCTAACCTAACCTAACCTAACCTAACCTAACCTAACCTAACCTAACCTAACCTAACCTAACCTAACCTAACCTAACCTAACCTAACCTAACCTAACCTAACCTAACCTAACCTAACCTAACCTAACCTAACCTAACCTAACCTAACCTAACCTAACCTAACCTAACCTAACCTAACCTAACCTAACCTAACCTAACCTAACCTAACCTAACCTAACCTAACCTAACCTAACCTAACCTAACCTAACCTAACCTAACCTAACCTAACCTAACCTAACCTAACCTAACCTAACCTAACCTAACCTAACCTAACCTAACCTAACCTAACCTAACCTAACCTAACCTAACCTAACCTAACCTAACCTAACCTAACCTAACCTAACCTAACCTAACCTAACCTAACCTAACCTAACCTAACCTAACCTAACCTAACCTAACCTAACCTAACCTAACCTAACCTAACCTAACCTAACCTAACCTAACCTAACCTAACCTAACCTAACCTAACCTAACCTAACCTAACCTAACCTAACCTAACCTAACCTAACCTAACCTAACCTAACCTAACCTAACCTAACCTAACCTAACCTAACCTAACCTAACCTAACCTAACCTAACCTAACCTAACCTAACCTAACCTAACCTAACCTAACCTAACCTAACCTAACCTAACCTAACCTAACCTAACCTAACCTAACCTAACCTAACCTAACCTAACCTAACCTAACCTAACCTAACCTAACCTAACCTAACCTAACCTAACCTAACCTAACCTAACCTAACCTAACCTAACCTAACCTAACCTAACCTAACCTAACCTAACCTAACCTAACCTAACCTAACCTAACCTAACCTAACCTAACCTAACCTAACCTAACCTAACCTAACCTAACCTAACCTAACCTAACCTAACCTAACCTAACCTAACCTAACCTAACCTAACCTAACCTAACCTAACCTAACCTAACCTAACCTAACCTAACCTAACCTAACCTAACCTAACCTAACCTAACCTAACCTAACCTAACCTAACCTAACCTAACCTAACCTAACCTAACCTAACCTAACCTAACCTAACCTAACCTAACCTAACCTAACCTAACCTAACCTAACCTAACCTAACCTAACCTAACCTAACCTAACCTAACCTAACCTAACCTAACCTAACCTAACCTAACCTAACCTAACCTAACCTAACCTAACCTAACCTAACCTAACCTAACCTAACCTAACCTAACCTAACCTAACCTAACCTAACCTAACCTAACCTAACCTAACCTAACCTAACCTAACCTAACCTAACCTAACCTAACCTAACCTAACCTAACCTAACCTAACCTAACCTAACCTAACCTAACCTAACCTAACCTAACCTAACCTAACCTAACCTAACCTAACCTAACCTAACCTAACCTAACCTAACCTAACCTAACCTAACCTAACCTAACCTAACCTAACCTAACCTAACCTAACCTAACCTAACCTAACCTAACCTAACCTAACCTAACCTAACCTAACCTAACCTAACCTAACCTAACCTAACCTAACCTAACCTAACCTAACCTAACCTAACCTAACCTAACCTAACCTAACCTAACCTAACCTAACCTAACCTAACCTAACCTAACCTAACCTAACCTAACCTAACCTAACCTAACCTAACCTAACCTAACCTAACCTAACCTAACCTAACCTAACCTAACCTAACCTAACCTAACCTAACCTAACCTAACCTAACCTAACCTAACCTAACCTAACCTAACCTAACCTAACCTAACCTAACCTAACCTAACCTAACCTAACCTAACCTAACCTAACCTAACCTAACCTAACCTAACCTAACCTAACCTAACCTAACCTAACCTAACCTAACCTAACCTAACCTAACCTAACCTAACCTAACCTAACCTAACCTAACCTAACCTAACCTAACCTAACCTAACCTAACCTAACCTAACCTAACCTAACCTAACCTAACCTAACCTAACCTAACCTAACCTAACCTAACCTAACCTAACCTAACCTAACCTAACCTAACCTAACCTAACCTAACCTAACCTAACCTAACCTAACCTAACCTAACCTAACCTAACCTAACCTAACCTAACCTAACCTAACCTAACCTAACCTAACCTAACCTAACCTAACCTAACCTAACCTAACCTAACCTAACCTAACCTAACCTAACCTAACCTAACCTAACCTAACCTAACCTAACCTAACCTAACCTAACCTAACCTAACCTAACCTAACCTAACCTAACCTAACCTAACCTAACCTAACCTAACCTAACCTAACCTAACCTAACCTAACCTAACCTAACCTAACCTAACCTAACCTAACCTAACCTAACCTAACCTAACCTAACCTAACCTAACCTAACCTAACCTAACCTAACCTAACCTAACCTAACCTAACCTAACCTAACCTAACCTAACCTAACCTAACCTAACCTAACCTAACCTAACCTAACCTAACCTAACCTAACCTAACCTAACCTAACCTAACCTAACCTAACCTAACCTAACCTAACCTAACCTAACCTAACCTAACCTAACCTAACCTAACCTAACCTAACCTAACCTAACCTTTTTTTTTTTTTTTTTTTTTTTTTTTTTTTCACGGAGTGGAAACGCTTTATGCGTACCCAGGGGGAAGATGGGTTATGTGGGACTCTCTCCTCAGAGATAGCGATAGAGGAGCATACCCACTAAAACCACTCCGGCGTTTCACCCTCTTGGCCGTTTGGTGTAGGGGTGCCGTGGGATCCATTGGATTCTACCAGGACACCCCCCGGCCGCACCGGCCTAAGCCGGTGCTCCCGCGCTTTGGAGGAAAGGACCGTGAAACGCAACGGCCCTTCCCTCAGACGTGTGGAGCCTTAACGGTGGGTTTCCCCCGAATACCCACGACTCCACTGGGGGCTTGGCTTGCAGCGAACTGCGCCTGCGCTCAGCCCCTCCGTCTGCGCCGGGGCGGGCGCGCGCCGACACTGCCAACACGATGACAGTATCGGCGCGCACCCGCCCCGGGCCCCCTTCTGCGAGATGAGATTCTTGCAAAAGGGGGCCATGACCTCCCGCGACCTCTCGCTGCCCAGCATGGTCGCCGCTACGGCGTGCAGCGAGAGGTCACCCACCACTGCCGCCCTTCAAACGTCCATCCCCTCCTCAGGACGTCTGGGGTCCGCCTCCGGGGTCCCTGTTGGGGGCGCCTGCCCTCTGGTCGCCGGCGGAGTGCACGCCCGTCCACCCATTACGTGGTCGGCCGGGCGCCTGGCGAGCTGGCACACTGCGCAGTGCGCCTTCACCTCTTTACACTCCGCCAGCTTGTGACCCGGCCTGCTGCACCGGATGCACAGGGCGCTTCTGTCCACTGGTGATGGACAGAGCGCCCTCGTGTGCCCCGTGCCGAAGCACCGGAAACACCTCATAGCTGTCGGCATCATGGCTTTGACCCGGGCCGCAGACCACCCCACCTGGAGACGCCCCGCCTGGATTAGGGCGTTAGCCGCCGTGACCGGACACTTTACTAGGGCCGTTCCCATTCCACCGCGGAGCACACGGATGGCCCCCACCTTGACCTGCGTGAGCAGGCACCGCCCCAGGTCCGAGACCGCTTTGCCCACCGCCTCCTGCGTCGCCGTCTCATTGAGGCCGGTGAGCTGGATCTCGGCCATTTTGACGGGCCTGTATACGCTGGCCACGTCCCCCACCAGGGCCTTGATCCTCGCGCAGAGGTCGTCGGCCCCCCTTTCTCTATTCTCGCCGGGGACCTCGAAAATACGGGCCCCCGTCGCCGTCTGCCGCAAGGTGACGTGCTGCAGTCCCACCTCGGCAAGGTCGAATGATGTGACCACCTTCCCGATGACCGCGGGATATGACACCTCAGCCTCGGGCTTGAGGGAGATCACTACGGCCGCCGTGTTGGGGGTAGGCAGCTTCTTCGCCCCTTGTGGGGGCTTCTTCTGCTGCACTGGAGGGGGCTTCCTCGACTGCACTGGCTGTGCAGCCTGGGATTTTTTCCCCTTCCCCTTCCCTTTGTCCTTGACCACGTCCACCCAAGGTCTTGGAGGGGGAGGTGGTGCACTCTGTGCAGAAGAGGAAGAGGGTCCCTGACCGCTCCCACTCTGCACTGAACCGTCAGGGGCCCGCCGCTCCTTGGAAGCGGGAGTCTTGGTGGGCGTGGCAGCCGGCACTGGAGCAGCGTCGGTCGCGGCCCGCTGGCCTCGCTTGGCCGGGGTCTTGGAGGACCTGGCGGCCGGTGCTTTGGGAGCACCGCCCGTGTCCCGCTGTGACTGCGGAGTCGCAGTCTGGCCTGCCGCAGCCGCGTCCCTTTTGCGGTCAGCCTCCAGTGGGGGGCGGAGGATGGGCTCCGCTGGGAGTCTTTTAGCGAACTCCCCCAGCCGGACGTTCACTATTTCCCCCATCTCCCTAAACCTCTCGTGGATTACATCCCCGAGGGACACGAACAGATCCCTCTTGAGCTCACTAATGAGGTCCGAGAGATCCGCCGTGCCCCCCAGGGGCGCAGCCGAAACCTCCGGAGATGGGGTCTGTCGCTGCGATAACGCGGCCTTGAGGGCCTTCGTCTCCGTCTCCAGGAGCGCCAACTGCTCCCGCATCCTCTTGTTGTCCTCTTTGAGGATACGGATCTCCTCGGGCTCCGTGCGGGACTGGACTACCTCTGTCGCCTGCAGGATTTCCCTGCAGGCGGCATTCATCCTGCCCCACACGGCGCCCTTTAGGTTTCCGCATTTGGCGGCCTCTGTCAAGATGACTGTAGCGGCGCTGCGGGCCCTTTCCATCCAGTCTTCACCGGTTGCAGTCTCTGAATCTAAGCGACTGCGCTCCCTCGTGGCATCCCCTGTTGCCCATTGAACTAAATTCCCTTTGGTACCGGGGGCCGGTACAGGAGTGGGTTCCCTCCGGTACTCAGCCGCTGCGTCTGCCTCCCGCTCAAACTCCGCGAACTCAAGTTCGCGGAGCTTGGCTTTGGCCGCGGCATGCCCTCCGTGCGTTCTGCCGGTGAACCTCCCTCGACGGGCGGTGTTAAGCTTGACCCCGTCCTCCGGTTCATCCTCTCTTGCCCTTTTGCCGGGTCTACTGGGAGCCTGCTCTTTGCGTTCCCGTTCCACGGGCTTTTTTATCCGGACCTCAGGGAGGTCGTCCCAAAAGAGCTCCACCGATGGGGCGTCGCTTTCGCGAGCGCTATCATCGTCGGAGTCTCTTTCAATTTCCTGGTCAGGCGTTGGGTCCCTCTCAGGCATATATGGGTAGACGCACGAGTGCGTCGTCCCCTTATCAGATTCCGTTGTGCTATAGCCAAGTCGTTGTGACGAGACGGTCGCGTCTGGACCCGTCACGTCCTCCCTTCCTACGTCAGTTTTATTAAGTTGATCCATTTTTATTCCCACGAGTACAAAAATGTCACACAGTAGTGACGGTGCCCGCAAGAACACCCTGGAAGACCCGGGTAGCCCGCCAGGGTATGGGACGCTAGTGACTGGTTGGACGGCAGGAGGGACCACGCCGGCGCCGAAGCACCGACGTGGTCCCACCCGCCGCCCACACCCACCAGCCGCTCGATTCGAGCACTCCGCAGTCACGCCCAAACTACGGAGATTGGGGTTTTTTATAGAGGTTTGGCATCCTCGCGGTCCGGCCAATTAAGGCAAGACCCCCGGCCCTAAGCCGTGAGACATGACCACGACACTCAGGGTTACGGTTTGCGGCGGTGGCAGGATGGTAGTGCCTGTCTGGTGACCGGACAACCCGATCCACCAGACCCGCCGTGTTGTCGGGTTATTCGCCATCGGCCAATAATGTCCCCGAGGAGACATTATTGACCGATGCCCAGGGTGCACCGTCCCGAACCTGCTATGTTTACCCCCGGACGTATCCGAAAGGCACCCATAGCAGTAGGGCACACGAGGAGGTTACCCGACCTAGCACCCCAACCTAACCTAACCTAACCTAACCTAACCTAACCTAACCTAACCTAACCTAACCTAACCTAACCTAACCTAACCTAACCTAACCTAACCTAACCTAACCTAACCTAACCTAACCTAACCTAACCTAACCTAACCTAACCTAACTTTTTTTTTTTTTTTTTTTTTTTTTTTTTTTCGTGTGGAAATGCTTTATGCATTCCCGACCTCCTGGGGGACGGAGGCCGGGATATGTGGGAGTCTCTCCTCAGATATAGCGCTAGAGGAGCATACCCACTAAAACCACACGGTGGCCATCTCAGGCGCGTGGAGGGACCCCGGGATCGGTATGCCCGCCTCCGGAGCCACTCCAGCGCCCCGCCGCCTTGCAGCGGCCCCTCTCGGGGGGAGACATTCCTCCCCCCAGCACCCTCACGGTGCTGCAGCAGCACGAGGCCACCCGTGCTGCCGCCCTCCTCGGGGTCGCGTCAGATGTTATGGACGACTGAAGCCCCCGCTTCAGCCGTCCGCGACCCCAAAGGGGGAGTCGGAAAGCTGGCCAACTGCCCGTAGCGTTTCCGACCCCCAGCGGCGGATGAGGTGTATGGCTCCGCCGCCAACCACACCCTCGGCCGCGGAGGATAGGGGAGGCGGTGTCCCAGACTACCGACTCTCCCCCCTCACCCCGCAGCCCCACCATGCCGCATCGGCGCTGCGGCCCCGCCAAGGTTGCGGAGGGTAGGGAGCGTGGCGCACCGTAATACCAGCACTCCTCTCCCCCCGCGACCCCACCTCTGCCGCGGAGAAAGGGGAGATCGACGTCCCATACCGCCGTTTTATACTCCCCCGTCCCCGCGACGTCGCCATTGCCGCATCTACGGTGCGGCCCCGCCAAGATCGCGGAGGGTAGAGAGAGTGGCGCACCGCGATACCAACACTCCTCTCCCCCCGCGATCCCACCTCAGCTGCGGAGAAAGGGGAGATCGACGTCCCATACCGCCGTTTTATACTCCCCCGTCCACGCAGCCCCCCTTGGCGCATCACAAGTCGACTTCGGGAGGAGGCAAAGCCGACTGTGAGCGCCCCACCTCGGGTTCCTCTTAGCTTCACCGTGTTTGGGTGGAACACGGCTACTGAGCCCCCCCGCCCCGTCAAGGCGGGAACCCGTCGGGGGGGAACCTAACCTAACCTAACCTAACCTAACCTAACCTAACCTAACCTAACCTAACCTAACCTAACCTAACCTAACCTAACCTAACCTAACCTAACCTTTTTTTTTTTTTTTTTTTTTTTTTCACGGAGTTGGAAATGCGTTAGGCACCATCCCCCCCGGTCTAGGGAGACCATGTGGGGGGGTGTGTGGGACTCCCGATCTCAGAGTGAGATGGTATACCCACTAAAACCAACTCCGGCGTTTTACCCGCTCTGCCGTTTTTGTGGGGGGTGCGTGGGTTGCACAAGGATTTCACCACGTCACCCCCCCGGCCGCACCAACTGGTGCCCCGCGCCAAGGAGGGAAGGAACCGCAAACGCTACGGCCCTTCCCCCAGACGTGTGTAGACTTTGATAGTGGGCCCCTCACCCACGTCTACACAAGGGGCAGAAGACGCCCCGCCGTCTGCGCCGGAGCGGGTGCGCGTCGACTGCGTCTTCGCGCACCCGCTCCGCCGCCTCCTTCTGCGAGATGATTGTCTCACAGAAGGAGGCTACCGCCTCCCACGATCTCTCGCTGCTCAGCATGGTCGCGACCATTGCTGGCAGCGAGAGATCCCCACATCCGGTGGCCTCCACCAGGTCCTGCCGCTCCAGGTCCCATCGGGCGCACTCCTCCACGGTATGCTCCGCCTTGTCGTCCGGGGCCCCGCACTCGTGGCACTGCGGACTCGGCTCCCTCCCTATCCCGTGCAGGTAATGACCGAAGCAGCCATGCCCGGTCATCACCTGCGATAGACGGAAGCCGAGGCCACCGTGCTCCCTCTCTAGCCACTCCCCGAACGACGGGAGGAGTGCCCCCAATGTGCGGGTACCGTATGGAGAGTCCTCCAAGGCCCTCTTCCATCGGTCCCGCATCCTCTCTGCCGCCATGCGGCGCACCCCCTCGATCAGCGCCGGATCCGCACGCTCCCCTCTCGCCCTCGCCTCAGTCCGCGCCTGGTGCGTTTCCGCCATCACCAGGGCGTCCAGCTCCCAGGGCATTGTGCCGGCGAGGGCACATGCCGCCGCATGGGACACCGTGGTGTAGGCCCTCGCGATTCGGACGGCCACCACCCTCTGTGGCCGTCGCAGGAGGGCCTTGTTCTGAGCGGACAACTTGTCTGCCCAGATCGGCGCCCCATATAAGGCCATGCTGCGCAAGACGCCCGCAAACAGGCGCCGACATGTGGTCCCAGGACCTCCCACGTTGGGCAGTAGCCTGCCCAAGGCCGATGCGGCACCGACTAGTCGGGGAGCCATTCTGGCAAAATGCTCCCCGAAGTTCCACCTTCGGTCCAGGACAAGGCCAAGGTATTTAATATTGGCCCTGACCTGGACCCTCTCCCCCATGATGGTGAGTGTGTCCCCCTCCCTCGGCCGCCAGCCCGGCCCGCCGAAGACAATTGCCTCCGTCTTGGAGAGGGACACACTCAGTCCCAGCCTGTTGATGCGGCCGATCGTCATTTCGGCCGCCGCAGCAGCCCTCTGCATCACCTCGTCCTCCTCATTACCCCGCACGGCCACCATGGTGTCATCTGCGTAGCAGATGGTGGCCATGCGGGGAAGTTGGGCCCCTCGAATCGCCCAGTCGTATCCGACGTTCCACAATAGGGGTCCAAGGACAGACCCCTGTGGAACGCCGCACACCATAGGACGGGCCGACACTCGGCCGTCCCGTTCGTAGAGCACTACCCTGTCTGTGAGGTAGTGCTCTACCATCCTCCTGAGATAAGGAGGCACTCTGTGATACCGAAGTGCCTCCTTTATCACGTCGTGGGGGAGGGTGCCAAATGCATTGGCGATGTCCAGGGACACCGCTACCACCCCCTCCCCCTTTCCTTTAGCGAGCTCGCTAAAATCCCGGAGGGACCTCAGCGCATCGATAGTGGATCGCCCCTCCCGGAACCCGAACTGGCAGTCGCTCACGTTCGGGCCCGAGTCTGTGAGGTGGTCCACTATCCTCCCGGCAATGATGCGCTCCAACATCTTCCCCGTCTCGTCCAAGAGCACTATTGGACGGTATGCAGACGGTATGCTAACCTAACCTAACCTAACCTAACCTAACCTAACCTAACCTTTTTTTTTTTTTTTTTTTTTTTTTTTTCACGGAGTGGAAACGCTTTATGCGTACCCAGGGGGAAGATGGGTTATGTGGGACTCTCTCCTCAGTTAGAGCGGTAGAGGAGCATACCCACTAAAACCACTCCGGTGTTTCACCCTCTTTGCCGTTTGGAGTAGGGGTGCCATGGGATCTTAGGATTCTACCAGGACACCCCCCGGCCGCACCGACCTAAGCCGGTGCTCCCGCGCTTTGAAGGGGAGGACCGTGAAACACCGCGGTCCTCCCCCAGACGTGTGAAGTCGAAGTTGGTGGGTTTCCCCCAGAAACAAATACCCACTGACTCCACTCGGGGTTTCAGGCCTGCAGCGAACTGCGCCCTCCGTCCACCCCTCCGTCCGCGCCGGAACGGGTGCGCGTCGACCGAGGTCTTCACGCTCCCGTTCCACGGCCTCCTACTGCGACGCAACTGAGTCGCAGAAGGAGGCCCCCCTCCGCCAACGGGGTGAGAGTTACCTCTCTCCCCGCGGCTCGTCTTGGGCTGCGGTTTCCCGGTACACCCCTCTGGCTACGGGTCCCCGCAGCCCAGGCGCTCCAAGTGCGACTTTCCGAAGAAAGCCACAATGGAGCGCCCCCTCATGGGTTCCTCTTAGCTTCACCGTGCGCCCTCTACACGGTTACTGAGCCCCCCCGCCACGACAAGGCGAGAACCCGTTGGGGGGGAACCTAACCTAACCTAACATAACCTAACCTTTTTTTTTTTTTTTTTTTTTTTTTTTTTTTTTTTTTTTTTTTTTTTTTTTTACGTGTGGAAATGCTTTATGCATTCCCGGACCCCTCGGGGGAGGAGGCCGGGATATGTGGGAGTCTCCCTTAGAGGGCATACCCACTAAAACCACACGGTGGCCATCTCAGGCACATGGAGTGACTCCGGGGTCAATGAGCTCGCTTCCGAAGCCACTCCAAGCGCCCCGCCGCTTTGCAGCGGCCCACCTCGGGGGGAGTGGTTCCTCCCCCCAGCACCCTCGCGGTGCTGCAGCAGCACGAGGCCACCCTGTGCTGCTGCCCTCCTCGGGGTCGCGCCAGATGTTATGGACGACTGAGGCCCCCGCCTCAGCCGCCCGCGACCCCGACGACCCCTTTTAGTCGGCTTGTACGACAGGCAGGGGATACCGTGGCTGTATTCCTCGCCCCAGCACACAGGGCCCTCGGGCACTTACGGCGGCATCGTACGTGCGTACGCCCGCCGTCTGCGCCCGACCCTCCTCACGCGCAGCGGGTGAGCCGAGGGGTCTTCCTCCCTCATCCGCTCCGCCGTCTCCTTCTGCGACATCACGTCCTCGCAGAAGGAGACCATCGCTTTCCAGGACCTCTCGCTGTCGACCATAGATTTGACTACGGCCGGCAGCGAGAGATCCGCCCCCACGACGGACACAAGTTGCGCCCGCTGCTCCGCCCAGGCTGGACACTCTGCCAGCGTGTGCTGCGCCGTGTCTTCGGCGCAGCCGCAGGCGTGGCATTCTCGCGTCGGCTCTCTTCCTGCCACCTGGCACAGATACTTCCCGAAGCAGCCGTGCCCCGTGAGGACCTGCGCCAGGTGGAAGGTTACCCCCCGTTGTTCCCCGACCCATCGCGAGAAGACTGGCCGGAGAGCGTCGATCGTGTGGACGCCTGCGGTTGGCTCCTCCAACCTCTCTCTCCATTTTCGGAGGAGGATCTCGCGGGAAGTTTCTCTCCACCGCTTGATCTCCTCCGGATGTGGCCGCTCTCCTCGAGCGCGCGACTCCGACACCCTGCTGTAGACTTCTGCCAACACCTCAGCCTCCAGCTCCCAGGGCGGGGAGCCAGCCAACGCGCACGCCGCCTCACACGAGACGGTGCGGTATCCCCGTATGAGCCTGACCGCCATGACCCGCTGCGGTCTTCGCAGCAGGGCCCTGTTATGGGCGGTAAGGGCATCCACCCAGATGGGTGCCCCGTAGAGGGCCATCGAACGCACCACCCCGGCGAACAAGCGGCGGCATCCGGCATTCGGATTCCCCACGTTGGGCAGAAGGCGGCTCAGCGCTCCGGCGGCTCCGACGAGCTTTGGAGCCAGACGCTCGAAATGCGGTTTGAAGCTCCATCGGCTGTCTAGGATGAGGCCTAGATACCTCATCGTCGACTTAACACCGATGGAACTCCCACCCACCACCAGACGGGATCCAGCTGGAGGAGCCCTCCGAGGCCCATGAAAACATAGGGCCTCGGACTTATTCAGCGCCACCTCCAGCCCCAGTCGGCGTATCCTCGCCACCACCTGCGCTACTCCAGCCGTGGCCAGGATAGCGGCGTCGCGATAGGAGTCGCCGCGGGCCATCACGAGCGTGTCGTCGGCGTAACACGTCACGTCGACGCCCCGCAAGTTCCGGCCGCGCAGCGCCCAGTCGTACCCGATGTTCCACAGGAGCGGTCCAAGGACCGAGCCCTGTGGGACACCGCGCGACATCGTTCTCCTTTTCCACCCCGTCTGCGTCGGATAAACGACAGCCCTGTCAGACAGATATGCCGCCACGACCCGACGCAGGTACTCCGGCACGCCGTGGTGCCTCAGCGCCTCCTTTATGGTGTCCCAGGGCAAGGTGTTGAAGGCGTTGGCGATGTCCAGAGACACCGCCAAGACGACCTCACCTCGGGACACCGCGTCCTCCGCCAGGGCCCTCACCCGCGCGATCGCGTCGATGGTGGACCTGCCCCGGCGGAAGCCGAACTGGTATTCGCTGAGGTCTGGCCCCGCGCCCTCCAAATGGTCGACGAGGCGGGCAGCTATCACGCGTTCGAACAACTTGCCCACCTCGTCGAGCAGCACGATTGGCCTATACGCCGACGGCGAGTCGGCCGGTCGCCCCTCCTTCTTTATCAGGACCAGCTTCCCCGTCTTCCATCTGCTCGGAAACTGACCCTGCTCAAGGTCCAGGAGGTTAATTTTCCTCCTGGCTTCTCGCATCACCGCCTCATACGTAATTCCGCTCTCCACGGCCGCCGGCAGCAGCGTGAGCACCACAGCCGTCGACCGAGGAGGGCGGAGTTTTTTGGGCCGCGTGGCTCCCCCTGTCTTTGTCGCCGGGGTGGCGGCGGCCTTCTTCTTTTTTGCCCCTTCCTTCACCACCTGATTCCATCCTCTCGCCTTAGACGCGGGCGCCGGTGGCGGTGGGAAAGGATCGGCAATTGGCGGAGCCCCCTTGGCAGCAGCCCCTCCCTTCTTGGCCCTCCCTCCCTTTTTTCGAGGGGGTGGAGGGGGTAGGGGAACGTTGTTCTCCCTTCCCTCATCTTCCACAGGAGGCGAGGGAGCGTCCTCAGCCGGATTGAGCGCGGCCGCCGCCGCATCACGTTTGCGATCCCCTGCGAGTGGAGGGCGGTGGCGCACCGCCGGCAAGAGCCGCTCCTCCAGTGCCTCCAATCTCGCGTTCACCATGCTCCCCACTTGCAGCATGATGGAGCGAGAGATCTCATCCAGCTCTGAGGCTGTCGGAGGCTCCACACCTCTAGAGGGCCTAGCCTTCGCCGGTGTGGCTTTCCCGGGTATCTCCTCCAGCTCCATCGGGGCCTCCACCTGCACGCGCTTCGCCCTCATCTCCGCCTTTAGCTGGGCGAAGTCCTCTCGAAGCTCGCGCAGCTCAGTCTGCAGGCGCTCATTACTCGCCCGCAGTAAGGCCGCCTCTTCGCTTGAGGTCCTGCAATGCAGGATCCCCACTGCCTCTGCTATGGTCTCGACCGCTTCATTTAGGCACTTTTTAAAGGTGCCCTTTAGGTTTTTTGATTTGGTCGAGACCTTTTTCACAGCCTGTAGCGCCTCAGTCACCCTCTTACTGAGGTCGGCGGCACTACTTTCGCCGACCTCCATCATCGGAGATGCCGGAGTCGCCCCGGAGCTGTTACGTGCTTCACTAAGACGGCGAGTAATAGCGGCGGCCTCCCTCTCAAACTCAAGCTCCAACTCCGCGCTCTGGAGCTTGAGATACTCTTTCCTCGCCTTGGCGAGGCCCACGTACTCCCCCGTAGTGGGAGGACGTCCTCTTCCCCGGGCGACCGGGGAAGCGGGCCGGTCTTCATCTTCCTCTTCTTCTTCTTGCGACGACGAGCCACTGACCCGCCGTCGCTTAACGCGTTGAGTCCTCCAGTGCCTGGGGGACTCCGCCGACGCCGATCTCAGCCTCGCGTTTGAGCGCGAGCCGTCAGCCCTTGACTCACGTCCGACCAGAGTCGGTTCGGTCTCCTTCGACGAGACGGACTCCTGACTTGCGTCCGGGCCCGTCACGTCCTCCCTCCCATCAACGTCAGATTTTTTGTTTGATTTAAGTTTTTCCATAATGTTCCCACGAGTAAATAACTTTATGTCTCTAATTCCCAATTATACACCTGGAGGACGGGCGGTGTCCAGGGTGGCCGCTAAAGACTGATTTGACCCACCAGCCGCTCGTACCGAGCACCCTACCATCACGCAAGGCCCCTAGGGGCGCCCCAATGGTAGGGTTTGAGGGATTTTTTTATAGAGGTTTACTCCTCGCAGTCCGGCCGGTTAAGGCAAGACCCCCGGCCCTGAGCCGCGAGACATGACCACGTCACTCAGGGTTACGGTTTGCGGCGGTGGCAAGATGACAGTGCCTGTCTGGTGACCGGACAACCCGATCCACCAGACCCGCCGTATGTTCGCATCCCAGTCCAATCTGCTAAGCAGAGAAGTACGGGAGCGAACTTATGGGGACTGCGTTCCATCACTGGAACGGCCCGCCATCTCGTCGGGTTATTCGCCATCGGCCAATAATGTCCCCGAAGAGACATTATTGACCAATGCCCAGGGTGCACCGTCCCGGACCTGCTATGCTTACCCCCGGACGTATCCAGAAGGCACTCATAGCAGTAGGGAACACGTGGAGGTTACCCGACCTAGCACCCCAACATAACCTAACCTAACCTAACCTAACCTAACCTAACCTAACCTAACCCAGTCGCGCCGCTCCCCTCGCCGCGCACGCATCATTTTTAAGCAGCTCCACGCTCAAAAAAAAAAAAAAAAAAAAAAAAAAAAAAAAAAAAAAAAAAAAAAAAAAAAAAAAAAACCCTTAAAAAAGTCAAAGTGCACCGATCCGCCCGGGAAAAAGTTCAAATTGTGTGATTTTGTGAGCCCCAGGCGGGCACAGTGAAAAAAAGGCAATATAGTGCTGGCCTTAGTGCCAAAAGTGCAAAAAAGTGCGAAATTTGGGGCGCGACCGCCAAGTCGTGTCAACAAACACACGTGTTCGAGGAGGAAACACCTAAAAAGGCGATTTGCAAGCAAACCATCACCTTGCCCCACCTATTTTTTGGTGTCACCAGGTGGGAATCAACGAGACGCGTCTTTTGAGACGACTCCCGGTCCTGTGGGACCAAGGACTCCGAAGATACAACGTGAAAACCCTCGGCGGCACGTGGAGCGGCCAAGAGATCCCGACGCGCGCCATCAGTTCTGGCACCGCCAGCGGGAGGAGGCTGCTTCAAGGACCCTGGAACAGTTTTCAAAATTTCAAAAAGTTAAGTAACTCAAAAGTTATTAACCAAACAGCATAGGGTAACTTTGTGATCATCCTATATAAAAAAGAAGATCGATAAGACCTTAATTAAAAATCAAAAATAAATAGACCAGAAGAAGATCTAGCTACTGTAAAAAATTTGGACTTTTGTAATTAAGGACTTTTGAACTATTACCAGTACAAAGTTAAGTGATAATAACCTTGAAAACGAAAATTAGATTTTAAAATTAGAAATTGTAATTTTAAAAATTTGAAAAAATTCACCGTTGTTGGACTCACTACAACACTTGATTTGCCGTTGTTATATTAGAAATTAAGTAGATAAGCCCCCCGCAAAATTCAAAAAAGTGTCAAAATTTTAGCTCTTAGGAAATATTCCAAATTAAATAGAAGTTGTAAATAAATTTAAAATTTTATTTTTGGGCATGGTAGCTTATAGATTCTTGAATATAGTGGTAATTTTAAAATAATTTTGTAATAAGTATAAGTATATAATATAAGGGTCTCAAAAACCCGCTCGTAGAAATAGGTCAAAATTTTCAGGCTCTGTAACTCTGGACCGGGAAAAGTTTTTCAAAATTTTCCACCGTACAAACTATTTTTTGGACGATAGGAAGCTACATAAAAAATTTCAAGTCTCTAGGATCAAAATTCGGGGGGGTCATTTTCGGATTGAAATTACGATAATCTAAATTTTGGAAAAATTATTAAATTCAATAACTCGTAAACTACTGGACCGATTTCGATGGGGTTTTCGTAAAACAGTTTAGATTGACAAGGGGTAAATCTCCCCCATACCACCCGAGACCCTATATAGAGAGGGGGGGGAAATAGTTGTTGAGGGGGGGTAATTCCGTAAAAAAGGGAATCATTAATTAAACGACCCGGGCCAGAGCGACAAAAATAGTAACTGACTCTACATAGAGCAAAAGTTCTCAAAAACACGACTCTACCTGGTAGAGTCTCTACTGGACTAGAAAGAGCTCGCCGAGCCCTTTGCGGGGAGCCCTCGCTCGCCTCTCTACGACAAACGGTTGCGGAGATACGGCCGATTGAAAATTTCGGCGGCCATTTTGTTTTTTATATTCTCAAATTTCAAGCGGTCGTAGCTCGGCCCCCAGACACCGTAGAACGACGGGATTTTCGAGGGACTATTTGGGAGGGAGTCCTCTACTACCCGCAATCCCAAAAAACTCAAAAATCTCAAAAACATTTTTCAAAAATTTTCAAAAAATTTTTGTAAATATTTAGATGTAAGTAGATAGAGCTCTCCGAGCCCTTTACGGGGAGCCCTCGCACGCCTCTCTGCGACTACTGGTTGCCGAGACACGCCTGTCCAAACATTTGGCGGCCATCTTTGTCCGCCATCTTGTTTTTCTTTGAGCGGGAATATCTCGGCCCCTAGACATCGTAGAGCGACGCGGTTTCCACAGAAACTCT
The DNA here is from genome assembly GCA_949699065.1 of Metalampra italica. Classification (NCBI taxonomy): domain Eukaryota; kingdom Metazoa; phylum Arthropoda; class Insecta; order Lepidoptera; family Oecophoridae; genus Metalampra; species Metalampra italica. Next base: position 11,871,073 of record OX452977.1, on the reverse strand, counting down.
TAGGAGGGAATCCTCTACACCTTCCACCCCCTGGAGAAGGGGAAAAATTTTTTGACTTTTCAAATTCGGAAAAGCGGGAAAACGGATAGGGGACAAATAGACCTACAAAACGAGCCCTTGCACGATTTCCTAGCACAAAGGGTTGCGGAGATACAGCGATTTTAAGTTTCGGCGGCCATTTTGGGCCGCCATCTTGAAAAGTTAGAAACCCTCGTGGCTCGGCCCCCAGTGGTCGTAGAAGCACGGGGTTTTCGCTATAGTACTTCGCGACTGGCCCCGGAGAAGTAGCAGACTATAACTGGCGGCCATCTTGGCCCGCCATTTTGAAAATCCTAAAATTAAAATAACTCAGCTCTCCGGCGCCATAGAGCGACGGGGTTTTTGACATAGGTTCCAGTCGAACCTCCCCTATCCTACCCACATAACAACACGACGATAACTCTAGGTAGAGTCGACAAAAAATTTGTCAAATAACTTGAAACCTGCAGATATCCCGCAGATAGACTGCAGATTAGTTCTGCATAGTTAAGTACAGTGTACCTAGTATAATATATACATAAAACTCTAGGTAGAGCCAACCTTAAATATAGAGTCTGTACAAAAAATTAATTAGCGTAAAATATAACAGTAGAGTTATCTCTTTTGAGGCTCTACACAATAGGATAAGGACCTGTCACTGGTTGACGGAAAATATTTCATTTTATTTTAAGTAATTCTATTTTATACTTACCTGTTGACTGTAGAATCCGGAACATAGTAGATCGCCGACGAACTGCATCTGAAAAATAAAAATATACATTAACAAACCTGAAAATATAAAACTGCCAGATTACTCTGGGACATTCTTACCTTGTCTATTGACACGAAACTCGACCGGGTACTCGAACAGCAGGTGGACTTACCTTATCTGGAATAAGGAGATATTATTAGTATTTACACTTTAATTTTAAATTATACATATTTACACTCTACACATTAGTACTTAGAATTTATTGACGCAAACCTCTAACAAGCACGAAGATGTTTAGAACACCGACAAAAAGGGAGGACGCAAATAAAACGGTGACCCTAGAGTCAAATGTACGACGTAGCATAGGAGAGTGGGAAGGACTGCTGACATCCTTTGAGCAAGTAGAAGCAGTCCCGGAGCAAGAAACGGCAACCTCCGGGCCAGCAGGAGCGCTCCCCGAGACAACAGCGCCGGCCTCTGGGTCAGCAGGAGCAGTCTCAGAGATAGCGGGAGATGCCTCAGGGTCAGTAGGAATAATTGTCGAGATAGAAGGAGCGGCCTTACTGCCGGAGGAAATGGTCCCGGAGACTGCAGGAGCAACCTCCAACCCAACACCGAAACCAAGGCCAAAACCTAGAAAATCACTAGACCTGCTAAAAAGCCCGAAGCAGACAGGGCCAAGACAATACGCTACCAGGTTGTCGGAAGCTAGAGCCTGCTATAATAAAGGGAAAAATAGCATAAACAGCGGTAGAAATGTAAAAAGAGAAATAATGGCCGACGTAAATGCCATGCTGGACCGTCTTTTCGAACTTATAAAGGAAGCTGAGGCAGAAAATGCTCAAATAAAGAAGCCTCAGAACAAGGAACAAGGGATACCGGAGAGAAGACACCAAGCGGCTGCTCCTCCGCACGTCCCCCCAAGCTCTAAAAGAGAAGAAGTTGAATTACAAAGCAGCATAAAAGAGCACAGCAAACTAATAAAAGAAAATAACCAACGGATGGAAGGGCTCAAGGAAATGCTAAAGACACTAGAAGCATCCCCGCACGCAAGGGGAACGACCGGGGTAACAGACCAACATGCAACGGCCATAAAAGAGAACAGTAGGAAGTTAGACGAGCTGCAAGAGGTGCTTACAAGAGACCAAGAGAGGAGGAAAGCGACTACTTATGCCGAAATAGCGGCAATGCCAAATAGAAGGCAGACCCAAATCTCAGCGGTCATGCACTCAATTGCAGTTACGTCGAAAAACGAAAACGAAACGGGAGAACAGGTCTTCGAACAAATAAGAAGAACAATAAATGCCAAAGAAGAAGGGGTAAGAATTGACAAAATTAGAAAAGCAAGAGACAGGAAAGTAATAGTGGGGTGTAGGACGAAAGAGGAAATAGCGAAGGTAAAGGATAGGATAAAGGCTGGGGGACGGCTAAGTGTAGAAGAGATAAAGAATAAGGACCCACTTATTATCCTCTACGGTGTCCTACAGCACAATTCCGATGAGGATATAGTAAAGGCCATAAGGGCCCAGAATAAACACCTGTTAAGGGATGTGAGTGGGGAAGACGACAGAATAGAAGTAAAATTTCGAAGAAGAGCTAGAAACGTGCATACAGCCCATATAGTGCTCAAGGTGTCCCCCGTCATCTGGGGACGATTGACAGAAGCGGGCGCTGTCCACATTGATGTACAGAGGGTCAGGGTAGAAGACCAGTCCCCCCTAGTACAGTGCTCGCTCTGCCTCGGGTATGGGCACGGGAGGAAATTCTGCACACAGACCGTCCCCAAATGCAGCCACTGTGGTGGCCCTCATATGAGGACAGAATGCGCAGACTGGCTCGCGGACGCGCCTCCCACCTGCTGTAACTGCGCACAGGCAAAACTCGATCAAAGAGAGCACAATGCCTTCAGCCAGGAATGCGCGGTGAGGCGGAAGTGGGACGCGCTGGCGCGAGCCACGATAGCGTATTGCTAAGGGCAGCCAAGCAGACACAAGACAAGGAAACAGAGCCCCCCCAAAGAAGCCCTACCAAGTAGTGCAAGCAAACCTGCAGAAAAAGGAACTCGCCACCTACGAGCTTATGGTAGAAGCAGAAAAGAGAAAAGTGGCCTTTGCGCTGCTCCAGGAGCCATATGTCGGCGGGTCAAAGTCAATGAAAACATATAGAGGGGCGAGGATTTTCCAGAGCACTAGCCAAGGAGACGGGATAGTGAAAGCGGCCATAGCTGTTTTTGACGCGGACCTAGACGCAGTACTATACCCAAAACTCACTACAAATAACATCGCTGTAGTGAGGATCCGAACTAGTGCCTGGGAAATCGCCGCGGTCTCAATCTACTTTGAGAAAGACCAACCCATAGAGCCATACCTGGAGCAGCTCAAAGAGATCCAACGAAAGCTCGGAAACATAAAGATAATAATAGGTGGCGATACAAACGCAAAGAATACTTGGTGGGGCAGCAACAAGCTGGACCACAGGGGAAGAGAGATGGCCGGAACCCTAGAGGAGATGAGCCTGCAGGTGCTCAATCACGGAGAAACGCCCACATTCGACACCATAAGAGGCGGAAAGCGCTACATGAGCTACGTAGATGTGACGGCCTGCACGGAGGAAATGCTTAGCCTGGTGGAAGATTGGAGAGTCGTTGAGGACCTAACTAGTTCGGACCACAACGGGATAATTTTCAAAATTAGATTAACTAAAGCCAAGGGATTGGACATAGAACGCACAACAAGGCTATTCAATACAAAAAATGCAAACTGGCGCTCGTTTCATGAGAAACTAGCCCAGCTTCAATTAGATCAAAATATAAATAAAATAGAAGTAGATAAAATAGGAAATAAAATAGAATTAGAACAGTTTGTAAATAAATATATAGATACCATAGTCCAAACCTGTCATGATACATTACCTAAAAAGAAAAATAACCAAAAATTGAACTCACCGTGGTGGTCCGAAGAACTCACGAAGCTGAAAAAGGAGGTCGCCACCAGGCGACGCAGAATCCGATGTGCAGCGCCGATCCGAAGACAGAGCGTAGTCGATGAGTACCTGCAGGCAAAAGAGAAATACGAGGACGAGGCCAAGAAAGCCCAGATAGAGAGCTGGAAGAGCTTTTGCGGAAAACAAGATAAGGAGGGGCTCTGGGAGGGAATTTATAGAGTAATAGGAAGGACCACGAAAAGGCAAGAGGACCTCCCCCTGGTGGCAAACGGGATAGAAATGGATCCGAAGGAGTCGGCTAAACTGTTAGCCGAGACGTTCTACCCGGAGGACCTAGAGAGCGAGGACAATGCGGACCACCAGCAGACTAGGAAAAAAGCTGAGTCAGTAACCGACGATCATGGTGAACATGACCCAAAGTTTACTTTGGAAGAGCTGAAGTCTGCGGTGGAAAGCTTCAACCCCAAAAAGGCTCCGGGTATCGACGGACTCACGTCTGACATATGTGGCCAGGTGATCGGGGGGGAACCGGAGCTGTTTCTCGCCATCACAAATAAGTGTCTGGAACTAGGATACTTCCCCATTATCTGGAAGAGGGCCACGGTAGTTGTATTGAGAAAACCAGCCAAGGAAGATTATACAAGCCCTAAATCATACAGACCGATTGGTCTTCTTCCAGTGATGGGGAAGATCCTAGAAAAAATGATAGTTGCAAGAATGAAGTGGCACCTACTTCCTAAAATGAGTACTCGGCAGTACGGGTTCATGCCTCAAAAAAGCACCGAGGACTCCCTCTATGACCTAATGAAGTACATTCGCGGCAAAATAAACCAAACCAAATTGGTAATAATGATATCATTGGACATAGAGGGAGCCTTCGACAGTGCATGGTGGCCCGCCATTAAGACACGTTTGCTTGAGGAAAATTGCCCCCCTAACATAAGGGAGGTAATAAATAGTTACCTTACAGATAGGGAAGTAAGTGTCAGGTACGCTGGACAGGAGCATAGGAAGCGAACGACCAAGGGATGCGTCCAGGGCTCAATCGGCGGCCCTATTCTCTGGAACTTGCTCCTCGACACACTATTAAAAAGTTTAGAGCACAGGGGCGACTACTGTCAGGCGTTCGCGGACGACGTTGTGCTGATTTTTGACGGGGACACAGCACTCGATGTACAAAGGAAAGCCAATGCCGCCCTCACCCATGTTCAGGGGTGGGGTGTCAGAAATAAACTAAAGTTTGCTCCACACAAAACCAATGCTATGGTACTAACCCGGAAGTTAAAGTATGACACACCGCACCTGAGCATGGGGGGGATCGACATTGGCATGTCCAAGGAAATTAAGCTCCTCGGTCTTACAATAGACGAGAAACTAACTTTTAACGCCCACACCGCGAACGTCTGCAGAAAGGCACTGAACATATATAAGCAGTTGTCTAGGGCCGCCAAAATCAGCTGGGGACTACATCCTGAGGTGATACGGCTGATCTACGAGGCCACCGTGGTACCAGTAGTATCATATGCGGCCAGCGTCTGGGCACCAGCCACCAAGAAACTGGGAGTGAGGAAGCAGCTGAACGCGGTTCAACGGGGGTTTGCTCAGAAGCTATGCCGAGCCTATCGCACAGTCTCACTAAACTCTGCACTAGTGTTGGCTGGGATACTGCCCCTCGATATTAGAGTACGTGAGGCAGCAGCCATATACGAAGCAAAGAGAGGAGTGCCCCAGCCAATGCTAGCAGACAGGGAAGTGGAAAGACGAGTGAGATACGCGGAGACTCCTCACCCTGCCGGGCATATGGACCTGGAGTTCGAATGCCTGGAGGACAGACAGCAGGTTGAAAGCCACGACTGCCAGGCAATAAAAATTTTCACAGATGGTAGTAAGATAGAGGGCAAAGTCGGAGCGGCACTATCTATTTGGAACGGCGATACCGAAACAAAGAACGTAAAATTGAAGTTATCAGCCTACTGTACTGTCTACCAGGCCGAACTCCTGGCCATATGCGTGGCAACAAGAGAGATAGTGAAACGCCCCGAAGAAACTTACGGCATATACAGTGACTCGCGTTCGGCTCTCCAAACGATAACCAACCAAAATTCCCTCCACCCCCTAGCGGTAGAATCAAGAGCCAATATTAAAATCAGCAAAAGCCAAGGAAAGGAAACTTCATTATTTTGGATAAAGGCTCACGCGGGGCTGGAGGGGAATGAAAGGGCGGACCAACTAGCAAAGGACGCTGCCCAAAACAGTAGGAAAAAGCCGGAGTATGACCTCTGCCCGGTCTCATTCATCAAGCGACAAATTCGTTTGCAAGCGCTTGATGAGTGGAACCAGAGGTATAAATCTGGTGAAACCGCGGCAGTTACAAAAATGTTTTTCCCGGACGCGGTGGCCTCGTACAAAGTCGTAAGAAGCCTCAAACCAACGGGGGTGACCACTCAACTGCTGACAGGGCACGGTGGGTTCTCCGAATACTTGAACAGGTTCAAGTGTAAGGAGGACCCATCGTGCACCTGCGAGCCCGGAGTAAAAGAAACGGTGGAACACCTGCTTTTCGAGTGCCCTGTCTCAGGTAGGGACAGATTTGAACTGGAACAGGAACTAGATGTAAAATTAAGTGCAGATAGCGTTCACGAGTTAATAGCAGACAAGTATAAAATAGACAAGTTACTTAAATATAGTCTAAAAATTGTTAACAAAGCAATACAAAGAAATAAATAGAATAAAAAAATTATGTTGATAGTATATAGTGAATATATATTAAAACAGCATAAATTTTAATAGATAAAATAGTACATAGTAGGAATATATTTAAGTATGTATAAAATGGAAAAATAAAACAAGTAAATATAGTTGAAAATAGTAAAAAAGATGTTAAAAGTACAAGAAAGTATGTTGACTGTATATATTGGATATATATAAGAACAACATAAAAATGAATGTATAAAAACAGTATAGAAAGCAACAGATATATTTGTAATGTATTCATAACTTGCATAGACATAAGATAAACTGAAAATGGATGTATTAGAATAAGAACACCTGTAATAGAATATAAGAAATGAAAAGAAAAAGAAAGAAAAAAGAAAGAAAAGATTAATAAAGAAAATGAGCAACAATTATTTTCCCGACTGACTGGCAGACCTAACAGAACCCACTGATACTGACAATTGATAGAAAAAGACTCTGACTATGTTAGAGGTTGCAGAAAAAAAAAAAAAAAAAAAAAAAAAAAAAAAAAAAAAAAAAAAAAAACCTAACCTAACCTAACCTAACCTAACCTAACCTAACCTAACCTAACCTAACCTTTTTTTTTTTTTTTTTTTTTTTACGTGTGGAAATGCTTTTTACGCATACCCGACCTTCTCGGGGGGAAAGGCCGGGTTATGTGGGACTCTCACCCTCAGATACGGAGGGGCCTACCCACTAAAACCACACGGTGGCCATCCCGGCGCATTAATGGAGTGGCTCCGAGCAGGCCTTTAGGGCCTTGCCTCCGGAGCCACTCCGCGCCCGCTGCTTTACAGCGGCTCACCTCGGGGGGGAGTGCTTCCTCCCCCCAGCACCCTCGCGGTGCTGCAGCAGCACGAGGCCACCCCGTGCTGCCGCCCTCCTCGGGGTCGCGTCAGATGTTATGGGCGACTGAGGCCCCCGCCTCAGCCGCCCGCGGCCCCGACGACCCCTTTTAGTCGGCTTGTACGACAGGCAGGGGATACCGTGGCTGTATTCCTCGCCCCAGCCCACAGGGCCCTCGGGCGCTTACGGCGGCTGCGTACTTGCGTACACCCGCCGTCTACGCCCAACCCTCCGTCTGCGCATCAGGGGGGCGGAGGCATCCTCCTCCCTTGCCCGCTCCGCCGTCTCCTTCTGCGTCATCACCTCCTCGCAGAAGGAGACCATCGCCTTCCAGGACCTCTCGCTGTCGACCATAGATTTGACTACGGTCGGCAGCGAGAGATCCGCCCCCACGGCCGCGACCAGGCGCGCCCGCGGCTCTGCCCACGCAGGGCACACAGCGAGCGCGTGCTCCGCCGTGTCTTCCTCACAGCCGCAGCTGTGACATTCTGGGGTGGGCTCCCTCCCCGCCACACCGCACAGGTACCTCCCGAAACAACCATGCCCCGAGAGGACCTGCACGAGGTGGAAGGTGAGAGCCCCAGGTCTTTCGTCGACCCATCTTTTGAGGACGGGTCGGACGGCTACGATCGTCCGAAGGCCCGCACCCGGCTCCTCCAGACGATCTCTCCACTTCCGGAGGAGCACCTCGCGGGAGGTTTCCCTCCACCGCCTTATCTCCTCCGGATGTGGACGTTCTCCTCGGGCCCGCGACTCCGAGACCCGCTGGTATACTTCCGCCAGCACCTCGGCCTCCAGCTCCCAGGGCGGAGTGCCGGCCAGCACACACGCTGCCTCGCACGATATAGTGCGGTACCCCCTCACAAGCCTGACCGCCATGACCCGCTGCGGCCTCCGCAGCAAGGTCCTGTTGTGGGCGTTCAAGGCATCCACCCAGATGGGGGCCCCGTAGAGGGCCATCGAACGCACCACCCCCGCGTACAAGCGGCGGCAGCCCGCACCCGGGTTGCCGACGTTGGGGAGAAGACGGCTCAGCGCGCCGGCGGCTCCGACGAGTTTCGGAGCCAGGCGCGCAAAGTGCGCCTTAAAATTCCACCGGCTGTCGAGGACGACGCCTAGGTACCGCATCGTCGACTCGACCCCGATGGAAGTTCCACCCACCACCAAGTGGGATCCGGCCGGTGGCGCCCTCCGAGGCCCGTGGAAACACAGAGCCTCAGACTTGTTTAGCGCCACCTCCAGCCCTAGCCGGCGGATCCTGGCCACTACTTGCGCCACACCAGCCGTAGCCAGTATGGCAGCCCTCCGGTATGTGCTGTCACAAGCCGTCACGAGCGTGTCGTCAGCGTAACAAGTCACGCTGACGCCCGGCAGGTTTCGCCCGCGCAGCACCCAGTCGAAACCGATGTTCCACAGGAGCGGTCCGAGGACCGATCCCTGTGGAACACCGCACGACATCGCTCGGCTCCGCCACTCACTCTGCGCCGGGTATGTGACGGTCCTCTCGGAGAGATAGGCCGCCACCACCCGGCGCAGGTACCCCGGCACGCCGTGGAACCTCAGCGCCTCCTTTATGGTGTCCCAGGGCAGGGTATTGAAGGCGTTGGCGATGTCCAGAGACACCGCCAAGACGACCTCCCCTCGGGACACCGCGTCCTCCGCCAGGGCCCTCACCCGCGCGATCGCGTCGATGGTGGACCTGCCCTGACGGAAGCCGAACTGACACTCGCTGAGGTTCGGCCCTTCCTCCTCCAGATGTTTGACGAGGCGGGCGGCTACAACGCGCTCAAAGAACTTGCCCACCTCGTCGAGCAGGACGATCGGCCGGTACGCCGAAGGCGAATCAGCCGGGCGTCCCTCCTTCTTCAGCAGGACCAGCTTTCCCGTCTTCCACCTGCGGGGGAACTGGCCCTGTTCCAGGCACGCGCTGAACATCGCCCTCACCCTCGGTTCGAGGGGCCCGAGCATTTGTACCAAAGCACGGCCGGGGATGCCGTCAAGTCCCGGGGCGGTGTTGCTTTTGCTCTGAAGCCGCAGCACCGCCGCCTTCAGCTCACCCTCAGTCACCTCGGGCGCGCTAACTTCCTCGTCCCGTTCTGCCAACGCCGCCATTAGCGGAGGGACGTGGGCAGTCCTGTCCGGAAACAGGACATCTACCACGCGATCCAGGATTTGGGGCTGGAGACTCTGCGTCACGGGGGGAGCCCAGGGGCGAGGCTTGCGCCTCACCATCCTGTACGGCCTCCCCCATGGATCGTTGTTAAGGGTCTCCAGCATCTCCTCCTCCGCCAATGACTTGGCGTTGGCTATGGCCACCTTAAAAGTTTTTGTACGCTCCTTGTAGGTAGCGTACAACAGCGCCTCCTCAGCCTCGTCTCTCTGCCGTCGCCTTCGGTATCTGGTGATCCGACGTCTCGCCACCACGCACTCCGCACGGAGCTGTGCGAGTTCGTCGGACCACCAGTACACGGAGCGCCTGGGCGGGGCCGGCCTGGCGCGGGGCATGGCCGCGTCGCAGACATGCGACATGGCCACCCCGAGCCACTCCGACTCACGCTCCACTTCAACGGGGCCCTCCGGCGGATCTTCCCAGGCCTGGACCAGTGCCGCCTCGTACAGAAGTTCGCGGTCAAGGCGCTTTAGCCTCCACCGCGGTCCTTCGCTTTCCTGGGATCGGCTGGGACCACTTGGGGCCACTGGGGATGCAGCGACATCAAATCGAATATATCGGTGGTCCGACAGCGTCACCGCATCCTCCAGCACTTCCCAGTCCTGGACACGGCGCGCCAGGGCAGCGTTCGCGAACGTGACGTCCACGATTGAGCTGCCCTGTTGCCGCACGCACGTGGGGACCGATCCACGGTTGAGCACCGCCAGTCCGATCTCCACAGCCCACTCCTCGAGCGCTTCACCAAAAGGGTCTGTCGCCGGACATCCCCACGCCATAGACTTGGCGTTGAGATCCCCGGCGACAATCACGTTGGTGGGTGAACTCTGGCCAATCAGAGCCCCGACTTCGACCAAGAACTGTTCAAATTCCGCCAGGGTCCGATTTGGTGAGAAATACACCCCAACCACCATCATATTTCCCACGTATGCCGCGACGAAACCTCGACCTCTCGTCACCCTTTCCAGGGGAAGTCCGGACTGGGTGATTATGGCCACCAAGCCCTCGCGATCCCCCGCCCAGTTGTCTCTGGGCGGGACAAAGTAGGGCTCGGCGACCACTGCCACCTGTATCAATCGCTCCGCCATGCTCTGAAACAAAAGGTCCTGAGCATTGGCGCAGTGATTGATATTCCCCTGTATAAACCTGATGTCCATTAATTACCGATGTCCATCAGGTTCTCCTCGGCCTGGGCTGCAGGGATGCTAGCCGCAGGGCAGTCGAGCTGCGAGGAGACCCTGAGGCCATCGCCGCCCTTTTTGACTCCCTTCCCGTGTTTGGGTTGGGTGACGGCACATGCTTTGCCGCCCACCCTATGCCCCGCTGGTTTGCCTGCAGCCGCACACACGGTGCAGTGCGGATCGGCCACGCAACCGCCGGCCTTGTGACCAGGCTTGCCACAACGGTAGCAGTGGTCGCTCCTGTCAACCTCTGCGGCGCAATTCGCTCTGACGTGCCCCGTCTCGAGGCAGCGATAACACCGCAGAGGCTTGGTCTCAAGCAGTTTTACCTGCGCCGAGACCCACCCGACCAGAAGACGACCACCCTCTGCCACCTTTCTGGCGGCAGCGACCGGGCATTTCACCCAAATTGTACCGAGACCGGTGAAACCCTGGCGAATTACGCCGGGCTTCACCTGATCTGCGGCGCACCCACCGGCCTTCGCAACCGCATCGACAACCTCGTCGGGAGTCACCGAGTCGTCCAACCCCGAAATGCGCATTTCTGCACACTTCGTGGGTCTGGAGACTCGGATGTTGCTCTCACCTATTACCTCCCGCAGCGCTTTAGCCAGGGAGTCGGCTTTATCACCACTGGTGGCTCCTGGCACCTGCAGGATCCGCGCACCAGTGGCCGCCATGGTGACTCGCATTCCCGGGGGGATGCCGAGGTCCTCGAGCTTTATCTTGCTCTTAGCCTCAGCGATCACCTGCCCGTACGTCAGGCCCTTCTCCGCGGCTTCCGGCTGTAGTGTAATGACTACAGCCGTCGTCCGGGGCTGGCGGGGCTTATGGGCCTTCTTTTTATGTTGGCTCTGCGACTGCGTTTGCGCAACTTTCCCCGTCTTTTCCTTAGGTTTCTTCCCTCCCGCCACCTTCCAGGCCTCACCCGTGCGGGCGGGCGGCGGGGGGTCTGGGCGAGGCTCAGTCTCCTCAGGGGACTTGTTTTCTGTCTTCTTCTTCCTGCCTCTCTTCTTCCGCCCCTGTTGGTCGGGAACGGGAGGTGGGGGTGCGTCATGCGCGAGTCCTGCCTCCTGGGCGGAGCCTTGCGTCATCTCCTTCTTTTTGTCTCCAGCCAGTGGTGGCCGCATGCGTTTGGCCGGCAGGAGCCTGTCCTCTAGAGACTCCAGACGCGCACCAACCATGGTCCCCACTTGGACCATGATGGAGCGCGTCAGCTCCTGCACGTCCAGGGCTGGCTGCTCATCCCCCGTTTGTTGTGCCGGCCTGTTTACTGGCATTATCCTGGGTTGCGGCAGCGGAGGGAACTCTTCCAAGTCCATGGAGGGGGAGCGACTATCCTCCAAAGTCATTCCCCTGCGAACCGTCGCCAATTCGGACCTTAGCTGGACAAACTCCTTGCGGAGTTCGTCCAGCTCTGTCTGCAGGCGCGTGTTGCTGGCCTGCAAACGCGCCGTCTCCTCGGTTGTCGTGCGCGTGTGTAGCACTTTCACTGCGTTCTTTATGGACGCTACAGCTTCTTTGAGGGCACGTTGGTAAGTACCCTTCAGGTTGCTGGATTTTCTCGAGACCAGTGAAACGGTCTCGAGAGCATCCAGCACCTGTTTGTTGAGAGCGGCGGCAGTGCCACCATCCTCAGTCATCTCCGGTGGTTGTACAGAGGCCGCCGCACAGTCGACGCGAGCCTCGCGAGTTTTGCGTGCTCGCGCAGCCTGCGCAGCCACCTCCTTTTCGGCCTCGATTTGCAGAGACTCCCTTTCTGCCTTCAAATATTCGGACCTGGCCTTAGCCAGTCCTACGTATTCGCCGGTGGTAGCTGGGCGTCCTCTCCCTCGTCGGGTTGGTGAAGCGCCCTCTTCCTCGCTAGACGGCTCAGACAAGCTGAGCTGTCTCTTCACTCCGGACTTCCACAGCCGGCCCGACAACGACGAGACGGTCTCCAGACTTGCGTCCGAGTCTCCCGTCTCGTCGTCGCCGCCCTTCTCTATGTACATGTTGATGGAGTCATCGCTTAAGCGTGACAGTACCACCACGGCGCGCTTCTCCAACGCGCCTGATACTCTCGTCTCATCCATGTTAGAGTCGATCTCCGAGCGGTTCGACATCACCCGCGCCGCTCTGGGCGCTGGTGATGGCGAAGCCCCCGTCGTCAGACTCGAGTCTCCCTCCTTAGAACGCGGGCGCAATGCGCCCACGGAGTGTGAATTGCCCCCCCCAGAATACGAAGGGCAGGACGCCGCCGAAGCGACGCCGTGGGATTCTCCAGCCTCGGAGAGGCTGGTACCCACCTGGGGTAGTTGTTTTTGATTCGCACTCATGGGTGTGGCTGTAACCCTACCACAGGCTCTCTTTTTTTAGGGGTGAGTTCCCCTTAGGAATGGGAGTGGGAATGGGATAGGATAGGACAGGATTATAGGATTAGGAAATGGGGGTAGGAGGGAGGGGGGAGGGGGGGAAAGACGCAGTAATGGCTGAACATCCCATCAACCATGCATCCCCTCACGCTGCGCCGCCATTTGGGATTCGGGGAAACTTTATTTTATAGAGGTTTTCATCCCTCGCGGTCCAGGAGTCGTGGACCCTCGGTCCCTTCAGAGAATCCGTAGGGATTACGATGTACCTGGCACCGAAGTGCCTGCCAAGCGGCATAAATGCACACTCAGCCCGCCCTTGCTCCGTCCACTGTGCCCTCTGCTAATCAGAGGGACACGCGGAGAAACGTTGAGACCCGAGGGCCTCCTCCTCCATGGAGCTGTGTTCTGCGAACTCGCAGGCACAGCCCCCCATCTCGTCGGGTTATTCGCCATCGGCCAATAATGTCCCCGAAGAAACATTATTGACCGATGCCCAGGGTGCACCGGCCCGAACCTGCTCTGGTTACCCCCGGACGTATCCGAAAGGCACCCACAGCAGTAGGGCACACGAGGAGGTTACCCGACCTAGCACCCCAACCTAACCTTTTTTTTTTTTTTTTTTTTTTTTTTTTTTTCGTGTGGAAATGCTTTATGCATTCCCGACCTCCTGGGGGACGGAGGCCGGGATATGTGGGAGTCTCTCCTCAGATATAGCGCTAGAGGAGCATACCCACTAAAACCACACGGTGGCCATCTCAGGCGCGTGGAGTGACCCCGGGATCGGTACGCCCGCCTCCGGAGCCACTCCAGCGCCCCGCCGCCTTGCAGCGGCCCCTCTCGGGGGGAGACATTTCTCCCCCCAGCACCCTCACGGTGCTGCAGCAGCACGAGGCCACCCGTGCTGCCGCCCTCCTCGGGGTCGCGTCAGATGTTATGGACGACTGAAGCCCCCGCTTCAGCCGTCCGCGACCCCAAAGGGGGAGTCGGAAAGCAGGCTAACTGCCCGTAGCGTTCCCGACCCCCAGCGGCGGATGAGGTGTATGGTTCCGCCGCCAACCACACCCTCGGCCGCGGAGGATAGGGGAGGCGGTGTCCCAGACTACCGACTCTCCCCCCTCACCCCGCAGCCCCACCATGCCGCATCAGCGCTGCGGCCCCGCCAAGGTCGCGGAAGGTAGGGAGCGTGGCGCACCGTAATACCAGCACTCCTCTCCCCCCGCGACCCCACCTCTGCCGCGGAGAAAGGGGAGATCGACGTCCCATACCGCCGTTTTATACTCCCCCGTCCCCGCGACGTCACCATTGCCGCATCTACGGTGCGGCCCCGCCAAGATCGCGGAGGGTAGGGAGAGTGGCGCACCGCGATACCAACACTCCTCTCCCCCCGCGATCCCACCTCAGCTGCGGAGAAAGGGGAGATCGACGTCCTAACAGATTGAGACCTTACAAAAAGAAACCTAAGAAATGGAAACCTAACACATTTAAAACTAACAAATAAATCTAACAAATGGAAAATTAACAAATTGAAACCTAACAAATTGAAAACTAACAAATTGAAATCTAACAAATAGAAACCTTACAAATAGAAACCTAACACATTTAAACCTAATTCATTTAAACTTAACAATTAAATCTAACAAATGGAAACCCAACCAATTGAAAACTGACAAATTGAAATCTAACAAATAGAAACCTTACAAATGGAAACCTAACACATTTAAACCTAATACATTTAAACTTAACAATTAAATCTAACATATGGAAACATAACAAATCGAATCCTAACAAGTTGAAACTTAACATATTGAGACCTAACAGAAAGAAACCTAAGAAATGGAAACTTGACACATTTAAATAAAACAAATAAATCTAACAAATGGAAACCCAACAAATTGAAAACTTACAAATTGAAATCTAACAAATATAAACCTAACAAATGGAAACCTAACACATTTAAAAATAATACATTTAAACCAAACAAATAAATCTAACTCATCAGTTAGATTTGTTTGTTAGGTTTCCATTGAAACCTAACAAATTGAAACATAACAAATTGACTCTTAACAAATTGAAACCTAACAAATTAAAACCTAACAAATTGAAACATAACAAATTGACTCTTAACAAATTGAAACCTAACAAATTAAAACCTAACAAATTGAACATAACAAATTGAAACCTAACAAATAGAAACCTTAGAAATAGAAACCTAACACATTTAAACCTAAATCATTTAAACTTAACAATTAAATCTAACAAATGGAAACCCAAACCAATTGAAAACTGACAAATTGATTATGATTATGTTTCAATTTTTTAGGTTTACATTTGTTAGATTTATTTGTTTGGTTAAAAAGTATTATTTTTAAACGTGTTAGGTTTCCATTTGTTAGGTTAGGTTAGGTTAGGTTAGGTTAAAAAGTATTATTTTTAAACGTGTTAGGTTTCCATTTGTTAGGTTTATATTTGTTAGATTTCAATTTGTAAGTTTTCAATTTGTTGGGTTTCCATTTGTTAGATTCATTTGTTAAGTTTGAATGTATTAGGTTTAAATGTGTTAGGTTTCCGTTTGAACGGTTTCTATTTGTTAGGTTTCAACTTGTTCAATTCGTTAGGTTTAATTTGTTCGGTTTCAATTTGTTAGGTTTCCATTTGTTAGATGTATTTGTTAGGTTTGAATGTATTAGGTTTAGATGTGTTAGGTTTCCATTTGTTAGGTTTCAATTTGTCAGTTTTCAATTTGTTGGGTTTCTAATTGTTAGATTTATTTGTTAGTTTAAATGTATTAGGTTTAACATTTGTAAGGTTTCTATTTGTTAGATTTTAATTTGTTAGTTTTCGCCTTGTTAGGTTTCAATTTGTTAATTTTCCATTTGTTAGATTTATTTGTTAGTTTTAAATGTGTTAGGTTTCCATTTCTTAGGTTTCTTTTTGTAAGGTCTCAATCTGTTAGGATTCAATTTGTTAGGTTTCAATTTGTTAGGTTCAATTTGTTAGGTTTCAATTTGTTGGGTTTCAATTTGTTAGGTTTCAATTAGTTAGGTTTCGATTTGTTAGATTTATTTGTTTTCTTTAAATGTGTTAAGTTTCCATTTCTTAGGTTTCTTTTTGTTAGGTCTCAATATGTTAGGTTTCAACTTGTTAGGATTCAATTTGTTAGGTTTTAATCTGTTAGGTTTTCAATTTATTAGGTATACATACAACAAATACATCTAACAAATTTTGTTACATGTATTTGTTAGATTTAAATGTGATAGATTAAAATGTGTTTGTTTAAACTGTGTTGTGTTTAAATGTGTTAGGTTAGGTTAAGACTGTGCAAGGTTTAGACAATGTTTTTGTCATAATAATTATGACTATGACTAAATAGTCATAATCATGTACAAATGTAATTAGTACAAATGATTTTATAGTGTCGTACATTTTCATTGCAAATTTTATATATACTAATAAAAAATATTTTTTGTATCGACCTTACCTATTTTTTATGACTAGCGTGTGGCCCATGTCTGTACGCTTCTAACGGGCGATTTTTCGCGTTCCAGTCTCCCTAGAAGGTCGTCTTCTAGGGAGACTGGAACGCGAAAAATCGCCCCCCCGCCCACCCTATCATGCCTAGGTAGGTGGACAAATTCCAATCTCTTAAAAAAAAATTTAAAAGGAGATGCCGAAGCGCCCTAACTGGCCATTATTATGTGTTGGGTTGAATATTGGTATTGAGATAGTATTTGGGTCTCTATTCTAGAACCGCCGCTAGATGGCGCTACAAGTAATTTACAACGCGTTATCGTTTCGTTGTGGCGATATTATTGCGTGAGCCATTGTTCCACGAGCACTATCACGCCGACGATGAAAGAGGGGTGTGATCGTGCGTCTGTACGCTTCTCAAACGGATGGTCCGATTTTGATTTTTTATTGTTGAAACCTGACGTAATCGATAATTTTGAAATATTCTTAGCTATAATTTATGAAGATCAGCTCATTTCCTAGTAAACGGAGGGTTCTCGCCAACTTCCACGGGTGAGTTTGAATTGAAATTAGGTGTAAATGTGAACTTTGGTGGTAATTTCTATTCCATGACTATTACAGGACCTTGACCTGATGCTGTAGCATCACGTAGTCTGCGGGATACCCAATTACTCAGCATTTTACATCAGATTATAGCTTGTTTCGGCTCATTACAATGGTGTCAATGAGATAGATACTGACCGGGGCGTCACGGACCACGGTGGGTGCAGTAACATATAGCTCTGTGTCCAGCTACACGCGTCGCGCCGCCGCGCAGAGTACCACCAACCAACCAACCAACCAACACAAGTCTCGCTCTGTCAAATACACTATGTTTTAGATTTTAGAGAACTATGATTTTAGCTTAACAAAGTTTAAAATTGTCCATGACATTGAATATTTTACTCAAAAATGCGGCAAAATCGGCTACATCTTCTGAGTGCGTTGACTTGGGAGTTTGATTTTGTTTTATATCTCCAAGCAAGGGACTGCAGTCACTTCCTCTGTGACTGCAGACCGGATTGATAATAACTTTAACTTGATACCTCCACGCGTACCTCCTGAGAAAAAGTGTCTTGACAAACAGACAGACGGACAACGAAGTGATCCTATTAGGGTGCGGAACCCCAAAAGTATGTAAAGAATAATAATCAAAACCTTTTTAGTCGTTTGCTCGATTCATTGTGTAGGTGGTGGTGCTTGTGCTGTTGCTTTGAGTTAAATTACTTATTTGCTGAGAAATATGAT
The DNA here is from genome assembly GCA_949699065.1 of Metalampra italica. NCBI lineage: Eukaryota > Metazoa > Arthropoda > Insecta > Lepidoptera > Oecophoridae > Metalampra > Metalampra italica. Next base: position 11,853,361 of record OX452977.1, on the reverse strand, counting down.
TAAATGAAACTCAAGTTAAACGAAACAACAATGTATTAAGTATTAAATTAAGTTATGAGTATTTATTATTTATTTATAATATGTACAAGATTTACCTATAAACAGAACATTCGTTATTACGGCCAGTCAATGTACCCCTCGATCGAACCGAACACTCGGCTCACGTCGGCTTCCATAATCGGATAATAAAAAGTTCATTTTGTTCTCTGTACGAAATAATATATTTGTATGTGTATCTGTGTATATGAAGCTAGTGTAGGTACTTATTATAAGATTTTTATTAAATGTGAATTAAAATAGCTGGCGCATGAATGAATGAATGTTGTCTTCTATTGTCAATAATATCACTGACAAAATATACGATAAATCGTGAATGTACACGAGTGTATTGTTCGGCGGCTGGAGCGTCACGCGCAGGGCGAGGTCTCGGCGGGCGCCGGCGGGGGCTGCGGGGCGGGCGGCAGCGCGGGGAGCTTGCCCGGTGCGGGGGGTGGCGCGGGTGGCGCGGGTGGCGGCGCGGGTGGCGGCGCGGGTGGCGGCGCGGGTGGCGGCGCGGGTGGCGCGGGAGCGCGCGGCTCGGGCAGCGCGAGGCGCAGCTTCTCCCAGAAGGCGGGCTCGCCCCAGCGCAGGTAGGTGTTGTTGCGCACGTAGTGGCGCAGCTCGGCGTCGAGGCGCGCGGGCGGCGCGGCGCCCAGCAGCACGACCACGAGGCGCGGGCGCGCGTGCGCCGCGCGGTCCGAGAGCGCGCGCGCGTGCGCCTCGCGGAACTCTGCGCGCGCCCAGCCCGAGCGCGCGAAGTGCTCCGACAGCAGGATGACCGTGCGCCGCGACTCGCCCACCGAGCGCGCGATCTGCGCGGGGATCCAGTCGCCGGCGCGCCAGTCGCGGTGGTGCAGGCACAGGCGCAGCGGCCGCGGCCCGCCCTCCAGCCGCGCCACCAGCTGCTCGGCCACGCCGCTGTCGTGGTGCGAGTACGACAGGAACGCGTCGTACCTGCGTCATACAGACAACACAACATCAGCTATACATAGCACCGGAACAGGTCCATCGCCGGACGAAACGGTTGGAACATTCCATGTAAATGACATATGGATATTAGACAAAATAAAAATAAATAAAACAAGGACAAAATGACGCAGTTTCTTACCCAAGAGTGTAAGCCAGTGTCGACGCAAGCGCTGCTCCGCGGCCGCGGGACAGTACCTGAACAACTTACCTCAAGAAGAGCCTAACCGAGCAGGTCGACCGCGCACGTCCTGCGTGCGCGGTCCAGCTGTTACAGGTGGAGGAGTGCGGGGCGGGTACTGACTTGCAGTCGTCGTCGTCGTCGTCGGCGCGCGCCCAGCGCAGGCACAGCCCGCGCGCCAGCAGGAACGCCTTGAGCCGCAGCCGCGTGTGGCGCCGCGCCGCCAGCCAGCACGCGCCCGCCAGCGCCAGCGCGCCCGCCAGCGCGCCCGCCGCGCCGCCCAGCGCAGCGCCCGCGCCGCCCGCGCCGCACAGCGCGCCCGCGTCCAGCGCGGCCACCGCGCGCCCGTCCGCGCAGCGCAGCTCCGCGTAGTCGTCCACCTGCGCGGCGTGCGCCTGCAGCGCCACCACGGCGGCGCGCGCGGCGCACGCGCACGCCAGCGGGTTGCGCGCGAGCCGCACGCGCCGCGCGCCGCCCGCGAACAGCGCGCGCAGCGTGGCGTCGTCCAGCGCCGCCAGGCGGTTGCCGGACACGTCCAGCACCTGCGGCACGCACCCACCCCTCGCTTCACTCGGACGCATATCTCTCTTCACAACAATAGTCACTAATAGTGGCGCTGCAGCGAGCGCGTGCAGCACGGTGGACGCGGTACGTACTTGCAGGTGCGCGGGCAGGTCGGCGGGCTGCAGCGCGGCGATGCGGTTGTCGGGCGCGAGCAGCTCGAGCGCGGCGGCACGCAGGCGCGGCAGCGCGGCCAGGCCGGCGCGCGCGCACCGCGCGAGCGTGCGGTTGTCGGCCGCGCGCCACGCGCACGTGCAGCCCTCCGCGCACAGCGCGCCCTCCAGCGGGCACTCCTGCGCACACACACCAGCGCTCAGTCACGAGGCCGCACCTCCCGGCCTCCCGGCCGCCCTCGGCACGCACGTATAAGCAGGAGTACCATATCATTGAGGTCCACATCGAGCAGCAGCGCCGCGGGGCGGTCGCAGCGCAGCGCGCGCGGGAAGGCGGCCGGGAGCCGCGCGTCGCGCAGCGCGCGCGCCAGCCAGTACGCGCGGCAGTCGCAGCGCAGCGCGTGCGTGGTGGTGACGTCCACGGTGGGCGCGGCGGGCGGCGCGGCGGCCAGCCAGTCGGCGCGCTGCAGCACGAGCGCGGCCAGCGGGTTGCCGCTGAGGTCGAGCGCTGGGCGCGGCGCGGCGCGGCCGGCGCGGGCGGCGCGCGGCGCCCAGCGCAGGTCGGCGCCCTGCAGCTGCGAGATGTTGTTCCGGCGCAGCTCGATGCGCTCGAGCGCGCGCAGGTCGCGCCTCCAGTCCGCGCACAGCCGCGTCGCGCCCGTGCCGCTCAGGGACAGCTCGCGCAGCCGCGACAGGTGCGCCAGCGCCGACAGCTCTGCGGGCGACGCACATGGTGAGACTCGGGGGCGGAGGGAGGGTGGCGGGGATGCGGGCGGGGCGCGCACCGTGCGTGAGCAGGCGGCCAGAGGAGCGCGGGCACAGGTCTCCCAGCGGGTTGCTGTCGAGGCGCAGCACGCGCAGCGCGCCCAGCGGCGCCAGCGCCGGCGCCAGCGCGGCCGCCGTCAGCAGGTTGCCGCTCAGCTCCAGCAGCTCCAGCTCCGCCAGCGACGAGAACGCGTCCCTGCAACACGCGCGCGCGTTAGTGGGGGAGGGCCGCGGGGGCGCGGGGCGCGGGGCGCGGGCGGCGCGGTACGCACCCGTCGAGGTGCGTGAGGCGGTTGTGCGCGAGGTCGAGGCGGCGCAGCGCGCGCGCAGGTGCGAGCAGCGCGGGCGGGAGCGCGGCGAGCGCGCAGCGCTGCACGAGCAGCTCTCGCAGCGCCGGCAGCGCGGCCAGCAGGTCGGCGGGCAGCGCGGGCAGCGCCACCAGCTCGAGCGCCTCGAGGCGCGCGCAGCCCGCCAGCCAGCCGTCCGGCGGCGCGCGCGCGGGCCGCTCCACGCGCAGCCGCCGCAGCTCGCCGCACCCCCCGCGCAGCGCCACGTCCCGCGCGCCGCTGCCGCCCACACATATTGTTATTGTCTCAGTACGGCTGCACAGGAACTAAAGTTATCATAAAGGTGTAACAGGCGTCAGGCTGCCGTCGGCCGTCGGACCTCCTCCCCTGCACTCGCACTGTGGCATGGACACATGGGGGGCAGTTTTCATGGATGAAGGAGGGAGGGGAGACCCGACAGAGGTGATGCCGAAGGAGGTCAGAATATAAAGGAACTGCGGCGCACCCGAAGGTAGCGTTGTGCAGGTGGTGGAGCGGCGGCAGCGCGTCGAGCGGCGCGGCGAGCGCCACGTGGCGCAGCGCGCGAGCGGCGTCCAGCGGCGGCGGCGCGCGCAGCTCCGGGTCCGACAGCACCAGCACCGCCAGCTCGGGCAGCGCGGCCAGCTGCGCCGCGCCGGCCAGCGCGCCCAGCCCCGCGCCGTGCGCGTGCAGCGCTCGCAGCGAGCGCGGCAGGGCGAGCGGCGCGCCGTCGGGCGGCGGCAGCACGCGCTCGAGGTGCAGGCTGCGCAGCGCGGGGAGCGGCGCGAGCAGCGCGGCGGGCAGTCGCGGCGCGGGGTCGGGCGGCGCGCGGCCGGCCAGCGCCAGCGTGGCGAGGGCGGGCAGGCCGCGCAGGTGGTCGGCGCGCAGCGGCGGCGCGGGCGGCAGCGCGGTCAGCTCGAGCGCGTCCAGCACGGTGACGTTGAGCAGCGCGAGCGCGGCGGCGTAAGGCGCGGCGGGCGGCGCGCACGCGTGCAGCGCGACGCGCGGCAGGCGCGCGGCGCGCGGCAGGCGCGGCAGCGCGGCGCTGCCCAGCTGCGCGCCCGCCGGCGCCGCGCACCACAGCTTCAGGTACTGGCCGGTGAAGGAGACGCGCAGACGGATGTCTGCGCAACACACCGACTTAATACCCATTGGTCTGGGAAAAATCTAGTTTTTATGGTTCCCCTACAAATCTTTTTCAAATAGATCTTCTATGATCTTTCTTTATTAAGAATTTCTTTCTTGATATAGAAAGATCGTAGAGTATGATTTTTTAAAGAAACAAACAGACTTACAAATATTATGATTTTTGACTTATAAAAGTATTAATAGGCCTATATTTTCCTGAAAATTTAAATTATCAGGTACAGTTTATATAATCTTACATTTCAAGAAGAAATGGCTAAATAAATAAAATTAAAATGAATAATATTTATTTATTAAAACTTTACGATTAAAGAACTGCCAGGGCAGCGTCGGATTCCAAAAAAATTATTTTTTTCTAAGTTTTTTTCATTGCGCCCCCTTTTGTCCAAACTGTCCGAAAAAAGACTGTCATCTCTTTCAAACTCCAATAAATTTGCATTTGCAAGAAAGAGTGAGAATATACTTCCCCTCTCCTCCGGCTTCCTATTTCCGCACTCCCCCTGTAAGCGGCACTGTAAGCGTCATCGGTTCTCATACTAAATATGCAACTTTACTCCTCTATCAACACTTTGTATAAATAAATAAAATTAAATTAAAAATTAAATATACTATAGGGGGCCCCGCCCCCCACTAAAGAGATCTTATCTCTATGGTAATACCCATCGATCTGGGTAAAATCTAGTTTATAAACCATGTAATACAATGTTCCCCTACAAATGAAATTGAAACTTGCGATTTACTCACAAAGGTTGGAGCTATTGTATTACGAATAAGTACCTACCTAGGTGTTATGGGGGTTAACTGACCGTTGTCGATGCGATAGAAGTACTCGTCGCGGCCCGCCGCCAGCAGCTGGCAGCGCGCGGGCTCCCCCCCGCCCCCGCACGCGGGGCACCACGAGCACGCGTCGGCCGGCGCGCGCGCGCCCCGCGCCGCGCACAGCGCCGCCAGCGCGACCAGCAGCAGCGCGCCCCCCCACTCGCGCCCGCGCGCGCTCATCGCACGCCCTTCTTTCTCATGCAGTCCAAGTAACAGTACGGTGCGGCACGGGCGCGGGCGCGGGCACGACCAGCGCGGGGAGCGGCGCGCGCGCGACTGGCCCACGCGTCACTCGCGTGCCGGTTACGACTGGGTTTTCCTTGTTGTGGTCACTCACATTCGCACATTAATAATAATATAGAATATACTTGAAAGTAAGTAATGTCGAGTGCTACCAGTAGGTAGGTACGTACCACCGGCCCGGTCCACGCCCACGCCCACACCCTCGCCCTCGCCAGCCCTGCTCTGGCTGCAGCTCGCTCGTATAACCACAGAATAGTACTTAAGTGGTATAACTGTCACCCAACCAAACCAATGTTTTGTATGACACTGTGAGCATGTACCATGTAGGTGCGCGCGCGCGCGCCCAGTGGAGGGAGCGCGTGCCCCCCCCCCCCCCCCCGTGACGTCACCGGCCACGCAGAGCTGATAATATAATACTACTATATTACTACCTACTAACTAATTTCCTTCTTGATTAACTTCCACAGATCACAGAATACTACGAATACGAATGTTGTTTCCAGTAAACTTACCAATATATAAGCAATTATGTAAAATTATTATAAAGTTAAATGTTTGTTAGAGAAATGTTATCCTGAATAATAATACTATCGATTAGTATAATAAAATAGGGAGTGTTTGTTTTTTTTTAATTGACCGAGCGAGCGAAGCGTCTACGTTTCGAGACTGGCCAAAAATGCTCTTGTCCGGCTGTCTGTCTGTCTGTCTGTCTGTCTGTCTGTAATTCTCTACAGGTCGCATTTTTCAACCGATTTTGACGAAAATTTGGCATATGTATAAATTAATTAAACCTACAAAATGAGTAGAATAAAATTTTGAAAAACATTTTTTTTAGAGTACCTACCATACTCGCAAAGTGGGAGTGAACTTTTTTTTTTTTGTGAATCCCATAGTGTGGGATATCGTTGGATAGGTCTTTCAAAAATATTGCTGGTGTGTGAATACCATTTTTTCGATTTAGGGATCCGTTGGCGAAATATTAAGCTTTAAAGCGGTAATTTTTGTTAGAGTCACGTGTCCCCCCCCCTGCCAGCTAAACGGTTGCTTCTGGAAATGTGAAAAAATTCATGGCAGTAGCATATATAACGTAGTTACAAGGAAAACTATTACGGCTAAGTAGGTTCTATTAGTTTTTGAGTAATAGTGGATCGACTTAAGAAAGTTGAAAAAATAAATTATGTTCATAGAACTGCATACGTAAAATGGAAAATTATTTTTTTCCGCGTGATATCCATGGTGTGGGGTATCGTTGGATGGGTCTTTCAAAAATATCGCGGGTGTGTGATAAACATTTTTCGATTCAGGGATCCGTTTGCGAAATATTAAGCTTTAAAGTGCTAATTTTTGTCACTTTAGTAGGTACTTTTTCTGTTTCCAAAGTTGACTTTTGTTGGTTTCTTTTAGGTTTGGTTTATAAGGGCTGGCGAGGCTGTTCTCACGGAACTACTAGTGTTAGTTGGTTCGAACCAACTCGGGACTCGAGTCCCGGGCTAGACAAGCGAGTTTTAGAAAATCTTTGAATGCAGTTTTGTTTCTTTTAATAAAAAAACTTTTTAACAAAAAATAAAATCGACTTCAAAACCACTAAAAAGCGTAAAATAACTTTTTTATTTAAATCCAAAACACAGAACCCTGTTACGTATTATTTTAACTAAAATATTATTACAATATGTGCTATGTACTGATCTGTTTGTAGTCGGTGCCAAGCCGGTAGTAGGCTAAGTCTCCCTTGCGCCATTCCATAATATGTTAATTCATCATCATCATATCAGCCTGTAGACATCCACTGCTGGACAAAGGCCTCCCCCAAGGGTCTCCACGACGACCGGTATATGTTAAGGACCCTGTTAAGCATAAAGGTTTCAAGTGACCAAAAATCAAGTATGGAGTTATTGGTACCACCGTGTTCGTGAGAACGAATTCTATCGAACTGTGAAAGAACTATTTACGAAAAAAATTTATTCTACCTGTTATTTAAAGAAATAAGGATTCGTAAAATAATCTATCGTGCATACAAAAATTTTCGAAAAGGTTTTAAGTGACTTAATTCCGTTTAGCCAATTTTTATTGATAAAGATATGATTTATATTTTTACAAAAAGGTTTCAAGTTCTAGATAACACATTTATGCAAATTTAAATAAAAAGCAAATAATTAGGATTTTAAAGGTAAAAAGGCTTTAAATACAATTTTTCGATTTATTTTTTTAATCATTTTTATTATAATTTCAATCAGTCTTTAGATTTCAATAGGTGTATAGGTACGCAAATTAACAATAATAATTTCTAACATTATTACATTAAAAAAACAACAAAATTAAGAAAAAACAAACGATAAAATTTATGAAACAGGTTCAATCATAATCCTGGTTTTCAAATTCTACTTCAAATCAATCGTTTCTCCGAAACCATCCACATCATCGACAAACTCTGAATTAGGGATATTTTTCCAAAAATTGTAAAGTAAGCTTAGCATCTCTAGGTATGAGGTATAACATACTCGTATCTTTTAAATCTTATCTTAGCTGTGTATAAAGCCCTTCCATCGGGATATAATGGCGGTAGCTCAATATCTGCCTTCATATATATTTAAATTATCTCTCTCACGGGTCTGCTGGAAGAAATCTCTTCGAGAGATAAGTTCGCCCTTTGTACTTATTTTCCCCTGTATCCTTTTGTAAATGTTTTTCTGTGTGTGTGCAATAAAGTGTTAAATAAAATAAATAAATAAATATCTTTCAAGTTTCGATAAAGTCTGCCTGCCTTTGCGTCGTTTTGTTATATCGACTGTTTGGACGCTCTCTGAGGTAATATTCGATTCATAGTATAGCTTGGTCGAGTATAGCTTAGGCACATAATCGCCTATATACTGATGATGATACGCCTAGATTACATCAATATAAAGCAATTTTGTCGACACAAAAATAAGTTAATGCCAAATTTAAAAGGATTTCCTTTTAGTGGAAGCGTTTCTGAAAGCTATTACAAACAGGAAAAGGGATATTAATAAGGTGAAGATATCGTGGCAAAAAACTTTTGAGATAGAGATCAGAAAGAGTGATCCGACCAAGCTATACTTTAAATTAAATGGGATATTACCTCCGAGAGCGTCCAAACAGTCGATATAACAAAACGACGCAAAGGCAGGCAGACTTTATCGAAACTTGAAAGATATTGAGCTACCGCCATTATATCCCGATGGAAGGGCTTTATACACAGCTAAGATAAAATATATGTTAGACCACATACTTGGAGATGCTAAGCCTTTTTACAAATTTTTGAAAAATATCCCTAATTCATAGTTTGTCGATGATGTGGACGGTTACGGAGAAACGCTTGAAAGCAGAGTTTGATAACAGGGATGATGATTGAACCTGTTTAATAAATTTAAATATTGTCATTTGTTTTGTCATAATTTTGTTGTTTTTTATTGTAACAATGTTAGAAATTATTATTGTTGATGTGCGTACCTATGTACCTATTGAAATCTCAAGACTTATTACAATTATAATAAAAATGATGAAAAAAATAAATCGAAAAATTGTATTTGAAACCTTTTTACCTTTAAAACCCTAGTTATTTGCTTTTTATTTAAATTTGCTAAAAGGATTCCAAGAACCTTAACACCTTTTAAAAATTCATTTGGAGCTATAGCCTATTTAAGCAAAAGGGTGTTAACTGTTGTAATGCTAATTATCAACAAAAGTATTGCTTATTTTTAAAAGTGGCTCGTACACTCGGTACTGTCGGTACACTGCGTGAAGCTTATTATACAATCTGCGATGTGCACCTGATGAGGCCGGCTGTAAAGTTTCATCAAACTCTGTTCCGTAGTTATTGCGTGAAAGAGTAACAAACATACAAACTTACGCGTTTAGCTGGATAATTACTGTCGTCACGTGTAGGTATATGGCTCACCAGCTGTAGTCAATACACTGTGCAGTGGCGCAGAGGATCAATAGTGAGGTGGCGGCGGACCGAGCGCCCGCCGGAATAGTGCCAGCACCACCGGCGGCACGCTCCGAGCGGGCGCGCCATCATCAGCCTGCACCGGGCCGACCGCAAGCCGCGCCGCTGACTAGCCGGGGGCGTCCCCCACTACGCTTGCCCTGTCGTCATCTCCACTCGAGAATTCGTGTACCCCAGCGGTTATGGGCTCTCCGGCAGATGCGACCAGCCTACTGCCACTAATCTAACCTAAGGTGAGGTTAGGGGGGGGGGGGATCAGTAAATGAAACAACGCGGCGCACTTACAACACATTAATGCAATTTATTTATGTCAAACGTTACACTGGGCGGCGCACGACCGAACGACAACTGCTGTCAACCATACACACGCATACACACTATATATACAAGGCGGCGGCGGCGGCGGCGGCGGGGCAGGGACGCCGCGGGTGACAGCCGCTATCGCGCGCGACCCGGGGCGGCCCGCCCCCGGCGCCCCCGGCGGCCCCCGGCGGCCCCGGCGGCCCCGGCGCGATACCGCACGAGCACGACACGCACCGCTATCACTAATACTTCGCTAACATACTTCCCACATACATACGACATACATTATATTATGTATATTACATTTAATACGCCACGCACACATACATACACGCACATGCACATATACACACACTAGCATAATATTCACACTGCCTTAGAATATAATTATTTCCCTAAGCTTTTAATTTCAATACTATACAAAAACATACAAAAAATATTTACAAGAAAAATATTTATACAAGGCGCACCTAATGGTTACATACAACAAGGTACTTACTTAAGTAGAAGTAACTTACACATATTTCAAGTTTACTTAAAAATAACATTTTTATAAATAATTTATTAATGTATATTTACAAGAAAACACCCAGTAAATGGTACAAAGTGTGATGCCGACCGACACAGTGACGTCATATTAATTATTGTAATAGCATGATTTGATTTTAATGACGTGTAACAAAAGTTATCAATAAATATAATGTGTTGTCATTACGTTACGGTCGGTACGTGCGGGAGAACCTGGACGACTTCGCCAGGAAGGGCGCCGCGCCGGGCACGGCTCAGCGCACAGCCCTCCCTGGAGAAGTCGGCCAGGCTGGTACACATCATGGGCCCCTCCGTCTACAACCGGGTACCCGATGATATAATAAACTCGCCATCGACACACTCCTTCAAAGCGAACCTCAAGAAGTGAACATTCTATACATTTGATGAATTTATTGTACATAATTAATATTAACTTCTATTATTTTTTATTTTTATTATTATTACCAATTAATCTATTATTATTATTTGTATATTTCCTCCATGTAATGTGTATATGAATTCAATTTATTATAACTTGTATAGTGACCTGTAATCGATTGATTATGAATAAATATGTGTATGTGGTGACACACGGCATATTTGTAATCTAAATGTATCCCCGAACCATTATCTATTCCCAGCAATTTTTTGTTTGTTATCATAGTTATCAAATTAATCACACGGTTCTCCAAGTTTTAATAAACTTACTAAAATAAAAATTTCATCACCTGCATTTTCTATTGCCTGTTTCTAATTGTACGATGGAATCGGTCAGTATTCACCGGAAGGTCGGTAGGTACCCGGCGCGTGGTGCGTGCGCATACGTCAGTTGGACACCGACTCCGGCGCGGGCGCGTCCACACGCGGGCTGGCGCGGCGTCACCTGGGGGCGCGCGGCGGCGGGCGGCGCGCGCGGGGGCGGGCGGCGGCGCGCCGGCGCAGCACCCACGCCGGCGCCGGCCCGGGCGGCACCTGCGCACACGCAACATGCACGCGTCACCAGCTGCCGGCTAGACAGTAACATGTAGGCAGTTAGTAAAGTTGGTTAATGAGTGAGCTGTACGTGTGGTGGGAGTACTTACACTTGCGGTCTTCAGGGGCGGGGGCGGGATACCTAGCGGCGCTAGTCGCGGTGGCGCGGGAGGTGCGCGTTGTCGGCGTAGTCGTCGTACTCGCGCGCCGCGTCCAGCTCGTCGTCGCGCGCCTCGTACTCCTCCGCCTCGGCCTCCGCCTCCGCCTCCGCCTCGGCCTCGTCCTCGTCGGAGGCGGCGCCCCCTCGCGCGCGCGGCGGAGGCGCCGGCGCAGACTCCTGCGCACACGCACACGCGCACACCCAGCGTAACAATACAATGTTAGATGTGTTAATATGCAACAAGCCACCAAACACTATGTGCACCGCCACCTGCGGGCGCTGCGGGCGCTGCGAGCGGGCTCCTGTGACCGTGAGCGTGCGTACCTTGGGCGGTCTCCAGCCGCAGCCGGGCAGCGGCAGGCCGTCGGGCCCCAGCGGGCAGGGCGCGTCCAGGCCGGGCACGCCCTGCTCGCCGCGGTCGCCCTTGTCGCCCTTGCGGCCGCGCTTGCCCGCCGGCCCCTGCCGCACACACACACGCGCGCTACATACACACGCCCCCCCCATGCTCGCACGTCACGGAGGGGGCGTCGATACGACAGCCGTACTGACACACCATTTGAACATAACATTTCTTGAAACTAAACGTTTATTTATGGCTGGAGACATGGCTGGACTACCCGCAAACCTACGAGCAGTTACCCGCGGGCCCGTGCGGCCGGGCGGCCGGTCCGTCAGTCAGTACGGTTCGTTCGTACTTATCAGTTCTTCAAAATGTACAAAACTGATAACTGTAGCAATGTTTATTTAATAAAATACTTACCTAGTTTAAGCGTACATGCGACAGTAGATAGTACAAGACTGACACCTGTATTTTCGTAAATACATATGTATGTACCTACCTATATATTTGTAGTTGATAAATACACATATGCATGCATACATGCTTAAGATGAGCCATTCATGAAAGATACTCGTAAACATTGTTTGCCGACACAAACAACTGTATAGAGTACGGAGGTACTTTTTATTTGCGCGTCAAGAAAGGGTAAAGTAACATTGGCACGGCGTTCGGTGGTGCGCGGGGGCGGCCGGGGGGCCGGGGGAGGGCATGCATCACTCACGGGTTCACCCTTGTAGCCCTTGTCGCCCTTCGGCCCCTATCGGACAAGAAGCACACGTTACACAGCGTCCGGCGGGCGCGACGCGCGACGCGCGCGGCGCGCAGGGTGGGGGGTGGGGGGGAGAGAAACAAGTCTAACCTCCTGTCCGGGGATGCCGTCGGTGCCCTGAAAGAAGCGTGCGACAGCGCGTTAGTGCGGGCCGGCGGGGGGGGGGGGGGTTAGCGCGCGCTAGTGGCGGTACGTACGGGCAGGCCGGGGTCGCCGCGCTCGCCCTTGGAGCCCGGCTCGCCTTGCGCGCCCTGCCGAGCGTGCCGAGCGTGCCGAGCGTGCCGAGCGCGCGAGCGTGCCGAGAGCGCGTCGCGTGCGGCGCCGCGCCCCGCGCCACGGACCATGTTCAACAGACACGCACGCGTCACGCACACATACATACATAGTACGTACCTCTCTATGTAAGTTATGTATTTACTTGCAGATCGATCAACAGATCAACGATGGTCGCACCGATACAATACAAGGCTGGGTGACCCTTGAATGACCCCCACCACAATAATAATAATACCTAGGTACCTACATATAAATACGTAGGGACCTACTTAGCTTTACGGCTTTGGAAACATCCCCTTTTTATCCCGGTTTAATTTTTAGTTAGATTCCGTGATTCCGTTAAAACGGATAAGCCCTTTGTCCTTATAAACAACTGAACCGGTTAAGTTGAAGTTATGTGAAAAAAAAGAAATATACTGTATCGTAGAGTACGATACGGTAGAATATGGTACCGTAGAGGACGGTACCGTAGAGTATGGTACAGTAGAGGAAGGTACCATAGAGTACGGTACTGTAGAATATGGTACCGTAGAGGGCGGTACCGTAGAGTATGGTGCAGTAGAGGAAGGTACCATAGAGTACGGTACTGTAGAATATGGCACCGTAGAGTACGGTGCAGTAGAATTTAGTACCGTAGAGGATGGTACTGTAGAGTATAACGTAGAGTATGGTAAAGTAGATGAAGGTACTATAAAGTACGGTAGAGTAGAATATGGTACCGTAGAGGCAGGTACCATAGAGTACGGTATTGTAGAATATAGTACCGTAGAATACGGTACAGTAGAGGACGGTGCCATAGCGTACGGTACAGTGTAGAATATGGTACCGTAGAGTACGGTACAGTAGAGTATGGTACTGTAGAGGACGGTACCGTAGAGTCGTAGACTATAGGACAATAGAATATGTTACGGTAGGCAGAGTGGAGAGTGGATATTGCCTGATTAATGTCTTGTATTGACTCACCTTCATGCCGTCGAGTCCGGGCGGGCCCTGCGGAACACACGCACACGTGAGCGGCTCTCCGCGCGCGCGCGTGTGGGTGCGTATAGCACGCACGCACGCACGCACGCACGCACGCACGCACGCTATAGCACCCACACTCGCACATTCAACACGTCAACATATCTCGTCTCGTGCTTATCATTCGTTTTTTTTTTGCTCCAATTCAATCAATACGTACGAATACAGGACATAAACTATGATGCACTCCAGTTTCCATGCAATTGAAGGTTTACTTAATATTATGCATTATTTTATTTTATTTATTTAGAAACAAATAGTCTTACATATTATGCATTATAGAGTTTCATTCAAGGAAGTAGAATTCTCCGAGTGGGTGGGAGGGAGGGGGGCGTATAGATATGTATGTACTTAGTACAGGTGTCGTTGCGTCACACCCGCCTGGCATGCGGGGAGGGGGGGGGGGCAGTGAAACACGGGTCTGCATGGCATGCAAGTGTTTATTTTTCTTTAAAATAATTTGTAAACAACAATAATTATGCTCTGGCGACGTATCGTATGGTACAAATGACAACTCTCGTATTAAAACTAAATGTTAACAGTACGCTTCAATGTGACATATAAAACAGAGTCGGGAAGAAATATTATAATACAACAGTATGTGTGATGCAAGCTGCGAGCGCACACTTAGCGCACGCTCGGCGCACGCGGCGGCGCACCCTCGGGGCACAATAAGTCATCTCCGAGCAGGGATAGAGTGAGCGTGCGCCTCGCACACTCGTATACGTACTAAGATACTAAAAATAGTTTTGTACAATAGTGACGCACTTGCCTGGTGACGGCGAGCGTGGCGAGCGTGGCAAGCGTGCCGAGCGTGCCGAGCGATCACACCACGTAGGTACACAAGTGGAGACAAGGGCTTACACGTTATTTCTTACATGAGAATCACCAATATAACGTTTATTTACACTAATTTACTTACATTTTGTTTGTGCGATGCGACCTCGTCGGTCCGTACTTAAGTAACTGCGCTCGTAGTAATAGGTACCTCGACCACAGGCATGTGACTGTCAGTTGCAAGTGAAAGAACAAACCGACGCCGCACGAGCAGGCAGGCGCCGCACGCCGCACGCCGCACGCGCGCGCCGCACGCCGCGCCGTATGTACGTACACGTGATACGATACATGTACGTACGTACTTACGATATATTCATAACCATTATTATCATAAATCTTATTCGTAAGAAAATATGCATATTTATTTACAAAGATTGTCGCACAATATAATATGGCGGATATGACGAGACGCGATTACAAACGACACGAGGTACAGTGACACGTGGACGCCTCGGTGTACATGCGAGTGGTGCGTGCCTTATGTAATATTTGTAATATTATACATATAAGTAGGTTATACTAGTAACAGTGAGGTAACACTTGCGGTAGTTGTCGCCCGGCTACTTGTTGGTGCGGCCGGGGGGGGGGGGGGGGGGGGGGGGTGACAGGCAGGCAGACAGAAGCCTTCAGTTAAGGTAGTTTAACTGTAATTATATGGGTGGTCGCTCGCTGCGACAACACGACAGAACGCAATGAGAGAACAGGTCGGTGGGTCGGTCGGTCGGTGGGTCGGTCGGTCGTTAGGTCGGGCGGTCGTCGGCCGCGCGGGCGGTGGACGGACGGGCTGGCGGGCCGTATACAGCGATACGTACACACAAAATAGGAACGATACAATAATTACAAGGCTATTAGTGCCGAAAAGGACAAAATCGTTGAGTATTTGTAGAGTTCGTCAAACATATACTCGTAACTTACGAATTACCAATACTTACTTATATAAATAATAAAAAATACTATCTATGTACAGATCTGTAACACTTAGGTGCTAATGTCACGGCGGCGGCGGCGGTCTCGACGACCTCCCGGGTCACGTACGTTTGTACAATATACAGTCTATTATAGAGATGGTGTCGTGTCGCGCGGCGGCCCCGGGCGGGCCCCGCGCGGGCCCCGGGCGGCGCGGCGGCGGGCCCCGCGCGCGCGCGCCGCTGCTCACTACGTGAAGCCGAAGTCCGGCGGCCAGCGGTTGTCCTGCGCGCACACGCCCGCGGTTAGTACACCCACACCACACGAGCACAGTGCGACCACACACACACACCATTACCTACTGTAAAACACTCCTGTGTCGATAATAACTTGTCTTTAAACGGGCCAGTCAGTGGTCACACTGTGCTTTAACTACAAGGTTAAGTTTGTTAGTCGGTTAGAAATTTAAGTGTGATTCGTTTTTAGTACTCTTCAAGATAGACAGTGGACTCACCCTCGAGCCCCCGTCGGCGGTCTGGCCGGGCCCGCCGGGCGCGCCGGACGCGCCGGGCCCGCTGGGCTCGCCCGGCAGCCCCGCCGGCCCCTGCAACACGCGCGGCTCGTCACGCTCGCACACACACACACACTCGCCCCGCAGCCCGCAGTAGAACACACTCACCGGCAGTCCCATGGGGCCCGCATCTCCTTTTTCACCTCGTTCACCCTGTAACATATGATAACATTATTACTTACCTATATTTACTGAAGATATACCTATGTGTCTGTTCTGTATAAACGAGGAGTGACATGATGTCGTGTGTGCGTGTAGTGTGCACTGACCAGCTTGCCGCGCGCGCCCGGCTCGCCCTTGTCGCCCTTGATGCCGGGCGGGCCGGCCACGCCGGGCGCGCCCGCCGGGCCCGTCGCTCCCGGCGGGCCCATCATCTGCGCACACGCATACATTTATTTCACAAATACATTTTTTTTCTCCGCTTTTATTTTTCCAATCTGTCACAAGAAATATTGTATTCGAAAAAAAACCTCGTTTTTGCGAAAATGTGTTCTGTATCGATAACACTACCGAAAAACCGAATATCTCCATTCCATCCGTGCGTCTGTCCGTCACGCTTGGCTCTGGAGTTTGGAACTTTAGAGTTTTTTCTGTTTTTTTTTAGATAATTTAATTTTTTTCTTAATTTGGAGTTTTAATTTATTTTATCGAAGGATTATCAACAGTTTTTTCGTACCTCCAAACCGAAGACTAGGCCAGCTGCTGTCATACAACAAAAAGCGAAATTTTTTTTGTTCCCAAAAACGGTTCTATCGATTTTGATGAAACTTTGCACGTCTTAGTTGCTTATGTTTATGTATGACCCATTGCTCTGGGAAAAATCTAGTTTGTATGGTTCCCCTACAACTGAAATTGAAACATACTCACAAATGGTTTGATCTATTGCATTGTCATGTATGTATTACGAACCTAATATATGTATAATTTAAAAATATATATTTTTCCATACAAAATCGTATGAACAATGTCTTTGTTAGGAAAATGACGAAGCTGCATCAGTTTACTCTTTCTTTTTAAATGGCGAGAAAGTTTAGTGCGAGCCGCCGCCGGCGCAGGCCGCGTCGTGCGCGCCTCCACTCCAGTCATATACAATGTGTTGGATGATCTGGAGGTCACCCAACACATTATACATTACTATTATTACCAGATTCATCTGAAGGCCTTTTTGGGGATTACAAATTATTATTTGAGTGCCTATATAGGTAAGCCTAGTTTGTTTAATATGTTTACGTCAATTGAGTTTCAAAATATGCATTTTAAAAAAGTCTCACCATTTCATGTCCATAGAGCTCGTACCCGGTGCCGTCGCCCTGCAAGTTCAACAGTGGGCATAAAGATTAACAGCTCGTGACGAACTAATAACTTGTAATGTCGGGGTTCAGTATTCTGGGGCCCGGATCAAGTGTACAAGGGCGTTTTGACTTCATACTCGAACTTTTGTGATTCTTATAAACTCATGTGACTTGACAATGAAATATAGATACAAGTAATGCGCATCGACCACTAGGGGAGAGGCGCGGGAGGGAGCGGTAAGGGGGTAGCTACCTGCCGCCGCCTCAACTTCCTGTACTTCTGGTGGCGCCGCGCCGCGTCGTCAGCGCCCGTCAGCGCCCGTCAGCGCCCGTCAGCGCACGTCAGCGTAGCGCAGGGAATGGAAAAGAAAACAGAGACAGGTACGTCAGTTGCACGGCGAGTTGCTTGGTCCCTTGTAGGTATGTCAGCTGTGTATGTGCGCTCACCGAGTCGCCCTTGTCGCCCTTGTCGCCCTTGAGGCCGGGGTAGCCGGGCGGGCCGGGCAGGCCGGGCGCGCCCAGCATGCCCGGCGAGCCCATGTCGCCGTACTCGCCCTTGGCGCCGCGCGGGCCCGCCTCGCCCTGCCGCACACACACACTTGGCTCAAGAACAATTCAGCAAAGTGTACGTCTGTACGTGATGTGAGACTTCCGTCATTTTTTAAATACCTGCAGGAAAGTATTTTGTTTCCTGAACTTTTCACAATATCCCCATCATGACTGGAATTTATTTTCTGCTGTGACGGATGCAATCTAACAAGGTCAAATTTACGAATCAAGTTGTAAACAGGTAATTTTATACCTTAAGTAATGTTTTGTTTACTTTAAGCGTCTGTTGAAAAACGTAGCGTATAGTTGATGAAACAAAGTGTATGTGTTTGTAGTGTGTGTACGAGTAGTGAGTGAGTGTGTGAGTGACTGACCGGTCTGCCGGGCGGGCCCTGCAGGCCGGGCGCCCCGGGCAGCCCGTCCAGGCCGGGCAGGCCGGGCAGGCCGGCCGCGCCGCGCGCGCCCGCCTCCCCCGCCGCGCCCGCCGCACCTGCCGCCGCCGCCGCACACACAAACACATTGATTATATGTACATCACTCGCCATACATAACTAGAGCAGCTGTTCGACTTCATCTGATGGGATTTCATAAACGTTGCCCCCACAGAACACAGAAAAAGCTCGCTACGCTCCCAGGTTGCCCCCACCTTGTACTGTCACTTCTTGTGTGCCCGCGTCATTTGAGCAATGCCTGTGCTTCATGTGATCACACCCAGCGCCCACCAGCGTCCTGAGCCGTACGATGGTAGATCGATCAGCACGCACTTGTCTTGTTCATCAAGTTATTGATTTCAAAATGTTAAGCGGTTGTGGTATACATCTATCAAATCATTACCTCGCAAGCGAATAGAGTAACCAGAAGTACCTAGTACAATCATTAGACATGAAAATGACAAATAATTAAGTCTGCAAAAAAGAATAAACTGTATACTTATCTGCTGAGTGCCGAGTGGCGCCATGTTAGTGGGTGCCTCAGTCTAGCTAGCGTGCGGCGTGCGGCGTGCGCGCCGGCCGGCCCCGCGACGTGCGCGGCGTGCCGGCGTGCCGGCGTGCCGGCGCCGCACGCCCTACAAGCCTCTAGTCTACACACACTAGCCCGCGCCGTGTCAAGTGTACCACACGCGGTGCCAGGAGCGAGTAGTCAAGTGTTATGTGTCGCGTCAACGTCATGCAGCATGCACGCACATGCCATCGAGCAGCAGGTAAGTATAGATGTGAGTAGCGAGCGGGAGTGACGGCTGCAGGGAGCAGGCGGGCACAGGCCCGACAGGAAAATCGAACAATCCAATTCAATCCACAGATTTCTAGAAATTTGTGGCATAATATGAATGTGTACCGAGCACCTCTCGGTGGCTGTGGACAAGGTACACTGAGACAAGACAAGGAAGCGTTCGAGCGACAGTGGCCTCGTGCCTCGAGCAGTGGTCGTGCGCCTGGTGCGTGCGTCGTGCCCGGGTTACCCGCTTGCCGCGCTTGCCGCGCGCGCCCTTGTCCCCGGGCGGGCCGGCGGGCCCGGGCGCGCCCGCCTCGCCGCGCTCCCCGCGCGCGCCCTCCGCGCCTGCGCCAACACACACACACACTCGACGGGCGTCCCATCACCTGTATGCTACTCTACACTATGTACACTCACTACACACCTAGGTTTGAACAGTTGTCCAACTGCAGATCCACGATTGAAAGGTCAGTTTTAATTTATCAAGGCTGTAAATGATGATCAGCCGTGGACAACCATTCGTGAGTAGGTCGGTGGTAGGCTAGCTAGCTAACTACAACAAGGATTTAGTTGCGTGTTGGTAGCGGGCAGCGGCACGACAGTGGCATTAGTTGTGAGCAGCGGGTGACCGGGCGGCACGTACCGGGCGGGCCGGGCGGGCCGGGCGGGCCCTCGATGATGCCGGTGGGGAACGCGTCGCCCTTCAGCGTGGTGGTGTAGCCGCGCTCGCCCTTGTCGCCCTTGTCGCCCTGGAATGGCAAAGGTTACAGATTACGCATACAATTTGGATGCAGTAAACAATATGGCTTTTCCGATTGCAAGTCCGTTACAATATCGGATAGCAAGTCATGCACAATAAACGTACTGATTATTAAAATGTCATACCCTATGTCCGCTGGGTCCTGGCGGGCCGGCCTGACCGGGCGGGCCGAGCGGGCCGGGCGGGCCGGGCGCGCCGAGCGGGCCGGGCGGGCCGGGCTGGCCGGCGCGGCCCTCGCGGCCCGGCAGCCCCTCCCCGCCCGCGGGCCCCGCCGGCCCCGGCGGCCCCGGCTCCCCGGGCTCGCCCTGCCGCACACACACACACTCACATTACACGTGTGACACTCACAACAGTTTGCTCGTGTACTTACTTTCGGAATTTGGTCAATCCACATTTTATTCTAGACAAATTCGCAAACTTTGAGTGGTAAAAAAACTGTTATATTTGAATAAATGAAAAGTCAATTTTGCTTCAGACTGAAGTTTCTGATATATGACCATGCTCATTAATTGATAATGTTTTATTATTTCAATTGAAAAAGACATTGTAGGAGAATAATTAATTAATGTAATTGTTTGAAAACATGCAATGAAATGAACAATGTACATGAAACAATAGACACACAATATTTGCCAAAGCCTTTGCTTGAACTACTACTTTACATGACTAGTGTACGGGAGGGAGGGCGGGTGCCCCTGTTGCTGCGGGCGGACTCACCTTGAGCTGTATGACGGAGTGCGCGGAGATGTTGTGTCCGGCCGCCTGCAGCCCCTACACAGCGACACACACGCTACACACTCGGCACACTACACACACACACCCTCCAGCGCGCCGGGGACCGGGGACCGAGGTCACCGGCGCAGTGGAGGCTGCACACAACTACAAGCGCAAAGTAACTTGACACCAAAAGCACAATGTTCCTACTGCAGGTACAAGCGTATAGTGCGCTGCGGGCGGAGTGCCGCACGCACGAGGCTGGTACCTTGACGGCAATGATCTCTGCGGTGGTGTGCGCGGCGCGGCCGTGGCCGTGCGGGCCGTGCGGGCCGCTCACCCTAAAGCCGTCCACGGACCGCTTGACGCCCTGCAACAGCCAGCGCTCAGCTCACGGCACGTGGCGTGGCGACCACACAGCGGCGACAGCGCGCGGGCTGTGCCGTATACACTACGGTGCGAACGATGAGTCGGTGCAGCGGCCTCGAGTGCGGGCCGCCCCCGACATGCTGACCGGACACCTCGCGAGTGATTGTGTCCGGATAAATATTTGATAATTAAATAATAATTAAAAGGCCTTGGGGCGGCGCACCTTGACCGCGGAGAACACGTCGAAGCCGGGGCTGCCGTGCTCGCCCTTCTGCCCCTTGTCGCCCGAGCGCCCCTGCAACACACGACACGTCATATACATATACAATCAACAGCTACGTTTCCTCTGTTGGGGCTATAGTCCACCACGCTACCCCGGTGCGGGTTGGTGGACTTCAAATGCGCCAATGGATTCCTTGCTATTTTTTGTTGTTGCATCGTGTTCAGGTTTCCTCGCAATGTTTTCCTTTGCCGATCGAGATAGAGTCAGTGAATATACATATAAGGTAAGGTACTCCGGCATGCGCCCGCGCCGGGGCCCGGGGCAGTGAGCCGACAGCTCGGTACAGTGGCACTGCTGCTCGACAGGGCTTCCAACTACGCTCATAATTGTTACTACATAGTATTGAACTCACCGGATCTCCCTTGGGGCCGTCCAACCCGATCGGTCCCTGAAACATTGCAGTTTATTCGTTGTAATGGCCGTCAACCGGAGTCCATTATAGTAACGCCATAAGGCATTACGATAGCTAGAGGAGCCGGAGCACTTTATATGTTATTTATGACTTTTTTCTTTGTGCTCGTCTCCTAAGAGTCATAGCGTGATGTTAAAATAGCCGGTAACCTTAGTAGTTCCAGAGATTAGCGGTTAAAAAAACAAACAAACAAACAAAATTCTTCAGCTATATTACGTCAGTATATATACGTTTCAGATATTCTAAATTTCATTTCAATAATTATTTATTCTGTTAACAACAGTAAATAGAACCGTTCAATTGACAGTAAAGAAAAATGAACATATTTACAATATTGCTGTTTAATTTCCTCGAAATCAAAGTGAAAAGCCGAGTGTTTAAATCGTTCATAAAACCCATTTTACCCTCAACTTAACTAACGACTTTGGTAAAATGGCGCGTTTTATGTACTGTCTTGTACAATCCACTATATTAAAATTTGAATTTAGACAATTAAAAAAACTGTTCGTGTGGCGAGGACACGACCGGCGGATGTCTCTTCCAAAACACACATAACAGGATTAAGTGTAGGTAATAGCAAAAGGTTAAAGCACTCGTGAAGCAGGCAGTGAGTAGTGAGTGAGTGAGTGAGTGAGACAGGACAGGGGGGGGGGGGGGGGCGCTACACTACTGCGGGGGGCGCTAACTACCGTGCCGGGGCTTACCATGAAGCCTCGCTCGCCCTTCTCGCCCTTGCTACCCTGAAACGTGACACCGAGATACAGAGAGCCGTCACTCGAGGTGCCGGTCGGGGCGGGGCGGGGCGGGGCGGACAGTGTCTACTGTCGTGTCAACTGTTCGGTGATGTGAACGAGCCGCACCAAGTATTCAGAATGATTTAAAGAGAATGAAGTGAGAACAGACATGTAGTAGGTATTTTGTATGTGTATGTACAGGAAAAAGAAAACGTGAAAATAAAGAGGAGAAAATAAATGTAAAAAAAATAATACCGGAAATCCATTCTTCCCTGGCGCACCCGTTAATCCCTGAAATAAACAAAAAGTAAAAAATAATTTGACGCGAGTGTGTATGTGTAGTGTGAGCGGAGTGTGCAGTGTGTGTGGTGGGTGTGTGCGGTGTGCGTGCTCACCGAGGGTCCGGGCTCGCCGAGGTCCCCCTTCTTGCCCTTCTTGCCGCGCTTGCCGGGGGGCCCGGGCGCGCCGGGGGGGCCTGCAACAACACACACACACACACGAGGTTCACTAAACTATTATTTTACAACAAACAACCATTTGTTAATATTTTGTCTGTTCCTCTTATTACTGTCCAGGCATTTCAGAACTTTCAGATGTACTTAGGTAGGTACTTAAAAACAAAAATAAATGTAATGAATGTAATGGAGATGTGTTGGGGATAGACTACAATAGAATGTTGGGACATAGAGGCTGGAGACTTCTTTGAATAGGTGAGAGTGTAGAGAGACAGACTTGATTCCCGTCGGTTGTGGAACAGAACAGTAAACAGTAGGTGGTGAGTGGCCGCGGTGGCTCCACACTCTAACCAGCGCTCAATAAAAACCGTATTAATGTCGGAAACTTACCACATAATAATGTAGTTTCATCGAAACAACCATGGAGCATAATCAAAAATTAACGCCCATCAAAAACCTCTTTGGTGGTCGTCGTGGTCCAGTCCGTAGGTCCCGCGCGCGCGCTACGTACACTCGTAGCTCGCAGCCCGCTACGCGCGGCTACGCGGCTCGTAGCTCGTATCGTAGCAACACAATATGAGCCACATATGAATAGCGCAAATTAATAGGACAAATCGTTTACATTTATTAAAATATTTCGATTTCGAGAAGAGTCTCGTCGGCGGGGCAGGGTGGGGGAGGGGGGGGGGGGGGGGGGCAGGGCGGTAACTGATGATGGCAATAAACGAATTCGTAAATTAGAGCTTTGAAAAATGTATTGAAGACATCTGGCGCGGGCGGGAGTAGCCCTAGTCCGGCGCGGGGCGGGGGGGAGCAGCAGGAATGTCAGATATTTAATTAAAGCCCTGGTTTGCTCTCCCCCCCTCCACTCCTCTCTCGCGCCGTGAGGGGGGGGCTGGACCCTGACTAATAACAATTTAGTCAATTCAGTTCGATCTGAAATCAAAAATCTTTCATAGGTTTTACTTGGCTGCTAACAACTTGAGTCGACGCGGCGGGGGCGGGCGCGGGCGGGCGCGCGGGGGCGCGCGGGGCGCGCGGGGGGCACAAATCAGCGGCCCATTATGGAGCCATCTCCGTCCCTCAATTTCGATAATCCGTTTATCCCGACGACGACGACGACGACGACGACGACGACGACGATGCGCGACGTCGAGCGGCAAAACTATGTGCTCGTGCGAGGGCGGCGCGGGGGCGGGGGCGGGGACGAGGGGAGCGGGGCGCGTCGCGTCTATACACACTCTAATGAAAGTAATCTTGTTTGTAATTTTTAAGTTGTAAGTATATGAAAAAATATTGCGACTAAAATGT
The DNA here is from genome assembly GCA_949699065.1 of Metalampra italica. Classification (NCBI taxonomy): domain Eukaryota; kingdom Metazoa; phylum Arthropoda; class Insecta; order Lepidoptera; family Oecophoridae; genus Metalampra; species Metalampra italica. Next base: position 11,829,483 of record OX452977.1, on the reverse strand, counting down.
AAAGTGTTAAATATTATTTATGTACGTATCGATGGAGTTTTAATTTCAATTATACAGTATAACTAGTAGTTCCGTGAAAACAGTAGACCTCGCCAGCCCGCAGCCCGCAGCCCGCAGCCCGCATAAACAAACCTAAAAGAAACGAACAGAAGTCAAGTATGCAGTTGGAGACAGATTGAGTACCTACTAAAGTGACAAAAATTTGCTTTTTTATAGCTTAATATTTCACAAACGGATCCCTGAATCGAAAAATGTTTTTCATTACTCATACTCTGAAAGTAGGTCTGAAGTTGCCTGAGGAGCGGGTTGAAAGTAATACATCTCAGCCCTAGGGAGAAACGCTTTCAACTGACAGCTGTCAAATTATATTAAAAAAAACTAGTACTATTTTGACATTTCTATTGAACCACATTCCAACTGTCTATACAGACACTCAATTACAGCGCGATGTAAAATTGAAATAACATAAAGTTATGTAATAATTAGAGAATATATTTTTTAAAATGACTTTATTATAATTATTACTGTCAACTATTTCATTAAAATAACATAGATTTGAGCAAAATATTTACCATTTCTTCGAAGATGGAAATGAAAAATTATGGCAGAATAGCTGGCCGGCAGAAAATAAAACAAAGTAGACGTAAAAGCGGCAATCCGATCTTCTTTTGTTTTTTCGAGTTGTAGAGTTTTGTTTATACTTCCGTATAGCAGGGATTTGTATTAACACTCATGTTATGTATTTGTTTTTACTTTCAGTGTATTCTTAATGAAAAGCACAGTGTTTCCCTCGGGTTCAAGACTTATTTAGAGGTCCCTCGAACTATTGGCGCCCTCGCTACGCGTCGGGCGCCAAACCCCGTCTCGGGACTTAAATAAGTTACTTTCACACCTAGGTTAACAATGTACTATTAAACACACCCGCGATATTTTTGAAAGACCCACACTATGGGATTCACAAGAAAAAAAATTTGACTCCCACTTTGCGAGTATGGTATGTACTCTAAAAAAATGTTTATAAAAATTTTATTCTACTCATTTTGTTGGCGTGATTAATTTATACCTATGGCAAATTTCGTCAAAAACGGTTGAAAATGCGACCTGTAGTGAATTGCAGACTGACGGCCGGAAAAAAGCATTTTTGGCCAATCTCGAAACTGAGACACTTCGCTCGTTCGGTCAATAAGATGTGTTTGAGGTAGGTACAATAGTTTTTATTTTTAATGGCTCAGTTACATGGCATGATGTAAAACATGGCTCAGACCGGCGCGGGCGCGGGCGGGGGCGCGGGCGGGGGCGGGGGCGCGGGCCGGGGAGGGCCCAGCTACACACGCACACACACGCACACTAAACACTAATTTGCTCCAAACAAAATGACGCCATAAAATCCAATACAATTTTCTATAATAAAATCCCCAAAGTTAGTAATTCCCCTGGAACACATTATTATGTAGGTACCTAATTGACGTTATTGTCTCGCGGTCGGACCCGAGCGTGTTATTATAACGCCCACCATTTTTGTAAACGTTTTGAACATCCTCATCTTCGGAGAAGTGTTGGGGAATTAGGATAATAACAGTGCGACCCGCCATCAGCTCGGCGGCCGGCCTCTAGTAGGTACATGCCGGTGGGTGCACGGAGAGGCCCCGGTGCGCGCGTCCGTGGCGGTCCGCACGCCCCCGTCCGCAGGCCGCACGCCCCCGTCCGCAGTCCGCACGGCCCCGTCCGCAGTCCGCACGGCCCCGTCCGCCAGCTGTCACCTACTTTCAGTTCCCCGACACCTCCGAAACTGTATCCCTACAGGCATCACAGGTCACACCAGCGCATCCAATCACCGCGACTCTTTGCTACAGGTGGAGCCATCAGCAACGACGTGACTGGCCTAGTACACCCGCCACCTCTCACAACGACTCGGCAGGCGTGGGCAGAGGAAGATCCCACTCTCTAGAGCAGTGCTACCGTACGGGCCAAGGTGCGGCCTCGTGAACATGGGGCGCGTGCACGATTAACTCGGCTGCAGGATTTGAAACATGAAGAAAAATGTTGGAAACACCCCACCAGACAGACCCTCGCTCGGCACGCTCAGCACGCTCGGCACGCTCGTGAGCCGGCGCGCACGTGCATCTAATTATCGCGCGCGACACTAATCACTGGGCGAGTCGCGCGCGCCGCGTTTATATCACAATTAATTATAGGTAATAACGTTTGAAATATTGTGTGTGTGTGGGGGGGGGGAGTCGTGTCGGAGATGAGTGTGACGTCATTAAATCATCTGTTTCCGGCGATACGTCACCGATCGCTCGACGCGACGGGCGGACGGAACTTGACATGTTTATTTGGACATACGTTTAAATTAATTGGTATTCTTTATAGGTATTCATTCGGAAACAAATAAACTAGGTTGTATAAGGAAGGGGAGGTAAGAGTGATGTGTAGAACATTAGCTATGCAGCGAGCGGCTCGGGGCGGCTCGAGGCGGCTCGGGGCGGCTCGGGGCGGCGCGCCGTGCGTGCTCGCGACACATCAGGCGGCCCCACAGATTTGCGAGCGCACTGGCTGTCTGCATCTGATTAGCGGACGAGCCTCGTGCAGTGACAGTCGCATCGGAGGAAAATAATTCAACAAATCGTATTTAATATAACGGCAACATGTTGACATATGAAGTTTAATTATAGTTTGTTTAGTATAATTGTGGTAGGTGTGACGCACGGACGATGGGATGGTGAAGGACCCGCGTGGGGGGGGGGGGGGGGGGGCGGAGCTCTCACTGGAGCGGATGCTGTGATTCCACAGACAATAAAAGTAGTCGACTCGGCATGGATTACATGGCGAGTTAAAGTATGTACCTCCTGTTCTTGTACCTGTGAAGCTGTGGGCCGGGACGATCGGCGGGCGGCACGTGGGTTGTATGCAATAGGTACACACACACGTCAAGCAACCATGATGATTAATAATTATTATTATAGCAAGAAGGTATGAGACGAGTGCGGGGTGCGGGGTGCGGGGTGCGGGCCGCGGGGTGCGGTGAACACACTCGCCTAGTACTTTATGCAAATGCCTGCTCCCGGCTGCTCCCGGGAACTTCACAATTTGTTCAAACAGATTGTTTTCAGCGAAAATTCAATTGACATTGATCGGGCGATGCGGGGGCGGGTGCGGTGCGGTGCGGTGTGGTGCGGGCGGCACGTAATGAAGGGGCTTAATACGGTAGGTATCGGTAAACATTAGCATAAAGTATTCGCAAAAATTGCGTTCCGGGGGCGGCGGGGCGGGGCGGGGCGGGGCGCGGGCGGCGCGGGCGGGGGCGCTGAGGAATCTTAATATCGCCCCCCCGCCGCCCGCGCCCCGCCCCGGCCCCCGCGCACTCCTCGGTGGGTCCCTCTCATCGCGGGGACTCTCGTCACCGACACGACACGAGCCGCGACACACGCATTTAGAATTCTACAAAACAATGGACCAAATTTGAACTTTTCAAAATACACAATGACAATAAAGTTAACTTTTGCTGGTGACAACATGACAGATAAAGGCGGCAAGGCGGCAGGGCGGCAGACCGCAGTCAGGCGGCGCCGCCAACAGATCGCAACATATAATTCCTTCAAGTGTTGGAAGGCCCGCGGACGAGCGCCCCCCCCCCCCCCCCCCCCCCCCCCCCCCCGGCCGGCCGGGTCGCACCGACAGTCCCTCTACTCGTGAGCCTCCATTATAGTTACACTCACTGAGTGTGGACACGAACCTCAGGCTCTGGTCGTGCCCTGGTTGATGATGCCGCAGCTATCATGAAATTGACTTTATATTCTAAGTTATGGTTTAAATATCTAGTAACCAAACCAAAACCTACTTAAAAAAACTATAACTGTTGGCACAGAGGAATTAATAGCTGTTGGGGAACATTCTGGCTCTGTGAAGGGAAGGGCCCTGCGAGGGCACCGCTACCTGGGGAATGCGCGGTGTTCGTGGACCCCACTCTAAAAGTATCTCTCCACAACTTGATGACAACAAATAACGTACACATAACAACAATGTGGCGGGTGGTGGTGGGTACCTACTTGAAGCATTTTTGTTGTATTAAATCGCTAAAATGAAAGATAAATGTGTGTGTTGGGGGGGGGGGGGGCAGGTAGCTGTTGCCCGAGCTCACTGTGAGACGAGATTATTATTATTCCTTTGAGGTAATTAGGTCCCCGGGCCCGCGGGTACCCGGGGGTGTGCGGGGCGCGGGGCGGGCAGGGCCCGCTCTCGAAAGAAAATGATTTGGTTGCGAATATCCGTGGGAACAAACAAGCTTATTATTGGGTTACTCAAACAACATTATTGAGGGCAAAGTGGGGCGCAGAGCGTTGTATTATTTGTGGACGAAATATTATAAACAACATCCACCAGCGGCAGCCCGTACAGCCCGTACAGCCCGCAGCAGGCACGTACTTACAGCATTCTTTTAATATTCCGTTGTAGTGCCATTCAAAGATAATTGACAATAAGTGTGGGCTCGCGAACAGACCACCGACCATTGAGAAGTCCGATAGTCTGCCGCGAGCCGCGAGCCGCTCGCCGCGATGCGGGCCGCTCGCTGCGACTCAGCGCGCAGGCTCTCAATAAAGGCGCCACCACACGCGCGCGGCGCGACACCAACTTTTTCAATTAGTGGCACACCTCTCCCCCCCTCCCGCCGGTACGTCCGGCCGATCCACTTCAGTTCTCCAAATGAAATTAGTTTCTACACATTGACGCGCTCGGATGTTGTTGGTGTCGTCCGCATTGTGATCCACTGAAAGCTTCCAAACTGTCCGGCCGACCCCCGACCCCCGACCACCGACGCCCGCACACACCTCACTAGTCCGGAAATAATTGCAGAATGTAAAATAAGATGAATCTCAAAAATCAAATCTTAATAAAGTTAATCGTGGAGATGAATACGAGGTGCCACAACCCGCCTCCTCGAGAGCACCCACCAGTATAATACAAACAATAACAACAACACAGCCGAACAATATCTCACATACATTTTCAATACGGCTTCATTTGAGAAAGCCATTAAGATCCCAATCGGCGCGCGCGCCTCTAATGCGACCATTTGTATGCGCGCGTGTGACCGGCCGCGCCCCGACAGATAAGGCCGCCTACACACCCGCTCTGCTTCCATCCAACTGTTACTATTACTTGTGTTCCTCTCCTAATCTTGTCTGTTACTCAATTGTCATTGTAATATCCACATTTCCATTCGCTCATCTATAATGTAACGTTAACTTGGATTATTTAAAAGCACTTACTAAATATAAATATCGACGGATAAGAATCAATACCATCTCTATCTACAAAAACACGATTTTACAGGAGGCGAAAAAAACGTTTTAAAAATTGTTTGTTCAAATTGCGCATGTTTGTTTGTATGTTTGTGGAGTCACGCCCGCGCCGCCCGCGCCGTAAACTATAATGCCACTAGAAGCCGTGTCGGCGTGCGCGATACGAGTGTGTTTTTGATCAACTACTGCAGACATAGGATGTGCTGCGAGTGTGTCGAGCCCGCCGCGTGGCAGCGGCCGGCGCCGGCGCCGTCTACAGTCGTAGCTACTGACGGGCTGTGATCACTCACGCGCCGCAGGAACACCCTGTGGCGTCGACGCGTCGCACCGCACACCGCACGCAGTAATATACACTTGAAGTGAGTGTGACGCGGGGCCGCCCCCGCCGGCCGGTCTATCCGTCCATGATTGACATCAGAATGAGGCGAGTGAGGTTGGACCGGCAGCCACTTATGATATCTTCACTTCCCCCATCGAGCCGCGGAACACTTTGTAAACAAGAAAGCTGTAACGATGTTCTAGCGCCTCACGCGGAGCCCGCACGGGATCCCGTCCTGTATAACCATCTGTGGTATACCGCGCCACGGACACAACACCCGACCGAGTCAGGCGACTTACAGATAACATCTGGCTTGCCTTACGTACGTATCTTGTGCCTTGTCCACCACTTCAATTATAGAATGTTCCTGTTCCCGTCCGTCAGTACGGCACGAGACGGTGAGCCTATTATTTGAACTGTTGTTTCTGGTGTGCATCCCGACTCCACGCTGCGAGCGTGCTGCAGGGAGATATCCGTCTCCAAGTCGGGATTAAGCACACAAGTGTGCGCGCCGCCTCACCTTCCCCCCTACTTAGGGCGGCACAAACTTCGGGTCGCGCGCCGCGCGCCGCGCGACTAGATAAGTGCCGCGACATCACGCACCGCCAATACTAAGCGAGCAGGTAGCATCCACGAGTCGTTAATCACTTCCAACTTGGCTCGCTCGCTCGATAGCCAGAAAGCGAAAATACAAATGCATTAATCATAACAGAAGCGAGCGAAACTTGGGTAAAGTCAATAAAACTATTTGACCCGGAGGCTTGGGGTTGGGGCGCGTTAGCGCGTCGCGATGCTATCTAAATAATGTCCGCTGTTGGCGCTACGAGGGGCAAGGGAAGTGTATGCAAATACTGGAGGGGGCCAGTGCGATGCGGCGCGGTGCGATGCGGTGCGATGCGATGCGATGCGGTGCGACGCGCGATGCCAGCAGGAGCACGTGTCACGGCGCCGGCCGCGAGCGGATAACGACGGCTTATGCGCGAAAACGTGAGGCTTTGTGCTAAATTGTGGAGACATGAGTCGCGCCGCGCCGGCCGCGGCTGAAGGTTTATGATGCCACAGAAAAATGCGATACAGACCACCTTGTGAATATTAAACGTGTACAATGACAAGAGCTCTGCTGCGAGTGTACGTATAAAATAAGTAAATGTATATAAACATCACATTTTTAAAGCATTGTAAGTAGTACTTTTCAACGGTAGCACTATTAAATTAAATTAAATTAAATAACTCTTTATTTCAGACTAATGTCCATATATTATTAGTTTGATTAGTACTTACAACTATAATACCTAATAAATAGTGTTAGTATGGTTAGTATCTTATTGCAAAAGTTTATTATTTATACCGCCCTGTTACTACCTCCACCCAATGTTTTTGGATGGGGCAGTCAAATCGTGCAGCAATAGTTTTCAGAATGCTGTTGGTACTGTTACGCAGGCGATGCAACATGGACGCCGAGACACTTTATTTATGACACTTTCACTGCCACGCGCGGCGCGTGGCAGTGACGCACCGCCCCCCGCGCCGCCCCCCGCACCGCCCGCGTGCGCCCGCGCCGACGTATGCGCGCCGCTAATAAGACTCGAGCCGTGAATGTTTTGTTCTTCCAACTTCAACTCAACAAACCCACTCATCACCCGCTCGCTCCTCACTGACTCACGCGTCGCTGTCTCTCGGATTTTATGAGTTAAGCTTCTAAAGAGAACTCGATTACTCTTTTTGAAGTCGCATATTTCACTCGGAACACTGACAAATGGCCTGAGACTCAGAAACGCACTGAAAAATACTCACACTGAAGTGATTTTCATGATTCACGTACCGTAGCACAAACTGACTACGCCTGCTACGGCGTAGCGCACGCACGTAGCACCACGTAGCTGTTCCTATTTAAAAAAAATATGAACTCGAATTCTGTTGTCAGTAACATTATGGCCACAACACTTGTCGCGGGGCGCGAGGCGCGAGGGGCGCGAGACGCAAAAAGCTGAAACAAACCGCGGCGAGCGCGAGTAAATCTGGAGTGAGTGATGCACTCGTTAGCGGAGCGCGATGATATATTATAATCGGTGAGGCTCCCGGCGCGGCCGACGACGTGTCGGTACACAAATACTTGAGAGGAGTCTCCACTCGCTACAGTGTGCACTAGCACAGACACACGTGCACAATGTACGGGACACGTTGAAAGAAGCATACTTCGATCAGGTACCTGTTACGTCAGTACGCACGTCTTTCAAAGAAGGAAACAAAACTGTCCGTAATGAGTGAGCACGAGGTGAGGATGTCGCCTGATGGCATATATCCAATCCTTCTTAAAGAAAGTACGGCGGTTATACTACCGCACTTATGTAGGCTATACAGAGCATGTATCGCTTTTGGCTTCATTCCCCACGTTTGGAGGCGGGTGAAGGTCATTTACATACCAAAATCGGGTAAGGCAGACTACGAAGAGGCAAAATCGTATAGGCCTATAAGTCTGTCTTCCTTCTGTCTAAAGACGCTAGAGAAGTTGGTGGACAGACATATCAGAGGGGGCCCCCTGAGGGATAAGCCTCTTCATAGAATGCAATGTGCCTATCAGCCTGGCAAGTCGACTGAAACGGCGCTACATTATGTAGTAACCAGGGCTGAGAATGCACTAGAGAACAAGGAAGTCTGTGTCGGGGCATTCCTAGATATAGAGGGAGCCTTCGACCGCACGACTTTTGAGGCCATTAAAGAAGCTGCAATCAGACACAACATAGCACCAACACTATGTAAGTGGATAGACTGCATGCTTAAAGGCAGAATCATCAAATCCGAACTGCTAGGAGACGAAATATGCGCGATCACCACGAAAGGCTGCCCACAAGGAGGAGTGTTATCACCAATCCTCTGGTGCCTGGTGGTAGATTCGCTCATAAGCGAACTCAATACAGGACCGTACTTCACGGTTGGTTACGCGGATGACCTGGTCATCATGATCAATGGCAAGTTTCCAGGAACTGTATCCGGACTCATGCAGCAGGCTCTGGACATAGTAGAGGAGTGGTGCAATAACACTCATCTCTCTATCAACCCGAGCAAAACAACGGTAATACCCTTTACAAGGAAAAGGGACCTAACGGGTCTAAAAGAACTAACCATGTATGGCACAAGGATAGAATGGTCCACCCACGTCAAGTATCTGGGCATTATGCTGGATAAAGAACTAAGGTGGAGCCTACATGAGGAACAGACTATCTCTAAAGCACTACGGGTGTTCGGTATGTGTCGTTCCTCGTACGGAAAAACCTGGGGTCTCAAACCACAGGTAATCAAATGGATATACACCATGATGGTGGTACCCATACTTACGTATGGAAGCATCGTCTGGTGGACTCGAACAAAACTGGCAACATGCAAAGTGGCACTATCGAAAGTGCAACGCTATGCATGTTTGGCCATAACAGGGGCTTTTAAAACCACGCCCACAGCTGCAATGGAGAAGCTGCTCAACCTCAAGCCACTGCACATCAGCATACAGGTTGAAGCCATGAAGGCACTCCACAGGCTATCAACCAGTGGTCTAAAGGGCAACGCCCATACGACCACTGGACATGCTAAGATGGAGATATCGAAATATCTCGATGGGATCATGAGCATGAACTGTGACAAAACACAGCCAGTGTTCGTCTTCCATAAAAGGTATAAAATATATGTCCCCACCAGGGACGAATGGAAGGAAGGACTGCGACCTCCTGAAAAGGACAGTCTAATATGGTATACAGACGGATCCAAGATGGCGATGGGAACGGGAGCCGGGGTGTACAACAAAGACTGTAGCATAAGTCAGAGTATGGGACTAAATGCAACAGTCTTCCAGGCGGAGACATACGCAATAATTGCGTGCGCACGGGAGATTATGGATAGAAATATCAAGGATAAAACTATCTATATACTCAGCGACAGCCAGGCAGCGCTCAAAGCCCTGAAGTCCTGTCGAGTGGACTCCAAACTAGTCTTAAATTGTGTGCAAGCACTAAATAAGCTAGGGGGTACAAACACAGTGCGACTGGTATGGGTACCAGGGCACGAAGGCATTCGAGGAAACGAGAACGCAGACGAACTGGCCAGAAAAGGGTCAGAACGGGCCCTGATCGGACCAGAACCATTTGTGGGACTCTCCTCGAGCACCATTAAGATGGCCTTAAAGGCTTATGCCGACGAACAACACCTAGCGGAGTGGAGGGCTCTTCCGGAGCTGGCGCACGCTAAAGAGTTCATTGGCACGACTGACACAGGCTCCAAAGTCAACATCCTAAGATATGACAAGAAAACCGTACGCCTTATTGTAGGAGTTTTCGCTGGTCACTTCGGTGTAAGGGACCTCCTGCATAAGATGGGACTATCGGAGACTTGCATATGCAGAGCCTGTGGAGAGGACAGAGAGACGATGAAACATCTACTGTGTAAATGCGACGCACTAGCCGCAAGTCGAATGAGTGTCCTGGGTGTGGCTTATCCCGAACCCGAGGACTACAGGCTCTTACCCCTTAGCTGTACAATAGCATTTGTGCAGCGAACACTGGGGGAGGAGAACAACAGGTAAACACAGGGGCTGACACAATAGATCCCATAGGGTCGCAGTGTCGCCGGGTGTGCCCGGCCCCCTTCTATAAGATAAGATAAGATAAGAGGATGTCGCCGGCGTGGGTGAACGAGGGCGGAGGGAGAGGGGCGGAGGGAGGCCACACGCAAGTGGTCGGCCGCAGTCAGAACGGACTGGAACAGTGTCGTATTGAATGACATTTGAAACTGGAACCGCCGCTCATTCTTTGCTAGTTCCAGTAAGAGTGTCCTCCCCCCCCCCCCCCCCCCTTCCTCTCCCCTCCTTGCACGTGTACCTACAGTTTTAGCTGTCTCACAAAACTGTTGGAAACTTGGAAGTAGATAGGATCGGAGACAAAGTGACGACGTCAGTACTATTGAGTATTCAAACAAGGAGTCGGCGCAATTTACTGTTCGACGCACGAGAGGGATGGGGGCGCGCGTCGGCGTACACAAGCGGCACGCGAGGTAAACTTATATATGTACCCTTGATCTTTGTTATGAGCTGGCCTGCTGGTCGGTGGCCGGCGGCGGGCGGCGGCGGGCGGCGCGCGGCGGGCGGCGGGCGGCGGGCGGCGCGCGGGAGGAATATAAAACATCTGGCGCCGCCGGCCGTTGTCTACCAAGGGGCGCGTGCTCACGTCACACGTCGCGGACAAGTGATTTCGTCTATTGAGTTATCACACGCACTGTCACGAGCTGTCTCATGCTATCGGATCTAAATTGTGTAAACCGTCCGGTGTTCTATGGACAACTCGTCGCGAACCGTCACTACTTCACAGCTTTTAGCCGTTTCTGCCGCGCTTACTACTGGGACTACTACACGAAGTAGCCTTCCGCTACTCGTGACAGCTCACTGCGTCACATACGCGCTTTTCGTCCGTGGTGTTCAAAACCAGGCGGCCAGGCTTCTCTTGGTCACACCAAACCCCCCAACCCCCATTAGACTTTATTAGGTCTCCATTTCTTTGCTACACTCCCACTTGCTAGAGGGGAAGTGGAAACTTTTTCCTACGTCTTTTCTTTAATTCTTTCATTAACTACTCTGGGGCCCAAGGTAGCGTAGAGTCAGTCCCAGGCCCGTCGCCTACCCTCACCGGTAGGTGTTTTTGTGTTGGTACCCCTGTTGTGATCCTCGCAGTAGAGGAGTGGCAGGGGGAGAGGTGTGGTGGCGGGAATGTCACACGCACACACACACACACAACGTACTTACGAAGAAGTTACCTCAGTGTCACTTACGAGCACACGTACAGGTACGCACACATAATTAAGTTAGGTACCAGATTTTTTTAACCCTAAAAAGGTATGGGAAAATTTTTTACAAAACTAAGCCAAAGATGTCTATTTAGTAGGAATGTGTGGCATATTATTTGTAGTACATATTTCATAAGTCAGAGGTAGACGATGGCACCGGGCGCGGGGTGGAGGCGCATTATTTACTCGAGTGACCGCCCGCCGTAAAAAGAAACGTACCTCGCGAGGGGTTTGAATGATAAGCAGCCGGCGCGCGGCCCGCGGCCCGCGGCCCGCGGCCCGCGGCCCGCGGCCCGCGGCCCACGACCCGCGCACTGATTTTAGGAACCGAATAGAGGAATGCCGAATGTATGCACGAGTGCGGCGCGGGGGCGCGGGGGCGCGGGGGTGGGCCCCGCCGGCCCCGGGGATGGACACGTATTGGGAATAACTTGTCCGTCACGCCGCCGCCGCCGCCGCCGCCGCCGTACAGACCTCTTCGAACTCTTTATGACCAAATTATTTTTAAACCCGGAAGTTATTTACATTTGTTGATCAAAAAGAACGTTTTCGATGCAACAAAAACAGTCTTGATTATTCTGTGCACCGGACGCGCTAACAAGTAGCTTAGATAATTAGGTACATATGTCCTAGTCATTTACACAACCCGAATAGTACTCGTGTTTTAATTATAAAATTCATGTTATTCCGATCACATAACCAACATGTCAATGTTCAAATTCAGTATTAGAAAGTTAAGTCAAATCGGTGAAATAAACTAAACCAATCTCACGACAAGTGGAGGGGAGGTCGCCTCGCACCATGTGGATAATTACCTGAAACAAAAATTATTACAATTTAGTTTGTTACCATTTACCATAGAGATAGGATCTCTTTGGTGGGCGGCCGAATTTCGAACTTCCTGCCGTTCACCATGCATCAAGTAATACTGCGCTGTGAATATGCAATAGATCGCTAACAATAAAACGCAGTAAATATGGTAGTGCTTTACAATCAGTGAGCAGCTGTCTGTGTGTGTGTCTGTGTGTGTGTGTGTGTGTGTGTGTGTGTGCGCCGGACGGAGCCAGGGCTCGCGACAGAGCCCGCCCCGCCCCGCGGCGCCGCGCGTCTAACGACTCGCCATTTGCGTACAAATGTGGCGTATTGGAGTCGTTTACAAATTATGACGGTAATGACAATCAATAGCGCTTAGTTGTCAACAGCTCGGGACGGCGCGGGACGGCGCGGGACGGTGCGGGACGGTGCGGGACGGCGCGGGACGGCGCGGGACGGTGCGGGACGGCGCGGGACGGCGCGGGACGGCGCGGGACGGCGCGGGACGGTGCGGGACGGCGCGGGACTTGACTGCGAATAACCAAATGGCCAGAGCTAATTGTGTTTTATGTCCGTTTGAGCTCATTACCATTACACGACGATAAACTGGATGCGACGGTATGTCCGATAAAGTTTCATGCGCCCTCCATCTTTCAAATACATATAGTACTGGACGGGAAGATAGACCGACTCTGTATTAATACTAGATCCACAAAATACAGAGCAGCTCCCTGTTGTGAGGTCCACAGTGACCTGACGGACAGACGGTGTGGCGTATACACTGTAGGTACTGTGGCAGCTCAATTAGCCGGCGGGCGGCGGGCGGCGGGCGGCGGGCGGCGGAGAGCGAGGTGTCGACACACACGTCAAGCAATTACGTCGCACAGACGGCTCCGGCGGGTCCGGGAGGAGGGGGGCCGCCGCTAAACGCATTACCCTCCCGGCGCGAGGCCCGGCTCACGGTCGGCCGCACGCAGCACCTGGCGCGCTGACCGCAGCATCTGCAGCACCTGCAGCACGCTGCGACACCTAACGCGAGTGCGCTCCATATAGTAGCTTATGAACGCTCCTCCTGTCGAACAAACCCGGTGTAACTTTGTAAACGCACCTCGCTCTCTTTGCCTTCCATTCCATAGTTTTATTGACCGAGCGAGCGAAGCGAGCGAAGCGTCTATGTTTCGAGATTGGCCAAAAATGCTAATGTCCGTCTGTCCTTCTGTCTTTTTGTCTGTAATTCTCTACTGGTCGCATTTTTCAAACGATTTTGACGAAAATTTGTCATGGGTATAAATTAATTAAGCCGACAAAATGAGTAGAATAAAATCTTGATAAACATTTTTTTTAGAGTACCTACCATACTCGCAAAGTGGCAGTGAATTTTTTTTCTTGTGAATCCCATAGTGTGGGGTATCGTTGGATAGGTCTTTCAAAAATATTGCGGGTGTGTGAAAACCATTTTTTCGATTTAGGAATCCGTTGGCGAAATATTAAGCTTTAAAGCGGTAATTTTTGTTAGAGTCACGTGTCCCCCCCCCCCCCTGCCTGCTAAACGGTTGCTTCTGGATACGTGAAAAAATTCATGGCAGTAGCATATATAACGTTGTTACAAGGAAAACTATGACAGCTAAGTAGGTTCTATTAGTTTTTGAGTAATAGTCGATTAACTTAAGAAAGTCGAAAAATTAAATTATGTTCATAGAACTGCATACGAAAAATGGGAAATAATTTTTTTTTCCGCGTGAATTCTATGGTGTTGGGTATCGTTGGACAGGTCTTTCAAAAATATCGCGGGTGTGTAAAAAACATTTTTCGATTCAGGGATCCGTTTGCGAAATATTAAGCTTTAAAGTGCTAATTTACCACTAATTTATCTGCATGGCCCAAAGGTCAGCTGGTAGAGAATACCATTGGCATTAAGTTCGCCTTTTGTACAAACTAGTGCAATAAAGTTTTAAATAAATAAATAATTTTTGTCACTTTAGTACTAACATCTTCTCCTATAATCATTAGCACAGTAGTCGGTGTAGTAGAGTGTACAGTAGACACAAGATATTTAAACAACACACGCAAACATTACTTTAGTAGCTGAAAAATGCGATTTTTCTCACTGTTTTCTCGCCGCAAAAGCTGCCTGCTCTAGCTGCTGAAGATGGCTGAGGCGAAGTCATTTGAATGTCTGATATAAAACGTTGATAATATTTTCCCGGCAGATGAAGAAATGTACAGGTATGGGCGGCGCGGCGGGGGGATGCGGGGGACGGTTGTGTTGTCTGTCTGGCTCTAGCCACCTCCAGGCAGACTGCCTCCACCAATAGAGAGCTAACACTACGCTCTGAAACGCGCGGAAATGTTCAATTATGAGTTACTAATCTCATTGTATTGTAACTTCGAGGCCTTCCGTACATCCTACTGTTTTGATTTTGATGGATGAACCTAGCATACGTTAAGTAGTATGTAACGGAACAGCGCGTGACAGTGGTGCTATGACTGAGACGATCACCTCCATTAAACATAAGTCTCCAAAGTGTAATTCCGTTAAATAAAGATTTTAGGTTCTCTTCAAAATCATGGATAATCGGAGTGGATCAGGAAGGAGTCCAGACGAACAAACAACCGTCGCTGGGAGGGAGCTCTCTGAACAGGTACGTTATCTAACAATGTAAACGTGAACGACGAACTAATCAATATTACATTAGCTTCGCTATTTCAGAGTTGACAGCATTTTCTACCTACATATATCTTGGTACAACAGGGATGTTAACAGGACGTTACGTAACAATAAAAATTGCTCTACTTCAGTAAACCTAATTGTCAGAGTGACATTGTCAACAGTGTACTTGAGGAGGGCGAGCCCTTGAAGCGCTTCCCTTCAAATAAATTGGTAGTGAACTGTGCTGTGATTACGGCGGAGGCTTTATTGATAAAGTTGCGTCCCCCCCCCCGCGCCCACCCGCGCCCGCCCGCGCCCTGCACTCGGCTATTAAGTATATTAATTTCCTCCAAGTAATGCCCCCACTCGCTCACCTCATTCAATAGGTAGTGATTATGGATATTGAACAAGGTATTCGTTGAACTGATTGACGCAGAAAATATGTGGCTACAGTCGCTGCAGTCTCAGACCAAATGTTGGGCTGAGGCTGCGGTGCGGTGTGCTCGCATCGGTCGTCAAGTTGCGGGCAGTTGTTGCGACTTGCGGGAATAAAGCTGCACTCGACAAACGATTCCGGGCCGCCCTCGCATTGTGCACGAAATTCAAAATGATACCGGGTCGCAGCGCCGCCGCCGCCCCCGCCGCCGCCGGCGCCGCAGGGCTCCGCCCTCGGCCCGAGGACATGTATTGATGGCTCCCATCACTGGACGTCGTTACCGTGATCACCCGCATGTCTCCAACTATTAAATTGCCTCTTTTGTCTCGGTGTGCACGACAACGAATCGAACGATTTGTTTCTTCAAAGATTTCAACGATGGACTCGATAGGTATGTTTGTTTCTTAGAACGTTGTATGTAAGTCGTTACTCATCAATAACAAATTGTCCTCGCTATCAATTTCAAGGCTATCTTATGCTCTGTAATGATCTGTTCAACGTATACTGCCGGGATATGTTTGTATTTGTTGAAACATATCTGGACGGGCAGTGAGTGGTTACGTCTGGTTGTTGCTTAACTTTCTGTTATAAGCCTTGTCGTCTTATATAAACATCATTTTGTATTTATTTTTGTAATTTGATTTGTATGATTGTAACGTGCTTGTGCTTGAAGGCATTTAATCTAAATGTTTCGTCGCCCCTGTACCTATACGGCACGTGTGTGTGTGTCAGCGGACTCCTGCCTGGCGAGACTCGCCACTTGATGGATCGGCACCCGGTGCTGATTGCGCGGGGTGCTGGGATGTATTGCTTCGAGTGTGATTTTATTAAAAAGTAAACAAATGGCTGGAGGTGCCCCCCCCCCCACACCCCACACGGACGAGCTGTCCTCCAACAGCACTGCAGTCTCCAACTCCCCGTAATGCTTTCTTGTGAATTCGTATTTCATACACGCTTGAATCATAAATTGTACTCACTTTGTCTTCAAGCTTCGTAACATCTATTCATTACAATGTTTCCAGCGGCTTGTTAAGTTACATGCATTTGTAGACGGTTGGTTTATGTGATTCGCATACCTACTGTACGCGGTACCTATCTCTTATGACACGGTGATGGGTGACGTCACTCGTCTCGCGGCCCGGGCGGCGCGGGCCAGCATGGGCAGCCCTTTGTTAGGGACCGAGCACCTGTACTTACGGTTCGCGCTTACAGAGTTGCCATTCGGAGCACGTACCTGCAATAAATAAAACATTATATTAATTACTGACGGCAAACACCCGACGTGAGATGACGTGTAAATGAACCTAAAATACCAGTAGGTGTGGAATAGCCAGTGCAGCACTGTCAACAACAAACATGCCGCGGTCGGCGCCCGCGCCGCCCCGGTCCCCGATGCGTACAAAAACGTTAATTCCAAAATGTAATAATGTAAAAATTCAAATTACTTAGATAGATACCTATGAGGCCCGATTTTTCAGCCTTCAACTCATCATGCCTTCAGAATCCGACCCATTATTTCCATATTTGACAATTTGAATAAAGAATTTGATTTGTATGTGGCGTGTCCAGCAAACCATCAGGAGACATTGTAATAACATTTGGAGAATATAGAGTTTGCAGTATCGATGAATATACCGGAGAATAATATACTAATTAATTATATTATCATGACACAAAGATGAGTAAGTATAGATAAAAACTTATTATGAAGTAAATGTTGTTTGAAATCAAAAGCAACGCAGACGACGAACTAAAATGTAGAGCTCCAGAGGCGGCGCGGCGCTCTGGCTCCGTGCGCAGAAAATTGCAAAAACATTTTTCCGGCTGACAAAAGCCTGTGTAATAGAAACATTTAATCCTTTGAAATCTCTTTCCTGCTTTGTCGTGGCCTCTAATTGCGCTGGCGAGGAGCGCGAGCGCCTCCCGGTCTAGATTAAAATGTACCTGCCGTGCACGCAACCTTGAACCGTGACGGCCCGGACAGTAGGCGCACATTCCGTTGCGTCACGCCTCCATCACCGAGATGGCTTCTTAACGCACGGAGCTGCTAGGTGCGATTAAATAGAGGGAGGTCGCAGCCCGCCCGCCCGCCTGCGGTATTACACACAACGTCTACTGCCGGTGGCTAAATCCTACTATCATTTTATAGGCGAACGTTTGTAAGGATGTGAGGATGTTTGGTACCTTTTAACACAAAAACTACCGAACAGATTTTGATGAAACTTAGTACAATCCTGAAATAACTTATAGGATACTTTTCAATGTGAACGAAGTCGCGGGGCGTCCGCTAATACCCCCTAATATAAAACGCCTACATAGAGGGCTCTGTTTTACAATGTACACAGGAAAAACTTTCCTATGCGGGCGAAGCCGCGGGAAAAAGCTAGTAATTTATAAACTGAGAGGATTGTCTTCGTTCGTTACATCCATGAAGCTGATCCGGAGACCGCACGAATGCGGTGGCGGTGGTGGGCGCCGGGCTGCGGCTGGGCCCTGTGGGACCCACCCGACACACGATCGTGTTATTTACATATCAACGACCATTCTTATTCTTATTCTTAGACGGGGGTGGCAGTCCCTGCACCGACTCCACGAAGACGGGAGTTTTGTGCAACGACCATTATTAACACTTTCATCAAATTCTACTCCAAAATTTTCGACAGAATTTTACCTTCATGGTTTACCGTGCTCTACGCCAGCGGGCGGCGACACTAGACTGACCCACCATCTGCCTGGAGTGAACCGACCGACAACAAGCTCGGCTGTGGCAATAATGTGTGAGTGTGAGGCGAGAGCCATAACGTCCCGAGAAGACAAGAGTCCTTCAACAGAATCTGACCGGAGGGATCTCAGAGGAATATGGGGGGTGATGTGTTGAATTGAGAGGGACAGATACGCGCTCCCCTGTAGGTACGTGACGCTGCAAGAGCAGGGTGGTTCCACTGCGCGGCCGGAAAGTTGATGCCGTAAAGTTTAATGGCCGTTGAAATGTATTCCGGCTTCGGCGGCGCCCAGCGCGCCCGGCTTGGTCCGCCCCGCGCGAGGCATTGCCTCTGCGGTTACTCCGAGGCGGCGGAGGCACAAACATAGATACACTAACATTCTGCAGTGTCCATTGGCAGATCTGTGTTGATTGAAAAGTGTTCCATCACCTGTAGAATGCTACGTATAGTGTAGCTGACCTCTTTGCGCCAGGCCTCTTGCTCGAAAGAATAACAAACATCCAAACATACCTACATACAAACATTTTTACAAACTTTCGCGTTCATAATAATTAGTAAGATTTACTTTATACAGTGTAGTATTTTAAATTTAATTAGACTGCTGTGTAATTATTAATTAATTTTCCGAGTTTTTACTGACGACATCTTATAGGAAATCCATCCAAACAGTTGGTACAGTCACCAATAAATGAACTTGTAATTCTGTTTTTTCTCTGCGATGGCTAAGTAGACAGATAGATCAACATATTTTTAAATGTCACATTAAAAAAAATCATTTGAGGTTTGCAGTAAATATGTTGTGTTAGAGAGTGTTATGAGAGCGTAATCCCGCGGCGCGTTATTTCACGCGCTATAAATCGCGCGCGTCATAATAACGTTAATTTGACGCCAATAAAAAGATGACACCACACCCGCGCGACGCGACGCAGTGTCCTAAGAGATAATGAATGGGCTGCCGGCCTTGTAGGGGCGGCCACACGCCCTGACGCGGTCGGGCGATGCGATGCGTTGCATAGATTATATTAAAAGCTAGATATTTGTATACAAATAGACTATTGCAGACTAAGTAGCTGCCCCTCAAGCGTTTCAGACACTCCCCTTGACCTCCCCCACCTCCCCCACCTCCGAGTGAAAAAGTTTCTATTAAGAATATTCCGGTCCTGTTCCAATTAGAAACGCGATAGCCGCTGCTAGTAAAGTACTACAGTTCTAATTAAATTATAAAAAATACGCATGAATAGCTCAAACTATAATACAAAAAAATCAACTTATAAAAATTCTATCAAGCTATACTTACATATTAAAATTTATAATCTGACAGGCACCCATAGCCTGGACGCGTTTGAGGGGTGAGGTGGTGACCTAAAATGTTCTACTAACACTAACTATGTAGGTATCTGCAGCGCTACAAGGTAAAGGTCAAATTCAGAAGTTAATGGTAAATGGCCAGCCCGTCCCGTTTCGTTACGCGACGGACGACGACGGTCCGACCGCGCGCCTCGCCGAGTGGAGCGTGTGAGGACCCCCTTACTCCCTCCCCCCCTAAGGCACGCCCGAAATAATCCCACGATTACAGTTATTTATCGGCATTGAGAGCTAGTTAGCGGCGCTTGTCCCGCGCGGCGCAATTATAACGCAGCTAGCAGACGCCCCGCGGCTTCGGCCGCGTTGTTTAGGTTTCCTGCGTATAGCCTAATACCTTGCCGGGAAATGTATTGCTATAAGTTTACAGAGTGCGTTCCAGATACATGCCAACATTTAATTAAATAATAGGTAGGTACCATTTTCGTTGAAATTCCTATTAAAAATTAATAAAAATCAGATACTCCCAACTCCGAATATAAGCTTTCACCTCCCGTTTCTT
This sequence comes from Metalampra italica, assembly GCA_949699065.1. NCBI lineage: Eukaryota > Metazoa > Arthropoda > Insecta > Lepidoptera > Oecophoridae > Metalampra > Metalampra italica. Next base: position 11,809,552 of record OX452977.1, on the reverse strand, counting down.
TTCTTTTCCTTTTGAAATATCTTCTCTTAGCGGGTGCTTGCATTATAAAATAATATATGTTCCAAATTTCAGCTCTCTAGGGATCAGTCAGTCAGAACAAACGATTTTATAAGTTAACGAAGGATTACAAGGGGGGGGGGGGGGGGCGCAGCAGGAAGCGCTCGCGGCTCGTTGTTTAGATAAATTAATGACCTGTCTCTGGGATTCTAAAAATGTCATTAATTATTATGACAAGTTAATGTCACAAGTAGTTAATTAAAGTATTAATTTGTTCGACGAGAACTGTTTCCATGTGTGCTGGCTGAGGGTAGCACGGTGACGGCGCGGCGTCCTCAGCGGAGCGCCGCCGCCTCGCGCGATTAGCGCGGACATCGAGCGTGGGAGCGTACAATGGAACATGGAGCGGCCGCATGACTCCACAAATTGACCGTTACCGTAAGCAGCCCCGCGCCTGTTCACCCCTGGACACCCTGTTCACCCCTGGACACCCCACCCGACCCGGTCGGGCGGTCGGGCGACATCTAGTCAGGTACCCACTCTGCCGGTCATATGCTCACTCTGTGTAAATTAATAACCTCATTTCTGTTCTAAGGTCAACTCGCATGGAACACAAGACAATTAAATAGTACATTGTGCAATAAGGGTAGTAACTAGGATATCACTAACGAGAGTCTGTTAGAAGCCCGACACCAAAAGCGGAGGGATTTTAATGACTCGAGTTTGTAATACCCTTACTACCCGTCATGCACACAATGTTTTTCATCACATTTGCGAGGAAATAAATACCTACGACACAAGGGAACAAATTTATTTTCTTTGACTTTGCTGAATTTATTTAAGTTTATTAAATTAATTAAGTTAAATTTAATTACCTTAATATAACTCAAGTCAAGTTTAGTCAATTTAGTCAATTTAGTCAATTTAGTCAGTTTAGTCAGTTTTGTCAGTTTTGTCAATATAGTCAAGTTTAGTCAAGTTAACTACTCAATTTAACTGAATGTACAGCCAGCTATACATTACAGCCTTAGGGTTATAATATTGTACTGATTTTCATTACTGCCACGGGTGTATAATATAGGCCATTGTGTTTCTGTATGCATGCATATAATATGACCGTTTACGAGCAAGTTTGATGAAAAGTATACATTATATTGACATGTGGTAATGTGATGTAGTTCTCATTATGCAATAGTTACAGTTCTCTTATTCAGTGGAGTAGGTGTTCCTAGAAACTGTATCGTGACGCGAGTCGTTCTAAGAAGGGACCGATGGAGTTGAAAAACAATCACTTATCGGTGCACCGGCGAGGGAAGTGTCTCGTATCACGAGCACGGTTACTTGCGGAGGTGCACTAACAAACCAAAACATGTAAGTAAGTGACAAATACTCCTTGTGAACCATTATGGAATGGACAAAGTTTATGTACATAAAATTAAGAATTATTTGAAAATTTAGTGAGAAGAAAAGACTCGTAGTAACTTGACTTGTAATCTGCGAGTTAAGTACACCGCTCAACGTTACCCTGCCCTCCTCGCCCTGAGTATGAGGCATGGAGGAGGCGAGGGGAAAGAGAGGACTCTGCACTTAATTGCCATGAAAAGCGCCACTTGATAATAAGCAGCGACGGACAAAAGACGCGGTTCCTGCTCGGGTATGACGGCGGCGCCCGCGGCCCGGCGCAAGCCTCGCGCGATAGCGACCACGTTAACAGAAGACAAGATGATCACTATACTTACCTATATTAGCAGAACGGTGACAAGATGATCACTAATACTTACCTATATTAGCAGAACGGTGACAAGATGATCACTAATACTTACCTATATTAGCAGAACGGTGACAAGATGATCACTAATACTTACCTATATTAGCAGAACGGTGACAAGATGATCACTAATACTTACCTATATTAGCAGAACGGTGACAAGATGATCACTAATACTTACCTATATTAGCAGAACGGTGACAAGATGATCACTAATACTTACCTATATTAGCAGAACGGTGACAAGATGATCACTAATACTTACCTATATTAGCAGAACGGTGACAAGATGATCACTAATACTTACCTATATTAGCAGAACGGTGACAAGATGATCACTAATACTTACCTATATTAGCAGAACGGTGACAAGATGATCACTAATACTTACCTATATTAGCAGAACGGTGACAAGATGATCACTAATACTTACCTATATTAGCAGAACGGTGACAAGATGATCACTAATACTTACCTATATTAGCAGAACGGTGACAAGATGATCACTAATACTTACCTATATTAGCAGAACGGTGACAAGATGATCACTAATACTTACCTATATTAGCAGAACGGTGACAAGATGATCACTAATACTTACCTATATTAGCAGAACGGTGACAAGATGATCACTAATACTTACCTATATTAGCAGAACGGTGACAAGATGATCACTAATACTTACCTATATTAGCAGAACGGTGACAAGATGATCACTAATACTTACCTATATTAGCAGAACGGTGACAAGATGATCACTAATACTTACCTATATTAGCAGAACGGTGACAAGATGATCACTAATACTTACCTATATTAGCAGAACGGTGACAAGATGATCACTAATACTTACCTATATTAGCAGAACGGTGACAAGATGATCACTAATACTTACCTATATTAGCAGAACGGTGACAAGATGATCACTAATACTTACCTATATTAGCAGAACGGTGACAAGATGATCACTAATACTTACCTATATTAGCAGAACGGTGACAAGATGATCACTAATACTTACCTATATTAGCAGAACGGTGACAAGATGATCACTAATACTTACCTATATTAGCAGAACGGTGACAAGATGATCACTAATACTTACCTATATTAGCAGAACGGTGACAAGATGATCACTATACTTACCTATATTAGCAGAACGGTGACAAGATGATCACTAATACTTACCTATATTAGCAGAACGGTGACAAGATGATCACTAATACTTACCTATATTAGCAGAACGGTGACAAGATGATCACTAATACTTACCTATATTAGCAGAACGGTGACAAGATGATCACTAATACTTACCTATATTAGCAGAACGGTGACAAGATGATCACTAATACTTACCTATATTAGCAGAACGGTGACAAGATGATCACTAATACTTACCTATATTAGCAGAACGGTGACAAGATGATCACTAATACTTACCTATATTAGCAGAACGGTGACAAGATGATCACTAATACTTACCTATATTAGCAGAACGGTGACAAGATGATCACTAATACTTACCTATATTAGCAGAACGGTGACAAGATGATCACTAATACTTACCTATATTAGCAGAACGGTGACAAGATGATCACTAATACTTACCTATATTAGCAGAACGGTGACAAGATGATCACTAATACTTACCTATATTAGCAGAACGGTGACAAGATGATCACTAATACTTACCTATATTAGCAGAACGGTGACAAGATGATCACTAATACTTACCTATATTAGCAGAACGGTGACAAGATGATCACTAATACTTACCTATATTAGCAGAACGGTGACAAGATGATCACTAATACTTACCTATATTAGCAGAACGGTGACAAGATGATCACTAATACTTACCTATATTAGCAGAACGGTGACAAGATGATCACTAATACTTACCTATATTAGCAGAACGGTGACAAGATGATCACTAATACTTACCTATATTAGCAGAACGGTGACAAGATGATCACTAATACTTACCTATATTAGCAGAACGGTGACAAGATGATCACTAATACTTACCTATATTAGCAGAACGGTGACAAGATGATCACTAATACTTACCTATATTAGCAGAACGGTGACAAGATGATCACTAATACTTACCTATATTAGCAGAACGGTGACAAGATGATCACTAATACTTACCTATATTAGCAGAACGGTGACAAGATGATCACTAATACTTACCTATATTAGCAGAACGGTGACAAGATGATCACTAATACTTACCTATATTAGCAGAACGGTGACAAGATGATCACTAATACTTACCTATATTAGCAGAACGGTGACAAGATGATCACTAATACTTACCTATATTAGCAGAACGGTGACAAGATGATCACTAATACTTACCTATATTAGCAGAACGGTGACAAGATGATCACTAATACTTACCTATATTAGCAGAACGGTGACAAGATGATCACTAATACTTACCTATATTAGCAGAACGGTGACAAGATGATCACTAATACTTACCTATATTAGCAGAACGGTGACAAGATGATCACTAATACTTACCTATATTAGCAGAACGGTGACAAGATGATCACTAATACTTACCTATATTAGCAGAACGGTGACAAGATGATCACTAATACTTACCTATATTAGCAGAACGGTGACAAGATGATCACTAATACTTACCTATATTAGCAGAACGGTGACAAGATGATCACTAATACTTACCTATATTAGCAGAACGGTGACAAGATGATCACTAATACTTACCTATATTAGCAGAACGGTGACAAGATGATCACTAATACTTACCTATATTAGCAGAACGGTGACAAGATGATCACTAATACTTACCTATATTAGCAGAACGGTGACAAGATGATCACTAATACTTACCTATATTAGCAGAACGGTGACAAGATGATCACTAATACTTACCTATATTAGCAGAACGGTGACAAGATGATCACTAATACTTACCTATATTAGCAGAACGGTGACAAGATGATCACTAATACTTACCTATATTAGCAGAACGGTGACAAGATGATCACTAATACTTACCTATATTAGCAGAACGGTGACAAGATGATCACTATACTTACCTATATTAGCAGAACGGTGACAAGATGATCACTAATACTTACCTATATTAGCAGAACGGTGACAAGATGATCACTAATACTTACCTATATTAGCAGAACGGTGACAAGATGATCACTAATACTTACCTATATTAGCAGAACGGTGACAAGATGATCACTAATACTTACCTATATTAGCAGAACGGTGACAAGATGATCACTAATACTTACCTATATTAGCAGAACGGTGACAAGATGATCACTAATACTTACCTATATTAGCAGAACGGTGACAAGATGATCACTAATACTTACCTATATTAGCAGAACGGTGACAAGATGATCACTAATACTTACCTATATTAGCAGAACGGTGACAAGATGATCACTAATACTTACCTATATTAGCAGAACGGTGACAAGATGATCACTAATACTTACCTATATTAGCAGAACGGTGACAAGATGATCACTAATACTTACCTATATTAGCAGAACGGTGACAAGATGATCACTAATACTTACCTATATTAGCAGAACGGTGACAAGATGATCACTAATACTTACCTATATTAGCAGAACGGTGACAAGATGATCACTAATACTTACCTATATTAGCAGAACGGTGACAAGATGATCACTAATACTTACCTATATTAGCAGAACGGTGACAAGATGATCACTAATACTTACCTATATTAGCAGAACGGTGACAAGATGATCACTAATACTTACCTATATTAGCAGAACGGTGACAAGATGATCACTAATACTTACCTATATTAGCAGAACGGTGACAAGATGATCACTAATACTTACCTATATTAGCAGAACGGTGACAAGATGATCACTAATACTTACCTATATTAGCAGAACGGTGACAAGATGATCACTAATACTTACCTATATTAGCAGAACGGTGACAAGATGATCACTAATACTTACCTATATTAGCAGAACGGTGACAAGATGATCACTAATACTTACCTATATTAGCAGAACGGTGACAAGATGATCACTAATACTTACCTATATTAGCAGAACGGTGACAAGATGATCACTAATACTTACCTATATTAGCAGAACGGTGACAAGATGATCACTAATACTTACCTATATTAGCAGAACGGTGACAAGATGATCACTAATACTTACCTATATTAGCAGAACGGTGACAAGATGATCACTAATACTTACCTATATTAGCAGAACGGTGACAAGATGATCACTAATACTTACCTATATTAGCAGAACGGTGACAAGATGATCACTAATACTTACCTATATTAGCAGAACGGTGACAAGATGATCACTAATACTTACCTATATTAGCAGAACGGTGACAAGATGATCACTAATACTTACCTATATTAGCAGAACGGTGACAAGATGATCACTAATACTTACCTATATTAGCAGAACGGTGACAAGATGATCACTAATACTTACCTATATTAGCAGAACGGTGACAAGATGATCACTAATACTTACCTATATTAGCAGAACGGTGACAAGATGATCACTAATACTTACCTATATTAGCAGAACGGTGACAAGATGATCACTAATACTTACCTATATTAGCAGAACGGTGACAAGATGATCACTAATACTTACCTATATTAGCAGAACGGTGACAAGATGATCACTAATACTTACCTATATTAGCAGAACGGTGACAAGATGATCACTAATACTTACCTATATTAGCAGAACGGTGACAAGATGATCACTAATACTTACCTATATTAGCAGAACGGTGACAAGATGATCACTAATACTTACCTATATTAGCAGAACGGTGACAAGATGAAGTAAACTGCGGCCGGCTGACGTGATCTACATTATCCGCATATCGTCGCATTTTTTGCTAATAAATTTCAGTAAAAAAATCTCAAAGCACGTGGCAGTTTTAAGTTTCGACAAGAAAATCCTAGACCCCCGCAACCAATACGGGTTGTCGTTGTCATTGAAAAGGTATGTTTACTTGTACCACGCGCCCGTCGCGACGGGCGTAGGTACATACGTGGCGGCCGGAGCTATTGTGACGAGATGACGGATTTAATTATTACATTATTTATTGCGAGCACACGCCGAGTGGCAGCCGTGCAGTGTACCGACGACGGGCAGCAACGCCTCGCTGCCAGCCAAAGGCCTCTCGCTCGGAAGGAACGCGCTTGTTAACTCTGATTAAGACCTACGATGAGGGTGCTGCTTCATGTGAAGTATCTATTTGAAGTCAGAACGTTTTGTTCTAATTCTGTTGGTGAATATTCAGTTTAAATTTTAATTTCGTTTGTTTATTGTTTAATTTTTGTTCCGGATTAATTTTAGACAGGATTATTGGTGACACGCGGCCGTATCGCATGCAAATTAATGTCAGTTTGATGACGACACCGAAACGTTACCAGTTAAATGGGGAACATGACTCGAACATGTTACAATAATAATTTACAATTTTGAATGCGTCACGTTTTTCTTATTCACAAAATATGAGACACAAAAGATTTCCTGTATAGACCTATATACTTGGTAAGAAAAAAATATTCTTAAAAACAGCTTTTTTAGAAAACTGATAATTTTAAATGACAAAGATGGCTGGCAGGTATAACTAATAGGGTATTAACGTTACTATAACTTCGCACATTTTGTTGATTATTATTAGGTAATGTGATTATAAACAAAACATACGGGTGAGCATTCTCAATCGGAAAACGCGTCAAGTTAGCACATAAAATGAATAAAACAAATAATATTTAAATTTTTATATCGATGACGCTGGCGGGCGCCCCCCCCCCCCCACCCCCCCCCCCCCCCCCCCGAGCCACACACAGCCAAGTACAAAACGCACCAATTCAAAATGTGTTTGATAACATTTCCGTGTGATGTTTCGCGTCACATGTGGACGTAGTGGGTCGGTGTGCGGCGCACGTTCGCAGATTAACATCAATATTGGAGCCGCGATGCGATGCGATCCGCGCCCGCACCCGCCCCCGCACCCCGCCCGCACCCCGCCGATACCCGCAAGATGGTGTGAATTATGAACGAGTGTCGCTCGCTGCATGTCCCGCACGCCACAGACTGGCCACAAGCAGAGTATCCATCCACGGGACGGGGCCGCACCGCGCCGGCGCCGGCCGTGGTGCGACCTCCGCGAAAACTACAATAATTAATATTGAAAATCGGAAATTCCAGACTCCATTTTTAAAGCAAGTTAAATTGCCTTCGAATTGATTCCCAGTTTTGGATTGATTTCCGATTAAAGCAGATTTTAAAAATAATTTAACTTTTTTACTTACTTTTAGAAATAAAATGGCGATTCCATTTAGTGAAATATCCTATCTGTATATTTAAAGAATCTACTTTCCATCGAGTCATTATAATTATTATAGTTATTGACCTTAATTCATTCAGTGGGTGATTCATTTGCCTGGTGACTGGGTTCGGTCGGTTGCAGTTACGAAGGCCGTGCCGTGTATAGTGTCGGAGATCAGTATATACCACTGATATGTTTACTCTGTGTGCCCAAGAGTTGAGTATGAATAAATGAATGAATTATTTGCGACCGAGCGGGCGACGGGGGGGGGGGGGGGGGGGGGCGGCGGCGGGAGGGAGGGGGGGCGCGATTTATCGCAATAGTTCGCCGACTGAATCAGAATTATATTTTCGTGTAATATTTGGAGGGAAGCTGTGAACTTTATCGGAAGCGATTTGTCAGCGCCCTCCACCGCACATTTGAATATTACATTTTTATCGTGTTCCACATCAATTTTATTGTAAGTAAGTATTGAATTTTTTATAGTAATGTGGTGAGATTCAGATTATGTCGACGACATTTATTTTTATTCAAGACCCAAAACCGAAGACTGTACAGCAAGCCACAAACAGGAAACATCGCCTGGCAGCTGCACACGCTACCTGCGAACCTATTTGTGTAATTATCCGCCGCCGCCCGCCGCCGCCACCAGCCGCCCGTCGCCGCCGCCCGCCGCCGCGGTATTACGAGAGCTCACAAAAGACACCCGACTCCTATTCACGACGTCCATTCACACCGCCGAGGAGGATTACGCGGCTCGCGACACGTACGGCTCAATATACTTACCCATTAACACTGTATTCAGTGGGAGCACTCGCTGATCCGCGCGCGCGGGGCCCAACAACACAATAGCGGCCATGTTGGACGGAACATTCATTAGTCTTGTCCGAATCGTGTACATTAACAAAAGTTCGTTCCCACTGGAATTATCTATATTAGGTACCTAAACAGAAGGTGTCTTGTCTGAAAATGGCTTCTTTAAATGGTGAAGGTCTATGTATGCGAGTACAATGTTCCGGACGCGCGGCGCCGCGAGAGGACGCGCGGTGCCGCCCGCGCCGGGGTGGGGGTGGGGGGGGGGGGGGCGCCACGTGACCGGAATACGGAGGTGGTCTCCATGAATAACGGCCAGGGAACACCATGATACCTCCCCGCGCCGCGCCGCTAAGCGGTTAAATGAATTATTTAATGACTTAATGTCCAGCGCACTTTGTGCGATAAATGCTTATGTTGTAGCTAAGGGTGATGAAATGTACGTAAGTATAACGTAAGTAGGTACATAACTTAAGGGACAGTTGCGATAATCAAATAAAATCATTTATTAATATTATACACAGTCTATAAAAGTTGTTAGTAAGTCAAATAAATTTAAATACAATGTTAGTAGATTGGCAGTTTGTATGTAGTTCGATACGCACCATATAAGACACCCATACACCCAGTATTGTGGCATGGATACTACTATTACTTCATTTCTAATTTGGTCATCCAGTCTGACTTCTGACAATAATAAATATGTACAGTACCTACGTAGTAACTATTTATAATCCTCTGTGGTACAGTGTCATCGATAACGTCGACTCCCAGCTACCGGCTACGGATGAAGACACATAAAGAAAAACATTATTTAAAACATGGCTCTCGCTGTCGAAGTCACAAGTGAACCAGATAGTTGGTATGGTAATGGTAATATCAAGGAGCGAGATGAGATGCGCGCGCGCCGGGCGCCGGCGACGACGACGCGCGACGCGCGACGCTGCGAATCAACATTAATGTCTATAAAGATTTTATGTGAACCGACGGACGGACGGACGGACACAGAGCTCGTAAAATATTGCCTTATTGTCAGTAGCGGTCACGCGACTCACGAGCGGCGGCGGCGGCGGCGGCTCGTAAACCTGCAGCCGTCTCTACGGTGGGAGCCCCTTGTGGCGGCCGGAAGGCGGGCGCTGCTGTGACGCAAATTCCTTGATATTAAAATATTATAATTAGTCATTTTACCTCTTGAAGGGTTGACCCTGTATTAAGTACGTGTCACCAACTAAAAAAATGTATTTGATTTTGCCTTTAACACGACGATAATCTTATGTTGTATGAGGGGATATCCTCCTGACAGGTGGTTGGTAGCCGGAGAGTTACCAATTACCACGAGTAGTGTGCAGCTCACACCGAGCGAGCTTGCGATAGCGGTCGCATAACTCGCCCGTATCGCGTCCGGCCGTCTCTTGTATCGCCGGGTAACACGGGTAGCGCGGGTAGCGCGGGCAGCGCAGGCGGCGCGGGCGGCGCGGGTAGCGCGGGTAGCGCGGGTAGCTAATTGCCCGCGCTTATCGCTGATGGTAGAAAGCTGGTCGGCCGCCGGTCCCGCACGGCTCCACAACATACTGCCTGCCACTCAATTTATCAATCCTCGAAATGTAACCCTCACTGCGTGTTCTCACGACAGGACCTTCCATTGATGATTTCGTAAATAATGAAATGGAACGTTCCTTCTGATGACTATTTTATTATAATCAATCGTTTTATTATGATTTTGTTAGAAGATAACTTGTAGTTATCCGATTTCTGATATTTTTAAAAATTCATATTATGACCTTATAAATAATTATTGTCATTGTCAATTAATTTAATTATGTGTAAAGCCGTAAAATTGAAATAAATAAATGTTTATTAAACAGTGTGCGGCCGAGCGAGTAGCGGTGCGGTGCTCGTTCAAATCAAATGAACGCCGCGAACATCACGAGGTGGCAGTCCGCGTCCGTTAGTAGGCGCGCCAAGTAATTAATATAGAGTCGCGCGTGAGTCCCCGCGGGCCCCGGCGCGCGGGCCCCGGCGCGCGGGCCCCGGCGCGCGGGCCCCGGCGCGCGGGCCCCGGCGGGGGAGGGCGCCGCGTACGTGCCCGCACTCGCTGCCCCTCGCTTCACTTCACTAATAGGTATCTTTCTTTAAGCTAAGCTGGTAAAGTCACCCGGTAATATTTTAGAATGGAGGTTGTAAGTTAAAACTACAAGATTGAACGAAAAATATGCGATCAACACAGAGCAAGAAGTACACGTACCACCTCAGCCCTCTGCGAGCCCGCCTCACACTGGCGCGGTGCGATCCTCCGTACAGACTCATCCACTGTACTAGTCGATCTGGTCACTAATGTCACTTGACATTTGTAACAAGAGATATCCGAGCACATCGTGCACAGTGCCACAGTCTGGGAGTATATTATATACATACTGTAAGTGTACACACGGCGAGCGACGGGCGGGGTGGGGCGGGGCGGCCCTTGTGTGCTGACTGGACTGACGGCCAATTTCATCAAGGGTAATAGCATTAGGCAGCGGCGCGCGCTCAGGTTACCGTTTGCCGTCCGCCGTCAGGGGTACCTCCGCCGCACGCCGCACGCCGCACGCCGCACGCGCCGCACCGCCCGGCGCTGTGCACGTTGCTACCTACTTGTTAAAAACGCATTTTGATGTTTGAATTACAATCAAAAGGTGGCGCCAAGCGGGTGCCGGGCAGAACAACAGAATATAATACTAGGCAGGACTGATTTGAATTTCATATCAGAAGGAGTTGTCCTTCACGTGCCTTAAATTATAACAGGTGTAATCACAATGATGTATAGGTAATATGAATGTCAACTGTTTGTTGCGGAGACTCTGTGTGTATCGTGCGTGGTGCTCGAGTGGAGCGAGGCCGCTCCTCGTGGCTCCAACACTCGGAGGCGAGGAGAGAGTGCAGCGACGGGGGCTGGAGGGTCCCGTACACGGCTCAATTAAATTTTATTGAAGCGCTAGGGTTGGCACCTCGCTGCCCGGCGTTCTAGTAGTAGTCCACCTCACACTCCACACTCTTCAGTGCACAGATTAATATTGAAAGGCGAGTGAAACGTCATAAAATGGACGTTCACTAACGTTTATGAATAACTGATGATACTCTAGCAATGCAATATGTAATTAAACAGCGCACCCAGCGCTAACACCTTGGAAGTGTAAAAAGCGGTGGTAGCAATAAAAGATCTGACTTTTTGACTGTGACTAAATACAAGGAAACTAACAAGCCCAAAAATGTTAACAGCGCTGCTTTTCTGATGGAGCGAGGTGAAAACGAGGCGCTTACGTTGATGTCCGCAACGAAATTGTATTGCAACAAGTAACGTGTGGCAGCCCTGCGCCCGCGCCCACAGATGATGTATGTGACACGTGGAAGGGCGCGTCCCACAACACGCCGCTCTTGCAGACAGTACGCAATATTACAGAGAGTAACAGACTAGAAAACCGGATAGATATAGGTACATAGGTGGACGGATAATTAGAAACAGGGCAAGATTTTCATACAATCGAGGTCACTTTGAAGCCATGGTTCTCCGTGAAGGATTGATCGGGGCGTGATCTGATGACGGTCATCGAGAGAGTAGATGGAGGACTTTCAGATCGCTGTAGATATCCAACTGATTGAGCCGTTTGGATGCAGCATCGTCATGATTCCTTAACTTAAAGATTTTCATACATTTTTATGCCATTTTGCGTTTTTTTTTTCTTCATGACGATGCTGCTCCCAAACGGCTTATATGATCAGTTGGATATTTATAGCGATCTGAAAGTTCTCCATCTACTCTCTCGACGATCGTCATCAGATCACGCCCCGATCAATGCTTCACGGAGAACCATGGCTTCAAAGTGACCTCGATTGTATGAAAATCTTGCCCTGTTTCTAATTATCCGTCCACCTGTGTATGTAGATAGATAAGATATTGATAGCACTGGGCACGCAAATAACCTGTAATTTTAAAGTCTCACGCATTTGTATTACTTTTTAGATCCTGTTTTAATATAATACATTAAAAAAATAATAGTTTTTCCATCTCCCTCCCGCCATCACACCATCTCACTTAGTTCTGCGTATCTGACATACCAACAACATACCAATATTTTATCGGTGTGTAACAGTTGTATAAACATATTGACTGCCGCCTGTTCGGAGCATGTCTTTCGACCGCCACACTCTCACGCCGCCGCCGCCCGCAGAGCACTCCAAGCCAAGTAGTCATACTACTGGACGATAGACAGCAGGCACACGAGGTCGACTCCATGGGCTGACCCCTCACTAATTATAACAGTGAGCTTAATTATGTTGTCACGATAAATAACAGTGTAATCCATAAAGACGACGATGAAATGTATAATTTTCATCAAAAGGTTTACGGACTGAAAAAGGTTCCCGACATGCGGCCCGCTGTCGTGTCGTCGCCGTAATTAGTATCGTGACAGAGGACACGACGGATACCGGTGGGGTGACGATGAGCTGCTCGAGCCTACAAATGAAGATTATCGAACTGACCATGAAGATGAAGAAAACTCGGAGATGATAAACAAAGATTGGAGATACTTATGGAGTTGATCATATATTAATGTACACAGATAATTTGATAACGAGCAAACGTATATCACAAAAGCTATACAACGACCTGGGGCTTCGCTATCATAGAAATCGCTGAGATATCACAATAGACGACGTACAAGATACAATTGATATTCATAAAATACTAATAAAATATATTGAATTCAAATACTTGGAGTTATTTAAACGGCCGATGGAGTGATAGATTTATAAAGCAACAGAGTTGGAGAAGCGATAACAGCTCGTTGTAAGTACCTACTGCTACACGACGGGGTTGATTAAATAAACAGGTGGCGAGTGCCGCAGACAGGCGGCGCCGCGGCGCGCCGCAAGCTACGAGCGGCCAGCGGGAAACAACAAAAAGAGCGACATAAAATAATTACCAACACAACCGCACATTCAATGGGATATATTTCTCGATAACAAAGCTAAAGAGATTCAAGTATTAAGACACAAGGATGGTGGGTAAGTTTAAAGAAACTGTACAGCGGGCTCCTTTGGAACTGATGGTCATATTTGAGCTGACAGTACGTATGCTGCTTGTGACCAAGACCGGCCGACACCTATATCTTGGAGCAGCCGCGGCGGGCGCGAGACGGGACGTCTTCATGGAGCAGCTAGCGGCCGACTATTACACACATTATAAACGGAGGCTCCGGCCCGCCCGCCCCTCCGCACTATAATTAAAACCCTTCAATGTAAATAAAATGAATGTTATTTGGAATCGCTGCGATCAATCGCGATAAGTCGACGAGCGACGGTAAGAGCGACCAGTACCTGCAATATGGAGCGGTTCTGTGCGTCCACCTTCATTTATACAGCAAACACACATAAATCATTTCCTTGTGTGTTTTATTCTAACTAGCTGTTGCCCGCGACTTTGTCTGCATGAGATAGGTATCTATAAACTACCCGGAAGAAATTAATGATAATGAAAACCGCATCAAAATGCGCTGCGTAGTTTAGAAGACCTAGTAGGTAAGTGAATAAATGAACAAGGAACTTTCCTTGTATTATAAGAACTAAAAAAGATAACATTCACAAAAAATATAACACCCAAACCAGAACCAAACTGTTCAAAGTTGTCTGTCACCAGTGGGAATCGTACGCACGACCCTTGGCTTTTCCTTAGTTGTAGATTTCTCCTAACGGTAGTAGGAAAGATGAAACGTTGAAAATCACAAACTAATGTAAGATTATGGCCATAGGAGAGAAGTGTTATGATATGACCTATCGCTAGAAGTTTGTTGTGCGAATATTGCTACAGTGCGTTAGCTCCGACGCGGCTGTAGTTAGGAGCGAGCGGCCCCACTTGTACTCTACGTACGGAGGTATACTCCGACCGAGCGGTCCACACGCGAGCTACCTACCACACGGCGCTGAGCTAGGGCTCTAGGGTGTCGCCAGGATCACATTACAGAGGGCGGGCGCGTGGCCGCAGTGCAAGCGGAATATTACCTCGCAAATAAGTCTCATACATTTACTATGATTACAATACGTATTAATAGTTATTCATCTTTTAGAAATGTACTAAAAACGATTGTGACATTTAGACAGATAATGAGCAAACCCATAATTCATAAATTGTGTTTTATTTAACACCTAGACACCGTAACAATGAAGGGTTAGTCCAGGTTTATCTACTTGCTTACGTACATATTACGTACATATTGAGTGACAGCTGTCACTTCGGACAAGTCGACTTGCATTTACTCTGTAAAATAAATTGTGAATTAAAGGAAGGAATTGTCAATAAAGTGTTATTACTAGGCGCGTTGTGCAATTTAACCTGTGATTAACGTGTGAAAACGTTTGTGACTCAGTGAGCGCAAAAATACGCGAAAACTAGAACTGCCAAAAATAAAATCCTAACCTAACTAAAATACGTTACTCTCAAATTCAAACTATAATATCACTAAATTCCACGTAAATAACTCAAATTAAACACATAATAATGTCTGTCTGCTACAAATGTGAGGACACATCAGACAACCACGTGAAATGCGATGGGTGTAAAAGATGTGTGTGTGCAAAATGCAGTGAACTGACACAAACAGAAATGAGATGCATGGCACTGAAAACTCGTAAACTTAAATACTTTTGCGATGGATGTGAAGCGGGCCTGTTCAGAGTCCCTGAGCTGATCATTAAAATTGCGGAATTGAGTGATAAAATTGACAGCCAGAACTCTGGCCCACGATCTGGACCGAATGAGGAAGAACTTGTGGTGGAAATGCAAGAGAGGCAGAAAAGGGAGAGCAATGTAATACTGCTTAATGTCCCTGAGTGCTCGGACTCCAACCCTGGCGCAAGGAAATCTGCAGATGAGAATGCCGTTAAGAAAGTTGTTCAGGAAGTGACTGGGTCCGTACCCAAAATAGTTTCTGTGTTCCGTCTTGGCAAGAAGCTGGATGCCAACGTTGGAAGAGTGAGACCGCTAAAAATTGTACTGGCATCTCGCTCTGAGGCACTGAGTATTTTGAAAAACAGGAGTAAGTGCCCGGGTAGTATTCGCATCAAGAATGACCTGACCCCGAAACAGCAAGAGCAATTACGCAATCTGAAGAGTGAACTTGAGACCCGCACTAACAAGGGGGAAGACCTGACCATAAAGTATATACGAGGCATCCCAAAAATAGTTAACAGCAAAACTCCAAAAAACCTTTAAATACTGTTCCTCTAGTGACCATAACAACTTATTATACTAATGCCCAATCAATAGTTAATAAATTTGACATATTCCTAGCTGACATAATAATAAAATCTCCCACTATTATTGTAATTGCTGAAACCTGCAATAAAAAATTGTACAATAAATATCCCTGGATACCGAATAATTAGACAAGATCGGAAGAAAAGAAAGGGTGGTGGAGTGTTAGTGTATGTGGCAAATACTACATCAGGCATCCCCATCATTGTGAGACCCAACACCAGGTACAACACTGGGGATTCTGAAGCACTGTGGCTGGATATACAGGTATGTGACCATCATTACTTGCTCGTCGCTGTATATAGACCCGATGATTCCCCACTACAATCAGATAAGCAATTGTATCTAAATATAAAAAATGCTGCTGAAAAAAACTTGGTGGTTGTGGTAGGGGATTTCAACTACAGACATATGCGATGGCCGCACCTGACTGGCCCCCGCATAGGAGACTCAGAGGAAGCTTTCATGGAAATGTACAAAGACAGTAACCTATCACAACTAGTAGAACGCCCAACTAGATATCGGAACAATGATACTCCATCGCTACTAGATTTAATTATGACCAACGATCCGAATTTAATTACAAACATCACTTATGGCCTTCCGATTGGTAAAAGTGATCACATCACTATCCTTTTTGCTATTCAACTTGTACTAATGAAGAGGAACCTTGCTAATGTTGTCACGACAAGACACCTATACCACCTTGCTGATTACTCTATGATCAATAGTAAATTGCATGAATATAATTGTAACAGTGATGGGGTTAACACGTACAGCACTAATGTTGATGGAGTGTGGGAGAATATGCTTAGTGCAATACAGGATCTTGTAGATAGTCATGTCCCTAAAGGGAGAATACGTAAGAAAATAAACAACAAACCTTGGATCAATAGAGATATAAAAAATATGCTAAAAAATAAAAAAGGTGCCTGGGATAAGTACATGCACACAAAATTGATGCAGGATTATGATGTATACAAGAAAGTTAGAAATAATTGTATTGATGCTCTGCGTAGATCTCGCGCCCAGTATGAAGCCGGTATAGTTGGAAAGGGTGACAAGGTGTTTTATGCCTATATGCGCCAGAACACCTCTTCAGCTGTAGAGAAGCCTCCTGCCATTCGGGATGGAAGTGGTAACCTTGCAACCACTGAAGACAAAATAGCCAATGTATTTGCAGAACAGTTTGAACATACCTATGTGGTTGAGCCTCCATTCAATGATACGAGTATATTGAATCCGAAACTAAGAGTGGAAAACTCTTTAACAGACATTGACTTCACTGCTGAAATTGTTTGCAAGTCACTATCCAAGCTTGGCTGCAACTCTGCGCCGGGCTTGGATGGTCTCCCATCTCTTGTATACAAGGAACTGGCTCCAACTCTATCTGTTACACTTAGTCATTTGATGCAACTAAGCTTTAATGAGGGCTGTCTCCCTAAGCAGTGGAAACAGAGCATTGTGATCCCGATCTACAAAAAAGGAGATAAGCTTGATCCAGCCAATTATCGACCAATATCTCTCTCATGTATTGCATGTAAATGTATGGAGCGTATCATTGTTGACAAATTAAGATATTTTATAGCTACAGAAAAAATTATTGTGGAGGAACAACATGGATTTACACCAGGTAAATCCACAATTACCAACCTGCTGACCAGTCTTGATGCTTGGACGAAAAGTTTTGATGAGCATGCTCCCGTGGATGTCATTTATCTTGATTTTCAAAAAGCCTTTGATAGAGTACCTATTGAACGTCTCATTGCCAAGCTGGAGCTCCTAGGAATTCGAGGAAGACTGCTCCAATGGATAAAAGCGTACCTAAGCAATAGAAGTTTTCAAGTCAGAGTTGGAGACCAGCTATCAGCACCCAGATTTGTGCTTAGTGGAGTGCCTCAGGGGGGAGTATTATCGCCATTACTTTTTAACATCTATGTAAGAGACCTCAGAGAAGCTATTGTGTCGTCCGTGGCGTTCTTCGCAGATGATGTCAAATTTTTTGCCGATCCAACTATATCATCTGGCCAACTTCAGGATGACCTTGACAGAATAGTGGATTGGACCAAGAATTGGCTTATCACTCTTAATCCGGATAAATGCACCGTCTTGCATATTGGGAACAGTAATAGGACACCATGTACCTACTTTGTGGAGGGCAGGCCGGTGTCTTCTGTTAGTCAGCAGAGAGACCTAGGTGTCATAGTCTCGGACGACTTAAAGTGGGAGCGTCACATTAATAAGATTGCTACATCTGCAAATGCTACAGTGTATTGCATTCGGAAAACATTCCAGTGTCTCACTCCTACACTATTTCTCAAGATCTACAAGACTTACATAAGACCAATTCTGGAGTATGGGTATCAAGTGTGGAGCCCCTACTTCGAGAAAGATATCACCCTTCTAGAGAATGTGCAGAGGCGAGCTACAAAACTACCGCATGCACTCAAAAGACTCGAATATGATGCTAGATTGTTGCGCTTGAACCTTACTACACTTAAAGAACGTAGAGATAGAGGTGATCTAATTGAGACCTTCAAGATTCTGAGCAACCATTACAACTCATCTGTCATAAGGAACATATTTAACCCTAACCCCATAGAGAGACTGAGAGGGCACAACTTGAGAATACAAAGAGCCAATGCACAGCTGAACCCCTACAGAAATTTTCTAAGCAACAGGGTTGCATCCAAATGGAATAATCTGCCAGAATCTGTTGTATCTGCCACTTCCTTAAACATGTTCAAGAACAGACTAGACAACTTTCTCAAATCTAAAAAGACGCAATAAATTAATATAAATTATGAAAGCAAGTCGACTGCTGATATGGAAGCATCAGCTTTAGCTGCCTTTCCATTTAAATAAAATAAAATAAAAAAATATATATGAGAAAGGCTCCAAGATATCCTGTAAAGTGTTTAAAGTAAAGTAGGCACGTGTAAAGATTGTTCCGACGTGGGTTCAAATAATATAAAAAAATGAAAGCGCTAAGAATCAGAAATGAGGAGATCCGCAGGAGAACCAGGTCACCGACATAGCTCAAAGAATTGCGAAGCTGAAGTGGCAGTGGGCGGGGCACATCGCTCGTAGAACTGACGGCCGTTGGGGCAGAAAGGTTCTCGAGTGGCGACCACGTATCGGAAGACGCAGCGTAGGCCTCCCACAAGGTGGACCGACGATCTGGTGAAGGTCGCGGGAACCGGCTGGATGAGGTTAGCGCGGGACCGGTCGTCGTGGAGATCCTTGGGGGACGCCTTTGTCCAGCAGTGGACGTCTACAGGCTGATATGATGATGATGATGAAGAAGCGATTGCGTAAAATTAGGATTGTGCAGATTAGGTGTGCCCTATGATCATTGTCTTGCTTCAATAAGTCAGACAGATATGGAGTCTAGTATCGGTCGCTAAACCTACTACTAACTTGCCCACTGACAATGTCGCACGACATAATACCCCCGACGTCCGTCGTGGCCCCGCGCGGGGTTCCCCCGCCGCCGGTGGTGTCTTACCCCGCCACGACGACGCGACGCTCCGTACAGTACAAGCCTTTATCAGTCATCACAAAGACTACCCACATCGACAGCTAGCGAACAGTCCCGTAAACTGGGGACTTGCTCTGTTATTTGAACTACCTTGCATAGCACAGACCTTCAAATGTCAGTCTTTTAACAAGTTTTATAAATATTTTTAGATAATTATTTTTGTTGAATTGATTAGATGCTGTACATTTCAGAGGTGATGTTTCAATTATTAACGGATAATGCGATAAGTTCATAGTCTGGCCATTTACAGCATATCTCGTAATAAAGGGCGGGGGCCGGGGGCGGGACGAGGGCGAAGTGGTCCGCAATGTGTTTAGTGAGCAGCGCGGCCGCCGCGCGCGCCCCCGAGGCCGCTTCACCCCCGCCGCCTCCTTATTGTCTGCGTCTTAAGCCCGTAATTGAATTTATAATGGGTTAGTTTAGGGGTATTTAGTGTTTTGAGGAGAGTTATGAGCGAAGACATCGGGGGCCGGCGGCGGGGGACCGGCGGGCGGCGGGGGACCGGCGGCGGGGGACCGGCGGCGGCCGGCCGGGGGCATTCCTAAGACGAACAACATTATCTACACACACACTGTACGTCGCAGTTATACAGGGTCTTCCAAACTACACAAACTTTAACAGTTACATATACATGTGGTGTGACAGTCAAATTTGATTGTATAAAAATTTTGTGTAATCCTCAAGTTTTCGAGAAAATTGATATATTCAATGTTTAAAGCGTGAAATGTTGTAAGTACTACAACATGTAGAAGAATGTTGCTTATATTTAGTGTAAAACGAAGAAAAAACATAGGTAGCTACACAAATCCCTGAAAGTTGGTTGTAGGTACCTAGTTAATTTTGAAAGACCTACGTAAGTTGTAACAAAGCACAACACTCAGACGGTAAGTCTTAGGGCCTCTTACACCGCTTGCTGATAAAGTCCCAGATACCCTATCTGCAGGTTATCTGACAGATAGCTTGTTTTTTTGGTTTCACAGGTATCTGATTGCCTATATCTTATATATTTTATATAGTCTATCACACAGATTTATCTGATAGATTAGTTTATCACTAAGATTACTATCTGTAACAATATCAGGAAGTGGTGAAAGAAGCCCTTAGTCGGAAGTCTTGGGCCTCTTTCATCACTTGCTGATATTGTTACAGACAGTAAGCTGACAGATAAACTTAACTATCAGATAAATTTGTCTGATAATATTTTCGTGTTGCACACCTCTAGTGTCTATTAAAATATCTGACAGATAAAAAATAACAGCCGCTTGATCTTGTTGTTAGTTTATCTGACAGATAAGGCAACCGGATACCTGTGAAACAAAAAAAATTGGGTAGGTATCTGTCAGATAATCTGCAGATAGGGTATCCGGTTTTTTATCAGCAAGCGGTGAAAAAAGCCCTTAGTGACGCACTAACAGTAAGTGCAAAGGAGATCACTTAAACAGAGCCACGATAAAGCCATAACTCCATTATGAGCGGCCGCGGCCGGTGCGCGGTGCGCGGCGCTAAGATATTCCTCGGCCGCGGCTCCGAGAGCCTGCGCACACGTAATTGCATTACCAACAAGCCGCTCCAGACATTACCGGTATTACCGACAGTCCGGCTCCACTATTAGTTTCAAACTAGCTTAGCGTACGACGTCGGGCTGCGAATCAATTTCAAAGTACAAGTGAAAACCAGATGTTTTTTAATCGATCGATCAATGTTAAAGTTGTGCCAATGTCCAACGCAGTGGCTCTTGCTCCGCGCGTTCATTTTCACATACATTTGTGTAAACTTTGTTGTTTTTTGTATTATTTTATTTTATATCGACTTCAGAGTGGAATAGAGCGTTAGAAATAACTTCAAGTGATGATTCAGTTTCAGTCTTCAGCCTTCAAAGTCAAAGGAAGATAAGCATAAGACGTTTTATTTATGTTTTTCCTCGCTGTGTTGAAAAACGTCGTATGACACGCGCGAGCATCGGTCATTACAGATAGTTATTTGTTACTTACCACAAAATCGTTACACAAATATAAAATTATTCACGCGTTCATTAATTGATCGTTTTAAGATTATCTTAGGGTAATGAGTAAAAATGCGCAAGCGTCGAAGTGAATGTGAAGGTGGGGTTCGGGAGTCTCACTTGAGTGGAACAGTCTTGTGGGCATTAGCCCGAACATTAATGGACTCTGTGTCTGAAATACAGTATTTTTATTAACTTTAAAACATGTCAAGTGTATGCCAGGACACCTGTCCAGTGTACACCCATCGTCCGCGGCTGCAATCTCGCTAGTGCGTGCTAGGTGCACGCGCGCGCGCGCGGCTCAAACAAACAAACAAACAAACGTTGAATAGTACAAATTATCCGCGCCGTGTGACTCCAGGGTGGTGCGGGGTGCGGGGTGCGGGGCTACATCATGGCCCTTGTTATGTATTAATTCATGTATTGTCATTTTTTATCGAAAAAAGTTGATATCAAGATGTGTCGTGTGTGTGCGAGTCCGTCACCTGTTGTAGCGGCTATTGTTTACCTATTTGTATTTCGTAAAAATATTTCCAGGGATTATTTTTGTGTAAAAATTACGGGTCTACAAATCTTCACAAGAAGTCGTGGGTTCGATTCCCACCCGGGTTCAACATTTGTGTAAGGAATCTCCATAAAACACGAGGGCCGCAATCCCAACGTACCTACACGTTTTCAATTAAAATCACTTGCATTAGCTTTATAATATGCGGCGATCGGGAATACTGAATATGCCTCTGTTGATGAAGTCCGATAGTCCGTCAAGTTTTAAATAATGTTGGGAGCGAGCGAGCCGCGAGCCGCGAGCCGCGAGCCGCTAGCCGCGAGCCGCGAGCCGCGAGCCGCGAGCCGCGAGCCGCGAGCCGCGAGCCGCGCGCCAGATCGGAGGGAGATTTTAATTAAACTAGCAACTAATTTACTCGTCTTTAAGATAGTAGGAATATTTATAAAGTTGGGATATTCAGTTAGGGGTAGATAATAGCGTTAGCGGCCAGAGGAAATATTACCACGATGCCCGCGAAATACTGTGTAATTAAGTACAAAAACAAAATGTCTAAACATTATAGATATCACGGATCAAATATTCCTTCTGACGCAACAGCCTCGGGCATCCATCAAAATATCTAATTCTCACTTTAAGTTCATATCAAACATTAACTCCACAAAAGCCTTAAAGATCCCTCGTCGAGAGCAAGCTCGTGTATTCCCATTAGATATTGTTCGCGAGCCGCGCGGCGCCCCCCCGCCGCCCCGCCCGCCCGCCGCGAGCCGCGCGGCGGCCCCCCCCCCCCGCACCCCCTTGAGCTCGCTCCCGTAAGCTGAATAATTTATCGGACTTAACGAGGATTAATACGTCTTGGGAGCGTTAAAATATCATCTCGCGGGCTTCTGCCGCCGGATTGACACACGGCGCGACACCGCGCACGCGCACCACACCTCGCGCCCGCCGGAACACTGGCCCATTGCAAAGCTTCCTTTCATTCTGACCTTTGTTTGAAGTCAAATACAAATATTTATTTATGCTTCATGACATGTATGTGGCAACATTCACAAAGCGAATAGGGCTACAGTTAATGCCATGTCGAACTTATTATGTATCGAAATGAAAACAATAAAGTTTTCCGAGGGTTATTGTATTGCCTTGGAACAGAAGTAGAATTTTGGCATAGAGTGAAACCTTCTGATAAACCCAAAAAAAATACATTATAGTCAATTAGTATCATAATAATTATATCTTAATGGTCCCTTGCCTTGTCCCTCACGTCATATCGCACCGACCGCGTCGGCTCGTGTGTAGATCGTTAAATGAATCGTTGTTTAGAGCAAAACAGATTCAACGGATAGATAGATCAAAGTACAAGTTTCGTGATGGAATTACGGGGAATTTGGCTCACGAGTAATGTGTGTGTGTGGGGGGGGGGGGGGGAAGTACTTAATTAATTATTAAGTAACATTATCTCTCGGAGGAGTTAGAGGTTAACAAGTAAATTTGCGTTAAAGTCAGGCTTCATTCGAAGATGAGTATTTCAGTAAAGCTCAGCTGGGGGCTTGGTCTCATCTTGAGATAAACGTACACCCGTTTTCATCAATGTTTTAAAGTAGGTAATAAAGAAGTTACCGTATAACATAATACGGTAAATTAAATAAAACCGAAACTATAACTGATTCTGTGCGATTTAGAACTAACGTTCGAAGTGAAAAATGTGAAGCGTGAAATGTGTCGACGCGAGCGAGCGCGCGGCGGGAGGGTGACGTTATCGCGCGGCCGGGAGTCGAACCCGGGACGTCGGCGGAAGTGGACGCCCGCCCGCCCCGTGCTGCAGTACCAGTGAAATGTTCAACTGTCTGGACGGAGCATGTAAAGCGAAATATAAACGGTGAAGCAACACGTACAAAGAGAAATCCAAAAGTTTTAAAATTGAAGAAAATTCACAGCAAGGAACAGTGAGGCAAGATCTAGAATTTACAAAAGTAGTTGTAATTCGATAACTGTTTATTGAACCATAACCGTGTACTGAATATGAGAAGAGAAAGCTAAATGTAAGAAGATGCCTTTTATTGCGCCGGTAGTTAAAGTGTTTATTGCTGCGGTAAACGTTATGTGAAATTTATAACTTTATGTTTTTATACTTGTGTAAATTGGATAATTTTCCTCTCTACTCACGCCCAGGCACGCATCTCAAAGTGGTGATCATTTTAATCTTAACGACGATTTTACAACAAGCCATATCAAACTTACATGAAACCACGGTGTTCACTTCCTTCTTTGGAGAAGTTGTGGTTAAATATAACATAGGCAATGAATTTCAAATTAGTCACATTTCACGAGGTAATACTAAGTGATAGCCAATGAACGTCAATTACGAAGCCGGCTCCAACGAGATACAAATAATGATTGTGACAAATCTATTAGCATAACAGCCACAAAATATGTTGTTGGACAATTGGTACAAAGTCAACAATGACTCCAGCACGACACGACACGGCGACTGTGGAATGTACTTAGAAACCTTTACATTACAGCCACGTGTGTGTGCACAACAAACATTACAAAAAATAGGTTTTTTCATTCGTTCCTAAACCTTTTCATTGTCATCGCACAGCTTTTGTGTTGCAACTTTAAATAGATTCTACTTTGTGTTTAAAGTCTCTTTTGTGGGAAACCCAGCAACAGCTGGGGCTGTCATGAGACGTATACATACAGATGTCAAGTGTTGGCATTCCTGTCTGTCCGTCTGTCCGCTTGTCCGCTGCGTGCGCGCCGCCGCCGCCGCCGCCCGCCGGCTGTCCTCGCTCGTGACACCCGTATTGTTTCTCTGTTTGTATACCACATGTTTAGCATTTCAGATGAATTCCATTATTAGCTGGGTCCCACATCTTTTATTTTATCTCTCAACGAATGTTCATTGGATGACAGTTCTTCAACAACTGCAGTTGAAGATGTATCAGCATTGTGTCACGTATTGTGTATGGATATCCGACAATTTGGCGGTGAACATTTTGGAGGAGAATTTGATTATGTTTATATGTTATTCTGGTTGGTATACAGATAACACGATATTGTATAGTGCATTGACTGGGTCCCACCCACAGGAGCCGGCCCCGCCGACCATGTCCATGCTTTCTCCATAGAGCTGGTGTCTCCCACCAACAGGCGTTTAGGCATCGAACGTATAGATAGTAGTTAAGAAAATGAAGATGCTGCTGAACTAAGTGAATCGGTACTTTAATAAAAAGATGTTAACGACATTCATTTTTAGATCATAAAAATCCGGTCGCGGGTGAGGGGCGTGGGCGGCGGGCGGCGGGGAGCGTTGCGCTGACCGCTGGAGGATATCGGCTGCTGGCTCGGGGAGCGTTCACCTCCACATGTCCAGTTCACTTGTCGCGGAGGTACAGTCGTGGAAAGGGAATGTTTAGCACTTACAAATACCTTCAAGGAAATCAGATGAAAGACAACATAATGGTGCCGCGCTCTACAAGAACTCAGGCATCTATTAAGATGTTCCATCATTATGCTTGTGTAATTATAACTTCGTTATCAGATAATTGAGAAAAGGATTATAAAGAAGAAGATTTTTATTGGTACAGTTACAAAATTATCAAAACCTTTAACTTGTTTATAAAACAAATAATGAAGTTTAATCACAATAGTGTTTTACGAACCGGAGACGAATTAGTAAGTAAAAAAAGTAAGTAAGTAATCCGTTTATTGCAGGCAACAACAAAGAAGAAAAAAAAATACAAGCAAATAATACAAGTAAAATATTAGATACTTCAATTTAAATAAGGTATTTCAAGTAAATATTACTACTACAACTTGTGAGAAGACATGCTCGTTCAAACGAGGCTCCGGTGAATCGGCAGTCAAGTGGCTGTAAAGAGTTTAGGGCTAATTCGTACCGAGTTACTGCGTCGCCCGCGCCGCTCGCGTCGCCATACTTTACATATTGCTCTGTAAGCAACAAACAACGGTCTAACAGCTAAGGACTAAAACCTCCTTTATATACTTTATACATAAAAGATTTCGTTGTTGATTTCTATTTACTTGCAAAAAGTCATCAACAAACACTCTATCTAGACTAGAAGAACGTCAAGTTTGACTCGGTTTTATTATCATATTTATACAGAAATAGCTGCGATCATAGAAATGGCTAAGATTTCGAATAAAATTCAACTACATACTAAAATATGAATTCTTTAAATAATGTTTTAAACTTTATAAGACGTGAGATGAGAAAAGTATGCGAGTGGCGCCGGCAGCTGTGCTGTGTGCTCTCAGATGTGATCAGCAGCGATAGCCGCGCGTCTGTTTGTGGAGCGAGGCGCCGAGATATTTGCAAAGCTCCGCGTTACATATTTTATATCCGTCAAGACCCTTGGTTTCTGATACCTTTCAGTATAGAATCGGTTCGAAAATCGCGTTTAAAAACACTGGCAATGAGAATAAAATTCCGGACATGTCGCCGAGGGACAGATTGCGTTACAGAAAAATCAACATTCCGGCGACAGGCTGCGGCCGGTGGCAGTCGGAAACACTTCCAAAAATACACGACGTGTCGCAGCGAGCCGCCCTCTTTGTCGTAAATTAGCGCGACAGATTGACACTACGACACGACACCGCGACACCGGTGTCGCGCCGAGTGACGTCACAGCAGCGAGCTCCACACACGGGACATGACACGACTCGCGACGACTCGACAACTGCATTGTGACGGCGACACGCCCCCGCCCGCGGTAGCCGTTACAAACATTAACGATTTTAATTAAAGTATTTTTATGTCTGCCACCTTTTAAGAATGTTATCTTAAAACTATATTCTTTCGTATGGAACGCTGAAGGTACTACTGAGATAATGTACGTATAACCAAAATACAAATAATTAGAATACATAATACTAGTATAGTTAAAGATTTTAAAGTCTGAAAAAAATGAGAGTCGTCTACGTACATCAAGCACATTCTTCTGAAACCTGCAGTCAATATTGAGTGGCGAGATAACAAATGTTGAGAACGCTGTGAAACTTCCCAAACTTATCGTTTCGCACTCAAACGGTGTCGTCAGCGGCGCACGTGTCGAGGTGCGTCCACATATATCCGCGACTCGACACACGTGGAAAGCTTTTAAACGCCCCATTGAATGCGTTGACGTATGTAATTTCAGATTCTTTACAAACTAAGTGTGGGGCGTCACTTGCCGTGTCGGCCGGGTGTCGCGAGTGTCGCGGACGCGCCCGGGGGAGATGCTATCACGAGTAGTAATGCTTTTAATACAGCTCATAGGAAGGGCAATAATGCATTTTTAAGAAGGGTCGTGAGTCGTACCGCTTTAGCGCTATAGAAAGCGACAGGAAGTGTTCAATTAAAGTTACGAGAGGATTCTTTATCTGGATACATTATTCAAAGAGCGACAAAACAACTTTTGTATGACGACGAAAAGTTATACCATTGGGAAGAAGCAACAGCTTTAGAACACGGATCTGGAGGCGCGGTATCGCCAGCCGGCGGTATTGAATGAACACCTCCCCCGGCATAAAGTTCCGCACAATCCACTTTCCATAACCGACGCTTTTGCTTTTGATGTGAAAGCTCGCGGGCTCACCGCACTCACAAACTCCCAACCGACCGCGTTGATTGACGTTTATTCGTTTGTTCTGTTTCCTCGGTTGTTTTATGGCGACGGCATAAAAAAGAAACATTATACATGGCAACATTTGTCGAACATTTGCGAAGGCGACCAAATCTGGAAGGTCACACTTCTCATCGCACTCAATAGGAAAGCACGATCATACAGAATGTATTGTATTGCCGAATTTACATTATTGAACTTATTTATTGTGATTTTTTGACATTTAGTAGTGACCATTTCCACACGATAAATTTACTGTTAATGTAAAATAACTGTTATGAATGAGTAACAGCATTTGAAATCATTGGCTCAACGCAATAGTAAGTGCTACATAATTTGTACGGGTCACACCGCCCTCCATCAAAATTTCGTGGCCGCCCTCGGAACAATGAACTAATTAGTCCATAGCACGTTTCCCTCTTTTGGCCTGCTATCATAAACCGTTCAAAGTGAACCTATTGGTATCTATTCCCGTTATTATCTGCTCCCATTTATGACACCATTTAAATTATCTATGGATTATAAAACCGAATAGGTACAACTTTTTAGAATGATGTAAAGGGTTTAAATATTGAAATTTGTTTGAATATCCATGCTATCTTTGCATTAGTTCCACTGCCCAGCGCTAACTCTAAATATATGACATGCCAACAAACACTATCATATTGAACAAGTATTGTCATAGTCATATTGCAGCTGATGTTGTCATCTATTGACTTGTATTTTTCTCTTCTTTAATTTTAAGAAGTACTCTATGCATAAGCCTGTTGATGTATGATGACACCTTACGTACAATTTTTCATATCTAATCGTCTGAAAAATAAAAACAGGAAATATTGAAAAAAGTCCTTGCACAACGACCGCAATAGACAATGGGCCCGCAAGGAACTATTATCACGTTGGTGGAAAAAATCCCTCGCCCCCGGCCGGCCGGGCCAGGCTTAGTCTGAATTACAGCTGGAGCTTTAGTAGTAGTTATTTGTAAGCGAATTTCATCGCCTTTTAACTCCTTTTAACTGGTATTCTTCGCACGTTGAACCGGACACACAGAAGGAGGTGCGATGTGTGTTTTTGACTCGCCGCCGCCGGCGCCCGCGCCGTTAGAATATTACACAAATTAATAACGTAACTTAACTTTAACAAAAAATATGATGAGAAGAATAAGCTTTGAGCAAAATTATATTTCCCAGAAATAAAACCTTTAGGTATAAAAGGATATTTGTAATTTTACGAAGGGTCGGAAAATAATATAATGTACTTTAATTATATATATTATACTTTTTATATACTATTTTTAAATATTTTATTATAGTTTTTACAAACAGAGTCTGGAACCCTGTTTAAAAACTGCCAAAGTTTGTGAGTTAATTTTGAAGGACATAGTAATGTACTTGCATTAATATTTTCTTTATTACAATTACGCAGACAGAATATAAGCGACGACTAACACAATTACGTGTGTCTGCCCTCCGGCGGGCGCCTCCTACATTTTAATAAAGTATTCAATAATCACAAAGTAATGGACGCAATAACGCGACTATCAATTCAGATAGCGGCTCACGCTCATAAAGTCATAACTCATCGGAGCGGGCGCTTTAAACAACGCACGATTCGGACGGAGAGTACGGAGCTCATGCAGTATTCATGGGCGCAGTGTCTCGCGCGTCTCGCGCCTCTCGCCGCGCATTACAGGTATCCACTCGTTTTGTTTCAACTTTTAAGATTGTTTTTTCAAGTGTAATAAGTCGGGCGTCACTGTTGAATGTTTCATGGGAATAATAATGCGACGACAGAGGCGGCTTCTTAAAATAAACTTGCAACCGTTTAACTTTGTAAGAGACACTTATACAAGCTTGCATATTCACATTCAAAACTAATGTAACACAGACTGGTCTCGCTGCACGCCGGCAATCTATGTTCATAGCTTTTATAGTTGCCTTTACAACTTACAAAGGTTGCTCAGCATTCGCACTTGGTAACGAAGTAACTACCTATTAACCTTAATAATTTGCGATTTTAATCAAGAGTAAAGAACAAAGTAGTATAGAAAGACTTTAAGAACTTTTCCAAATTCAATTGTAACACAGTTTGCATGGTATTTTAATAATGTATTGCAAACCTGGTTACTGCTGATAGTGTTTTTCTTTCTTCATTTCCTTTTCTAAGACATAACTTATTACAGTTTTGCTAAAAAAGCAAGATATTGTGTTGATGCAGCAGCAGCAGCGGTGGATCATGACATAAAGCCTAGAAAGTGGGACCGGTCCCCCCTCCTCGCCCCGGGACTATTTACTTGCCCCTCCTATCGACCCACCCTCGGCCGCTCGTGACTAAAATTTTACAACTCCATAAGAACTCCACAGTACAGTCGTCCAAAAAGGTAGACAACATGGTGGTATAACAGCAGCTCATTTAGTTCGTTTGACTACTACCGCGTACTACTACCGCTCACCGTTGAACTAGAGGAACAAAGTAGTTTCAGTAGTTACTTCAAAGGAATTGCTAAAGGAACTGGTATGTACCTACTGAGAACAAACGGAAAGAATAGAAGGCTACCGACAGCAAGCGTGGCGGTACATGGACACAGTGACACGTGTGTAATTAATAAATCTAATTCCGGGTAGACACTCGACAGACGGATAGACGGAGAGACAAATGGATAAGTTTTTTTGTCAGCAGTCGCTTGCTTGATGTATGACGAGCCGAACGTCAGCTGACGACGCAACCAAAGCGCTCGAGAGAGGCGGACGTTTATTCAACGAGGAAAATGTATCCCTGGGGGACGCTATATGGAGTTTCTTCCCCAACTGTACTCGGGATAACGGCAATTCTGAGCGTTATAAAAAGTTTTCTTTGTTTTATTCGCTGTTTGGCAGCTGTAGGGCCCGCGCCGGGGATTGCGCCTGGGCCCAAATCGTTTTCCGATAGTGTTTTATATGTAATGGACAATAATACGTCGGCAAGTGTTCGCCGCCCGCCGCCGCCGCGTGTGCGCACGCACTAATCACAGTTTGGAACAAACCGTGGGGGTACATACCTAGTATCGACAATTCTCATTCACCGCCGCGGGCATTCAGATGTTCGTTTCAGAACTGAATACTTAATGCTCCATAACTTCCCTGCGAAGAACACTACACCTCTTCACCTCAACATAAGAAGTTAAAAGTCCATAAAACGCTGAATTATGATTTCCCTCCTATGAAACACTATATTCAAAAGTGATCGTAAATGTCTTGTTTCTTTTATGAACATTTTGAAATCCTTCCGGAGGCCATTACGGTTGTTATATGACGGGCTGACTGCGGGAATTACTGTCTGTCTGTCTGTCAGGCCGGGTGATGGTGGGCGCCATCGGTTATTTATAAAACTGCTGGCTCGAGCTGCATCGCACGAACGAGTTCGGCCGAATTCACAGTACTTGCCTATTAATTATTGTTTCCCATTTTGCTCGGTGGGTGGTTTCACTTCAAATTGAATCCAGGGCCAACTGATATACATAGGTAATTAAAATGTGAAGAAACGACAAGCCCCATATTGGCGTCAGCGTCAGTTGCGACACCAACAGTTCATTGCCCGCTTGTATTAATTACAAATAAATGAAGTTTGTTGTTCGTTTGATGTCATCGTGGATAAGACCTTGGTGATTCTTTGAAAGTACTGTCTTTTAAACGTTCATTGGCATCGGTATGAAGTGACGCGGTGCGGAGAGCGCTCGCGACGCGCGCCGACGCCGCAGGACGTGCGAGTGCAGTTTTGACGTTAACTGCATTTGGAAATGGATAGCGGCGAAAGGTTCCGTTGATTTTATTGTCAGTTCCGTGCGGGCCGGGGATCGGAGCCGGCATTCCCGATCGCATCGCGCCCGAGCCCGACTATAAACGTCCAGTGGATTTACGTGCTCTCCTCTCTTTGTACTCCGCGCTGGTATCGCATTGCCGCTCGTCTCGCTCGTGGCTACTGTTAACTCCACTTTTACTTCTGTTTTGTGATACTATTGTTTGTAATTGTGCTCGGATTGTATTGGAATCGAACACAATTTTTGGGATACAATTTCAAAACGTCGATGATTAAGAGGTTCCTTAGTACTTTTTTAAATTTTTTTAAGGTAGACTCAAGAAAGTTGATGAATTGATGTAATTAAATATGTTGGACGGAGATGGAGTTAGCAGTATATTGTGTAGTAACAGAGGTAGTTGTCGGACGGCGATCGATCGCTGGCGGGGGACGCCCCCGGGCGATGGTCGCAGCTCCCGAACTCCAACATACGGACACACCCTCGGCAAGCTCTCTAGCAGCGAGCAATACTAGGGCTCGTATAAGAGATACTAGCATTAAATAATGTTAAGATTTGCACCAAGCTTGTTTCTGAAACTCATCCCTTCATCAGTCAACGCAACGAACCATCTTGGCAACACAGCAAATTGACGAGATGAACAGCAAATATCGAATGTTTAATCAAACAGGAGTACCTATATAGTACTGTAGTCGTCCGGCGGCGTCCGTCCCTCGCGACCAGCGTTGGCTGTCGATAAATTTACGAGCACTTTTTATCCCGAGCGATCGCCTCCCGGTGACGAGATCGACCCCCGCGCCGACAACAGAAGCCATAAACACGGACCGGGGTACGATTTGTAAACGTCCATCGAAGAACAAAATATACGTTTAATTTCGCGGCCGAACACAAATATTACTTCAAATGTAGCACAGCGAGTCGGTCGTTTCATAATGGATAACAAAAAAATGTAAACAACTGGTACCAAGGCGTAAAACATTTATAGGTACACTGCAAAAACGGTACTCAAATTATATTCATAATCGAAGTCTAATTAATAAATACAATGTAGAGGGTGGTAAAGGTAAAGTTATTGCGATTCGGGATTGCGACTTGAGAAATAAATTAATACAAATGAGACAGTCCAGAGCCTAGGTTCATTATATAAAGCTAATCGCCTCAAACACTGAGCCACTTCTCCGTATTCCTGGTGATCCAATCAGGCCGCACAGCACTTAACACGTACATAATTTAACTAAGAAATTAAACTGAGAGTAGTAAAACTCTTGATGAAGCGCGCTGGGAAAGGCACATTGCTTGAAAAAGCGAGTGGTACGGGGCAATGTATGCTGTTTACAATAAACTACCAGACGACAGACAGATAAACAACTATACATTTAACAACAGTTTTGTAAGATAGCCTATTAGACCATTATTTGAATGACAAAGACCTAGGAAACGATGGCAGTAAAAATAATCTAGATAAAATTGAACACATAAAAGCAATAAAAGTTTTTGAGCTTGATTTAGTAGAGGCATGAGGCGAGCGAGTGAAGCCGCACTCTAATAAACAGTGTCATCAACACGAGCCTCCGATCTCGAATAAAACTTTATGACCTGTAAAAATATATGAAATTGCCTCTGGAGCGATAAAATCGTATGGAATGGCTGGGATTATGTTATTGAAAACAGTTCAAAATATACTGGAAGTAAAAATATGGGAAGCGTTAAGCGGCGCGCGATCCGGTGGCGCTTTTGAATTCAATGATTTTGTTTTGTGTTCCCTCTAAATGTTTTTATGGCATATTTTCTTTATAATATTAGCTTTTACAAAAACGACAAAAAAAAAGAAACTTTTTACCATAAATAGATAATAATATAAATATTTAAAGTTCAATACCTTAGGTGTTGCACATAATTTTGTAAATCCACCTACATGAGATAAAATCTGAATATGAAATTCTTCGGAATCGTAGAATAAGTACCTAATCTAAATTCTGAATT
Organism: Metalampra italica; assembly: GCA_949699065.1. Lineage (NCBI taxonomy): Eukaryota > Metazoa > Arthropoda > Insecta > Lepidoptera > Oecophoridae > Metalampra > Metalampra italica. The sequence goes on along the minus strand of OX452977.1, from coordinate 11,775,863 downwards.
GACAAATAAATGTTGTTTTTGTAAAAACACCCCACAATTGTAGTAGTAAGTATAAAGTAGGTGTAAATTTAAATATAGTTGTTTCTCTAAAGAGGAAAACAAAAAGAAAATCGTTTATAGACAAAGTTGGCGCACACAAGGGTGGGGGGGGGGGGGGTTGGGTGAGAGGAGCGAGCATGAACAACAAAGACGCGTATTTACAAACCGCGGCGACGACTGACCACTAATATTGATTCGACATACGCCGCCCTCCACCGTTACAGCCATGTATCGTGTCATAAGTTATGACTATAGCAGATGCGTAGGTAATTAGCATTTCAGAATTTAAGAAACTGTTTCTTATCAGGTTGCTCTTTATATCAATTATTATTTATTGTTCGGTTTACTAAATAATTTACTGTTGTGTTGTTTAACTCACGAGTGATGCGAACCTTTACTCTGTTGTTACGAACGTTCATGTTTATGATAACCTCGGTTCAGTATTTTTATGAAACAATTTTCTGAAACAAATAAGCAACTTTTTTCAGTGAAGATACATATTTTGCTGAGATAATAATATAAAGAGACGTTCTAAGCAGAGAAGCACAGAAGATACATTGGAATAACTTCTTGCATGAATGCCAAACTTATATTTTTGTAAACGTAGCTGCGAGAGTTGTGGCCGCCCCGTGATGAACGCACCTAACTACCTACTTCAGAAAATGACTCAAGTTGAATGCCACAAGTTTAGGCTCATCATTAGGCTGGAGCTTCGAAAACTTCCAAACTTTCCCGAAGCCGTGCGATCATTAATTCATTACTGACGTGTAGCGGCGACCCGCGGGCTCCGCCGCTTGTTACACTTTAAGTAATTCACAGGTATGGAAAGACAACAAACTTAAACCAACAAAAGCTTTGTTACGTCGCCACTAAAAATAGCCTGGAGCGCCCACGCGCCGCGAGCCCCAGTGGGCGGTTCATCGGTGAGGGGGGGAGGAGATGAAGTGTCAGGTCCTGAGACACCAGTCGCAGCAGCTGCGTCCAACTACCCTAATGTATTACAGAAATCAACTGTATTTTATTACAGACCCATATCTAAGAAAGTGGCGATAGCTTCCATCGGATACTCTATTCATCCGTTCGCTTTTCGTCGAACAGTGTGAATTCAAGCGAGCGCCGATGCTTCACGCAGCTGCGAACTCCTCAACTTTTTAGGGATAAGCCGCTATAAACATAAAATGATCTCTTATAAACAACTCAAGTCCCTCGCTTCCGACTCTCCGAGTGTTACACAAACACCACCGTTCGCCGTCCCTCTCGAGAAAGCCTCCGTCGAGTTCATCGAGTTATTTACATAAACGTATAGAAAACAGCGGCGAGTGATCCGCGCGCGGTCACTTTGGCATCACAAACTTTACTAACAGCGTAATAGAAACTGTCTACGGCTAGTCAAATAAAACTCCGAGTGTCGAGCGCGAAAGTAGTATTGTGAAATGACTCGTCGCTCATTCGGCGTGTCGGTGTGCGCTTTAGTAATGCGGTGTAAGGGCGGTGTTCGGCCGCATGCAGCGCCCCGTCTGCGGCCGCGCTCACGAAGTTACGGCGGACGTTAAAGTTTTTACAACAGGCAGTTGGCTCGACGCTTTGTGGAGGTTACTGCTGGCGGCGCGCGTAAAACTAAGAACCAACCACAGACAACGTACACCTGAGTAATTGAAGCTAACCCTATATGTAGCTCCACTGTTTGTAGCTATTACGTTAGCTACGCGCGGTAGTTTACCTTCAACTACAAACTCGTAAATATGATGCGTCACTTTTTAAAGTATGTCGTCCGCAAGTCAATTATTACAATTTTCACTAGTTTGAAATAATTTCATGATACTTAATTTTGACTTGTATACTTAACAGACTGTTATTGTATTTTTTTTCTTTGATTTGCATTACTTACTGCAGATAAAAATATTTTATTAAGATTGATTCTAAGTATAATTTATATATTTATCGGATATTTATATAGAACTTTATTGTAAAAACAAAAAATAGTTAGGTAAATAAATTTAAGTTGAACTCAAGCACCGTAGACCACATCCACACGTTGCGGCAGATTATACAGAAGACCGAGGAGTATAACCAGCCCTTGTGTCTTGCATTTGTGGACTACGAGAAAGCCTTCGACTCTATCGAAACCTGGGCTGTTTTGGAATCCTTGCAGCGATGCCAAGTCGATTGGCGATACATCGAGGTGCTGAGAGGTCTGTATAGCGCTGCCACTATGACCGTCCAACTTCAGAATCAGCAGACAGGTCCGATCCAGTTGCAAAGGGGTGTCAGGCAGGGTGATGTCATATCCCCGAAACTGTTTACCAGCGCACTGGAGGACGTCTTTAAAACACTGAACTGGAGGGGACGCGGTATAAGTATAAACGGCGAGCACATCTCACACCTCCGATTTGCAGACGACATAGTAGTGTTGGCAGAGTCGCTGCAAGATCTTGCGGAAATGCTGAGCAGCCTCAACTGTTCTTCCAGACGAGTAGGTCTTAGGATGAACGTAGACAAGACGAAAGTCATGTCCAATTCACACGTCGACCTTAGACCGGTGATCGTCGATAATGTCGATATCGAAGTTGTTCAGGAGTACGTCTACCTAGGACAGACAATACAGTTGGGTAGGAACAACTTCGATAGGGAAGCTGACAGAAGAATCCAGTTGGGCTGGGCAGCATTTGGAAAACTGCGTCAAGTCTTCACGTCGCCTATCCCACAATCGTTAAAGACGAAAGTTTTTAACCAGTGCGTCCTGCCAGTCATGACCTACGGCGCAGAAACGTGGACACTGACGGTGGGCCTGATCCATAAGTTTAAAGTCGCTCAGCGAGCTATGGAGAGGGCTATGCTCGGAGTTTCTTTGAAGGACATGATCCGTAATGAGGAGATCCGACGGAGAACCAAGGTTACCGACATAGCCGAAAGGATTAGCAAACTGAAGTGGCAATGGGCAGGTCACATCTGTCGCAGAACCGACGGCCGTTGGGGCAGACGGGTTCTGGAGTGGAGACCGCGGACCGGTACGCGCAGCGTGGGACGCCCCTCCGCCAGGTGGACTGACGACCTGAAGAAGGTGGCCGGAAGCGGCTGGATGCGGAGAGCGGAGGACCGGGTGTGGTGGCGTTCGTTAGGGAAGGCCTATGTCCAGCAGTGGACGCTAAAAGGCTGAGATGATGATGAACTCAAATTGGTTAAGCGCCTCCGCCTGGCCTATAATTGGAACTTTAGTTCCGAAATGAAACTTTTTCGTTAATCACTCGGCTTAATTTGGAAAGGTCAATCGATCGGGGGTCGCGGAGCCGGGGGGAGGCGGTCACGTGACCCGCACACAAGGTCACTCCGCGGAACCGGCGGGGTCGTTCACCTCCACGCCCGCCGCGCCGCGCGGCACTAGGTAGGTATTCTATTGGGGGCACGTGGGCGCTGGAACTTTATGGGTCGGAAACCGTAACACTCGCGAGCGAATACAAAAGACATTCTGTCAGAGGCGGTGCAGCCGAGCGAACCGTCACCTCGAAAATACGCACGCGAAATGGTCTCCACGGGAACTCAAAGTAAGTAAACCTTCTGAGGATAGACGCTGATAAAGTTTGGGTTAGTAGGATTATTATTATAACAATTTATGGATCAATGTTTTCCGAAATAAAAAAATCCATTTCATTTCATTCATATACAGGTACAATGATGAAAGTGTGTCGTCATGCCACAGAAACTCGTAATAATTAACATAATTGAATCAATTTCCTAATGACACGACAGGTCGACACCTCCACGTCACCGACGATACGACATGACTCAGCCCCGCCCCGTTAGACACGTTGTCTAACAAGTTCGGGAACAACATGTTTTAGTTGGACAAGATAGCGATCACACCCAATGCTGTCACAGCGAAACAAGTTTGGATAAAAGATAAACTAACGATGATGCAGAAACATAAATAATACACCTTGGTAATATTGTATCGACTCAAAACCGAATTTGACTTGTCGACAAGTTGCTCTATCACTATTGACTGCCCACTTACCTTAAATATTGTGTAGGAAGAAGAAGATTGATGGCACATACCTGAAAAAAGAAAGCGAAAGTTAATAATAATGAACAACATGAATACGTGCAATCGCTAAATTAAGATGACGTTATCGGGAATGGAACAAGGCCGAACAGGGTGACGAACGAACATTCAGTTTGATGCTAAACAAAACAAACAACGTCAGTTTCACTATAGAGAGCTAAAGGTACAAGTGTCTCCGAGCCCCTCGCGCCGGCGACACGCGTCAAGAGTCGTGCTTCGTTCTCGGGTTTATCTCGAGTGTCGCGACACCAGCGGACACTTAGAGACACTTAGTGACACCGCTTGCAGAACTGATACTACATAGTAAAGATGAAGTATCACAGGAGGCTTTGGCAAATAGATACTATACCTACAAGTAATGTCGTTTTTGTAAATGAAATGCTCGCGTATATGCACGCATTTAACGGTGCAGGAACTCTAAGGACAGAAAAACTTGAAAGTAAGTGTAGGTATCATAGCGACAAAAATTCTTGAGATACAATACAAGTATATTAAAATTTGTGATTCAATTAAAGAAACTATACAATAGTACTGTAGCTAAACTAATATTGTTTTGACACTTAGCTTAGCATTACACCTTATCGCTTGCTTGTAAAAGGGTTACTTTTGCTGGCATCATACGAAGCGCATTTCATACATTTATTCGGTCTCATATTATAAAGAGTCTTGGTTATAAATGTCACGTGACTGCTAAATATAATTACTGTTCCCATGTTGGTATTAATTTATAACACCAATCGACAGGAAAGTGAGAAGTTGATGAATGAAACTCAAATCTGTGCTTGGATCCCGCAAAAACTTCCCGTTCAACTCGACACCGGCCTTAACTCTACACTTAGCGCGGTGAATGCAGATGACGAGCGTGTTCAATCCGGGCCTAATCTTACTTAACCTTTTTAAAGAGCCCCAGGAGGGGTGGGGGAGGGCAGAGGGGGCGGGGGGCGACACAAGATGGATGCGCGCCGCGACGAATTATTCATGTCGCCGAGACACAATCTATCTCGTCATCCCATCAGTTAGAGCCTATGGCTATGTTGTAGGGAGACCAAAACAAGATTACGCGAGAAACAATCATTTTTCAGCAGATGGAGAAACCTGCGGGGTCGACGAAGTAGCGCTGTGAACTGATGACGATAGTATCGGTGCGACGGACACCACACACGGCCCCGGTAACTTTGTACCGACGTAAAGTTGGGTAAATAATTCCGACGTGTTTAATTAAATTGTAAATTGCGTCAGACGGCGCGCGCGGTGCGCGGTGCGTGGCCGGCAGCGAGTCGAGCGACCCTCAGTACACGAGACGTTACTCTTGCTCCTCACATTCGTGTTATCTTCAAACGGCTCAACGGGACGGAAAGCGAATTAAATTGGGCGACCCTCCCGCCCGCGCGCGCGCCGCGACGCTCACCGACGACGAAATAAAGTAAATAAATATGGAGTAGGCTCGCCGGATGATCCCGCGTGATTGATGTATTGTCTGGAAACACTCTCAGCGGGTACTCACTTAACATTAGATAAAGTGAGGTTAGACGACGTCTTTCAGCGCTTCAGTGGCATCAGACACTCTGCAGACGAAACATGATTCACTGGTAATGAATATTGTAGGTATGTGATTAATTTATAATTACAAAGTAAACGCACATCATTTGTAAAGAAAAGTCTACTTTTGTTATTACAATTACCATGAAATGATTGATAAGTTTTCAAATAACTTCGTAATACTGCGATCAAACAAAGCTGTATCAACGGAGGGCGCAAGAAATTGGTTTGACTTTGACGAAGGCACAGACAGCGGATCTTTAAGCAAATTAATTTAACTGGAGGAACTGGATTACCATCTAACTATACTCCGTCGAGTCGAGCTCATAGACAGCAAAATATTCACAGCCAAGTAGTTGGCCAATACGTTAATAATTGGTCAATTGGTCGCGCGGCTAGAGGTGACGGCGCACCCAGCCGTTTTAAAGATCGGTGGCACGCGCATAGAAATGTCGTACTTCTAAGTAAACAGAACCTAATGCGAGAGCTAAGAACGTAATAAGAAGAGTACCTACATTCTGTTAACCTACCTTTAGAAATGCATACAATTAAGGTCACATCTATGTATGGCCGATTCCGGAGTTTGTTTCGTGGAATGGGGTAAAGACGGAGAAAAGTTAAATAGCGGGAACTGAATCGCGTCGCGCGCGCACCGGAGCCCGGAGCCCGGAGCCCGGGGCCCGGAGCCCGGGGCCCGGAGCCCCGCCAATTAAGTGATTGTGACTATTTGTGAGCTACAAGTGCGTGCGTGCGTGCGTGCGTGCGTGCGTGCGCCGCGGTAATTGCTCTTGACATGTCCATAGCCCGTACTACTGTCCGTCGACGTCATTATTCACTTGAGTGAGTAAACGCAGCCGCGTCGCGGGTGACACTAACAACCGGCTGCGGGATGATTGCTGTGGGAATGTGTCGCTACTCGACTAGTCCGTGGTGGCCACGAGCGGCATGCAAGGGCCTTTAGGGATCCGGACTCCCATTTATATCATAGGTACGAGTTATTATCAACAACATTGCTGAGCTGTTCATATTTTTTCATATTATGTATCAGTTTATGGGAATCTGTAAGGTTAATTACCTCTAATATCTTATCTTACATTTATGCTGTTGGGTTCCATTAAAAAAAGTGACGGAATACATCAAGCGTTTACATGTTCTCGACAATAATCATTTAATGATTTCGACGTTGTAAGACTAGATTGGAAAAAGTAAATACATAGATTTTAATTTTCTTGTTTCAGAGCAGGGAAAAGATAACAGGTAGTAGGGGTGTAAATACTAATTGCACTTGACATGTCGTGAACTGTGACTCGAGAAGTATGTCATCGTGTCATACACAACCACCGCGCGAATAAAGTATTATCTACCGTTCGGTCTCCCGACGACTTCGAACCTCCAGATGCAATAAATAGAGATGATAATCGAACAGCAGTAGTAAACGCATGAAATGCATCTGCATCGCGTTCTTCGGAATGTGTAATAATGCGACTCTATTGCCACTAATAAAGTTGTCTCATTGAATGACCGATTCATTCATATTACTTAGATGTCCATTGACATTATAAATATTCATACAACAAGATAATAACAAATTGTTAATGTCACAACGTCTATGGAATATCTAATAGGATCACTACGAGTAGATATACGGCGGGCCATAGCTCGGGATTATAATATAGCCACTGTTACCACTGCACAGGTACAGGTGTATATAACCTGGACCAATATTAATTGTAAATTTTTATTTAACAATGAAACAGGTTAACAGACATTTCAAATGAAAGCTTATAAGCATGAACGGTATAATAAAGATTAGAAGTTAGACAATATTCGAAGAACCTAAACAAAGACACCTTATAAATAAGACTAGTAGCGTCTGGAGAAAGAAACCAATCCTCTGAAACAACATGATACGAAAATACTCCCGTTTAAATTCAAAATGCATACTCGTCTCGAGCTGTAGATACAGGAGAAAATAAGCTTTCCTTTGTCTTTCGTTCGTGGCACGGCATAGAGGCGGAACACCGTGGGAATGTGGCTGGTATCAGCAGCAGAGGTCTTCACTCTGCTCGTGATGGACGAGTGTCCCCCCCCCCCCCGCCCCGTCCCGGCACCCCCGCCGGCCCCCCGTGGAGCCCGGGACCACCGGCGTGGACCGCTCGCTGCGACAGCGAACTGCGTAACTGCCTTCAATGGGGCAAATGTACTCTCCTATGAAAAGAAGAAACGAAGCTCGGGAAATAAAATGGCGCAATTCAAGAAGTAGATAAGGAACGACGCAAAGCAACACAAACATTCAAAGATATTGAGAATGGTAGTGATGACTTCAAAAGAGGTACTGTAAATTTCTCATTACACCTCAATTCTTATGTGAAACTTAAATTCAGTAGCACAAAGACATAACCCATAGATTTTATTTCAGACTTAGAAGTAACTTAGACTTACAATGAAACTGAGACTGATTAAAGGTACTGAATAATATTTGTTGTTGTTATTGTCTGGTGACAGAAGATTATAAAGCTGCAAACAATTGTGTCGGTATTCCGTCAGCATCCATACCGCATCCAGGAGACATCCAGCAGCGTAGCGCGGGGCGAGTCGAGAGCCGCGATGATATCGCGCGCATTGTCTGCCGGCGCGGTACTGCGGGCTACACATCTAGACACAAGGGTTCCGTAGTATATACTTATTTTATTTATTATTTCATTGTATTTAGATTTGAATTAAGAAGTTCAGATAGAGCAGGCACTTACTCAAAGACAGACTCGTGGAGAGCAATGAACTCTCGTGAAGAGAATGGTCAGACTGAGAGAAATGAAAGAGGTGTGTATCGCGACACTTGGCGCTCCGTTCTTTCTGCCTCCCCCGCCGTGGGCATAGCGTAAAGTAATATGACACTTACACAAAACATTTATAAAAGAAAAAAAGTTGAAATGTTGAAGCTCTCTTACAACGAAAATGATCTCCGATAAAACGTTTGTAATTGATGGAATTGAATTGATGAGTTACTGTTCACCTAGTACTTAGTTGTTGATTGATTTTGCATGTCAGCCTTGGGCAGACTAGCCTGTATTGATTTATGAATCCATTCCCGACCAGGGTTGGAATCTGCGACAGTCATGTCGTGGTCATGTCTTTACTCATCCGTCACGGCGAGACCTTCGAAGCGAGCTGATGACGATACAAATACAAACTTAGGGCATTTTATTTTAGAAATGTTACTGTAACAAAATAAAATGTTATTTAATCTCAACGGAACCCCAAATATGGTACTGAGAACGATGTTTATTTCCCATTCAAACTGTGTTGTGTGATTTATAATATTTTTTGTGCGGCAGTTCCGGGAGTCAATGCGTTTTTATTGTGCTTTATTGGCTCTCGTAGTTGCGGCCCCCCGCACCACCCCGCACCGCCCCGCACCGGCCCGCACCGCCCCGCACCGCCCCGCACAGACGCGGCAACAAAAAGCTACGATTGTGCACCGAGTATACAACCTTTGTCCAATTGGACACGTTTCAAATTCATAATTTCTCGCATAATTTGACGATATTTCACACGTTCGGATGTTGTGATTACGGCTTGACACACACATTGTGTTCGTCCCGTACTATAAAAGTTTATCTATTTACAAATATGGGAAAGAACGGTAGAACAGCTTTAACCAAATGTTTTGTCGCTAAATAATTACTTACTAACAGTACTTTATAATGTACATAATTGTTGAGTTATGCGCAAAACCAAATACCTATGTCCGAGCAATTTTGTAGTAAAGACATATCTGAATAAAAGAGATAAATATCTCAATATCATGGTGAAATAACTTGCCTATCGGTAACTTTTTATCATTAGTAAAAAAATAGTGTATGGGACTTGAACATCAAGTCAACAGTAAATTAAATCAACCCTTGATTTTTTATCACAGAAAGATAATTTAAATAGTCTGTGTGGTCTGTGTGAGATGTGTATCGGGACGGAAGAGCGAAACTGTGTTAGTGGAGGTAGGTAGGTACCTCTACCTACACTCCGCGACGTCCAACAAAAACCAAGTGATTTGTTGTTCCGATGAAGACCTCTGTTTGTTTTTGTTTACATCTGGGACGACGTTTTTGTATAAAAATGTGTCATTCGTTTTTGTTCAGTCACCGGGAAGAGATTGTGTCGTAAATTAAAACACATCGGTGTTTGTTTGGATCGGACTGCGGCGGTCGTCCGCCCGTCCGGCGTTCATGTGAAGTTATTTATTTGTGTTGGCTTTTATCATGTTATAGTCCGGTATAATTCATACATTAATAGGATTATTAGCTAAAATAGACAGAACAAATTTGTATGTGAACTGAGAAGGACCTACATTGAAAAAAGAAGCCGATAGTAAGTAATTATGATATTGTAAACCATAATGTTATAACAGTTTTATGGACTTATAAACTTTGAAACAGACGTAGACAAACTAACTGTACTTTATACTATGTCGAAGAGAACAATATATAAAGACAGTGCTTCTGTAGGTATGTATTAACATTGTGAATTAATGTAGTATTCTTAAAACTGAATAAAACATGTAATAATAATAAATTATCCCACACCAATCCAAGGGCAACTTAAGTGAAGCTGCCGTGTGCGCTGATTGTAGCGAGCGTAACAAACGAATGAATTGCAAGCCTCGAGCGGGAGCGGGAGCGGGAGCGGGAGCAGGAGCGGGAGCGGGAGCGGGAGCAGGAGCGGGAGCGGGAACAGGAGCGGGAGATACCGACCGGTAGCAGCAAGCATTACAAATTATTAAGATTAATGGGTCACGACATTACCACGCCTCCCCGCACCGTGAGACGATCTCAGCGGCAATTATCTGTAATATGACGCCACGTACGAGCGTCCTGAGCGTCACCGATCGATGCCGACAAGTACGTCAGCGTCACCAGCAACACTACTTTGTCACCATAATAAATTCGCTAGTGTCAAGATGGCGGGCATCATCAGGCATGACAGGCGACAGGCGACAGCAGTCATAGGTAACGTAAGTAAATTCGCCAGAAAAGACATTCGCTTGCAACTGTAAATGTAATCTAGATGTAATTAACTACGATAATATTGATAATGCAAAGTGCCTAACGTACATTGAATGCTCTAAAACACAGCAAAGAAAATAATACATACTAATATTAGAAAGTACTGTTACCTTTTAATAAATAATAATACATTTTCACGCCTAAAAAGCTGAACGAATTTTGATGAAATTTTGTTTGAAGATACATCATGGTTTCCGCGGGAAAGAAAACTTATTCCTCAGAAAAAACAGCAATAATTAGAAAGAAAATGAAAGAACTGCGCAGAAAAATAAAATATTTTCCCTGTGATTACAACACACCTACCGACATAGAAACTTATCGTTCATTCTTCTAATAACTTAAGTGAAGAGTGTGTCTGTGCAGATTTGTCGCGGCCCGCGTGTGGTTAATTAGCCCCCGCTGCACCCAGCTCCATTAGGACCTACCTACTATCTATCATGTATTTTCAGTCACTTCTGGAGTTGACATTAATAATGTCACTTTCGGAGTTGGTGTCACATTAGTGAACGTTGTGAAGACACGTGGGTGGCTTTAAACTTCTTCAATGTATGTATGAGTCCACTATAGTACTAGTTTTAGTCATGATACCGTTAGTAGCATAATAAAAAGGGCGATTTACTGTAATAATGTAAAATCTGAAAAACGTCCAACTACCATGCTCGAACTGAAAAATGTCCAAACTGAATAATGTCCTATCTGAAAAATGTCCAATCTGAAAAATAAATAAATAGCGGTTTTTAAGGTTCTGTAGTGTAAAATGTTCCAGATTGGACATTTTTTAGATTGGACATTTTTCAGGTTGGACATTATTATCGTAAATCAAAAGGGCTCTAACAAAAATAATGAAACAGAAATCACTAAATAAGAAGATAGGCAAGTTTCTTGTTAACTTGGCAGTCTTCTGGATTTCACGGCTCAAAAATAATTGACAGAAAGGCTTTTATAAATTAGTCAATTTTTGCTGCAAAAATATATTTGTGATACTTATACCTACCTGGTTTATAAAGAACATTTTTAGACACACCTGGATGAGTTATGTGATGGCCACTTACATTAATCACTAGTTGAGGTAATCGATCTCGTTACATTCAATTACACGCGATAATAGACTCCATGGGGCAAGTACTAGCGCCAGCGCTGGAAGTGTGGGCTATTACAGCTATTAAATAATGCATGAGGTGCGCTGGCGCGGCGAGCGGCGCGCGGCGGCGCGGGCGCGCGGGCGGCGCCGGCACTGAGCCCCCAGATATTGGAAACTATTAACATTTTAATTAGCTGCGATATTGGCGGGGGCAGTTGTGGCAAGGTACAAAACTGTCACAAGACTTTGTGACAGTTTTGTTGCATCAGTTTACTTATATTAGAAGCTGTATGTCGTAGGCACAGATTTTCGCAGAAATCTGTGGTCGTAGGTATTGTCTAGCACAAAATGTATATTTGTCAAAGTAGTTGTTGGTCATGGTCAAAGTCCGGTTTTGCCAGGATATTTAATATTTTAGGGTTCTTGAAGTAGTTTTTTTAATTAGAAAAAAAAAGATACTTAGGTCAGCTTTTTTCCGCTTAAAGAAGAAATTTGCTAACTTTAAACCGTTTGTAATTTCGTTTTGTACCGGTCAAATTGCTCGATCAACGTTCCTCGCTACAGAGTACGTAAAACCAACATTTGAACACAACCAGCTGGAGAGTCAATATTTTCCTTTCACACGAACCGAGAGAAAGAAATAGAAACGCACGGAAGTTAACGAGAAATCCTCTCCTCCCTAAATAAGTAAGCCATGCCATTTGCTGGCAACACTGTGTATTGTCGCGATGATCCCCCCCCCCCTCCCCTCCCCCTGCCCCTCCCCGCGCCCGCCCGGATTGTATCGTAAATTTCTACCAAATGGATAATACGACAGTATTTATTGCTCGCCGAGGCACTTCCACGTCATTTGTTTGCAATTCAATGGCAACTTTCCGCGCAGTGCCGTTGTACAGGTATTTACGTACTCTGAGTCCGCGCCACTCTGCTTATTTTATGAGATTGTTACTCATGGAAAATGGCCGAGATGAACTTTCTAGGTAATACCAGACATAAGTTGTCATTCCTGCCAACTAATAAACAAGCAATAATACGGTTTCATTTGGATAAAATGCTTAACTTTGTCGCAGCAGAAACTGCTGGAATTGCTAGGAGTATAATTTTATGACACCTATAAATTTTGTTCACGGGCGGAGAGCATCTGCCTCCTTCTGGATCTTACCTACCTACATTTGTTATAATTAGTATAATTATTGTACTTGGTTCCTTTGTGTCCCCTTCTGTTGAAACAATATACCTCTCTCAGATCTAGGTAGGTACAACATTCACAGAAAACAAACTACCTTTAAAAAGTCGGTCATTGGTCCGTCTTAAATCCTTCCAATTTGATCCTAAACCTAACAATACCTACTATTATTTCTTCTGTGACAATACATGGAACAAGTAAAAAATCGCATAAAAAAACCTATTTGGTAAAATAATAAATTACATTTTCGATTCCAAAACCGTACTAAGATAATGCTTGGCACTGCCCATTTAGATTGCAAAATGATCTCCTGTGGCATCTCCGCAAGGCTTTGCATCGACATTCCAAATACCCTGAAAAATAGAGAAAATATGGCACCTAAGCGCTAAAGCACCAAAATGCCCCAAGGCTTCCCACATGCCGCTAGATATTATGATATTGGCTACACTCGCTGCCCGCCAGTCTGCGGCGCGTGCCCGCGGCGGGCGCTGGCCGCGCGCCAGCCGGCCGCGGCGACATCGTCACATTGTCCTAACGACAATATCCGGCGACACCCCCCCCCTCCCACCCCGACACTCGACTATCAGCGCAACGAGATTCCGCCGCGTTAAAAAATAAAGCCTCTTTACGAGATTAATTTCAACCCGCCTTTATGCTCGCCGGGTTTAATCACCACACTTCATGCAAAATGTCCTGTTCTAAAAAATATACGTTTATTTTGTACATAAAAAGGTTTATTAAGTATAAAGTTAATAAGTTCGTCTAAAGAGCTTAAAATGGTTAAAACAACTTTTGTCAAATTAATTTTTTGTCATTACCTCGTCTATGTAGTGCTTGAACTATGTAGTGACGAAGTATTTTTCGAGGTAGTAGTGAATTGCAATGTAGACGAAAATATATATTAACTAGTATGCGAAATAAAAGACAAATTATAATTGATTTTAGGATATATACAAATGAGCCCTTTAAAAAAATAATGAGACATGAATTACATAAAATTGTTCCAAAATTTCGAGTCAATATAATCTGTACAGCATATAGATCTAAGCAGCTGTGATAGTCAGACAAAAAGACAGATGGCGGAGTCGGACAAGGGTTTTTCCATTTTGGTACGGAACGCTAAAAGGCAAGCCTTTGAAAGTAACTGAGTAGCTTGCGATACTAATGAAAGTGCAGGCGGTTGCATAGCTTGCCCTTCGCACGTAACTTTATGAAAATGATTTTAAAATAATGCATACGAAACTAATTTTTGCAGAACATTAGGTAACAGCGCTGAGTGAGACAGTAAATGGGTACGTTTAAATCGATGCAGGTCCGGTGGAGCCTTCTGGTGTACGGTCGACCGCTCGTCAGTGGAAACAAAACCTGTATAAACTGGTCCCTCATAGTATTGAAACTTCTTATAAGGCTAGGCCAGCTCAAGGTCTAAGTGTTTCCACTAACGTGCGGCCGACTGTACGTACGGACGGACACATGTGACGGTAGTGTCCGTACGTACACCATGCAGAGCGAGCTGCCTCGCCCGGTGATTGGATCACAGAGACGGACCGACGAGACGGACGAGCGCACAGATGATAGTAAGGCATGGAGTTAGGGCATTAGTAATCTTGTAAAAGGCCACAATTAGAAAACGAATTTTGAATTACAGACAATAAGCAGAAAATATTTGAAATTTTGTTTTTTTGGCTTTGACGAATTATTTCGATTGAAGACAGACCTTAGAGAGACACAGACAAGTTTGTTAGAGAGAGAGATAAGATGACAGTTAATATCAACATTACAGTTCTACAACTGAAGCTGTTTACTATCCGACGAACAGCGATGGAAAACCAATACTATTTAGCGACGAAACGCAAATTCGTTCGCTTACACCAACAACTGCGAGGTGTTTTAGTTCCATCACAACAACTTAGGGAGAAATAAACAAAGTTAGCGTCGCCACGCGGCGTCTTCCCAAACTCGGGCAAAAATAACAAGACAGTAACAGAGTGTAGAGACGCGGACCGAGGCGAGGGTCGGCGGGAGACCCGAGGCAGGGAGAGGCCCGGGCGAGGCCGGGAGTGGAAGTTTGCTCGGGCGAGGCGGAAAGTTGGTCGGACCCGCACCGCGCGGACCGCGCCCGGATCTACTCCATTCGATTACCGTCAGCATGAATCTTCACGAAAGGCTCGCACAATGATTCCACCGGCTATGACGAAAGACGACTTACTTTTGAATACAAACAACTCTTTTAGAGACCTAGCACCAGGACCACAACGCCCCAGGTGCGCGCGCGCGTGTACACGCAATGTTGTCTTCTTGTGACCATCGGTTCGTTGACTGCAATCGGGATCCAACGCCCGACGTCGTACTACATTTATTTACTTACATGAGTATAATTAAGTATTCGAACTCTGTTAATTAGACACTTTATATTTTTTTATTCCACAAGCGTTGTGAATTTTCATTGTGTACAGTGTGGTCTTTCTATCAATTAGTATAGGTATTTTTGTCATTTGTACGAAATTGTGTGAAGGAGACAGTGTTATACAAGGAGTGTCGTAATTGAACTTGTCTATGGCCCGGTGGTTCCCCTAGGCTCGTGGCTAGGTACTGTGTACGAGTGGGCAAGCGTGTGTCGGCGCTCATTTCCGTGTGGAAATGGTTAATTTGGGGCGCGCGATAACGGCTCGTTAATTTCCGTTACCGGGCACCTGTCACGTGCCGCCCCCCCCCCCCCCCCTGTTTTGACAACACTTCAAATTTGGCCTCTCACTAAACAGCCCACTCAATTTAATGGGGGTGTATTTAAATGCACTTCCAAATTAATGGTTTGCACTTTAAAATTATAGACTTCACTTTTTAAAATTAAACCATTAAATGACTGCCAAAATTTAAACTCCAAATCTAAGTAATTTACTGGGTGCTGCAGCTCGCTCCATGGTCACCAGCTTTTTAAAGTGGGATTCATTTTATATCTTCTATTAAAGTTATCATTCCCATCATGAAGGTAAAAGTAGAGGTTGCATCACGCCCTTACAGTTACAGGAGTTCTGTAAGTTTCTATGTAGTTCTACAAGTCTATGGTCACGCCTGCTATGAGTGGATGGATATGTTGACAATTTGACGGTGCCAAGTTTCAAGAAGAATTTCATTCGGTACATATTTAATTGATGGTTTTCTGGTTGGTATGCACGGGTTAGAGAAGGGGTTGGTATGTAAGTAATACGATGCGATGATTGCACAGTGTGTTGGCTGAGCGGCTCCCACAGGGCCCGCTCCGGCGCCTACCACCAGTAGGTATTCATGCTTTCTCCTTTTTAGCTTCGTGTTTGCAAAAATAACGACCTAATCCGTGCGGTAACGGAACGTTACATCTGTCAAGCCATCATCGTTATCGTTGAGCGTCATTGTAGATGTTATCGCGCCGCCGCCGAGGGCTGATCAGCGCCCCCCGCCGCCGGGGAGCACCGGGCCCGGGGAGCGCCGGGCCCGGGGAGCGCCGGGCCCGGGGACAAATTTACTCAACATTAAAGACGACGCCGACTAAACGGATATTGAAATTTTACGAGCGAACCGCTTTTGAGAAAGTATTTTTGGAAGAGCTCTGTTGCTTTGTGTTTACTTTGAAACATTTTAGTTTGGAGTTATTGGTGTGACAATACATGTATAAATAGTCGGGGAAGAGACGCGCCGCCAGGTGGGGGAGGGGGCAGACAAAGGGAAGTGGACGTTCGCGAAGGGGACGTTAGAGGAAGTGGACGTTCGGGGAAGGGGACGTTTGAAGAAATGGACGTTCGAAAAAGTGGTCATTCCGAGAAATAGGCGTAACGGACCGAGTGGGCATTCCGGGAATAATACCAAACGGGCCTGGGGGCATTTATCCTCTATGTACCTACGATACAAATACGAAAGTTGCTCAATCACGGCTGAACGGATTATGATAAAACTTGGTAGAGTGGTAGCAGGAGAATAACGGACGTCCGCTAGCTCACATATAAGTCCAATGAAATGATAAATACATTGCACTTACCTACACATTAGTCATCATCATCATATCAGCCTGTAGACGTCCACTGCTGGACAAAGGCGTCCCCCAAGGATCTCCACGACGACCGGTCCCGCGCTAACCTCATCCAGCCGGTTCCCGCGACCTTCACCAGATCGTCGGTCCACCTTGTGGGAGGCCTACGCTGCGTCTTCCGATACGAGGTCGCCACTCGAGAACCTTTCTGCCCCAACGGCCGTCAGTTCTACGAGCGATGTGCCCAGCCCACTGCCACTTCAGCTTCGCAATTCTTTGAGCTATGTCGGTGACCTTGGTTCTCCTGCGGATCTCCTCATTTCTGATTCGATCTCGCAGGGAAACTCCGAGCATAGCTCTCTCCATTGCCCTCTGCGTGACCTTGAGCCTTCTTATGAGGCCCATAGTGAGCGACCACGTCTCTGTACCGTATGTCATCACTGGCAACACACACTGGTCGAAGACTTTCGTATACATATTAGTACTTAATTCAAAAGTTGAAACTATTATACCTAATTACATCGTAAAAACCACAGAATACGGAAAACTGCGCTCCCGCTCGCTACGATGGTTTTATATTTCTATGTAGAAAACGATCAGAAAGACAAACTTGCTAATGAACCAAAAGCAGCGCCACCAAATAAAGGAGCACCAGCCGACGACGCAATGCAGAGACCCGTAAATAAATTACAAGTCGCGAGTTGTGTTCAAAAGAGCCATTAATATTTAGCGCACGCAAACAAACGCTGTGTTGTCTCGAAAAGCGATTTTATCCACATGCTGGAGGCGGGCAGAAGGGTTCCGCGGGCAATAAGCGCTCCCGCTGAGATACGGGACCCGTAAACATGCCGCGCGCCCGCGGGACCCTACCGTATGTACAGAATTAAAATTCGTTTATCTACTTGATACCGTTTACTTTCTTCCATAAACATAGGTAGCAGGTAATATATTATCATGTACATAAGAAATTCATTGCTGCAAAATCTTCATGTTCATTTCCTCAAAAAAATTAAAACAAAAATACCAAATGCATCTTGTCCTGATAGGTGAAACTAAAATAACAATAATAAAATATTAAATTGTTTACAAGTTTTCAGTAGGTACCTACATATTGAATCTTACTCAGAGGTCGTAATTTCTATTGTTGAAAGAGTGACTTGTTGATATAGAGATAACTGGCTTTCGTTTTTGCAAAAAAAAAACTATTTTTGTGAATAAATTTTATACATCTCGTAGGTAAAACTTTATTGACTTGGATAAAGTCGCTTCTAAAAGGTAAACTAAGGTGTGTATTGTCAATGATAGATTGACTAAACTCCGGACTGAGTGAATACAGAGCGGGTGTGAATGCTTTATGTTTTCACTTATGAGTTCATTTCACAATCCCGTCCGCACCGGCCGCTCACCGTTACGTTCGTTACCAACATAAACACGGGAAAGCCCGTGGACATCGAATTTACGGCCCATAAATTATCCGTTTTAACGGCACTAAAATCCATCACGAGTCGCGCCGCGCCGCGCCGCGCACTATACTCGGGAAATAATTTAAAAATGACACGGAGTAGGGTACACTATAACGTATGTCTGCTAACCCCTGCCATCTCACAAAGGTTTGAGACTTACAGGATTATTTGGTATTATTGTATATTGAGCAGGAATGAACGACCAAGAATACATCGAAGTAACCGAGTTGGTGGTCGTAATATTATGGAAGGAAAAACTTCATTATAAGACTATAGGTAAATTAGATCCTGTTTAAGGTATAATATTAAATTAATTACAAATCAAGAAGACGTTCAAATTCATAACAACGTTATAAATATTAAAAAATATAAAGTATTTCGTGACGTTTCAGATCGGCAAAAAACAAATAGGAAATTGAGAGAACAAGTTAATAAAGTGAAGTCTGTCGCATTGAAAAATAAACAAAAGACTGAAAAAGTGTTACAGCGTCTGTATTGAACACAAACATCTGTCGCGAAACACGAGTCGTCCAAATTAGAAGCGTTATGTAGGGCTTAGTAATGTAAGTGAGAGTAGGCCGGGCGGCGGCGGGGAGGGTGGCGGGACGGGGCGGGCGGCGCGGGCGGCGGCGGCGCGACCCTCGGCGGGGTTTTAACGCTATTATGAGAGGGGACAAAAATGAGAACTGTATTTGATTTTGATTGCTTATCTCCGAGACTCGAGTGCAAATATTGTTCTTAAATTAAATAACAAAGACGGGATTGCTCATACAAACATAAGTTGAAAACAATACTGTAAGGTTAGCATAGCTGCAGCGGGCACGGGGAATGAGGAGCAGAGAGTTTGGTGCCTGATGCCTGCATCGATACTTGGACGGACAATAGAGAAAAAGAGTGTCTCTTCCTGTTTGTGAACCTGTGATGACTCATGTATTTGATGCTATAGAAGTGAACAAATGAAATGAAATAAAATACCCGAGACCTCGTTGCTAGAACTAAAGAACGGTTGTCCTTTTTCCACGAGCTGCAAGCCGTAAGTAAGAAGGCGAGTCAACAGAGTCAACCCGACGGTAAGCCGCGGCGAGTGCGTGCGCCCATTTATCGCAGCAACAAAAACCAGCTCCAGCCATTGTGCTGAGATAATAAAGCGGGCTACACACGCGCCGGCTAATGCGCCGGCCACAATAAGCTGACTACACACTACGCTAATGTGTGGGCAGCGCGATTGTTTGCGAGTCATGAATGCAGTGCGCCGCGACGCGACAACAAAAACTATAATTAATGGTTCAAGTGTGAATTTTAGCCGGAGTAATGATAATACACTTTAAGGATACGCTCGACCTCAACTAAAGAATGGCTTTAGTAATGGACACAGCAGTGCCGATTTAATTGGAAGCAGGAACAACAACAAAGTTAATATAACTATTGTAAGCTAGTAAGTAGGACTCTATACAATATTACTGTATCTAATTTCATCAGAAACATTTTAGCCGTTATGGCATGATTGAGCAACAAACAAACAAGCAAACGAAGAAACAAACAAACAAGAAAACCAATGTCCACACTTCCGCTTTCATAAATTAGTGTGATATTTATAACAATGCAGGTAGAGAAGTGAGTATTATTGTGAGACAAATCGACGAGTAACTGTACAAACAGTTTACAATTCGTATGTAAATCGTAAACATTTAACATTACAGTACAAAGGCGTTGTTTAGTTTCACGTGTCAGTTGTTTGTTGCGGACCATTTCTCTGTGAACTAAACTAAACAATTACAATGGGAACGTACAACAGCGATCAGAGACAGCGTCGCTCGCCGACGCAACAAAAACTCACGATGGGCTTGCAGCGACTTCACGTCGACCATTCCCATTCAGATCAATGTAATTTCATTCCAAGTCAAAATATTTTATATCATCTACACACACTTGGTACATTGAATTTGATCATGATCCAAAGAAAGATTCTGATCAACATTCTGAAATAAAATAGATGCAACAGGCAACAAACAGGCTAACGGGTTCATTGAAATTCTTTGCCTTATAGAAACACTTGATAGTTAAAAAGTTTTCAATACATTTTCAGAAGCTACAATGTTATCCGTATCCTTGATTGATATAACATGAAGTGCAGTTGGAGCACAAGCGACTACACCTCGGAGTGACGGCTCATTGCCCACATTTGTGGAACTAACCCACGTTCGTCACACTCGCACACATTACACACAACTCGACACACAACAAACAACACTTACATTTACATTATTAAGCAATAAAGTTATTGTTTGAGAAAGTTTTGTTTTACAACGACGCACCAAACGCTTATTAGCATATTAAAGACTTACTACATAAACTTTCCGAAGAAAGGACCTATCAAGATCTTATACAACTAAACTAACGGTTAGCTTTGGGTATTTTACTGTTTATTAATGTAATAAGATTACATTAATAAATGCGAGAAAACAGTTTTGGAAATCATGAATGCCATATTATATCTTGACGACAACATAATTGATAGAGAATCTATAAATAAAAGCAAAGTTAAAGGTAATAAGTCAAAGTCAAATTATTGCGTATGAGTTGAGTGCGAAGCTATAGAAACATTAATGTCAACCATCTTTGTCATTCAAATAGTCATTTAGGACAACGCTACCGGCGACAAATTGAGGACTCTACTCATTACATATGTCTAATTAATTTATGAGGGAGAGTAGGTCACAATGTGCTTTAAATCTCACGTTAATAATACATTAAACAGTCTGATAGCTTCCAAATTGAAATGCCAAACGTCAAACGGCTGAATAATAGAAGACGGATCAAAATTTAACTAAAGATAGTTGTTACTGTGTTACTTCCAGCGGAATAAATTAAATTGTAAAAGTCGGTCGTCAAAACTAATGACACAACGTTACAACCAGACACCCTGTGCATACAAAGGGTTGCGGGTGTCGGCCGCCCGCTCCCTAAAGTTTCGCTTTTTTCCGAAGGGCGTGATTCAGAGGGGTCATTGTCTCCCGGCAGACCCTATTGTGTAGTTGTTGACCAAATACTAAAACATTCGTATAAACAAGCCATACAATCCGAGCCCCACCGTGGGAAAGCCTTTGGCAATACATCGGTGACCGTAAATCAAAAGTTCAACAAAGCGACTCCCAATCTGTTGACATTTACAAAAAAACGCAAAACTACCCAATTCGCAAAATGCTTGTAACAGCAGCTAATTCGCAAAATGATCAATCGTCGCTTCGTTAAGCCTACTTGAAGCCGTCAGTTCGTTAAGCTACATACATTTTAGTTCGGGTCTCATCATTCATATCAGCCCTTCAGCGTCCACTGCTGGTCATCCACAATGAACGCCACCACACCCGGTCCTCAGCCCTATCGGGTCTACTCACATATTTTTGAGTCATGATTATTGCATGATTGATCGTTGATTGTCACCAAATCGTAATTGTCATCGGGGTGTTTTGTTAAATCACTGGTCTTGACTTGAAAACTAAATATTTGGGCTAAGCAAATGCATGGAGGCATGGAAGGTATTTCATCAAAGTTAAAACACCCTTGTTCTCACTGGCATCAGTTCTCCAACATAATCGATCCTTAATTTGTATAACTGACACTCCCAAAAAGTATATGTAAACAGCCATTGTTTCAATTATCACGTTGACTGAGAGGTAAGTCCCGCGGGCGGACATAAAGCGGTGCCTCATAAAAATAAAGCCGCACTCCATTAGAGCAGCGCGCTCAGGTCTGGATGGAGGCCCGACTAGCACGAGCGCGCGCTGTGCGGGTAACAATATATCACTTCAATAGGCCTAACTAGGCGTACTGAATATTGTAGATAGAAAAAAGCACGCGATGCATCATGTTTAGTTCACCTATCTTTAATTTTCCCATGATTGCCAGACAATTTTACAAGTATGTTCCAAGTCAGAGAAAGACAGACGGACAATAAATAACTTTGCTATCTTTATAGATCACTAAAAAAACCGAGGTTGTAGGGCAGAGCACTTGCTTTATTCAAGTAAAAATAGAGAAGAAAGGTGAAAAAGAGGTCCGCGTGCTTTTGAGGCAGGGCAGAGTGAGGCAGGGTGGGGTGGGGTAGGATAGGCAGGGGTAGGTAACAGTTGCATTGGTAGTCGCGTAGGCGCGGCGCGTGGCGCGTAACGACCCACGTCTGTTTGTGTGTTCTTTTTTACGTTGATTGCTTGTTGGCGGGCCGCGGGTCACCGAGGTTTATTCGATTCCATCGTGTACCGACATAATACACGTGACATACAAATTGTCAAATAAAAAGCTCTGTTTCGAGTTTTATAAGCTACTTCTGACTTTTACTCGGCTCCTAAGGGTCGTAGCGTGATGTGAAATAGTCTATAACCTTCCTCAAGAACTGGGATATCAAATGCAGAAAGAATTTTTCAAATCCGACTGGTAGTGCCAGATATTAGCACGGTCAAACAAACAAACAAACATCCGAACGAACAAACAGAAAAAACAAACTCTTCAGATTTATTATATTAGTACAGATTTAAGGTCACTTTAAATCAAACTCCCCTAACGAAACCATTGCCCAATGTCAGGTAAATAAAATCAAGGAAAATGAGAAAGTGTGTACTGCAATGCTACTAATATTTACAGAGCCTTTACCGAACCGTAGAAGGGTCAAATTATAAACCTAAACAGTCGCGTTAAAAGTTTGTATCTAACAGGTTAGAGCCGTTAACAACTTCCCGGTCAAACGACCACAAGTGAACATGTTTGCCTCCAAATTGGTAATACCAACACGGGCCGGGATAATGACTCTATCGAGCCCAATAACCTGAGCTTGTATTACGCCTTGCTTTACACACAACTCATCGACTGTTGTCTGAACTATTAGAGAGTATAGTTCAAATTATTAACATTATGGCACAGAAGAACAATCAGAAACAATAATAATCATCATTATCATCAGCCTGCACTAATCCACTGCTGGTCATAGGCCTCCCCCAAGGCGCGCCACTGAACCCGATCCTCGGTTCTCTGCATCCAGTCACTATATTGCTAGAGGAACTAACAATAATGCTCGAGTAATAATAGCATTGATGTAAATTTTTATGATCTAAGTATCCACACTATTTATGTTTTTAATTAGCCTTCGTACAATTTTTGTACTGTTGTGTTTCAATGAGCACTCAACGACCACCGCACCACGTCCGTTGGACGGTACTCGGTGACCGAATCACGTACGTGGAAAAATAATCTCTTGTTCTAAAAAGATCAATTTCAATCCTCCTTCGTAATCGGTTACTAAACTCCGGTTGCGTAGACGACCGAAAGGGTCGTTGGCTAGTCACAGCGAGCGCTCGAGTCTCGCGGGACTCTCTAATTGCTGCTTCCACATGTAACATCCTCCATGCAGCTAGATGAGTGTTTATTTTTAAAACATTCCACTCGAGTGCTCGTTGAAAATTTTATTGGTGCTATTGGACGAGGAGACGATAACACAGATCAAACGCAAGTGTTTGCCGAAGAGGCAGGGGCGTCAGAATTTAGTGATTTAAAACTTTAACAGGATTACAGTCACTTTAAGTCTCAAATTGGAGGAGTTGCATCAATAATGTAAATAGGTGAAGACTATTTTGGTGTAACGCTTTGAGAATTTATGAGAATGAAGAAATCTACAATAACATTTACATTGTAAGTGATACATCATTCCGAAGATCTTTATGGAGCAAGAGATTCTTGTGTAGATGTAGTATTCGACGACAGAGCGGTTTCCATTAGTTGGTCGGCACGCTCGCTCGCGGTGAGTTTAGAGGAATCAATTAGCTCGCCGCCGCGCGACCGTAATGTCGCCGCGAGATTCGACGACGCGACGCTGTGTGGAGCACGAGAGATGGCGGGGAAAACCAGATACCAGGAAAGTTAACGAGTTACATCCATCAATGTAGGTGATATCAAAAATGTTGATGGCGGTCATGCTATAAGTAAAAGGTTGACACAGACAAAAACATTGACATTGCAATATCTTGAAAGATGATTGAAGATGACGCAGCGTAGGCAGGTCTCCCACAAGGTGGAACGACGATCTGGTGAAGGTCGCGGGACCCAAGCGTGGAGATCTTTGGGGGAGGCCTTTGTCCAGCAGTGGACGTCTTTCGGCTGATATGATGATGATGATGAAAATATGATTAGTCTCAATAAAAACGGAGAAGGTGGAAAAGTCTGCAAATGTTCAGTTTCAAAGCGGACCTATAAAATTTTCTCAATTCACAGTTCTCATCTCAGTCGCTGAGCTCTTCTGCCTTACGCTCCCGACCGCAGCATCGTAGCGGGCATAACTTAGAGCAAACGGCGCGCGAGGATTCCTCTGGGGAATGAAGGTTCGAGGTTCGAATCCGAGTTATTGCTCTTCCGGAGACTGCGCCTAATTGATTGTCTTCATTTGTTCTGTCAGCGCGACCCATTTCACTAGCGGCCCATTGCTGTTGATTGACTTCCCATACTCGCGTCGTTGTCGCGCTTACAAGTTGTAAGACTTTTGTTTACGGTTCTGTCGGAATAATGTCCTAGAAACCTGAGAAATTACATTAAAAAACGAATTTCCTTCAAATTAGTAAATTCAAAATGATTCTTAATTCAGAAGGAGGAAAATAATAAAATTTGCTTTACTCTCCATCGTCTTATCTTTAACAAAAACGAATCTAGAATTAATGTAACAGGACGGGATGGAAACAGCGGTTCCTTTTGACGTGCTTCAATTAAATCCAAAAGGGAGGTTTACCAAAAAAGCTCCTCACGTTTTACCTTCCTCTTTTAAACATTTTTTTTTGCAAGACAAGCTCAGTCAATTTACTCCCGTATTCCTTCGATATATACCGTATAATTTCGCTTAGATTCTCTGATTTTGCATGTAAATCGTAGGGCGCGAACGTCTCCACCGGAAGCAAACATTCAATTAAAGCGCGTTTGACCCGCCACCTCGGAGGGCTCTCAATCGTCTGAACACAGAGATTTTGTCGGAAAGCAAACAGCACTAATAAGGTTTGACTTTGAACTCCTTAAGAAAATAATGTATCAAACGTGGAAATTCAAATCTCGGTAGAAATCTCCCACCTCGCACAGCTTGTACTTGTGGAGCGGTGTACATGGCAGCTGAGATACATGATTGATGTAGACGCTCTAATGTAATTACTTAATAACATCAAATCTGATGAAGTAGACGAGTAGGTACGTCATCATTCATCAATCTTTCCTTTTGTTATATTTAATTTAAGGTTAATTTTGGATGTTTACTGAACTTTATAGGAAGTAATCCTATCAGATAACACTGGTGTACGGCCTTCGGGTTATTTTTGTTAAATGAGTTGAAGGTTAGAAAGTTGCGGCCTCGTGGGGTGCGCTCACACCACGAAGCAAAAAAACATTTGCTTCATCGTTCACACTCGTAAATCACGGCGATTCGCTAAACTCGATTATAAATTCATCGTCCGAGGGAAGTTTACTTCCATCAGTGATATTACAAAGGGCTCGCACTTCACCGCGAGCGCGGGAGGTGCGGAGGGCAGGAGGGGGGCTCCACATAGTTTTGATTAAACATCCGGATTGTTTGGACTTGCCATTAGTTGTGCCCTTCGCGTGCGCGCTCAGATAAAGGAGAAACTGAAATAAGCTCGGCAAACACAATTTTACTTCGCAAATACTTGTTTAGGTTGTTGCGACGCCGACAACTTCATTTAAGCTGGCCTGGGCCTGGCCTGCGGAAAGTTAATCAAGTATCGGAATAGCAAAGCTGTCCTTTGTTATAATATCTGAAGTATTTGTCTACGGGTACTCGTGGATGTTGTTTACGTTTATAGTTAGACGTTCAGAATAAAGTGCAATGGCCCCTCGTTATTTTAATAATGATGGATTCGAATTTTAGAAATCCGATAATAAGGTCAGGTGGTTAGGGGCAACGGAGTAAGAGAAACGACCAGACCAGAACAGATTACACGTCTATAGAGTTTAAAACACAATGGTTTGTTACATCTGGTCTTCTAGTTCTTCTTTCCCCTGTATCCCTTTTACCTGACCTTAATACATACATCGCGGTTGATTGTCAATGTTCCTAGTTCATACTTCAGTTTGATTATCAGCTGTGTTACTTGGGTATCTAAGTTTCACACTGTCCCATTCATTCCATTCATATCCATTTCTAAGTCATCATTTCAATGACTATAAGCTAAAGTCCTTTATCCCATTTCTACACATTGTTCAACATTTGTGACGACCCTTGCGCAGGGCCCTATTCACGCGAGAACCCATAAAGTTTAGACAATACCTACGGAGGATTAGGAACGCGTAACTCCAATGTGAGCGCTGAGAACAAAACCTTAAGTAATTAGATGCGAGTGGCGCTCGCTGTTATAGACCTCCCATTACAATTCCACGACCCTAAACGGAATTTATACACTGACACTTTTTAATCTCATCAAAAAGTTAACGTCGATCGATGAAGTTAGTATTATAAGGGATGAAACCAAAAAGAGGAAGATCGTTACTAACTGAAAATGTTCTAACATGGTACTAGTCTAGCGCGGGACGTTCGCTCGCTACTTACTTACTTATTACTGTTGTAGTGGAAAATACTAATATAAATACAATTTCGATTTCAGATGTCATTATGAGAATGTGTTTGCATGTAGATAGTCGTGCACGGAGCATAGATTTCGTTATGCTATGTAAGAGAGTACCGTATATTCCAAAAATAATCGTGCTTAATGTGATAAAGTGATGATTGACGCTGGAGTGGAGAATGCGCTACATCTGTCTGATTTTAATTTAAAAATTCGACTGAAAATTCATACTTTGCAAATGCATCAGTGCATCATTACGGATATTCCCAAATCAACCGAATGCATTACATTAAGGAGAGCATTAAATAGCTGTTTTCCGCATCGCCAATTTCGCGGAGAGTACATTGAATGAAATCCATCTGTGTCACGATCACCGGGAGCCTATGAGTTGGTGATGATGACCTGACAGCACATATAAATAGAGATAATTGAACTGAAGATGAAGAAAACTCGGAGTTGATGGCTGGAGATGAACAAAGAAGACACAGACACTTTTGGTGTGTACACAGATGAAGAGAAAACGTATCTGTCTGACTGTTTGCTATACGTAGGTAGAATTCGATGAAAGTGATATAGAATAATAATTTAATTTGCAATCCATAGAACATTTAGTTAGGTACATTTTGAATTCAATTCCAGCTTTAAAAAATTGGCTGGTGTCGGCCACACCAGCCAATTTTTTACAACTTACACTGATGAGTAAGAAGGTCACGGGAGTAGATTTATAAAAGAGTAAGTAGTTTTTTATGCGTGATAATTATAGTTCTTTTGAGAATAATATGTTGATCTTCTTCAAGTTTAGATGAAACTAATCGTACTGCTTTTGAATTTGCTGTTGAAGAGAGATACTGTTTGCCCGAATATATGAACGGTCCCGCTGCGTGCATGCCCGCCCGTGCGTGCCCGCGCCATGTGCACGCGTCACTCTATCGCGTCCGCCTCGCGCCCGGCTCTGTGCACTCCTGTTTTATTGATTCCACGATTAGCTCCCACATTCGTTTATTTATCGAGTGTCTCTAATACTCGGAACGCAATACCAGCTCTGCAATGTAGCGTTCTAATTAAACGAATTACTTCTATATTTAGAAGATTTCTTCGGAGTTAATGTTCAACAAAGTAAACTCATATTGAAGGTGGGACGATAATCGTCTTAACCATGAGTCTATAACAGAGATGTTTTAAATAGATATCCAGGGGATAAGAACAAAAGTGGTTCTGATTTGATTTTCAGACCAACAATAAACAAAAATTATACTAAGCAATATATAAAAATCTTTCAAAACAACGAATCTTCCTTCACATGCAGCCGTAAGTGGAGGAGATAACAAGGGAGCTGTTAACTACGAGTCACTTGAACCTTTAAATAAAAGTGTCACCCTCAGTGCGTATTCGCGCCATCCGTCGTTTATCATTTTTTCGATCAGCGCCTGTGGGTCCCCCCCTCCCTCCCCCCGGGGGCCCCGCCCCTCCCGCCGGCAGATAACCATGGGGTTAGTTGACAGCTTTCAACTCGGGATTAACTTCGTATTGCGGCCGCGGCCGTGGAGCGAGAAAAAATTTAATAGCTTTTTGGAAGAGATTGGCCCCCGGGACCGCTTTGATATTTAAGTGCTATAGTTACGGCGGGGCCCTTTGTAGAGTTCAGTATTGACGATAAAACACAATCAACAGAAATTAAAACAAACAAACCTGCCAGACGACTCGACGGTCGCTTACAATAAAACAATAACGCCACAATACACAATGATCATTCCACATAGTAATTTTCAGTATTCAAATCACTACATGACATGAATTAATTTGTGGGCGATGATACCTGTGTCGCTATATTCGCTACGAAATGAATAGAATAATTTATGCCTATGTCGCTTCGTGGCAATTAAACTCATCGCAAACAATAACGGCGTTTAACGTGACGAATGCGAAATGTCATCAGTCGATCAAACATTCGTAAAGTTTCGAAACAAAGAAGCCGCAGCAACCGGCGCGGCCGCGACACGGCGACGGGTCAGCGGTGTTTGGACGAGACCGTGTTGTGTCGTGCGGCCGGACGGACGGACGGACGGGCCGCAAATATTGACCAACTTGATCAGTTTAATATTGACTGCGGTGCACACGAGGCGAACAGTGCAGTCGACAATCAAACGTTTGTTTGGAAAAGTCTGTTTGTTGTCTCAGTTGGAGATTAATAAAATACAATATTTTATTAACAAATTATTATGTGTACAGCTCAGGTTCATTTTCTGACATCGAGCTTTTCCAAACTTCATTCGTCACGGTTGCACATTTTCAAATACATTTGTCAGACATTTCACAGAGTGTCACATGGTGTGTCCGTGGAGCTCGTCTTACCTGCTGGACACACGCAGTCCCCGTAGTCCCGGATGCTCCGGCGCGGGCGCCAGTGCGCGGGCGGCGGGCGCGCCAGCACCTCGCGCCGCAGCCGCTCCACCAGCGGCTGCTGCGGCTCCAGCACGGCGCTGCGCAGCGCCAGGTGCTGCTCCTCCAGCAGCGCCAGCCGCCCCTGCAGCGCCTGCTGCCGGTACAGGCTGTACCCGCTGGACACCAGGCTCATGGCGCACGCGCACCACAGCACCGCGCAGTACAGCCAGGGGTCCCCCGCCGTCGGACACCGCTCCTCGCATCCCTCCCGCGGCTTCCTCTCCTCCTTCCCCTTCTTGTCGAGCGGCTCGCTCCCCGCCGGCGGCGACTTGCCGCCCATCTTCAGGATCATGCCGATGACTCTCATGGCTCGGGCTTTGGCTCGGCGCTGAACGTCAGCGGAAGCATCGCTCCCGCGAGGACGGACGTAGTTTTGTGTCAGGCCGGGCCCGTGTGAATGAAGCGATACATCGCGATCACAATAGACGCGTCCGGTTCGGCGCTTTTCACGTTAAACCTACCTCTATTATCTGCAATCGAAATTTATTAAAACCCGATAAATACGATCGAAATTCACATATCGGCACAATTAATGATAGCGATGACGAAAGGAATGATGTTAGAACGAGGGATATTTATTTGTACGGCTCTGCGACAAAACTCTAGAAGCTGTGTAGTGGAATCGTGTTTGAATTCGATGCGGTCGCGGGCGCGCGGAGCGGGGACACCCTGTCGCGTCGGCAGGCGGAGCGCCACTGGCTGGCTGATGGCTGAGCGGACGGCGACGGAGCCGCTCGGCGCTCGGCCGCTCGGGCGGGAACAACTCGCTACGGCATGGACTCCAGAGAGACAGGCGTGTAGTGTACTCACTTCGCTACAAAAGTCTTCCAAAACGGCTGTGTCTCAAAAATTCATTATAAAGATTCTCCATACGTCGAAAGTGATAACTGATATCGTGAAGGCGTCTTATTTTTTTGTGATTTCGAATCAAATTCAACAAAACGTCTAACAGACACCATGCAAAAAATTAGTTAAACGTCAATAGCATGTTGTTAGTTCCAGCGCTTCGCAAAACACTGCGTGGGAGCTGGGAGGTGATGTAAAAAACTAGTCTAAACAACTTCAGATAATAAAAATATCCGATAGAGTCGCACAATAGAGTCTCGCAATGCACCGGCGGGACCTCCTGCTATGTTTGTGTTCATATTAAAATGCCAATACAGTGAAGATATAGAAGGCATGCTGACGTACCTATATTTATTTATACATCCTTAGGTATGTAGATAGTTTGGAAGGCATTGAAGGGATGCGTGCAAAAAGCTGCACGCCGGAGCGAGCCAAATTGGGTGCCAGCTCGCGCGGAAGGACCGAGGGGGATCCAGTTAGTTGGGAGGGGCGGGGAGGGGAGTATCACGAGACACACGAGCGAGACACTGAGCTCTGTAATTTAAACTGAACGAAGGAAATACAGAACGATCAACAGTTAAAACTTATCATTATCAACCTCATTAGACATAGACATAGACATATCTTTATTCATATTTTTTGATACACGTCATTAGATTCATTATAGACAATGTCAACATTAATAATTAAAATCAAATAAAACATAAAAATAATAATAATCAAATAAAAACAAGAGTCAAATTAAATTAATCTTTAAAAATTCGTCAAAGCTGTAGAAATTATATCAGTAATGTAAACTAAAGCAATCACAGACACTAAGTTTAATCTAACAAATCTCGATGTCTGATGTAACTTAGCTGCAATTATAACACAATTTATAGTAAAAGATAACACCAAGAAATTAATTTATGACACAGCGATCAACATCCAAATAATAAAGGAATGAACATAACCCTTGACAGCCGAAACACTGACTCGCTCGAAGATCTGTATCGACATTAATTAAATTTGTACGGAATGAAAAAGGGGGAGATGTTTTTTAAACGATAGACCCTATTAATCTCTTTAATAGAGTCATTAAAAGCGCCGCGCGCCACAAAAACTTGCACTCGCCGGTCCGGCCGGGCGGCTCCTTGAGTCCTGAGGCTCAGTAGGTCGGTTGTACTTGTGAGCCCTTCCCAATAACCAAACCACTCGTAATAACATTAAAGATAACTTTGATAAGAAAGCACACACCGATCCTAGTGCGGCACCGGCCACTGACGTGCCTCGTTATCCGTATCTTAAAGCTCATTTAAAATTTTATTGGAGTTATTTACGACCGAGACTTTGGTTTAAAATTACGACTTTTTAATGGGTATTCGTAAATTGCCAAAATTGGTATTGGTATTTGGACGACGAGGCGCTCGCCGTGGGACCAACGGCAAACACCCTTTGATTGCATGCAGCAAGCTTACGGCAGGAATATTGGCATACAAAGCCTTATGTTATGAAATTAGTGACTGTAGACCCAATATTCAAGAAATATAAGGTTTTGATTGTTTGTTCGAAGATTTAGTTTAACATTTATCAAAACCAACGTCAAAATCTTTTATCGCGTATACACTGAAAAGGAAAAGTGATACACCAAATTATTGATATACATCAGTTCGTATAATAATAATTAGCTACATAAAGTGTCTCGAAGTTATTATTTCTTAGGTTACTAAGATCATTTGGCAGATTGACAACGACGTTTCCATACAATAAGATAATGTAGACGTCTTACATTGTAGTTGGCGATTTTGTCTTGATTACTGAACAGAATCGCGATACTTGACACGCTTCTAGGTGTTAGCTTATCTGTGAGCTTTTCAAATGAAATAAAAGCAAAAGTTTTAACAGCACTAAGTACTAAATATTTACAGGATGCGCTGAGATTAAGTGCGGTCGGAAGTTTCCCCGCGCGCCCCGCCCGTATCGCGGGGAGCGGCGCCTTCATTAATATGTTAAACCTCCCGAAGCGGTCCATTGGCGACGCAATCTGCAGCCTCTCCCTCGCGCCGCGACAAATAGCTGCAATTAAAACTAGCTTGTGGTTATTTAGCGCACGCGGGCGGGCGGCGGCGGCGGCGGCGGCGGCGGCGGCCATCCGTCTTCACTCGCCACTTGTTTAAATTTAATTTAAACTTTTCTACTTTGTCAACTGCAGCACCCACCCCGCGCTGACAGCACACATTTTTAATTCAATCCAGTGCACACTCTTAAATAATAGAGCGGGATCTACGCGAGGCTCTCCCCCTAAACTCGGGAACTTTTCTTAATGTAAAGCTTGACTAGAAGTTTGGATAATGATTATGGAAGCTCGACGACCGTCAAGGGAAATCTGCGGAGCTTCACTAGTGTTACACTTGTGGCTGTATTTGTATAACCTAACTTTGTCTTGGCTGTAACAATCGTGAAACTTTATTTTTCTATCTTTAGAGGGAATATTAGAGTGCGGGAACTGTACGGGGCGCGGAAATGTGTAAAAACAACAACAACACGGAAATAAACAAAATTTGGCGCAACGAAAGTGAAATATTCCGAAAGCCCGGCCCCGATTTCGAGCAGTTTCGTTATCGAATCGCCACGTCTGTTTACTGTTCGGTGCGGGGGAGACCTGTGCGCTGTGGGGGTGTAAATTGAGCGACTTCCTCGGCAGTAGGCGCGAGTGGTCGCGCCCGCGGCCGCATCGGGTTCAAGTGGTTCACGATGCTCATAAATTCTGAAAAGTTTGCGAAAAATTTCGAATTTCGCATTGCGGTTCACATTATTAACCATAAGCACTTTTCTCTTCGGCGCTTGGAGTTTTCTGTTTATGAACTCGTAATCAAGTAATTTTATTTTATAACTATTATTGGGGTATGCTCAAGTCCTAACAGCAGCGAATGATTTTTTCTACGTTTCTGCCTCAGGTTTCTGCGCTTTCTAAACGATGTTATTATTGCTGTGTCAATGTCTGTCAATGTTTTATTATTTGTCAATAATACCTCCTCCTTTTTTGGAAGTCGGTAAAAATTACAGATAGTTTCTTTATTAGACTGTAAATTTCCTGAATAAAAACCTTAAACAACCAAAGTGAGATTGTTAGTAGCCAATTTTCGTTCGTTGCCAACTTTATCATCATTAAAATAATAACAATAAAAAAAGAAATGAAAACAATAAAGTGTGCGAAAAGTTGTATACTTACTAATGTGTATTGTGTAATTAGGAAAAGTTGCCTGCTGACAATCCCAACAGTGACTTGCACGTCACAAACAATAATAAAGTGTTAATGTATTATCATTATCAAGAGTACGCGCGCAGGCGGCGACAATTAGGGTCCTCGGCTTCCAAATGAATCCCGGCGAGAGGAGCGAGGGGGGGGGGGGCACATAGTTGGTCCCGAGTTAAGTCGCGGGTTAATCGGCCCCAGAGCTTTTGCCTCGCTAATTGTTTCCGCGTGTGTCGAAGTTCCAGGGTTCGATCCCGGGACAAAGTTTGATTTGTTACCCTTCAGACTATTAAACATCGTCTGTTGAGATTGTGAATAACTGGGGCAGAAGGCGGCATTGATAAAGCTACACATTTTGCGGAAACCGATCTGAAATTATTTATTTTTGGCTCCATTTACTCTAAGTTTTGTTTGTGGATATTTTACGAGCCAAAGTAACAGACTATACTTTCCAACTCTCAGATAAAAGTTATTAAAAGAAACTTGCGTAACTTCAAGTAGGTTGTACAGTTGCAAGACAATCTGCGTGAGTGGTACAAGAAACCTTTGATACTAGTAACTCTTAAACAATCGATAGCAGCCTAGAGATACGAGCACAACAAGCCGTCGCGCCCCGGGCACGCCGGCCTACATACACAACTATCCGCTATAAATCACGGACACCGAATGTTGGAGCCAAACTAGTTCTAACTTGCCAATTTCCACTCAACTGGAATCGGACGACACCCGGATATGAATCTAATGTAAATAGGAGAAATGTCACAACTCCTATATCCATCGCAGCGGACAGTTTGTAGGTAGACACGCCCGCCGCACGACGAAGTTGCAATAGCGCCATTTGTAATGTAACTACATACTTTGAGAGAAATGCAATGATAAATATTAAACTGTAGCTAAACAGAAATTTCTGAGGAAATAAAATATGAAAACCAGACACGGCAAGAACCACCCGGGGAGATTTCGGAGTCGTGACGAGACCGAAAGAAACCACTGTATTACCGAAGTGATCATTGCAGGTTTGATGCACCGATCGTGACGCCTCGCTGCACTTACAACGCCTTTTTATTGCACCATAATGACTTAATTCTTAATAACGTATAAGGGAAGGGAATGCACGAAAACGTAAAGTTCAGTAAGCCCTTTCAAACAGACAAACCATAGTTCACAAAATATTTATGAAAAGCCGCTGACAAATTTTAGCAATTTCCTTTTGGCAAAGCACAGGACAGCAAGAGGCTAACTCGGACGGCGATCGATAGACGTGATCACGTGACAAAGAAACTCATCGCTTGATCAACTTGGCGACGAAGTTAGGACAAATTATCCGACCGCAGAGAGGGCGTGTGTGTTTAGGGCGAGCCGACCCGGGGCGACGCGTTGTTAAGAAAATGTACCCACGCCAGTGTAGCAAGACACGCATACCCGTATAGCTATTTATAGTGTTACCAAAGGTGTAGCGACGGATCGATGTTGCGACCTGATTTAGACTTTCTTCGAAGATGTTAACACTTTTGGAATCAATATCCAATTAAAACAAAGCCTCAGAATATAAGACGCAACGGGAAGAAAGTTAATTAAAAATGTTTATTGAAAACTTAAGCAAAAACAACGACGGTTCTGTTGTAGGACAATATTTTCGTATCACACTTTTAGACTTTAGTATTATGGTTGATGTATTTGATAAGTTCATCAAACACATTCCCAAGTAACTAACAAGTAACAGAAGGGTTCAAAGAACTTGACACAGTGAGGTAACCCAAGGGTT
The DNA here is from genome assembly GCA_949699065.1 of Metalampra italica. Taxonomy (NCBI): domain Eukaryota; kingdom Metazoa; phylum Arthropoda; class Insecta; order Lepidoptera; family Oecophoridae; genus Metalampra; species Metalampra italica. Next base: position 11,740,544 of record OX452977.1, on the reverse strand, counting down.
CTCAAGAAAATGGTGACGTCACTACGTAGGGCGACAGTTGTGGTGCTTGTAACTTCCCTTCAAGTTGCTGCTTGTTCGTTCGCAACAATTACATTACAGTACTGGGTGGGGAGTGCTTTCGTTTAAAAGTAATGTCGCTTTGTTTGGGTCAAGTCACGTTATAATCGCAAGCCTTTTAAAATAAGACACAAATCAACTTATTATTGCGATCGTATTGTAAAGTAACCTACAGATAGACAATTCTAGTTTCAGACGGATAAGAAGTGGGATGGCCGGAGGGACAGAAACTTTAGGTATGGTGTGGGCGAGACAGATTTGGGCTCGGCATCAATTTCAGCGCTAGACTAGTTAGCAATGGCCCGCGGCGAGCAGATTTGTTTCACTAAATTAATTTAGTAATAGAACCGTCAAGCTGGTTATTGTTATTACTGGCGGTTGAATGGCCTTCAAGTCTATCGAGGTATTTATTGTAATTGAGACTTTGATTCTCACGGCAACTTTGACATAAACTTACCGACTTTCATGTACGAATTGGTGCACTTTTATTTAAAAATGTGCCGTGGCCCGATGTACGCTCTCGGCGTTATACTTTGCTACGTAAACACGAGTTTAAAAGGAAATTAATCAAGATAAGCCCGTGGAAGGGCTACTCGGTCCGGCCGCGCCGCGCGCGTATCTCCGCCCGACACCCGCCGCACTTTGTTCGCACTCATTGAGCTGTGTGAAGAGATACAGCTCCCCTATTTCATTTATATCACCCTGTTTATGTTTCTGTACATCCTCTCTGTCCGCTACATAAATTGGTTTCATTTGGTGAGCAATTTTCTTTTTACTTTCATCTATATTCAACGATTTCCGTTTGAGAAAATGTTAATGAAACATCTGTAATTTGGTATGAGTTATTCGACAAACAATTGCTTTGGCTATCCTTAAGGCATTAAGGACAATAGTATAGATTAAAAAAATTGATTGGATAATGAGTAGGCACAGGATTAGGTATACGTATAAACAGGAACGAAAGACAGAAAAAAATTTCATCGGGAAAATTCTTGAGTAACTCCAACGACGGCCAAAATAATATTTTTAGATAACGTATATTATTATATGTGTTCATATTATAAACGGAAGAAACATCCCTGTTTCCAAAATATCATCGAGTAGGTAGGTATTGACAGTGATAGATAAAGCTGGTGAGGTAGCAAATAACAAATGTCATAGGAATATGGCAAATCCTGGGCGGATAGTGGAAGATGCGATTTAGCGAACGATTTCGCTCACGACCCGCGAGGGGGGGAGGCGCTTCCGACCATTTATTTTCCCGTTTGATCTCTGGAGGAATTTCTTTTATCAGTTCCCTCATTCATGTGAGACTGAGGCTTTTCTTGCCGATGCTCGCTTGCAATTTATTGTGAAGTTTTAAATGGGAAAAAAGATGATTCCAGCCGTTCATTTTTATTGATGGCGCAGCTCGCCGGGAGTTAGCGGGCGATCGTTTATTGCTTCTGTGGCGGGTTTGTGCACCAACAGATATAAAAACACGTTTTAATAGCTTTCCACTTCGGTCTAGACTTCCAATCTTTTTATGCCTTGAATGAAATAATGTTGCAGTTTATTGCTCCGAGGAACATTATTGAAAGCTATCATACTTAAGGTGAATTATAGACTTTCTTTGTACACTAACTCGGTCGCGCTTCCCCTTGACGCCATAAATCTATCGGCAGTACATCTCGCGGCGCCGCAGCATCCCGCACTAAATAACGGTCATCAACGCGTCCGATGACAAATAGCCAGGGAGCAACTAATACACCCGACGACATCCGAGGCATCTGCTGCCGCGCGCCGCGCCGCCCGCGCCCGCGCCGCCTGCGCCCGCACCGCCCGCACCGGCCGCGCCAGCGCCCGGCATGCGGCTCAATAATTCACGGCCGAGGGTCTTCAGCATGTGTCGGTGGCGTCCTAATGCGTCGACAGTTGCCCCACTCCCCCCTATCCATGTGGTACACTGAAAGGAGAGGCAAACATAAGGCCTTACAAAACTAACTACACAAACTTTGGCAGTTTCAATTTCTCAATAAGTAAATATAAATTTTGCCACTCCCATATGGATGAGTAATATTCATTAGAATGTGGCTGTCAGATTTTGGTTTTTGAAAAACAAACTCTATCTAGACTTCACATAAGTCTAGTATTTGATCTTGTTTTTTGGGTCGCAAAACCCGTTTTAACACTCTGAGGGATATAAGCATTCTATGGGTGTCAAAATCGTGTCAAACTAATCACAAAATTATGACTCACTCACACATTCTCATTTTCAAACTCCATATAAATTTGTATTAGCAACCTCCTCCCGCTACTCCGCTTCCTTTGTCCACCCCCCCCCCCCCCCCGGTAAATGGCATCATAGGTTCCGATACTAAATATGACTATACTATACTAAAGACATTTGAAACTTCTTGATTATAATGAAGCAATTGAGATTATGTGGATACGTACCTGCTTGTTTTTCATTCAATTGTTTTGTTTTTATCCTTCAGTTCAAATTCGTTTACTTTTCAGACTCATTTCTAAGTTTGTTCTGTCATTGTAATTCGACAATCATCACTATCTTACGTAAAATTAATTTTTTCATCCTACCCACTCGCTGTTACGACAACAAAGTTAATTGTTCGTGTTTTCCAACAATCCATATATCCATTGCAACACAATACGCCGCAACCGCTCAAACAACATTCACATAATATCCGCTTGAGAGGCTTCCCGTACACGCCGCGTTAGCTCTCCTCAGGCTTTTGGTTAGAGGCCTTACTATGAACCACTTCAAACTCTCGACATTGATTGAGATCGAAATTTGATCTTACCTTTGTCATGCTTATGGTAACGAAGTGGAATCTAGATGCGTCGGGATAGGATTCGTGGTAGGAGGGCGAGTCTCCGGGCCTCGCTCGAGTCAAAACAAGGGAACCCTCCGCCTGAGCAAACACCCTCCGACGTCGAAGGGAAATTGAGACGTTTGTCTTTGAGCACACATCACACAAGTATGAGCCGATACTCTACACGCGGTTAAATGGATGACGGAGTAACACAATATTGTCGAAACTCATAACCTGACTGTACAGGTGAGTGCTTTGCAAGATATATTATGCTTGCCCTACATGAAAGTTAATGTTATTTAACCATAAATAACATTAACTTTAGATAAAATATACAAGATTTATGAAAATGGACAAGACAGACGATTATATATAGTATAGCTTTTGCTCTGTTGATTAAGAACAAAATAGAAAAAGAGCTCATCGAAAGAAACTATACACTTTATTTTAGGTTGTTGAGTTTATATTATAAAAAAAGAAACAGTGAATTAGTGTTTTTAAAGAATGTCTAAAGTTAAGACCCTTTGATGTGAGATAAAGACTTGAGGTATGCACAATAATACAATAATAATATTGTAATGTTATTTATCGAAGCGAACAATGTAAGGGGTGATGGTGCGTCGATAGATAGAGCACGCAGCTGGCGCGCTCCCAGCGAGCGGCGGCCGGCAGCGCCACAAGTGCGGGCGGGCTGTCCATAGATAAGAAAGCTTTCTTATTCGAATGAAGCTATTTGAATAATTTGACAGAAAGCTTGTATAAAAGACAAAAGAAATGTCAATTTGGTAAAGTTGATTCATAAATTAGAAATATTGTAAATACAAATTATTACATCAAGAATAATCTGCCAGAATCTGTTGTATCTGCCACTTCTGTAAACATGCTCAAGAACAGACTAGACAACTTACTCAAACTTAAAAAGACGCAATAAATTAAAATAAATTATGAAAGCAAGTCGACTGCTGATATGGAAGCAACAGCTATAAGCTGCCTTTCCATTTAAAATAAAATAAATAACTAAATAAGACAGTATATTTGCTATGATATCATACACATTTATTTATGAATAACTACTGTAGCAATAGTAACGGGGTTTTAATAAGTAAGGTACCCTTAGATTCGTCGTGATCCCGAGAGTGAAATAGCATCACTGAAAGAAACACTTAAAATGATAAGACCGCAATTGCGTTTTTGATATATTTGTAAGTACATAATTTGTCTGTAAAACGCCTATGACTCGTACACTTTTAGGGTAGCGTTCGATTATTTTTCCATTCGTTAAATAAATTCGATAGTTACCGGCCGCCAACGGGCGCGCCGACAAATTGTTGGCAGCTAACGAGACAACGCGCTATCTCGCGTCACATCTCCAATTGGAAATAAATTTATGTCTGTACAGATAAGCCGATCGCTCGCCCGAATATACGCGTGTCTCACATAACGCTGACAATGCCACAACACACAGACTTCACAGATGATATACTGATAACTGGTAGGGAAAATCGTCAGGAGGCTAAGAACAAGGATCCCATAGAAAAGCTGCTAAAATAAAAATAATAATCAGAGAGGGACACACTTATTACAAAAGTGGTAAGAGTAAGCAAGACAGGTATAATATCTTCTATCTCTATCTACGTATGTGAATTTTTATGTGAACAACAGCCCGACTAAAATAGATAGTGTTTGTTCAGTTTGACCCGTTTCAGTTTGACCAGAGTTATAATTATAAGAAGCGTCTTCTCAAATTATTGGGGTAAAAGACTATTGCTATTTCATGCTATACGCTGATTACGGTTCTATGGTTCATTCTTTTTCAAAGTCAGGAGGCAACCATTTATTTTTTAAAACAGTCTTTCCAAGGTAAATTTTCTGCAATAGTTTTCACTTCATATTTAACATTTTGAGGCGTGCGTTCTATCTAATGTTATGTGCAGTATTATCTAAAATAATAATAATATAATTGAAATATTGTTTGTTAGACGTGGATTAAGAAATATAATATGTTTGCATGTATGATGTTTGAACTCCATGGTTTTGAAAATAAAAAAATATCAGAGTTTATTGTAATTCGTATAGTTTGCTGCAAGATTTTTTTTTAAATCGGTGTACATTTCCTTTGACCCACTGTACCCGGCCAATAGACGCCCGCCCGCATCCCGATCTCGCGATCACGATCTCGACCAGCCCGCGATGCTTATCGCTGATTGGTGGCCGCGCAGGCTGACAGCGCACGCGCATCGCACGACACACAATAGAAACATGTTCTCAATTCAAACTCATTGGTACTCTCACGGAATATTATAATAGAAATTTTATTAGAGGAGCCTATCTACATTCAATGAACAAATTGTCATGATGATTATCTACCTTATCTCCCTATATACTTACATAATCATTTGGGATAGTATTATTATAAGTCGCTATTCATTCAATGAGCATAATACAGAATTTTGTAAATTTAAATGATGTTAAATATTTCTAGAATTTGTATCTCATTCCAACGTTTTCTATGAACCTTTTTCTTTCTTAGCCTTCCTTCCTTGCCTTTACCATCCCTTACCAGACTCTTACTGTCACCACGTACTATTACGTTTCAGTTGCAAGCCTGATCTCATCATCATATCAGCCTGTAGACGTCCACTGCTGGACAAAGGCCTCCTCCAGGGATCTCCACGACGACCGGTCCTGCGCTAACCTCATCCAGCCGGGTCCCGCCTTATCTAAATGCAATGAAATTCCGCAACACTTTTATCACTTCAGTTTATGAATATGTAACACTATTACCACAAAACGTTTTGGCGTAATTCTAATTGTCGCTTGTTTGCCTCTAGGATGTTATGTTTGGGAACATTTGCCAGTTCGTTATGTAATCTGTAGCGTAGTGCGATAATGCAGATATTGTTGGGCTTACAGCGGCGGCGAATACAGCTTGTTTGGTTTCTGAAATGTTGGTCATGAGAACCTATGCATGAATTAATATTTTTGAATTTGTCTACACATAAGTTTGAGCTTGTTTCTACACAGCTTCAACAATACAAACTATCTTTTCCCTTTTTTTGCTTCTTGTGTTTACATTACACTCTAAGTTATCTCCATTTTGTTTGAAACTCTTGGAACATTGTGAATTCCTGTGCGTTGTTTCACCAATTTCGTTTATCATAGAATTCATAGATGGTGACAACGGCTTGCGAGCGTCCTTCGAGTGAACTCATCTCGCGACGCAATAAACCTCTCCGCTGCTTGCGAGGGCTCCATTAGCCACATCTCGGGGCTACAGTTAATACTCGTATAAATAGTGCGATTTCCGCGCTACAAGCCCCGAATACGCCACTCTTAAGGGCATAGACTCCACAGGCGCTGAAACTTACAACAAATATAACATAATATCTGTAAAAATTCAAGTACCTTTATGGAAGTATCAGCGTACAAAAAATCAATTAGATATTTGAGGGATTTAAATGAAGTCATCATCTTTTTCAAGAAATTCATCAGAACGGATATCCTGTTCCTTGATCGTGCGTATGTCTGTCTGTCTCTCGGGTAACTCAAAAATAAATGCACCCATTTGTTTAAAATTTGGAAGAATTTGTGATTAGGTCATCAAGAATATCAAGAAGATTACCAAAATCCGCACGTTTTGTAGGCAACTTGCACTTTACTGATTTTTGTATAACCCAGGAAGTGAATTTTAGGTAGAATTTATTTCTCGTTCAGGGTATAGTTTTGAAAATAATTCTTGTAGAGAACAGAGTTGCTGAACACATCATGTCCTTAAGCGCTCCCCGTAGCTCCGAGCTCCGCCGGTGATGGGATCAATTTGTATCGTTCCCGTCTGAAAGGCTAAACAGCTCGCGATCGAACAAAACACAACCTTATCTGTTGCACTTAAGGCTTAACTCAGCTCACGAACTCGGAATAGCCGTCTAAAGTCACAATAACCCGGTAGATGGTAGCGGAAGCGACCGATATGTCTTGATCCTCAGCACAATACAAGAGTACCCTCGGGGCCTCGGCTGACGGTCCTGATGAGGAGGGAGGAGGAGCTCACGCAGATCTGGCGATGGATAATAGTAAAGCTGTAATTGTATGTAATTTGTGTGCATGAGGTGCGGCTGCCGGAGCCGGGATCGTGCGGAATGCGGGGGACGTGTGGTGCCGACACCTATTGCCTCTATCAGCAAATTCCCTAAATCAGACTTGGTAATTACTACTAAATTTACTCACTGCTAAAGAAATGCAAAAATTAATTACAATTAGGACTAAATGTACACTATTTGTAAGTTTTATTATAATATAATAGTAGGTACAAATAAAGCTATATGAAAACAAACAAACAAAACTCACTGAACTACAAATATAAAGATGTCATAGTAGGTATGCAAGTTTTTTGATTCTTCAGAGAAGGACATTTTCTACGAGTGTTATAGGTTGGTGTTAAAGCGACTTGTTCCCTGGATACGTCAGATCTGGTCAAGAGTCGAAGCCAAGATGTACTCATCTTCTCCGGTTTCCTTATCCTTGTATCTCTTCAATAATGAACTACACAAGCTCGTATTATCGGCCTCATTTGTCACAAATACTCAAATTCTCTCATTCCCACCTTTACTTTTAGCCTGTGGAGGCGGTGGTAGATAAAAAATTGACGTTGTATAAATGTACCTAGTGTACTTACATGCAATAAAATACTTTTGAATTTGAATTTGAATTTGCCTGTCTGCCTGTTTACCTGTCTTTTAGGCATTAAATCATGAGCAGCGGACAGATATGCTGATGAAGGCGAGATAAACACCCGAAATGATCCTCTGAACCCTTGAAAGCTCTCGCCTGTTGAAGTCATTTGAATAGGCGCCTAAATAACTGTCAAGCAATTATTTAAACGGAATCCTCAAAGCCGTCATAATGAAATTAATATATCCGAGACAAAGGCGTGACGTCACCGCGCCCACCCCTGCTCTCCCCCCCACCCGCGACTCGAGTCTCGAACTCTCGACCGACTGTCCCTTCGACGAACTTGTATTAGCGAGGACTCTATCTTTTTGCCGTGACTTTTGCAAATTAAGCTCATTAAAAGCCCGCCCCCGTCGAGTCGGTCGACATTCTTCAACAACTCGCTTCCTTGTTGGCGCTCTCGCCGGTCCAACTTCGCCGGACTACTTTGGCAAACTACTTTCTTAAAACAACCTCTCTCGATAAAAGGAATATGTATTGATTATTGAAAACTGGACGGCAAAATATGAGTTTTTGTAAACCTACAAAAATGTTGCATTTAAACTTATTGATAGGAAGACAAATGAACATGAACATGGAAAAATAAAAATTCGTTCTCGCTTCTCTGGTCAGTGCCGCGTCATAAAAGTGGCCAAACACTTCAGCACAGCATTCAGTTTGAAATATTATATTTCGCAGCGAGTACAAAATGACGCTTTTCTTAATGGAGAAAGATAGTTTCGTCGTGTGTTGAAGGCGTTTCAACTTCGATCACCAAGTAGGTGATCGAAGCGTTTCAACGTCCTTTACCTCGTCGCGCGGCGAGGTGGCCAGTGTCATTTTGCCAACTACGGGCCACTAGATGATTTCTAATGTCTGGAGAAACTTACCACAAGAGAATCTAGCCGAGTCATCAACACATCAACAGCCTATTAATGTCCCCACTGCTGGGGCTCAGGCCTACCCTCTTAACAAGGGCGTTCGGGCTATAGTCCACCACGCTAGCCCAGTGCGGGTTGGTGGACTTCACATGCGCCTAAGAATTTCTTTTTCGGCGTACGCAGGTTTCCTCACGATGTTTTCCTTCACCGTTTGAGAGCAGTCAGTAAATGTACTTAAGTTTCGAGAAAAAACCCATTGGTACATGGCCCAGCTGGGGATCGAACTCCGGACCTTTCGATATGATAGGCCGCGTCTTATCCCCGACGCCACTGACGCTCTCAGCCGAGTACGAAATGAAATTTCATACAACATTTCGTCACGACCTGAGAGTAATTTCACACCTAGGTCCAGAATGTTCGATTTTCGAAACTGATTTCGAGTATGAACTGGAACTTTTGACTCAAGGTAGTAGAAAAATGTTATTTCCTTTTTAAAAGTTATTGTAGAGAAAGAATACGCGATACCTGCCAAGAGGCTGAATAATTTATTACGTGACCGGCGGAAACGTTTCAGTCCTCTCAGTCGGAATAACGAAATTTTAAGTAGATTTCGCGCCATTCACAAATCACTGGACCCAAAGCGGGTGTCGAAAGACGTTACTATATAAAAGAGAATAAAGGCATGCGATAAAAAAGCGAATGCTTTTTCGTCTTATAAGATTATAAAACTTGTTTACGGCCCTTCGTGGCTTAGAGCCCTCCACACGAATGTCCAAGACGGAGAGATCGCTACAAACAACTATGTACATACACTACCTGAATACTAGATACACTTTTGCCTCACATAAAAATGGAATAAAAATATAAAAATAAAGTTATTTTTTATTTGTTTTAAGATATTCATAGACTATTAAATAGACTAGTAAATAAGCTAAAAGTTTGTTCAATTCTTTAGCCACCCAGGTAAATTAACTTAATGTAGAGAAACGAGTATTTGCATCGTAGATTAAGTCCGAACGGATATTTTATATTTCTCAACATTGGCGAAGTATCGTGCCACACTTTAGGTATTTTTTTACAAAAACGAGATTAAAGGAATAATATCTATTTTTAGATTTCTCCGAATATTAGTAAGCAAGGTGAGGTGAAAATCCTTCTGAAGCCGAAATTTTTATAGATACAGCTCAGCCAGTAAACATGAAATAAGAAGAGACGCAAATAGAACTATACCTAACAAATAGTAATTCTTAAAACATTTCCAGATCGACTCTTATTAATTACTTTAACATTACACGGAAATTAAGACGTGGAAATAATGATGAACCATAAACAATTAAACAAATTAGGCAATCCTATACATGTACTTAATTAATATATTCCCGTTAAGTATTTAATCGTACAAAAGTCTATTAAAACCGTGGCTATTAACCTGAGAGATACAACATTATGATACGGTTTCCCAAACACATAGATTACACGGTTTTATTATGTTCGCTCATTAACATTAATAAAGCTGGCTCGTAACATTACCATACATACACTCTCATTAGGCGGTGTCCGACTGTTCGTGTTTATGTCTTCATTAGCCGCCTCTAACTGTACAACACTCTCGGAATTTGTTATTTCTGATAATATGACTTTTATAGCACTATATCCTGCACAAGGCAGTCATTTAATTTTAATCATATTTCTATAAAAACACAAGCAAGGTTTTTAAAATTTAACTTTGTTATTTAGCAAACGGTGAATGATTCAGATTTAGTGAACGGGTCAGGAAGTGGACGAATTCGATCTGAAGTACGACAAGTGAAATCTTTGATAACAAAATACTCTTATTGATGTTGAATAAGTATAACAGCTATACTTTTGTATGTAATTTCATGGAAATAACACAAAGTATGCAGTGGGCAGGAATCTCGCAAATACCCACCCTTGTCTATAAATACACTTGCTGGAAAATACACTACAATAGGATATTCCGAAAATATGTTAAGGTAAGCTCTTTGTATAACAAAACGAAATACACTACTACACTATAACGCAGCCAGCAACGTGTGTAGGCGGTTAATAATCCCAAGTGATAGAAATCGAAGATTCTTATTCCGATGTCTAAACCATATAAATTCCATTGATTATTGATAAAATAATATTTAAAAGAAAGCTCCTAATCGCATTTCATTTGATCTCGCGTCTCCTATAGCGGCAGTAAGTGTGGGTGGACCGCCGCCGCCGCCCGTGGGCGCGCCGCACTCCGCTACTGATTGATAATTCCATATCCAGTAACGTAGACTCTATTTTGTAAACGAATGTCCATTTTCCACATAAACGCATGCTAATGAACGACCCCCGTGGAGTTAATCAGCCATTACAAGTTATTACTGCATTCGAAACGATTATTAGCTCTCTGTGGAGAAATATTCTTCTATAAGTTTTGGGAGGCATGACTTGGCACAACGGGGAAGCTTTGTGGCATTAAGTCAGCTCTGATGCAGTCAGATGTATGATGTATGTCTTTGCCATATTTATATGAGGCTTAATTTTTTTTCTCCAAATCAATCAACATTTTACAACGAAATTTACAAACTGACTGTGAACCAATAGGTGAGCCAAACAGTTTGGCTTTAAAGTCCGTTCGTGAGTACACTGTACAGTCAACCCATCTGTCCGACTGAGCCTTAAGGTTTTTAGTATTTCGTTTTACAACAAAGAACTAAGATAAAATTATTGATCGTTTCCTAACTTTTGTCTAGCTTTGTGATTTTCTATTTATGTATGTTTCATAGGCTATTGAGTTGTCTGTAAAATAATGTTGCTATTTTCTAGCACCATTTTATGAAACATCAAAATTTCCGTTTGTACGCACACGGCTTGCTGTCTTTACCATTGTTCTTAATTTATGTTACGGCTCATAAAGCGGAGGTCTCTATTGTTATCAAAATTATGACGTCTCTCCGTATTCCAGAGGGACCTCTATAATTTCTCTGGTACAAACCTTCAGCGTGTCCATTGAAAATCATTTCATGGCTCCAGCAGCGGCAGGTGTCAGAATGACCATTAATCACAGTGGCCGGCGCGCTCGGCACCGACTAGCTGTTTTTATGACCACTGTGGAGGACCCTCGGGATCAATGGAATAAGGCACGGGCCCTTGTCTCAGCTCAGAGTGATAACTTGCGGGGATCGGATGATTTACCGGAACACGGCGACGCGGGAGCGGATGCGGAAGTTGTTCCGGATTCAGGTAACAAGAAAGTTAACGGTTATCTGACAAAACCATTGACTTTAATGACGTCTTGTAAATTTTTTCAATTTTATCAGTTTATAAATCATTCGATTCCAATTTAGTAAGCAGAAGGTATGTAATGCAATCAACAGGCTGCTAATTGTGATGAACTGATGAAACAGATGACAGCATTTTTATGCCCATATTATTATAAACCTTACTACTATAATATAAATGTGAAAGTCTGGATAGTTGCAGTTTGGATGTTTGTTGCTCAATCACGGCTGTAAGGGTTTTGATGAAACGTGGTATAAGTGATATCTTTGAATAATATAGGATACTTTAAGCCGAGACTTTAAAGACTCAACACAACAAAGCAACACCTCAATCTTAGACGCGGTATATTATAATCAAGTCCAGGGGGAAGCGGGTACTGATTTTGCATTTTATGTTGTTAATGTAACTTGAATATAGCTCCTGTCAGCAGTTAACCAAGTTTCCCCGAAATGTATGCAGTGTTTCCCCGCTAGAGGCGATTACAGCTCCGACGAGGCGCTAAGGGTTTCCGCTTAAGCCAAATTGCACGGCCTACGACACGACTCCATTTGCAAATTAGACTCTTGGTGAATTTCAAGACTGTCTCGACGAAATGGCAAAAGTTGTCTCTATTTCTCGGTACACAATTACAGCGTGAAGTAAATAGAAGAGTCTTTTACTCACAAAAATGTATTAGGGGTTGGAATTATACAAATGGCTTTCGTAAAAGATTCTCAATTATTCTGAGAGCCATACAAGGCCTTTAAAATTAACTACCAAACCTTGGCTGTTGCGTATAGACAATAATATAATAATATGTAGGTACATAATGTATAAAAAATTTCGATTACCCATCTAGTTTTCGAGAAAAACCATAAAACAGTAGGTAGTTATAATTACATTTAAAAATAATAATCGTCGTAATATTGCAAAGTTTGAAAATCTTTTTTTTTTGTGTTTAACCTGCGATCACCAATTGTTTAACGTACCTTTTTTACTACCTACAGTTGTAATAAAATAGGACTTATATGCGGATGATCATTGTATTAGTACAAAATACTGTCGGATGTAGAATTATGTAGAGTGAGTGCGGCGATCGATCATAATAATCCTGTACAAAGGTATTAGCGGAGCGCGCGATGATCCCTGACCCATCGCCCACCAGCGCCAATCAATCAACGTGATCCTGGTCCGCGCTGCCCGCGCGCCGCACTGTAGCGGCCCTCGTACACCCGCGGATCACTCATAGTCCACTGGCTTCATCGAGTGACACCACATCATTATGATAATAATGTGGTGTATATTAGAAAGTAATAAGAAGTCTAATGAGTAGTTGCTTATTGACTTAAATTTTACAAAACAAATCAAATCACAACCTATTAATATGTCCCCAGTGCTGGGGCTCAGGCCTACCCTCTCAACGAGGGGGTTAGGCCTATAGTCCACCACGTTAGCCCAGTGCAGGTTGGTGGACTTCACATGCGTGCGCCTAATAATTTCTTCTTCGGCATATGCAGGTTTCCTCACGATGTTTTCCTTTACCGTTTGAGAGCAGTCAGTACATGTACTTAAGTTTCGAGAAAAAACCTTTGGTTCATGGTCCAGCCGGGGATCGAATTCGTGATAGGCCGCGTCTTATCCCCGCCGCCACTGATGCTAGCGCATTTCTCCAATATCAAAAGGTATCATTTTGACGAATTTCGAAAATGTCAATTCCAAAACTTTGTAAATGGGTACCTATAACTGACCATGTAAAGGCTCCTTGATGGCCTAATTTCATCTTATAAATAGACCAAATTAAACTGTATGCTGCCACTAACAAGGTCTTAAATAGAGCGGCCGATGCAGATGCGTATAGTTTCTACGAGGCCGTGATTAATGAATCAGATCGAGCTGAACACGGGGAAGTGTCTAATCGCTACATTGATGTATGAGAGGAAACAACGAGACACGCACACCACGACACAGACAAAAATCGTTTACCTAATAACACACGTATATACAATACAATAATAAGTAAGAACACCAGGTACTTGAGGCCGTTGAATCGGAAGAGCAATTTAATCTCACAAAGAACACTATAAATCTAAACAAGACAATGTTAGAAAACGTACAATGGAGTAGATGGTAATGCAAGCGCGAAAGGATCCCGTCTTTGTCCCTCGCAAACAAATAAGTAACAAAGTAAACGAAGCTCTAAATTTACGTTTTTATCCAAACGCTGGCAGTAATAATAAGGATTGGGCATGGATCCTAGTCCTAGCATAGCAAAGTTTAATGCTACTACTGAATGTAACTGCGTTATAAATAAACTAAAAGTAGAGTTTGTTACTTGTAATGTACCTACGAAATAAACGAGTATCAGAGATTTTAGTAAATACAGCTGCCATGTACCTATATACTGATGAGGTTGCGACAGCAGCGATGACACGAGGAGCCATTGATGGATGGACCACTCGCCAACTATTTAGCAACTGGTTATCTGCAAACAAAAACATCTCCGCGATTTGCCGACGCATTAACAGGAGGAGCGGAATTTGCATAAATTTGCGTTAAGTAAATGGGGTCCCTTGACAAGTTTAATCTTGTCTTTAGAATTTATTGCCTCCTACTGGCGGCTGCAACCTCCTAGCCTTTGCATTGGCTGAATAAATGTTTGGCTTTAGTTTAAACCCTGCAGGAGTCGTGGGTCACAATTTTCGTTAAGGCGTTTCCGAATACTCCGCCGTTTATGAAGATCTGAATGGGACAAATTTGTGTTCTCATTTGAATGATAAAACTGCTCATTTGAATAAAGATAATTTCGAAATGTTGAAGTAATTTTAGTCATTGACTGGGTGGAAAAGGAAAAAAAACATCTTTAAGGAAGATAATTTACATATCTGAAAAGAAATTCTCCCAATTCGCATTGACGCAATGACAGAGACAAAACGAATGTGTTATTTTTTCTCCGCAATATAAATTTGTGACCCGTAGATTTTTTTATAGAGCATGCTGAGACGAATGAACTGCAGGTAAGTATGTCAAATACTAATGATTTACCGGAAGTCGCAAATGAAGTCCGATAAAGTAGACTTCTCTAGACAACACTATTATTCAATTAGACATTCCTGAGTGATGCAATAGTAGGTAAAGTAGCAACTGTAGTGGGTCACCTCACCACGCCTACGTTTCCTGCGGCGTCCGTCCGCGCACTGTGGAGGAGAGCGATGCGATGGCAGTCCCAGGTCAATCGGCTGTTAGCGCTAACGAAATAAACTGACACTTCCACCACACCAACTGATCCAGGGCTGTCGCAATGATAACACTAGCAATGGGTTGGAAAACTAATGACTGAAACTAGGACATTGATTGTATAACTAGTAGTTCCGTGAGAACAGTAGACCTCGCCAGCCCTTATAAACCAAACCTAAAAGAAACCAACAAAAGTCAACTTTGGAAACAGAAAAAGTACCTACTAAAGTGACAAAAATTAGCACTTTAAAGCTTAATATTTCGCAAACGGATCCCTGAATCGAAAAATGTTTATCACACACCCGCGATATTTTTGAAAGACCCATCCAACGATACCCCACACCATGGATATCACGCGGAAAAAAATAATTTTCCATTTTACGTATGCAGTTCTATGAACATAATTTATTTTTTCAACTTTCTTAAGTCGATCCACTATTACTCATAAACTAATAGAACCTACTTAGCCGTAATAGTTTTCCTTGTAACTACGTTATATATGCTACTGCCATGAATTTTTTCACATTTCCAGAAGCAACCGTTTAGCTGGCAGGGGGGGGGGGACACGTGACTCTAACAAAAATTACCGCTTTAAAGCTTAATATTTCGCCAACGGATCCCTAAATCGAAAAAATTGTATTCACACACCAGCAATATTTTTGAAAGACCTATCCAACGATATCCCACACTATGGGATTCACAAGAAAAAAAAAGTTCACTCCCACTTTGCGAGTATGGTAGGTACTCTAAAAAAAATGTTTTTCAAAATTTTATTCTACTCATTTTGTAGGTTTAATTAATTTATACATATGCCAAATTTTCGTCAAAATCGGTTGAAAAATGCGACCTGTAGAGAATTACAGACAGACAGACAGACAGCCGGACAAGAGCATTTTTGGCCAGTCTCGAAACGTAGACGCTTCGCTCGCTTCGCTCGCTCGGTCAATTAAAATCGAATAACTATTATTTATGTAAGTAAGTAATTTAATGAGCAAAACTGAGAAATTACTGTTCTGGAAACTACACGTACTATGGATTCGGAATATCAGATAAAGCGTATAAAACAGTATTAAATACATAGATTGGACACTTTGACGTCGTACCAGATAGATAGAACAACTAATAGGTTCTGTTAGGTCTCTTACAGATGATTATGATAATTGGGTGTTTTACATATAAAATTGAAGGTAATTTCCTTATAGGTAGCTGTATTCTGTGTCAGATAATGCACAAAACTTCTTTTCTTGTCTTAATTACAAACACGGAGATAAGAAATGCAAAGTAGAAACCATTTCGATGTAATTGCGAAAGTAATGTCACTTCGGGGTTATTCGGATTAGGACCAAGATGTATTTTAAAATTCGGTTCGTTTCACAGAAAAATCATCCTTGCGAGCATACCAAGTACCTATATAATTATATATAAGTAACCTATATATATATAAGTAACCTTCAAAGTAACAATCATTATTCAATTGAAAATAATTCACTGTTCCTTGAATTTTTTGATATAATTTTAGTCACATTACGAATGAATTGACTAATTCTAGTATGTTATCCAATGATG
This sequence comes from Metalampra italica, assembly GCA_949699065.1. Lineage (NCBI taxonomy): Eukaryota > Metazoa > Arthropoda > Insecta > Lepidoptera > Oecophoridae > Metalampra > Metalampra italica. The sequence goes on along the minus strand of OX452977.1, from coordinate 11,724,028 downwards.
ATAACATTAAAATAAGAATGCACTTGGCCATTTATCATAAGGCGCTAACTATAGGAGCAGTACATGATTTCAATTTAAAACTGACTTCACTAGATCTGTTTCCGCGCCTGATCGCTAGTAAAGATGAGGCCGAGATAGGAAGCGCTTACATTACAGAGCTGAATATAATAGCAGAGGACGCTAGTGTCCCGTGGGTGCGATGTGCCTCCGAGTCCGAGTGTCTCGCGCCGCAAGCGAATTAATATTACTGTAATGGCGCTTCCGCTCCCATAAATATTTCTTATCTTAACTTTTTGTTCTCCCGAGTAAGATGTTGGAATTATTTAATGGCGCAAAGAATTTAAAATTTTGGTACCGTAGTCACCGCTATCTTTGTTTACACAAATTAGAAATGCCTAGGTATTTGCAGATCGCTTAATCATTGTTATCACATTGTGTATAGCTGACAACCCTACACACTTTCAGTGTCCAAACACTTCCCTTTGGTTAGACGAGGGGCTTTTCATTATCCGTTGCTATAGTAGTGTTAGTATTACCAACATTTGACTTGACTTTATATCCCTTTTAGATAAAGTCAGTCTAGAAATTGGTCTAATCATTATCAATGTTAATAAGTTCTCAATAGTCAAACAATAGTGCAATAGGGTCAAACATTGGCAAAAAAAAAATTGAGTTGTATTCAATACAGAAACTTGAACCAAAATTAGGTACTAAGTAGACAAATTATTTCCTATGTAATTTCACTTTCCTTAAGTCGTTTTAGCAGTTTCGTTTCTTTGTATAGAATATGTGTGTGAGGCGGATGTGATTACGGATTGGGGTCGCAGGTTCATTAGCGAGTGCTTTGATCTGCGGGGGGCTGCGGGGGCAGCTGCGGGGCGGACGGGGGGGTGCAGTAATGCGCTGCGCATGTTTTCTAGAAACAACCTTCAATGTGCATCGGCAGCTAGTTACGTGAATGACAAAATTAATGGACGATCATTAGTCATATTACGCAATTAATGCCATTACTTGAGGGGAGCGCACAATATAGTTCATTTACACAAGTTGCTAATGATGTGAGGGCTCTCAGTTGAACTTAACCTTAATCTGATGTTTCGAATTCAACTCAACAAAAACAATTGAGAACAAGACAAGACTCAACAACTGTCGAAACTTCTATATAGTCCGGAGTTTTATCGGCTTATAAATTGACGTGAGTAGTTCTGTGAAGTTTTATAACGACAATGTTACAATCTCAATGTAGGTTCAATAATAACACCACAAAAAAGATTAATTTAGCTGACATAAAGACAACATGACTGAACGCCTCTTAGCTGGCCACCATTTCTTACAGTGTAATAGCAGTTTCACTGGAAATAGTAATAAACCGAGCTACAAGCTCCACTAAAACAATAAGGGTGATACAGAAATAGATACTGATCGTATAAATGCAACTGACAATATAGCGGGTGTAGCTAAGCCCCTCGGCCCGCGCGGCGGTAATGTGACGGCAAATATTTGCAAGCCGCCCCCTCCGCCCGCCCGCCGGCTGTTTGCCGATGAATATGTTCTGCTTGCATTCAATGTTCAGTGTTTTTTGAGGCTGCACCATCCACAGCACCAATATTGTCGCACCCTATAGCTTCCGGCGGCGCCTCGGTGAATTGGAAATCAAAGCATCAGTTGTAAAATGTGAACCAGAATAAAAATTCCTTGAGACACAAAATATATGATATAACAGGATACAGAGTGATAGAATGATAGGACAGAGGCTTTAATTACAAGCAGATCAAGAGTTAAGATTCCCGGGGAATCTTAACATATTTCTTAGCTATAAATGGTCTTGTTCTGACTGAACCCATTGTCAAAAAGAGCATTGGCAGACACTCAATACCCACAATCAACTCAATCATTATAAAACCAAATCCAAATAGGAAGGTACCTAATCTTTTTATCGCCAAACCGAATAATCAGACTACAGACAGAGCTACAGACGCAGAAACAATAGAAAAGCGACAGATAATGGAGTGGATAAACCCAGCGAAGGACAACAGAGGGGACTATGACATAATCCCGAATAATTTAAATCAAACTGCGCCTGTCCAAACCCCGTATCGGACTAAACCTGCCAGAGTCCGCTATTTGTGTGCCGGCGGCGGCGGCGGGCGCGCGCAGATTTGTCATTAGTTACACGAACAGATTAACAAGATTGATGGAATAGTTTAAAAGAAACGTTTAATCTTTAGCTTTTTACAGGATTTGTAGGAGTTTTCTTTTTGAGTAAAAAAATGTTTCGGTTTTTGTATTGGGAAGATTTAGAGAGAAAAATGAGTCTATTCTTAAACCCTCTCGATATTAATGGATCTATATTCGGACAGAAAAGCTTCGAATAATTAATGACCTGCTTTAGGCAGATATTTTTATTTATTTGGACGTCCAAGCAAATCTTAGAAAGCTATTCCATCGTAATTCATAATTAGGGTACTTTATTCTAGTGGACATTCAAGCTTTGCCACTAAATCTAATTGGATAATTATATCTGTAATTGCAATTATAGAATCTAGTAGTTTTATCTGATGTACCTAATAGGTTTCTGTTTTAATGTAAAAATGAGAAGTGACGATTTACAATTTTCTTTCTAAAGTTATAACAATTGTTCTCTCTGTGGGGGTCAGAGGACCATAAAGTGAGTTATGGGTTCAGCGCCCAATAACGGAGCGTTGCACCACGCACCGGGGCCATTGATGCGGGCCGGGTCGTCTCCGGGCCTCGTGCCGCCCGGAAGCTGCTCCCGGATGCCCGACGGGACGTCCTGGGGCATGGACGTCACCGAGCTAGGTATACACAATCTGACAATCTAGGTTTCTTTCTAGGCCTAGTTAGTTCTACGTCTGTTTTGTTAATAACTCCAAATTCTACTCTAAGGTATTACTTCCCCTATCAACTTGAAAAATACACCTAATATTATTTGAAAAAGTTTATGAAGTAGGAAACTTCAGAAAATTCGCTATTCTAAAACTTGGTTACTCACTTGTACTACAATATAACTAGAAAGGTAGCCCAGGAACCTCTAAGCCAAATATTATCGCGTTAATAACAAATGTCCCTGTAGTTAAAAAAAGCAAGTTTAGTTTTAAAAGTTGCTTGTGATATCACTTCCAGAACTTCTCCGTATCCCTGTCGAGTGCCGCAGTCAGGAAGCGGGGATATTTGACAAAAGGGCCCGAATTACCGGCCGGTGAAATTACCGCGGAAGGCGCTGAAATACGAGCGCAGACGGGAGGCGAATCTATGGCGGGTGGAGTGAGCGTCGCCGCTATGCTGCTCGATACAGGTGAGATTTATGAACGGGGCGTCGGTGAGCTTTTGTCGACAGAATATTCAGGTGGTGGACTCAACTCCGAAGCCGAACAAGATTCGATAGCTTTTAAAAATGAGCTGTTTCCGCTACACCGGCAATAATGACGCAATAAAGATAAATTGTAAAACGCGACACAAACGCGCGAAGAAACTGAAGATGTTGAACTAAAAGAATTTGATCACAGAGAACCCAGAATTCGATCATGACCCTTTAACTTTGTTTAGCCTCGTAATTATTCGACTACCAATTAACCGCCCGGCTTCCCTCGCCTGCCCCTTTATGGGTCGATTTAATGGCGTTTTATTAAACTCCTCCGTAAAAAGTCTCAGCCCCATTTGACCGAGTTATCACTATTCTTGTTTTTTCCGTGATGTAACATTAACCCATTATAACATTCCGCAGTTAAGGCTAATTGTGGCACGCAGCTCGCGCGTAATGGGCAGCTTCCTCCGGTCCGGCGCATTCGGCCGGTTCCCGGAACCCGCCCTAATAGTCCGGATAGTTTACTTCACTATTTTTGTAATGGATTCCGTCCATTAGCAGCGGATTGTTGCGAGCCTGCGTGGGCGCGTCTAGACCGACCGTCGGGAGCCGCCGCGCGCCGCCGCTTTTGTTCGAAGCTGATCTATGGGAGGTTCCAAAGACATTTTTCATGGATAAATGAACGCTTTGATCAAAAACAGACTCCCAAGATGTACGACCGTCGAACTCCCATTCGAGCGAGAGGGAGACGTTATTCTTTCAAACTTTCTTATTCATAAAGCAACCGCTAATGACTCGGGGTCGTTCGTTGATATCAAAAGCGTTTTTGTACAAAAGGAATATAAAATTGGCCTTCATAGTTTACAAATCACCGACACAATGATAAATAATCAAATAAACTTCAGTTTGAATCGGAAAAGCCCTCAGCATTGAACAAGGTATGCAATTACAAAATAATAAAACCGGGGTAGAAGCGCCCTCGCCCTTCGCCCCCGGTACTAACAAGTCGCAATCCCAGTGCACCCCCCGCCCCCCACCCCCTAAGAATGCAATAATTGTAATGAAGGGTTATCGAGTGTCTTCAGAATAACCAAATCGATGCCGGCGTTACTATGGGTGGAAACAGAAACTTCTCGAAATCAACTCGTCATTTCGGCAACCGGCTTCAATCGGTCAACATTATAATGATATCGATTTCCAGGGGTTCGATTCCCAGAGGCAAATATTTGTCTAAGAAACAGACTGTTTTTCGGGTCTGTGTTCTGGACTCATGTTGCAAGGTTTCTGACTCAGCTCCCCTGATAATTGTGTGTCCCCCCCTTATGTGTCGGGTCGAGAGTTCGTGTGATAATTATCTCAAATAACATTATCAACCTAGTTAATTTTATTATCACCAAAATTTCTGTCGACCTCATCGTAAGCGATAAATTGTTTCAAAATGATAAATTGCTCGTATAGATAATAATAATTGATGACAATGTTGATTGCTTCCTCATTGTGATTGCCGTCGAAAATGAACTTTGAAAGCTGTTAATTAACTCTTCCAGTAGTATGGGCTACGATTTGTATAATTCAGTGAAGTGCAAACAAAGGAAGGAAGTTAACCGGCGCTTCCACCGGTGCACTCTCCCACACCGGTGATTATTGTTTCTATTTATGAAGCCTCTACCTTTCCTAAGGTAATGCTCGCTGGAAACTATCCTGCTACCCTCTAATACATTATTCCTTCATTTTTCTTTTAGACACAAAACAGACACTCAATATCCGATTCTGGGAACTTCCCTACGGTTGAAAAGTATTCAATGTATTTTTAAGTAATGTTGACTCGAATGTGGCTTGACTAATATTGAATATTTTTTTATAATTATTTACCGAAATATCAAACGTTTATCATTTCAGTCAGCAACTACTGAAAGAGTCGTTCAAATTCTCTGAACCAAACTTTGAATCAAATTCTTCAAACTGCGACCTTTACACCAAAAGGTTTTATTTATTCCCTGAATCTAATAGAAAGTTTTCAGCACAGTCATTACAAGTTTATCCGGAATTCTTTTGAGAAACTCGAAGTGCTGCGGAAATAGTTCCTGTGTGAACTTACTTCTGTTTTTTCCAGACCAGACCTTATAAATGTTATATCGACTAATAACAAAATCAAATTTGATTAAAGTTTTATGTCGCCAGATCTTGTTTAATCTGATTACCGCGCGCGATATTAATCCCAGCGTATTAACGCGACTGAACAAGTACAAACAAGTAATGGCGAATGAAACGGATAAGCTTCTGAATACAACAAATACACAAGCGAAATTACGGCTCGAATCGGTTAACACGCGATACCAGTTGTTAACACTAGCTTTATTACTGGCTCGTGGGCGCACAACACGAGCGACAGCGGATATCAGTTGGAACTAGTGCACTTGCCTGGTTGGGATGTCAAAGTGATGTGAAATATCCAAACCCAGAATCAGTTCTATTTCATCCCTCTACGTTATTTGTTCCAGCGATAGTTTATATCCTGGAGTACCTAACATATAGGATTCTTTTTAACGCAAAACTTTAGTAAGTATAATAATTATGTCTTGCACACTATCACAGATGTAATAATGACATCTGATGAACACCATTTCGGTTCATGATTGTGTCGTCTAATAAAGCAAAATGCCTTCTAAATTGCAGAAGGCCTATCGCTATAGATTTTTTATCAATCATTAGAGTATTTATAATTATTAATGAAGTAGTTTGCGTTTCGATTTTGTCTCCAGTTTAATTTTGTCCGCTCTCGTTTGCGACTTGCACCGACAATCATGACTCGATTTGCGAAATCGAGCTATCGAATATCGCAGTTGAGCTATTCAACGGGAGAGCTTTATTGAAGTTTGTTAAGTGGGTTAATCCTTTAAGGTACATTAACGACTTCTATTAATCGACTGCAGGAGACGTTATTATGCAGCGAGAGTAGGTATAATTTGAGACAAAATAATGAATTAAGGTTTAATAATATTTATGTCGTATAGTTTTTATAGTTACAAAAGACAAGTTATTGAAAATAGACAATGACAGAAAACTAAATCAAACAAATGAAATGGCTTTCGAACATACGACGCGACGTCCCAAAGTTCCTGGAATCCAACATTCCAACAACGTTCTGTACCCATCCCAAAATGAAACCCAAGCGCTGATGAAGCATAAAACAATTCACGAGTAAAAACGAGACCTAAACTCCTTCACTTACATTTACATATGAACACTTAACAAATTAGTTTACCTTTTTAGGTTCTGGGCCCACGCACCCGTTCTCTCCGCAAACCACTTTTGTTATCAACATGTTACAGTTTATAATCCTTTGACAATGTTCAAAGGCACGCCACAGGAGTTGTATTCGAATAACCAACTTAGCAATTCTGTTATCGAAGCATATCCATACTTAATTTTGAACCTAAACACCTCGTGGCACGGTCGTTGTTGTGCTGGGGGCAGGAATGTTGGCGCGTGTTTGAGTGAAATAGTCAGTGTTGCCAGTGGAGTGCAGTGTCAATTTGCCGACGTCCTTATGCGGTGCTCTCATTTATTTCGTACTCCATACACGCTGCCTGTGATTTTATTGATATTGAATTACCGTTTTGTTTCTCTAATATCTTGTTTAAGGAATCCGTCCACAATTTCTTGGAGAAAGTTTAATTATATAGAGATTGCGACGAAAAATAAAAATATTTTCTTATTTTGATAGACTGCCTAATTGCCAATTATTGAAGCGTAGAACTAAAAACCCACGCAAGTAGAGATCAAATCAAGAGTGTCGAAGCTGAGAATATTGTGCCAAAAGGGTCTATAATTAACGCCTATTGTTATTTACATCATGGAATACCTCTAGAATAAAATGATTTGAAAATTACGACGAGTGACTCAGCTTCCAATGTTGTGTTTAACTTCAATAAGAGTACTCTATCGAGGGTTGTTTCCAACGAGAAAGTTGGAGCACTCTTGGATAAAACAGATAATATTCAAAGCCTCCATTGACAGTAGCATTAGTAGAACTGATTACAAAAGAGTATACTATTAGTACATACAAGCTACCCAAGGCGTAGGTATGTTCGCACCCTGCGTGTACCTCCACCTATCGACGACGACGCAACTGGCGCAAGTAAACAAGAGTCTTGGAACTAATTTCGCAGCATTGAGCACACAAGTGTGGACCAAGTTGGCGGGAGTGCTGGAAATGAGATTTCTGAAATAACATTGTCAGTATCAATACAAGAAATTGGCTGCTGGAGCGTACTGTTAGCCAAATGTGATATCAAAGCTATAACATCTACTTAGATGACATGCGCATTCCCAATACAGTATTAGCTTTGGGATTTCTAAAAACAGAAAAGATAGAATAAAATTCTTGGCAGACGTAGAAATTGAAGACAAGATTCATGGAAAAGCTTTTGCATGAGTAGTTTGTTCACAATTACATATTAAATTATTTCGCATTGTCAAGCATTAGCATCGATTTCCACTTCAATATTCACTGTACGTAGTTCAAAAGGTTCGAAAGACTCCTTCGGGGGCGGTCGATTCGAGTGACCGTCAACGGACCCTCGCTTGTTAGTGACGCACCGGCAAAGAGTTAACTAGACTCACTTTTGTTGTGGCTACGAAAGTTGCGATTTGTTCTGCTTATTTATTTATTTCAAGCAGGTTTGTTCCTCCAAATTTAATAAATATTAATTTAATAGCCGATGCCCCGCGACTTCATACGTGTTTTAAAGTATATTATTTATATGTTATTCAAAATTTTTTAACCCGGTCTAATCATGCCAGTTTCTTAGTTTTAAAGTTTGTCAATAGATGGCGTTAGGTGTATTTTACACCGCGCTATCATTTGGTTCTTCGCAAGATATATAAGTTAAGCATGCAAATTATCCACCAGTTTTTTACATCTTTATTATTAGTATAATTAGATATAGATTAGAAGTGAAATCTCTACCATAATTTATTTCTTAAATAATAAAGCAAGAGATTATGATGCAATTTATTCAAATTGATTGCAATTGACACGCCGAATTGAGTCACCATGCCGAGGGTAAGGTACAGTGAGGACTTACAGTAATGTTGCTGGTGTCAGGTCAGCAGAGTGAAAGATTAACAGACATGTCGAGAGGATTCAAATAGATTCTTAGCGGTCGTAAAGCGAGTGAGACGTTTCGACAAATAAACATTACAAACTGCACACAGTCATCCTCCCCGCCCGCTAACCGCGTCTGTATTTGTACACTTAATAGGTATATCTGGGAAGATATATCGATCACTTCAGTTGCACTGTGATACTCCTTCACGACGGCTCTGATTGCATTAAATTCTATTTAATAAAGGAGATGTATTTACTCAAGCATTCTAGGCAAAATGTTAACATAACATCCTGTCAGGTCTTCCCTAACGCGAGTGGATGTCAACTTTTAAGACATTATATTAAACGACTAGATCGTTTTCGTGAGTATTTAACATCGCTTCTATTCGTGTTGAAGTAAGGACGTTCTAAGTTTGTAGTGTATTCAATATTACTTTCTGTTCAATAGTGAGTAAGTAACAACTATAAATCTACAATTATGGTAATGAGATATTATAAATGACGACATAGGTAACCATCTTGGTCATATTTCTCGCTGACAATGTGGCACATTAAGTATTAACTGGGTCTGTACTTATACGCGGGGTACAATGCGTTTAAAGAAAATTTAAATTTCATAACAACGCCGCCCACGCAGTTTCCAACTGTGCGTCGACACCAGTGCAGGCGCTGTTCGGCGTCCATCAGCGGGCGGCCGCGGCGTGCGGCCCGTGGCGGCCTACGGTCGCGGCGCGCGGCCCGGCGGCCTGCGGTCGCGACGCGCGGCCCGGCGGCCTGCGGTCGCGCCGCCATGTACAGTTAACAGCCGAGTAATTGGTTTGTGATTTGTACCCGTGTGTAGCCGCAACGCGTCGGCGGTGTGGTGTCATGCACAAGACAAAGCGAGGTCCTTTCATCAATAATAACTTCAGTTTAGAGAACATTCAAATGCCATGGCCTCCAGCTGCCTCGATGCGACTTTGAGCAGGTCATAGTAATACTCTCAATACATTTAGAGCGACTAAAGATCATCTTTTAGACAAAGGGCGCGCCACTATCCGATCCTCGGTTCTCTGCATCAGTTACTCGAGAATTTGTCAACCCCCAGCGGTTATCGGTACTCCGACAGATATGACGAGCCCACTGCCACTTCAGCGTGCCAACTTTTTGAGCTATGTCGAAGTTCTTTGGCGGATCACCTCGTTTTGAATCCTGTCTTTTAGAGAAACTCCGAGGAAGGATGGCTATTTTTCTGATAACATACAGTCATCAAACTGACAATTATAATTCTCAGTGAAAAACGGAGTTTAGGAAAAAGACAGATCGGCTTTTTTAATGTTGAATGTGTGATGTGAGCCCTCCCCGGTGTGCGCGCATCGCTCGCGCCGAGGCCCAAGGCGCTGATTAATGGCAGCCCAACAGGCAATTAGGCGCAACATGAAAATAATAAAGGACACTTGTGTAGCTCTGCGCTGCTCTCCGGAACTTATTGTCTACCCCATTATTTATGTGGGCGATACACTACCCGAGACGACTCCACTCGTTCTTGTTGTGAAACTGAGTCGCTTTCTAAGAACGACTGCTATTAAGAACGATTCTCTTAATATATCAACGCTAAATGAGATCTGCCTTGAGACAGAACAAGAGTTTTCAATGTTCTTAAAAATAATTACGAAGATAGACTCAAATATCTAATCGACCAATCGTGCAGCTAGAAACACTGGTAATAAACCACTTCTTGAATTTCTGATCGTGCACAGACTTAACAAAGTAATAAATAATGTGGATTTGCTTGTACTCGTAAAACCAACAGTCAATAAGTGTTCTTGTCGGAAACAAAGCGGCGTCTTAGAGGCAGGGGTGCCCTCGGGAGGTGCTGAGGAATAAATCGGTTATGGTAACGCCTCTACTCGCCGCGTACACATTAGTAGGTAAGCCTTGATTCCTGCTGACTACTGAGTTAACTTTCCAAACATAAATTATTGTCATTTTGTTTAGCTGATTGAGAATTGTGAAACATTGTCATAAGGACTGCCACATCTGTTCATAACTACAGAACAACCACTAGAAGCTTCTTGAAAGGGAGACGAGTGAAGAAAATTTTGTCTAAGAAAAAACGGACAAGAAAATAACAAGAAACATCGAAAACAACGTTAATTAAACCAATAAAAACCTTTTGGTTTCCAAATTTCCATTTAATCCAAGACATTTAAATGCTGAAACAACATTCAGCAATTCTCTGAATTTCTCCTTAACTTTCGGTACATAATAAATTAATTCTGTAAGGTCCAATGTAAGCTCTGAATTTTAATGAGTTAAGGAATAACAAGTGGACCTTCTAGGAATAATTATGATGAAGTAGCAATTAAGACAACAATTTACTCGGCAGTTGATACCGCTACTTGCAGCTTCTACTTCGTGGTTTCTATCGTCCCTCAGGGACATAATAACTATGTCTCAGGCCTGGTCCTGGGTATTGTAACCGTTGCTAATTTATTTTTAAGGTTGACAGTTTCCTGCTCTGCTCTATTTATTTTTAACTGCCTTTCTTTCGTTAGAACTTTACTTTGCTTTCGTTTGAAAATATTATGCATTAATCTTCAAAAAATCATGATGCAGTATAGGGGAAATCGCACTGAAAGTGTTTCGGAAGGGTGAGAAATCAAAGGACCCCCAATTTACTGGGCACGCAATTCATTGCGGCGAAGCCCTGGCGAGCGCCGTAGAATCAAGTGGTAGTCATAACTGTAGGAGCACCGAATCGGCCGATGTCTCGAGGAATCGATGTTTCATACACGCGGCAGCGGAAGCGATATCTCGCCTCATAAATCAGCGCCCTGCGCCCGCCGCCGCCCGCGCACCCGCTCAATGAATAAATTGTACCACGCCTCAGCGCAACTGACTCACTGCGAATATTGGTGTTGCCTCATCATACTAAAACAATAAAAGTGGCAAAATGAAAGAATCGTAAATTGTCCTTCAAGGTAATCGTCTCGGTAGCAAAAGAAATTTACCAATAGACAACTTACTTGTTGTACGTACGACTTGCGGTTTTGATGATAATCTATTAAGAAATCTGACAATTTGCTACTCTGACGACTATACCTTGACATTTTGTTTATTCGACCAGCCTACTACTATTGAAAAAACAAAAAACATAGTAACAAACATTAGAGCAGTTTCGGAACCATTGAGCTGGCAACACACACGAGGATGGTGTCTGCGAGCACGCCGCGCCGCGCGGGCGTGAAGACTCAATTTGTGAAATTTACATGCCGTGCATTATCGCGCATTATCCGAACGAACTGCTTCCAATTTGCTTATGATTGAATATTACAAAGAGAAAGCTAATATGAATGAGTATAATTATGAAGCAAACCATAGCTTTGGAACAATAAATCGGCAGTGATTTCTATGTAATCATATTATGTTATGTGACTTGGATGGACACTTATCGATAATAATCCAATGAGAACTTCCTCCTCTTGTTTTTCGTCGGTTGAAAATCAGGACAATTATTACAGTATTAAAGTGCATTTACACTAAAATGAAAAAAAGAAAACAAATGGCACAGCACTTTAATATGAACTTAAGAAATAAGGGTAATCGAAACATTTGATAAATGATAAATCCTACATTTTTTTTATCAGGGAAAGAAAACATTACTTTAGCATTAAGATTAGAAGAACTTACTGTGGCGATGGCAACAGCCTATAGAAACAATCTCAACATTGCAAAAAAAAATTGATATTCATCAACACAGAACATCAGCACATCTGCTTAAAGTCGCAAAGACTGATTGCAGATCGACCGAGAAAAGAAATTTGATATTCATCGACAGGTAGTGACACTGTCCAGCCGGTGTGATCCACCATTAATAATGTCGGGTGTGGCACAGATCCTGGTACAGGCGCCGCGCATACCCGCGCGTCTCGCTAATGCATTTGCGAGTGCCGAGCGCTATGCATATTTGATTCGGTTCCGAGCTGCTCTCTCCGTGTTGGTATCAGCGTGTTGCTAGCTGCGAAATGTTTGATGATAGCTGTAACGTGCCATGTGCGTCGGATCCGAAACTACAACAATTTTTGTAATTAAATACATTGCATGGCGTTTTACCTACATTATGATTGTTGTAGACAGTAAGGTTTTTATTCGTAATCCTGAAATAACATTTTCTTGTTACGAGATTAGCTTTATCATCGATATCAGCGTTAGCTGTACTTCCTGCGTGTCTTACACAATTGTATATAAGGTCCTACACGTACTTTATGGGATTAATATATTGAAACTAAATCCCAAATCAAAATTCGTATCCAATTGTAAAGTTTTCTTTTGTTGTTACTTTTGCCTTATTCCTACCGAGGTCAGGTCAACAGCGCTGCGACGGCTAGGTATCTGAATATAAAGTTTCATTACGCTTCTCGTATACTATTATATAATATCTCCCCACGAGGTGAGCACCGCGAGCAAACTGCCGGTTTATGTTCAAAATAACTATTCTTTACGCGAGCCCGCCGCGCTACACCCGCCATATCCCACGCCGTATATTTCTGCAATAGCTTCATTCCATCGGATTTATCTATAAACAAAGTATTATTTCGAAAGCGCCAATGATATTCGAAAGATCCCGAAGCGCTGCTTGGGAAATATTACATTATCCATACAGACGGAGATCTATTGTCACAGCTTGCGTGGGCCAACCATGCAAATGCAACTACAATATAAAGGTCAACATGATCGTCTAAATACTGATGCTCAAATACAGAAGCTTGTTAGGATACTAGCTGTTCCCCGCGGCATCGCCCGGCCTTGCTCTGCTTAGAAGGATCGTAGCGAAATGTTTTAAACTAGTAGTTCCGTGAGAACAGTAGACCTCGCCAGCCCTTATAAACCAAACCTAAAAGAAACCAACAAAAGTCAACTTTGGAAACAGAAAAAGTACCTACTAAAGTGACAAAAATTAGCACTTTAAAGCTTAATATTTCGCAAACGGATCCCTGAATCGAAAAATGTTTATCACACACCCGCGATATTTTTGAAAGACCCATCCAACGATACCCCACACCATGGATATCACGCGGAAAAAAATATTTTTCCATTTTACGTATGCAGTTCTATGAACATAATTTATTTTTTCAACTTTCTTAAGTCGATCCACTATTACTCAAAAACTAATAGAACCTACTTAGCCGTAATAGTTTTCCTTGTAACTACGTTATATATGCTACTGCCATGAATTTTTTCACATTTCCAGAAGCAACCGTTTAGCTGGCAGGGGGGGGGGACACGTGACTCTAACAAAAATTACCGCTTTAAAGCTTAATATTTCGCCAACGGATCCCTAAATCGAAAAATTGGTATTCACACACCAGCAATATTTTTGAAAGACCTATCCAACGATATCCCACACTATGGGATTCACAAGAAAAAAAAAGTTCACTCCCACTTTGCGAGTATGGTAGGTACTCTAAAAAAAATGTTTTTCAAAATTTTATTCTACTCATTTTGTAGGTTTAATTAATTTATACATATGCCAAATTTTCGTCAAAATCGGTTGAAAAATGCGACCTGTAGAGAATTACAGACAGACAGACAGACAGACAGACAGCCAGCCGGACAAGAGCATTTTTGGCCAGTCTCGAAACGTAGACGCTTCGCTCGCTTCGCTCGCTCGGTCAATAACCTACCTCAGAAATTGGGCTATCAAACGCAATTTTTATCTCAAATCCTACTGGTAGTTTTAGAGATTAACGCGTTCAAACAAACAAACAAACAAACAAACAAACAAACAAACAAACAAACAAACAAACAAACAAACAAACAAACAAACAAACAAACAAACAAACAAACAGACAAACAAACCCTTCAGTTTTACTACATTAGGATAGATTTGTCACAACATCTGTCTAGTAGCAGCCAATAATAGAAATCTTTTCATAAGAATATTTTTCCTGCGGAGCAATAAATGGGATCCCATTGTAGCGAGCTACTGGAGCCTTGTCCATCACAAGGAGATAAGCCCCTCGAAGTTACTAGCCAGTTGTAAATCATAGCAGATAGCTGCGGGCTTTACACGGCGGAGAGTGGCCATTGTAGCCTCCAGCCGGCCAGCGGCCAGCCACCGGCCACTGTGCGACTCTATTCGGCCGAGCAATGAATGTACTCGTGATTTACCGACTCGCATGATATATTTGCTGAGGTGCACACACACACACATACACAGGAATGTGGAATAGGTTAGATTGTATTATCTCTATCAAAGTCAGCTATTTTCTACAAATGTATAAATCAATCAGTACAGTGAAGCAACGCCCAGCACGTAGTTTGCATGTCATGCACGTCAATCACTACAGATAAAGGGCCATGCATGAGTGACAGCACGTATTGCATATCATGCCGCATGATCGTTTAGGGAGCCCTTAAGAGCAGGATTGTTCGAATTACCACCAAAGAGATCCCATCTCTATGCATAAGAGTGTCACTGATTACAGTTTTATCTAACGTCAGCACCTACAAAATAATCTGTCGCGTTGTCTTTTTATGTACCTAATTCGAACTATTGTTACACCCTGTTAGCCTAGTTGGTTGCGCGCTGGCCTCACGTTCAAGCGGCCGTGGGTTTTCGATGAAGAAAAAGTCGTGAGGAAACCTGCATACGCCAAAGATTATAATTTCTACTGCAGGGTCTGCAAGGCGTAAGTGAAGTCCACCAAAAACGAATTGGGGCACCGCTGGGGTTTTTTTTTTTTTTCCAAAAGTATTTTTTTAATCCCTTCAATGTACAGATCCGTTACAATTTTATAAGTAGTATAGAAGACATCCTGTAGTTTCATCTAAGCATGCGACAAATAAAATAACTGCAGATCTCGAAGTTTCCGACCTCCGGTTTGGTGCAACAGATTCCAAAAGGGTTGAAATGTCGCAAGATAAGATAGAGCCTCAAAATCTTCTCAATGTCTTTTGATATAAAATCTTCTCACAAACTAATATTTACGTACTTCAGTTGACTTCATGCTGAGAATAAGACATAGCTATTTGTCACTTTATACCTTGGACAGTTCACGTGTGAGGTTGTATTAAACTTTACAAGCGAGCCACGTACAAAGGTCGGAGATCAACTTAAATCATACCACAACATTTGTCCACTCAAGAGTTATGTTTAGAATAGTACTATGTAAGAGTATGCTCTCACTCGATTTGAATTTATTGGAATTCACATTAAACGAACATTAGTGTCGAAAATACTTTGGTTTACATTGAACTGTCTGTGTTTCTTTCATAAATAGTTCCACTTGAATGGTAAGGTGATGTGTACATAAATCAAAAACAAAATCAAGCTTTGATTAGTTAATAAGAAATATTGTATTGTCTTAAGAACCAAAGTTTGAGCATGATCGATCGAAAGATTCCTCCTGGACAGACAAACAGACAGGGAACCAAGTTAAATAACAGCTTTAAAAATTAAATGATGAACAATGAAATTAATTACAATTAAATTTAATGATTATTAGGAGTGATAATATCTCTCAACAGGGGCAGACTGGTGTTGGTATTGCTACAGGGACGGTGCGGTTGGTTTGTCATCGTCGGACTCTCGGGGAATTGTTACCGACAACAGATAATATTTGCTGTACGCACGACCCGGTCGCACGACCACGCACGGTCGCACGGCGCTGGATATTACAATATTACGTAAAGAGAGAATCACTAGAGAGCGCACTAAAATAACAATAATAATCAGAGAGGGACACACTTGTTACAAAAGTGGTAAGAGTAAGCAAGGCAGGTATAAAATCTTCTATCTCTATCTACGTATGTGAATTTTTTGTTAATTTTTTGTTTGTCCAACAAACCACAACCCAACTAAAATAGATAGTGTTTGTTCAGTTTGACCCCGCCATATAAGAAGCGTCTTCTCAAATTATTGGGGTAATTAATAGACTATTGCTATTTCATGCTATAGGCTGACTACTGATCTATGGTTACTTAATCTATGCAATATTAGTTACTGTCATGACAAACATTGGCAAGTAACCAATGAAAGTTTTACAAAATTGAAAAACAAACTAATAATGTGGACAGTTGTATTTATAGTACATTTTAGACTTTCGCGCTTTGTATTCATAATTATATAATTATTTACGGGTCAGCTCGTGACCACGGCCAGTGTAACCTGGTCGAAACGTCGGGCAAGGTAAATAAAACTTATTCGTGTGTAAGACCCGTAAATAATTATATAGTTGTATTTATGCCGCAGAAGTGAACAAACTGACGAAACAATATTGTCTTGTTCGCCGCTCGCCCGCCGACCGCGCGCGGCACATTTCACGGCGCGCCGCACATCAAACGCAAGTGAAATTATTCGTGAAGCCACTGCCGCGTATTTTTGATAAAATAATATGTTTTATTTTCTTCTTCCACATTCCACCTCCGAGGCGAGTCACTGACCCGAAAGAGACTTTAAAAGCCGATAAAACTCGTTCCAACAAAAGATGAGTTTCTAAAAGAATTCGAAGTTAGTAATTTTAACAGACTACAAACAATTTCACTTGGGAAAGAAAAAGGAAAAAAGTACTTATCTAAAAATCCATTCTAATATGGGAAAGTAACACTGTCTGTTTGTTACCATTTCACTCTTAAACCGCTGAACGAATTTTGAACAAATTTGGTGTGGGGATACATAGGACCCCAGGGCAGAATGTGAACTACTTTTCAATCCGATAAACTTCAAAAAGATCTATAATTGGTTTTATTTGACATGTCCCCGGTCTTATCTTTGACAGTCGGTACTACATCCGTTCTCATCAGTACTCAAGTACGAGTGGCCTACGCAGATGGTGAATAACATAGCCAGCGCACGCGGTAGGTGGGGTCCGGCCTAGTAGGAGGTGCGCAATGCTGAGACCGCCGTGACCTGGGGACTTGCCTTACGTCATTGCCTTTATAGTACTTCCAGAGAGTTGTTAGTATACATAGAGCGCGCGTTAGCAAGTCTGAACTGTAAGCACGGGTCTGAACAGTCTCGAAACGTTCGGGGCGACGCTACTAGTCACAACACGTCAGTAGCGCTGATTGTTGCTCTCGCCGATATTTATTTAGATTTGGAGTAATCATGGTGAAATGTGCAGTGCCAAGCTGTAAACACGATTCACGGAAAAGAACGATCTAGAAAAAATCTATATAGAAGCGTCCATAGAACACCTGCTTACACTTGGCACAATGGGCAATGAGCGATGCGCGCGCTCTATAGCTAGTATACTAACTCTATGAGTACTTCTAACATATTTAGCAGTAAATCTGACCCCAGCAGTTCACCACGCGTCTCACCACCGCGCCCTCCAACTCTACATTGACCATTTAATAAAACTTTACAGTTTGTTTGTTATTTTGTTTAATGTTTGGAACTCTACTATAGGCCAATTCTCGAGAAATATTATTAACATTACGCTACGACAGTATACGACCCTTAGAAGCGAAACAAAAAAAAGCCAGAAATAATTTAAAAATCGCTGGCGACGACGCAGGAAACGATTAGCACCTAACTAAGTATTACAGCCAATCAACTTTATGAAATAAGCACCGCTGTCATTAGCACCGGCGTATTATACGATTAAATGATTTGCTTTTTATGAGCTGCATCGCGTCGTCGAGTGCTTATCGAGAGCTCCACTCGCGCTGACATGCAATCAGACGCCCCGAGCCATCAGCGGCGAGGGATGAGCACGTCCTCACAGAGGGATATGGTTTAGACAGGAATGAGTGTCGGTAGATACCTAGGTATCCTCATATAGACATTGATTACTACAGATCAAATCAAATTAACAGCCTATTAACATCTCTCCACTGATGGGGCTCAGGCCTACCCTCTCGACGAGGGCGCTCGGGCTATAGTCCTCCACGCTAGCCCAGTGTTGGAGGACTTCACATACGCCTAAAAATGTCTTCTTCGGTGTATGGAGGTTTACTTACGTCACGATGTTTTCCTTCACCGTTTGAGAGCAGTCAGTAAATGTAGGTACCTACTCAAGTTTCGAGAAAAACCCATCGGTACATGGTCCAGCCGGGGATCGAACTCGGACCTCACAGGCCGCATCTTCCCCACAACGCCACTGACGCTCAATACAAATAGCTTTAAATAAATATACAAGCACTTTCAAAACTACCCTAATTTTGTCAGATAAGTAATACAATCAAAGATTCATGCTTTCCGTTATTCCTGCTATCCCGTCACTGACAAGTAGTGACATTACCTGATGATACAATCATTTGATGAAATTGTCGTCTAATTTCTAATCATCAAGTTTTCGACAAGTCGATCAGATGCACCTAGTGCATGACGACGTCATACTGTAAGCATGAACAAAATAACGTAAACTAGTAAAAAGTGATTTGAAATGGTGCTACAGAATATAGAAGAAAATATTTTTAACTGAAAGAAAACCTCATTTGAATTTAACGTAATAAGTACAGCCTATCTTCTCTGTGGTCGCTCAAACGGCCACACTGGACAATAAACCATTCACTTGTGAACTGACTGCTATTGTGTGTAACCTTGAAGCGAGTTCCATACAATAGGGAGATTGTTGTGTTCGGGGAGGAATAAATAACGTCAGGATTTCCAGTTTTGCGTCAAAATGTTATTAATGGAGATACATATTAGCGTCAATAATTATGTTAACTTGTAAGTAGGTATTGTTTTGGTGATCATTCACTGTAAAACTATACCGCATATTTATTTATATATTTATTTTGGGAACGGAACATTACAGCCTAAAACAAAATTATAAACACAAATTTAATACAAAAATTCACAAAACTAAACCAGTTTGATCATGACAATATAGAAAAAACTGATTTTCATACAATAATGGTTAGTCTAGTTCGCTGGGTTGGTCTCAAAAACTAAGTAGGTACCTTTATCATATAAAATGAACTCTTGATTATACATACCCTGAGTGAGCATAGAAGCAATTCACATACCTGTAAAAGAAAACGACATATTAGGACACACCAAAAACGCGTGAATTCCACAAACGTGCGCAACAGAAAATATAAATGTGAGCCGAGGCCCGGTACGTGAAGCGGACCGGACCAATTTCCGTTCCCCGCAGCCGTCTCCTTGCACGGATACATTCAACATCTACTCACTCCACTCTCGTCGACATCAACAGTTTATTTCCATATCTTTGTGAATTGGGAATGCAAGGCGATAAGTAGTTCCCATCTTTGTCCCTTGGACATAATACGTCATAGTACGGTCGACCGCACGTCAGAGGACACAAAACGAGTATTAACATGAAACGGTAGTTCCAAGTATAGCGGAATCAAGTCCGTTTACATTTGCGAGGTAAACACGAAGACGGATGGCCGGAGTCGCGTTACAGGACTAATGCGTCGGACGCGCGGCCACCGGCCCGCCCCGCCCCGCACTCCTATGCAATTACTTAATAGAGAGCGTCTCCCTTAAACACTGCATCTATCAACTTGACAACACTACTACTTTATCTACTCTGTGTGATCCACCACATGTAAGAAGCAGTGGAAGTACCCCCTTCTCTTTACATTATCTTCATAATTATCAGCCTTTCGACGTCAATGAACGCCATCACATCTGGTCCTCCGCATCCAGCCGCTTCCAGCCTCCTTCTTTAGGTCGTCGGTCCACCTGGCGGAGGGGTATCCTACGCTGCGCGTACCCACCCGCAGTCTCCACTCTAGAACTCGTCAGCCCCAGCGACCGTTTACAATCCTTTTCTCTTTGAAAAATATCTCCATTTCTCTTTGAAATTTTGTTTTTATGACATAATATTTTGACTTGAAACTGCATTGTGGCATCAAACCACACATAATATAACATCCCTCTAGTTTTCTATCGCTTATTTCCTCCTCTACTTACCTATGTACCTATAACACATGATCCCGTATTATATCCTGATTAAAACCCCAAATTCTTAAGCATAATATGTTCAATGCTTACGAGACGTATTAGATTTTTCCGTTCCGTTGCCTCGCCGCGCTCGCGCCCGCACACGGCCAAATTGGCAGTAAGAGGCTTAGTGCAGCTAATTCCCGGGGAATCGACTCCGGACCAATTACCGCTGATGGGATTATGAGTTTAGTGTCACTCGGCCGGTGTGCACCCGCCTTAAGGCCATACGAGCCTCGTATCAAAAGGGTATTAGCACCGGATTAATGTTTATTAAAATATACTTACGCGACATCAGTGCCCCTTCCTTTACCTTTCTCACCTATTTGAGCAAAGTGAAAATTTGATTATTCTTCAAATTCTTTGATATTTGTTTGGATTCTGTATTCCACTTCATACACGGCCTATCATATCGAAAGGTCCGAAGTTTGATCCTCGGCTGGGCCATGTACCAATGGGTTTTTTCTTGAAATTTAAGTACATTTACTGACTCCTCTCAAACGGTGAAGGAAAACATATTCACATATATAATATGAGTAAGCTTAACTGTTGCTCTATCCTACTCGTATAATTAAAAAAATGAGGATAACTGAAAATCTGAAGATGTTTTATTTGTGATAATGTGATTCTGGAATTTAAAAAAGCTTCCAACAAAGTTTCTATCACCTTACGTCGTACTTAATAAATTACTCAATAAAATGTTCATTTTTATCAAAGAAGTCATAAAAGACCTAACAACAAACATGCATAAAATATTCCCGGCGACAAACGTCGTCGACACGAGGGTGGACGTAACGGAATAATCCGACAACAAAAGGGACGAGCGAGCGATCACTGGCTATGCTCACATCCTGATCCGTCCCGAGGCCGCTCACAATGATGTAGAAAGAAATAGAGGAGCGGGCGGATGTGAGAGAGCAACACAAAACGATGAGGAAACAGGAAAAACAGGCGCTGAAAAACATAAAACTGAAATTCTGTACAAAGAAAACAAAAAACACATCGACGATTTATTCAAACGACATTAATTACCAGAGAGTAACTTCGATAGAACTATGATTTTAATTACAGCAGACTACCTTTTTGGCAGACTCCTTCAGCATAAGCGCTAGAATGCTGAATTATTATAATAAAATAGAGTTTTTATAGGATATAGAAATCAATTCTTCTACTAGTCCTTCACTAAATGTTTCATCTTTCATTTTGATTTCACGTAAAATATTATCTCCAGTATATTGCGTTATTTTCATATTGTTACGTAATGTACCGTCTCCACGATAGTCGTAGCCGAATACATTTAATAAGCCTCCTAGGGACCTAACCGGGCAAGAACATTTCGATGAATCGCAGATTTGCAGCCCTTTAGGAGTATTTGCTGGAACTGACTGCGGCCCCGGTGTTGTCAACTTCAGGTACATGCTGTGCGTTTCTACTGAGGTGAGTGTATAATGGCTTTAGCATAATAAGCTTTGCTATATTACCTTTATTAATAAATATTGTCATTTACCTTTGAACGCCGTGTAATTGAATATAATAACTTACTCCCCTTCCTATAAAAGAATGTTATCTGTTTTTTTAATAGTTGATAGGTATGGTTAAATTATTGTTATATTATTATAATTTGTGGGTTACTTTGATCCTATGAGAATGAGCAATAAACAACTCCATTTACTTTTCAAAAAATCTTCTTATCTGACCTTAGGACATAAATAAAATAAAAAAACTTTAAAAAGCTTGTACACACATCAACAAAGTCTAGGGATAAACTTTATTTGCAAAAATTACAATAAATATTTACAGTTCCTGTATATTTCTTTGATGTGCAATAAAATGTATTTATTTCAATTGAATACATGTTAAATACGGTACAAACTCCAAGGCTAAGCATATAATGGTGATAGAATACATTGTTGTGGCAACACTGACAGACGGAGACTAAGCTGGTAAGGGCGGGGTATTCGTCGCCGGCGGATTCAATTTGGCTCATTCTTCTCTAGTATTATCCCGATTGAAGGTCTCGTCGCGACGCGCGCCCTCGCCGAATTGGATCGTCTTTTGCATAAAATGAAAATCGAATCGGAACTAACGAAATATCCCCAAAAAGGTTCCGTCGCGTCGCATTTGATAAACGGGCCCTTTGTGGAATTATGTCCGAGAATAGGCCCGCGCGCCGCGCAAATTGCATTTCGGCTCAAATGATAGGTCAAGTGTCCGGGCGGATTTGTCTTAAGATTTGTCTGTGTAGAAAAGGCCAAGGGTCTGAGTTTATAGAAATACCTATACATAGGTTGCTCTCAGGATCTCTTCACGTTCATTCTGTCCATGAATGATTTTTATTTTACATTTGTTACTAATAAGTCTAATGACAGGCCTATCTCGTTCTCAAGTAAGTTATGCTTCAATAAGCGTCCAAAAAAACAAAAAGTTCACATCTCGTGCATGGAGATATTTTGAGGCCGTTTTGCCGTATCGACAAGGTAAAATTTCTATGGTTGCATTTTTCTATCGGCGCAAGGAAAATATTCTGATACAAGTGGCAATACATTCTAGGCGATGGAGCATTCGCTTACCGCGAAGCGGGCAATGTAGCGGGAACACGACACAATACACTGCGCGCGGGCGGCGACATGCAGCGAGCGAGAATTAAATACCTGGAATCCTTACATGGGCACCGAGTAGAGACGATACAAAGAGAATAGAGAATCTTGAACAGATTTAAATAAGTGCCGGAAAATATTATACTGTTGTTTGTTTGCAAGGTCGACGCAAAGCCTGGCGATGATATCACAATGTGATCATGTAGACTGCATTAAGTCAACATTATAATCGAAAATATAATTTGTTATTTTATGAGAAAGTGACTTAATGTATTAGCTTTCATCACAAAAGAAATAACTCAAAATCGTCACGAAATGAAAAAGTACTAAAGTATGAAATATTCGCAGAAATGACGTTAATACTTGTGGCGTATTCTCATATTACGAGATATTATCCGTGTGCGACGGCCGCTTGCACACTGCGGCCGGGCACGTGCTCAGTAAAAACAGCGCAGCGCCTTGTGGAAAATAGGAAAATACACGGCAACACATCGTAATTACGGTTTTTTGTGTGTTGCCAGGATTCCAACCGAGATAATAACATAATAATGTTCGTCTCGCCCGCCGCAGCCCGGGGCAAAACGTAGAAAGAATCTCTGCAGGATGTCGCCGAAGATGTCCTTAATTATAGACAACGGAAGTTGTTATTATATCTCCCGAAGACTTCACAAAATGCTAAGGATGAGTAGATAAAATTGTCACTTGGAAAATTCATTATCCCTTTCTTCGTCTATTCGCTGTTGTTTCCCTGTCTCTTTACTCTTTCAAATATCTCCATAGTTAACTAACTCCACTTTATTTTGATTCAGTGGTTTAACTTGTTATCTGGTTTATTCTTTGTAAAAATATTTATGAGCGAGTGCGGCTTTTATGTGTTTATTGACAATACATTTAGCTTCTAAAGACCCCATATTTTTAAATATATCGTTGTTTAGGGCAGCACGGAGCAAATGGCCCGTGAAGAGAGATACAGCCGGTAAATATTCCCCGCACACCGTACCAGTTGACTTGACTTGTATTTTGTCACTTCACAGAAACAAAAAGTGTCTTTCCAACTTTTTCCTGTTGCTTCTTTACTTTCCTTACCTTTCATCGTCATCAAAATTTGTACTTAGTCGTTCAATTCTTCATGCCTGGCAATCTTAGAAAATAGTCAAGAAAATATTATAGTTCTCATTAGAAAATATTCGCATTTATTCACTTCATTTATTTATTTAATCTTCAATTAGATTTTATGAAGAAAACTTACGACTATGCTAATTCTAAGTGTTTACTTTATGTTAATTTTAAACAAAACAGACCTCATAAAACTGCGCATAAATGACCCGTCTTTGCATAGGTCACAAGCGATGCCATGTTGCATCAAACACCAATGTATCTATATTATCTGGGTATTGCAATTTAGATTCTAATGGTTTAGTAATATGCACTAAAAGCTTTGCAAAGTGAGCGTTGTCGGAATGCAGAGTTTATCTGGTAGAGTGTTCAAGCATTCTTGCTAATTATCGAGTAGAAACACTGGGAGAGAGCAAAGAGTAGTGAACTGCCAGTTTCGGAAATAGGCAACATTTATACGTATTCTTTTATAGATTTCTTCGGAAAGTAATTCTTGACGAAAATCATAATATCATTTTTCCAATTCTCTTGCCACATTCTTTGACTGTAGCGTGGCAACCGTCTTTCATCTCAGTTGATACTCCGTATTTCAATAGAAATATTTTTGTAAGGCATTTTCAAGCGTAAATTTTACCAATCTATATCTATACTTATAATAAATCTGTAGAAACCGTGTGTCTGTACTTTGAATAAATTTATAAAAAAATGAGTGTGGACGATAAAAAAAGAGTAACAGAACACAAAAAAGCGTTTTTAAATTTTTTTGTCTTTCTGTCTTTCTGTCTGTCTGTCTGTCTGTCTTTCTGTCTTTCTGTCTTTCTGTCTGTCTGTAATCGCTAATCTCCGAAACTACTGAACGGATTTTCTTGCGGTTTTCACAGGTAGATTAAGCACAGCCTGGCGCAACTTATAGGCTTTGTTTCATTGAAATCGGATGACAGCGAAAAAAGTTATCGTCATTTACAGATAAATCATTTAACGTAACAAGACGATGTCATAGACATAGGAGATATCAGTGTTTTTTTTAACTGGGACAGTATAGGCAAGTCCGAAACCATAGGAGATGCAGGGAAAGTGTCTTATGACATAGAAATTTTTTGGTCAAGCGTGTGTTGTCCATAAAAATGAGACAATTTGCACATATTTTTTTTAATGCGGTTCGACTCAGTTTCATGTAGGGATCACTTCATTATATCGGAAGAAAAAAATCTGAGCAGCAGAAGTTAGTCAAATTCAATAAAATGTTTTCTCATAGAACGCCAGTGAAAAATAATTTTTATTATTTTTAAAAAATGCGTATCGACTTAGTTTCATGTTAGAATCATTTTATTGTATCGGAAGAAAAAAATCCAAGCAGCAGAAGTTAGTCAAATTTAATAAAATGTTTTCTTATAAAACAGACTGTGCAATGTACTTAGGAACTTACTACTTATTCATGCATGCCACCCGAACTCCAGCTGCTCCGATTACTATGTCAAAATTGTTATCACGAAAAAATACCTAAAGGTTCCTAAGACAGTTTCCCTGTATCTCCTATGGTTTTGGTTTTGCCCATACTGTATTAGTTAAAAAATACACACGTATAATAAAAATTGATATGAGAAGTCTTATGAGCAATAGAAGTGAAAACAACAATTTTTTAAATTTTTATCTGTCTTCACCAAATTGGATACGGTGTTCATAGTTTGTTCCTGAAGGTATGGTATACCTTAAATTATGGTGAATAATATATACTTAGAATGATCCATTTTACCATTGGAAAATTATAACTAGACGATGTATGTCTGTACATAGCAGAGATAGGTACCTACTTCCAAAATCCACGCGGACGAAGTCGCGGGCAACAGCTAGTAACTTAATAAGTGGAAACCAAGATACAGTATCGACACACGTAAATAAATATTAGTAAGCAATGCTGAAAACAAGTTGGTAATTGGACATTGACTATGAACTTGATGTTTCATTACATTTTAGTCTCGAAAGACACCATACAAAAGCAAAGGCTAGACTGAATATTATAATCTGTGACGGAGGTAATGCAATCTTTGTCGTTATCCGTGCTAACGAAGCAGCTGAAGGGGGTGGCAGGCACCTTGCTCGGAGGGGGGAGAGATACACAGGTAATTAAAGGCGTTTATCTGCTTCAGGTGGCGGTAATACCCGAGATAGGGGAACTATGAGAAAGTATAAACAATTCCCAACTTTTCCGTTTGGGGCTGTTGGCGGAGCGAGCTGAGACGGACGGCACGGACTCACGTTTTGCATTGTTCTCGTGAAGTACATTAAAAGTTCGGCAGTATTGTTGGAAATAAGATTGTTGGAAACACCTCCAGAGATGAAAGAGTGTATACAGTCAGAATACAAATTACATGAAATTATACGGTAGTGTAGTAGAGGGAACCGCTGTGAAATTAACTTCTTCTGTACTACAAACAAGACATTGAAACAAAACAGAAGTCAGTAAAAACCATCCCGAGCCAAAACTTTGCCTAATCTTGTGAAGTTGGAATGTGTGTGGCTACTTCTTTTAACAAAGAAGTTTTATGCCATCAAACTCTTAGAGAAGGTTTCTATTACTTCATCAGCAAAGACGAAGAAACAAGGCTACTTAATTTTGAATTCAACACCAGATAAAGATCTGGTGCCGGAGGCAGGTGCTGAAAAGTGTTGTCGGACACAGAGGTGGGAGGGGGAGTAGGGGAGGGCAATTAAAGGCGTTTATCTGTTGCAGGTGGAGCCGCTGGGATTAGCGCCGCGGAGTGCGGCAGCGCTCCAGTGCCGGGAAAAATGGCTCGTTACTGAGAACGGAGGCAGAGGTAACCAACTACTTGGCACGAATTGTTTTCGACACTCAAGTAGAAGCTCAGAGAGTCAATACACTAATAATATAAGCGACACACGAGATTATATACGTCATCATGTACCATAACTCATCAGTATGTAAGCAAAGTGAAATGATCTCAATAAATATTGAACAAAACGAAATCTTTCTGAAATGTAAAACTGCAAATAATAATAAACACATTGAAGAGGAATAAGCGTCCCACAACAAAAACATTGCTGTATTAAAAAAAATAAGTACCTACTTAAAAAGTATAACACAGCAAAATGAGGAGTAGAGCAGAGATAACAGTCATTTTAATGAAAATAATAATATAATCTCATTTCGCACGATTGTGTAAAGATTACATAAAAAAACCGTTTTCGTTTGTGAATTTCCTCGTTAACTTTACATACGTATCTCCGAGGCCGCGACGTCGCATCGAGGGAGCATTTTAATATGTATTGTGAATCACGCGTGGTGTGTGGGCGGCCCCCGCTATTTATATTCAAATTTATTTTACCCGAGCCTCCTCGCGGGGGCCGCCAACACTGCCTTGGGAACATTTTAATTACTTCCACGTGTATCATTAGCAATTAACTGATTTATGGAAAATAATTACGTACTTAAAATTACTAAACTTTAAAATTTTAAAATTATCAGACACCTCTGGTAAATGGCTGATTAATCTACTTTTCATTTGAATCTGCATACATGTGGAATTTCAACTCTAACTAGTATTGTGCGTGGGGGAGGGCGGACGGACGGGCGTGCGGCTAATAGATAAGACAATATAAGTAAGCTGAGCATTGAACAATTTTCAGTGACCTTAGCACTCAAAATTATTGGCATTGTTTAATTATTGCACGTACGTATTTACAATTTGTTGTTTACTGGATCATTCCAGTCTTAACGCCTTAGACCATTATTATGAAAATGTTCAACCTGTTTGCTTTATAGTATCATCAAAATGTTTAGTTTTAAGACTATGCTAGCTCAACTTTCTTGTGTTAGACGATAAGTGATAGGTAGTGGACCAGAATTTATTGACCTTTTCCTTCTATTCTTCCCAACGTTTGGCACTTGGCCTGTCTATTGCATAACGGGGCGGAGGCCTGCGGTCTGCCGCGGGAGCTCCACATAATTGTCTCATGTGTTATGCATGCCGCGGCGTGTCCCAACCCTCCACCCGGCGTCACGTGCGCCGGGAAATGGTAAACATCGCGATTTCCTAACATGCCCTGACGTACAATGTGAACTCCACATCGTGAACTGCTTCGGAATAGTGACAGTCGACCCTATGAAGGATAACAAGCGCCAGCTGAGACTCCTTCAAGGGGCTACGAGGAAGGAGACAAAATCACTATTCTATTCTAAATCGTAATAAATGCGTAGACGTTAGTCAGTAACATTTAAAGATGTGTTTGTTTATGTTGGTATTGTCTTCAAAAGAGTGTGTGGGTGCAATGAGCATGATCGGATATCGGGAAAATAGACAAAAAATCGATCTCAAGATATTTCCCGGACAGACAGACAAACAGGAAACTAAACTTAAGCTTAATTATATAATTATTTACGGGTCTTACACACGAAATAGTTTTATTTACCTTGCCCGACGTTTCGACCAGGTTACACTGGCCGTGTTCACGAGCTGACTGGAGAGGCGAGCTGTCATTGTTGATCGCTGTGAGTAGTTTCTGAAACTACCCTCTGCTGATCTTGTATTATTGGAAAGTCCCGGCACACAACACTCACGGTATCTGCGGGTGTATTCGACGATAAGTCACGAGATTTAAGTTTATCGATCACTGGATTCCACGACGGTGACAATTTAAAACCATCTTCCCTATTAAAATTTTTGAATTTCTTGATTTCAATAGCTTCTCGCACTATCCGCGGATAGTAGTGGCGATCGGTGGACAGGATTTTAGGTTGGTGGAGCTCAATCCAGTGGTCGAAAAGCGCGAAAGTCTAAAATAAACTTAAGCTTAGCAAGGAATAAAAGCTAATGATAAGAAAAAAACATAAGGGTTGAACCCTAAAAGTAATTCATTTCATAGAGATAAACGAAGAAGTTAGCTGTTTAACAGGACATGACGATGGTTTATAAGTTTATAGAATAACACTGGTGACAAGCTCAAATGAACGAGACCCTTCTATGATCGACCAACAACTGTTAACTACAACCATATAGAATTTGTCGTCAGAGACACAACGATTTTAATTTAATAAATCCTGTAGGGAGTAGAATCATGTGATTACCGTCCTCATATTCCACCGCAGCTCGGTACATCATCCTGTCATATTTTATTCATACGCGGCTAAATGATTCCCTTCCACACCCGCGAGACGGTATACAAGCAATTAGTTTGCTCCTTAGTGGTTCGGATACAAACCTCCATCTTGTATATTCTCATCTTGTTCATGTATTATGGTCGGTACAGTATTAATGTCGCCTGGGTTTGGTATACAAAATTATTAACATTTTGCTTTTAACAAATCTTTAGATATTGAAGGTGAATTCACACGTTACATTCTACTATTTACGACAAAGCTTTAACTCTCGTAAATGTTAAGTATTGGTAGGTTTTTGCGTCTATTGCCTATTGATTTAGAAAGTTTGAACAGTACAACTAGTGCAAGCATGTTTTTGTAAGAAGTTTTGTTTTGGATATTGTGGTTTTTATCTGAAGGTCGAATTTTTCAATTTGTGACGTAAACAGAATGAGCAATGTGAACAACTCAGAAATTCTCCCTCGAGACCGTCGGGTCGGAGTATTTTTTGAGCGAGGAAATGTCAACGTACGTAACATAACTAGTCATAATTGTATGTCTGATGTCACATTCAATCCATTTCAATATGAAAATACTTTTAACTGAAATTAAGTAGTACTTACTGTTAGGACTTTCAATTTCTTTACCTGTAAAAATTTGTACATTTTAGACTTTCGCTTTAAAAATTAGTTTTGGTGTTCTTTGACGCTTTTCTCTTCATCGTCGATAAGCAAATATTAAATAATCATGTCAAATTGAAAGTTTTAAGATTTGTGTTATAATCGATCAACAGACCTATGTGGCTGATGGTATCGGTATATCGGCTGGATTATATCTAGATCGGCTGATGTTTCATTACTATACTACCTGTCACAGTGTTATCAACTCTATCATCATCATCGCCGTCATCCTGTCCACTGTTTGACTTTCACCGACCGGTCACCTTTCATCATACTATAACTTCTGTACTGCAACTATCTGTTATGTCTCGTTTAGAAGTCATATTGTCAGTTTGTTCAGCATACAGATGTCAAGTTACACAGAGACTAGGAAACCGCAGTGGCGCCCTGCAGTCAGATCGTAAATTCTGTCTTATCTCAGTTTAAAAGCCCTACAGACACCCAACTACTTTCAAAACACAATCCACTCGCAACCATTTATCAATGCAATATACAAAATTATAAAGCGACATTCGAATAATTGCCAACAAGACAATTCTATTGCGTTTCCTTCGAGCGGGAGCAGATATCAAAACTTGTTCGCGCGATTTATCGCCGCGAGGAAAATTATTTTATTTTCGCGATAAGATACCGAACTTTGCGACCACTACCATACTTTATAGTGTCTATTTCTATGGAAATGTTCAAGCCGTATATCTTTTTTAACTGCTGATAGGAAGAGTACATCTAAATAATGTTGAATCTTAGGAACATGCTCAAGATGTTTCTGCATCTTTTACGGTTGCTAACATCATAGAGGCTTCTTTAGTTACTGTTGTTTATAAGTTAGTTGATAATTGTCAGCTGTTTCGTTAACTTTGCAAATAATAAAACTATTTATATCAACTACTACATGATAATGAAAATCGTGAAAGTCACATCTTAAACTCTGCTTCTGAAATCTTTATGTAACTGTCATGCAGAGCTTACGTCTCACTTTATCCTGCGGCTTATTATACTGTGAATATACTACTAGTATATATTTCCATTTGTTTTCTATTTTTATAGAAACGATGCTATTTTATCAAAATACTCGCTTAGTCAGAGCCCGTAGTAGAGGCCCTGCGTTCT
Organism: Metalampra italica; assembly: GCA_949699065.1. Taxonomy (NCBI): domain Eukaryota; kingdom Metazoa; phylum Arthropoda; class Insecta; order Lepidoptera; family Oecophoridae; genus Metalampra; species Metalampra italica. Next base: position 11,693,087 of record OX452977.1, on the reverse strand, counting down.
CTATCTTACATTACAACAAGTACCTTTCAAATCTGTCCCTTTCGGTATCCGGTAAGAAATATGGCGGATATAAATCGAGGCACGCCGTACATTTTGTACTTAATTACCGGCTGTGTATACACGGCCGGGCTACGAATAGTATTTGTCAACTCGTTATCTGTAATTAGTTCGGTCTTGTTCCGAATGATATTTATTTGGACGATGAATCGCGAATGGATGCTTTATTTGGACAAATGCAGTCACGACTTTAAGTAGAACGTTGAATTGCTTCCATAAAGTGCTGCCGTGCTGAGTAAATGAATTTATTTCATTGTCATTAAATTGCTTCGAGAAACTTTATCTTTCAGTTTGAATAACAAATTAAGTTTCTGTTAATATTAGTTAACTTACCAACATCTGTTTTGTTAATCAAGCCATTAAAATATCTAATGCCAAAGGCATTTCGGTTTTCATTTTGATTTATGTACCTACAAAATCATTGAGGATAATTATCGTAGGAGTAATAATTGTTTGTTGCACTAAAGATACTGTCATCTATTATTTTCCTTTATGGTGTTCACACGATTTCTGTCGATATTTTTCTAATAATTTCCCGAACTGGTTAACCCTTCTAACCATCTGACATGAAAATTACGAGTTTTCCGCCAACACACCGGAATGTGGCCATTTATTACAGAATCCGAGTCGTAAAACACCCGTCCGGTAATTACGAGGTAAAAGAATTCGTAATAAAACCCCTTCATAATGCAAACATTTTTACCCTCCCCCCCCCCTCCCCCCCCCTCCGCGCCGCACCCCGCGCTGTGGACGACGGCTCATTGCCCGTGAAAACCCATAAAACCCTCCGCACGCGGGTAAGGGTCCGGGCGCAGTGCTAGCGCGGGACGCAGTGTGTGTCTCGATGCAGTGTGTCCTATTAGTAACTGTTACATATAAAATGAAACTTAGATGAATAATTTGCAGTGTTGAAAAACGGGAAAATGGAACGCATTTTAATTTTTAAATTTTTAAGTATGTTTATAGAGTTGTAGGTAGGTAGGTAATGTGATCTGAAATAGGCTTAACGCAATAATAATTAATTGTATAGAATTTAAAGACATTATTGAGATCAAAACTTGTTACATGAAATTACAAATATTTTATTATTCTGTGGTTTGAAATTGGGATCCCAACAAGAATATTTAAAGTACTTAAAATGTCCCGCTGCTATGACGACCCCACACGCACTCACTACGGGACAGAGTGAAATCACGGCGGTCATTAGAGCCAATCAAACAAAGTGGTCGCGTCCCGCGGGGCGGCCGGTCCGCGTCCCGCGCGGCCTGTCCCGCGCCCGCGTCCTACCGGCCGCCGCGTCCGCAGGGTTACTCTGTTCCAACTAACTTTATTTTTATTTCTCTCAAGGGTTTGCGATAACGTCGAATATGGAATGTAACTTTTTACTTCGTCGCTTTAGTTTTACTACGTTAGTTGTGATTCGATGTTATTTAGTTTTGCATCACTGACGCACATACAAAAAACTTCAATATCTACTCACATATTACGTGACGGTATAATTATATTTTCATTTCCACTCTTCTCTTCATCACCAACAATAGTCCAGTTAGTATTTGACACTAATTTGCAAGATGTCACAGCCTTATCTACATATTTTGAAGACCCAGCGCCGCTAGTCAAATTCATGCTTCGAAAAACATTCTGTCCGTACAGTGCTTGCTTGCTTGGGCTGCGGTCTCGAGTGTATTGCGATTATGAGGGACTTGTAATGCGGAAATATTACGTTCCCCTCCCCGCCCCGTCCCGCAGGATTTACTGCCGACTCATGACATGAGAGATTTGTCGTCGGTTTAATGTACGTAGCAAGCGTAGCTGAGCGCAGCGCCCGGGGGCTTGATGCTACGCATATTAAAAAAAATGTTGTGAGAGCAGAATAAAATATGCGTTTCGAGATGGGTGGCGTAAACTCTTTATTATACGGGAAATTGCGGTGGAGTTGGAGGAGATTTACAACGTTCTTGCCAAGGTTTAGCAAATATAGTGACGTTTGGTTGTCTTGCGCTGCTTCTAGTCACTTTGTCAGGACATCTAAATGAAAATTGTTAAACTAATTAAATTATTTATTACCCCCTTACTTACTATCATTAACCTAGTTTCGTAAATTAGATTGTTTAGGATTGTTGTTGGAAGACCTTGTGTTTTTATCGAACTCACTATTACATATACACTGTAATAAGTAGGTACTTAGTTATTCTTCAAGCTTAACCCATTCTATATGACTGCTGGAATGTATTGTTCTTCATGACGATTACAATTCATATTCCAATCATCATCATCGCATTTCTTCACTGCGGGTTCTTTAACGCCATACCCGGTGTCGCCTTTCTTATCTCCATCTGTTAAGTAACATAGTATATTTAGCTTTATGTTTTTCAGGTTATTCTAGATTGTTGCAATCTTCATTAGTTTCGTGAACATCTAGCCAGCATCAAAGCAGCCATTGCCGCAGTGTGTTCCTGCGGTCCCATAAATCCTACTACACGTAACATTACGCCGCTATAGCGACTCCAAATTAACAGAAAACGTTACCCCATCGATGGTTCCGTTTCTCCCGACATTCATGATATGAACATGAGAGTTTCAGCATACCATCGAAGAAATAGGTCAACCAATTTCATCAAATGTGTCCAAATTTTTGAATTCTCATGATTCAGTAACCTGAAAAATACACAAAAATGGAAAAATTTATATTTTCCACATTATTGTAGTAAAGAAAGTGAAATCAAATGTTAAGTAACATAATAACATAATAGAAACATGTAGAAATAACGTACAAAAGCACACAACAAAAATAACTCCTTTGTCAGTTGTGTGCATTGAAATACAAAATGATAAAAACATCGCGTACATAGGTATACAAGCCCTGATATATCGCAGGCCAGTCAAATATCGGTTATCGCGCCACTCAGTATGATAATTCGGAATTCGGATGACAAAAGATATGGAAGGGAATTCGAAAAGCCGCAGCGCAATGTTGGGAGCATTCTGTGGGCTCGCCGACGCGACGCGCCGGTGTAAACGATCCCAGGCGATGCCACAAAAACCTACCTGATGTCTGGATATGCCGAAAAAAAAGCAGAAAAGAAAATATATTTGGTAAAGCTAAGAGTTTGTTTTTTCATTTGATTGATTGAACGCGCTAAGGTGTTTGGATTTTCACATCTTAAGGGGGGAAACGGGGGTAAAAACTTGCATGGGAGTATCGGTTTTTTCAATGGTAGGAAAATAGTAAATAATAAAATGTTTGAATTATTAAAATAACATATGTGATTAGTGATTACCTATTAACGCTGTAATTTGTGAAACGCGGTCGAGGCCGCGGGAACCAGCTAGTAATAAACAAACGAACAAATTGTGCGGACTCGACGTTTTGTTTTATTTTCGTTCGATATATTTGTAGTCGTCATTCGATCATCACTCATTCGCTCAACATGTCCGAACCAAAACGAAGCATGCGTTGAGTTTTTTTTAAATTATTTTTTTTATCGTTTTTTAGGCAGTTTATTATAATAATAATTTATTTATTGCGTCATGTGGAACATAAAGATCTTAGTATTAAAATTTGTAACAGACACAGAATAGGATAATATTCCTAGGATTAAAATTAGTGTCCTAAAATAATTGCTGTGCCCCTGAGCAGCCGCACAGGGAGGCTCAAGCACGGAGGTCCCCGGGCCCGCACGGGCCGGCGTGTTTTATAAATCAGCGGGGACAGTGGCGCCCGCCGCCGCCGCCGCACACGCGCCGCGATATTTATGACGACAAGTAATATTGCGCATTACCTACATGCCATTTTAATTGCGTTAAAATGTTGCTGTAAATCATTAAATTATCCATTCATTGGATGTAATCCCAACCGGTACAATAAAAATACCTGTTATTCGTTTCCAATCTCTGCATCTGCGGGTTGTTTTAATCTACTTTTGGTTGTACAAAGAAATAAAATTTAAGATACTTACACGTACATGAATGTTTTGTGTATAATTAAATTTTAAAAATTAATATAACACCATGCCCTCAATGACATAATCCGTCGGGCCCTAGTATCAGCTAATGTGCAGTGCGTGCTTGAGGCTCCAGGTCTCGGCCGCACCGACGGCAAAAGGCCCGACGGTCTGACATTGGTGCCATGGGGGCTCTCCCCCATGAGGAAGGTGCCTGGTGTGGGACGCCACGTGCGTCAGCACTGTTGCGGCCAGCCACCTCAGTGGCACGATGAGAAAGGCCGGAGCGGCTGCCGAATCCGCGGCTATCAAAAAAAAGGAAAAATATGCAGCCCTAGAAAAAGTTTATTTATTTACACCGTTCGCGGTAGAGACCATGGGCTGCTGGGGCACAGAAGCCAAAAGCTTCGTTGGGGAGATCGGCCGTCGACTCAGGGACAAGGGCATGGACCCCCGCTCCGGTTCGTTCCTGGTGCAAAGGCTGTCCATAGCGATACAGCGCGGGAACGCCGCTAGTGTTATGGGTACCAGCGCGCCAGGTTCGACACGGGGCGGGATAGAATAATTTAGTATAAGTGTAGGTTAAGTTTATTTATTGTAATTTGACTTTTTAAAAATTAATTACAATATATTAAATAAATTACAATTTCAACTTTTCAAGTAGTAAGTTTCTATATTTGTTTACTTCGTTCTCTGAGATATAACTGTGGGGACACAAGATATTACTATCTCTTTCTAATGTTAAGAGCTCCTCTCAACCGTCGCCGGTTGCGAAGCTAATATTGTAAATATTATTATTAACAATTGTCCTTAATAATATTTACAATATTAGCTTCGCAACCGGCGACGGTTGAGAGGAGCTCTTAACATTAGAAAGAGATAGTAATATCTTGTGTCCCCACATACCTTACCTATAATTTATTAAAACTGGTGTTCTTCATTTTAATTCTTGTTGTGTTAACAGTTCTTGGGAATCTGTTACACTCGAATTATTTATCTTGTTTATAAATTAATATCGTAATAGTACTCCTTTAAAAGAAATTCTGTTGATTTTAAACTTAATTAAAGTAAAACAGAAATAAAATTTTGTTACCTACAGTACCGTTACATTGAATACAATGTGTGGTAGAGATTGACAAAAACATCGTAAGGAGAGACGGCCTTAGATTCCAATTCATTACTATTACTTCTCGAAACGACCTAATAGTTAAGTATATCTTAAGAAACTTTATCAACCATAACCATTAAAAGTAACATCCCTTTTATCTTTAGGTGTTTTTAATGCTTCGTCTTAATTTACTGCGGCACATGAGAGTAATTGAATGCTAGCTAGAGCGGGCCGCTCGGATTCCGCAGGCGTCGCGGGCCCCGCGGCCCGCAGCCCGCCCGCCGCGGGCCGCAGTTAACCGCCGCTTTACGGCCATACACAACATAAACTGGGCTGTTACTAATAAAAATGGAAGCCATATCCGTGTAAGTGTCGCTCTATCTAATCACGGCTAATTAGAAAGTTTAAGAGCTCCAGTTTCGAGAGCAACATTCTGCCCCCTGTTTGTTTCTAAAGTGACGAAGAAACTCGTGAAAGGCAATAAGATAATGACAACTCCCACTTAACGACTAAAGGACGCGCTGATCTCGCTAAAGCTTCTTCAGCAGACAATTTGAGCCGAATTCAACAAAAAAACAGTCTACGACACGGCTTGGATATTCTCCAAACGGATGTGCTTGCGTGCACAAAACGCGGCGAACGAATCAATGATTCGGGCCGAAGCGGCGGAGTGCGGCCCGGCCCGGCCCGGCCCGCAAGCCGCCACATAATCGGCACTATTTACTTGCGGGCCGAGGGAGGCCGAAACAAATTTCCGCGGGGCTCTAACGACGCCGACCGTCATTTAATCAGACTGAAGTGTTGATGCGATAGCCGCAGCGGACGTTTTCGCCGGGAACACGTATCGGAATCTATCAAATGATTCCCCCATCCCCCAACCCCCTCCGCCTCGTGCACCGAGCGTGATGGAGCTAGACGCTCGGCCATCTGGATCTGAAGACCGGAAATAACCGGCCCGCGCCGGACATATCCGGATTTTTTCGGTTTAGTGCGCCCCGGGTAATGTAAGTGTTATCTCTATGAGACGCTGCGTCTCAACTCTCCTAGCTCTCTCTAGTAGAGTTTATGTAGCGGAAAAGTTACCCTTCTACTTATCAAGTTACGCAAAAGTTAAGTGGGTTTCTTATTAGGTTTCGAGGACTTCTTTGCCGCCTTGTTACTTTGTACTTTGTAACTTCATCTGTTCTTATCTTGTTAAAGCTTTTACCTGCATTAAATGTTTAAAGAGCGAATTAAATTAGTTAAGTAGATATGAATGTACACGGGCAGTCCGGTCGGCAGCGTCTGATAGCATCGAGGGGATTATTGCAGTGGCTGGCCATGACAGCTCCTCTGATTGGTTGTCACTTGTCACGTCGAATGCAGACATCTCCGGATTAGAAAACTCCACTTAAATTTTGTCATGGCAGATATCATGAAGGCAAAAAATGTGTTGGTATCTGTCAATTTGGCGCTGCACGTTTTGTAGGAGAATCTGATTAAGTATTCCATCGAGATTCTCAATGCTGTGGAAATGTGGGTACTATTGTATGTAGTGCGTTGACTGGGTCCCACAGGGCCCGCTCCGGTACTTGGTAGCCGTATTCATGCTTTTGCTCACGAAGGGCAAGGACTTCATCAGTAGCGCGGCCTCGTCCAGTCAATGAGCGAGTTACTGGAAGCCAGTAGTAGTGCCAGCGCTGGCGCAATTAAATATTGAAATTAGTGCGCGGAACGAGTTTTAATTAGAGACAGAGGGCTGCGGCCTGCGGAAGTAATGGGGCGGAGACACATCTGGCGCAGGTCAGTTTTTGGTTTTCCTAATTAAAGTAAAAAAATAATATATAGCAAAATGCCCAAATAATACCTTCTGGTTGTCTTATTTCATAACGCAACCGAGTTTTGTAACCAGTTGCGATAGAGGAATTTCTTTTATCGATTTGTAACCATCATCATCAACGGCGTGGTCGTGCGTTCTTCTATTTCCTTTACAAAACCTTTTGCTATGCGATATCACGAACGAAAAACACTATAAAAACTTGTTTTTCACTTATTCGTAGACGGGTTTCAGTTTTTTGGGCCATTCACCAACTGGACACGAGGGACTGGATACGCGCGTGTTCAGTTGGTGAAACTTGAAACAGATACGAATTGTTATTTCGTCAACTGGACACGCTAGGATTATTGCGCGCGTCCAGGCGCTCTATTTTTGATTCGCTCTCCTCGCTTTTAGCGTTCGATTCTACTGGTTTTCCCTCGACTCCGCATTTTTGAACCGCTCGACAGGCAATGAGTGGTATCGACCAATCGTCGCTTGGGACGAGCCGAGCGGTAGAATAAACGTCAAATGACATATGACAAAAGAAAAGAGACAACTATCACTGACACTTCACTTCAGTTCACTTTTTTCTAACAAAAGGCAAAGATAATATCATATACAGTCTCTATGGTTTCGACCATTACACTGAGCATTTTACGTTCCGCTTTACGTTTTGGTAATTACCGGTTTTTATTTTTTCTGCTTGAAACGGATAAAATTCTACATTTTTAATATTATTGGCAACACCGAACGCGAGCGAATCAAAAATGCAGAAAATCAACGTCGTGCGACTTGGAAGTCGAGTATGACTTATGTCGCATGCGACGATACAATTCCCTACGAGCGAATCAAAAATAGAGCTCCATATAGTGAAACATGAAATAAATCACTTTTTGGTATTCGTAAGAGTCCTACGTGTGCCACAGCCCTTACCCGCTCGTTAGGCTGAGTGCAGCGGTCACTCGATTAATTACTGAGACTTTAGCTGGTCCTGTGCGTCGCCGGCTACCCCCTGCCCCCCCCCCCCCCCCCTCCCCCCATAGTGACCAAACGCCAAACCAGAATAAACTAGGTTTACTTGGACAAAGTCAAATTCAATTTTTTTTATTGCATATTGTGTGCTTTTGGTAAAATACTTTAAGTCTAAGTTTTGTTGTAAGTCTAAGTTTTGCTGCCACTGTTTCATAAGTCTTAGCGCCGCCTGTAAAGAACAAACGACGCAACAAACTTCCGCAGCACGCATTATAAAATGAACTGTGTATAACAATACACAAAAGATTGTGCGAAGCTGAAGTAACAATAACATCTTTGTAATTCAAATTTTTGAATCATCATCATCAACAGCCTATTAACATGTCCCCACTGCTGGGGCTCAGGCCTACCCTAGAATATCAATTTCATCGTAATTCTTAAACTTTCTGTCCATCTTAATGAAGAAACTAGGTTTTCTACAAGAAAATAGCGGAAGAAGTGGACTGGTAGTTGACCTAGATGCTACTTTTGTAACGGATAAAGAACATAAATAACATATTTATGATTTTATGAATTACCATGACGGTAATAAATGTGTAGGTGACTGTTGCAATTAAAAAACAGTAGCTATAAATTAGGCTCGCCGTCCACTTGTAGAATCAGTTCCGTTTGCTATAAATACTGAGTCCGCCCACGCAGCTCGCGTGGTCAGAGTTAATTTAATTAAAAATGCTAATTCCGTGAAGTAACGGAACCCGCTCCGACTTGGAGATGAGCTTCCAGCCGATACATCTTGATTAAATGCACAGAACGAGGCCGGATGTCATTTAACTGATGCTGTTGAGATACGGAACGTTATCTTAATGGACTAGAAGTGGACGTCACAAAGCAGTTGGTCGACGTCGCTACTTACCCGTAGATACAGAGCATATAGTTAACATCTCTTTGGTGCGTGCTCGCGGCCCCTTAAACAGGCGTAAAAGAAGCATTCTATGGGTGTCAAAATCGTGTCAAATGTATGACAATACTGTGACTCACTCACACATTCTCATTTTCAAACTCCATATAAATTTGTATTAGCAACCTCCTCCCGCTACTCCGCTTCCTTTGTCCGCACCCCCCTCTGTAAGTGACATCATTGGTTCCCATACTAAATATGCAAGATGCAGTCTCCATAGGGAACGCGCGCGCCAGCAAAGAGATTCGAACCTTCCTGATATAGAGTGAACTGTAGCATTCACTGTTGAAATATCAGAAGGCACTGTTAGTATAATAGGAGCATAACGTCCTGTAATCGAAGAAGAATCAAAAACTCTTAATAGAGACTCAACAGCGCCACATAAAGCTTGATTTTGCTTGAAACTGCATAATAAAGAGTTTGAAGCAAACGAACTTTCGCACATAGCGAATCCAAAATGGCTTCCCAAAGAAAACAAAGTTCAAACAGAGACGTCACGTAATGTGTTTACACAACCCGAGTCAATTATCTCGAGCAAACAGCGAGTCAATCCGGGCGCTCATTAATTGTGCAGGGGCCTTTACCAGCCTTTACGCAGCCGATAATGTTGACGACCCTCGGCCATCAGGCAGGGGGCTTTATGTCTTGTTTGGGGAACTTCCCCGATTATTTGCCAATCGACGGATCTCATTCGCTCCAATGTCGTTTGTCTTAAGTTTATCGTTTAGAGGAGATGTCCAAGAAAATATTATTATGTCGGTAGATATCATACATATGCCTGCGGAATGATATTGATGGGAAAATGTCATTTTAGATTGAAATTTTTTTAGAATTTCAAGTATATTCATTCTGCTCAGTGATTTTGAAGAAAACTTACGAACATATTATTGTTCACACATTTGGCCCATTTTTTAAAGTGACGCATGAACTTTTTCAATATGAAGGTGAAATTTTATAAGTGAACCGAATAAATAAAACCATTATTGAGTTTCGGATGTGAGATATGGCAGTTGATAATTCCACTCAAAATTAAAAAGATTGCTATCCAACCTGTTACACGAGTAGCTAGCATAAAGAAACTTAAATTGTAATCGCGAGCATTGTAAGAGACATCAGCTGTTGGCTACTACAGGCTGATTTGATAAGTATTGTATTGTAATACTGCCTTCATTGGGTCGTCGGGCGTCATCAACTCATGATCTTCATGTCAACAAGATCATGTATGTCATTATTGGTGTGGCTCAGGGTATTAACGCATCTGTATCTCTGCATCTGTCCAAAATCTCCAGCATCCATGGGCGACAGTATGGACATGTGGGCTGTTTGCTTGTGCGTTGGTCGCCTGATCATCTTGTTTAGTAAACAATGTCAGTTGCATAAGACTTGATGCATTTTCTACTGCGACAATCAATGTCAATCCATTGTCGTGTCAAGTTTCGTACAACAGTTGTAACGTGATACAGCGTCGCCCTCGTGAATGTGCATCTCATAACGTGGTTCGCGACGCTCGCTGGTTCAGGTTACGCGGTTTCTATAATGGTTCCTTATTCATGTCCATTGCATCTTTCTTTTTTAAAGACCTATTTCACAGTACATCTTTTAGTGTAGAGTTTCTGGGAACATAAGTATTGTAATGTGCATTTTATTCTGTGGTTTTGTTTGTATTCGTAATGTAATCTGAAATACATTCATTTATATACTTATTTTCATTTTTCTTTATCGTTTTATCATTTGTGGACTGTGTACTTGGACTTTATGTGCGCCTTAGTTTTTTAGGGTTCCCATAGTTCGACGAGGAACCCTTATAAAATCGTCCAGTGGTGTTGTCGCTCTCCACGGGTCATAGTCTCGGGTGTCCTGTGATGAATACTTTTAGAGTTATGGAGGGAAAGCTCTTAAATGCGGAACCCTACACTATGCGTGGTCCTACACACACTTGACCGCTTTTTCTTTCTCAAGCTTTATTCACAATTCGAGTTGTGACTTGAGACGATTCAAGATTCTCATCGCAAAATAACGCATCGTCTCCCATCGTGTCTGCGTCTCAACTTATTTTAAAGATAATTTGAATGTCTCTTCAGATCCACAACAAAAATAAAAGCTACTTTTATATTGTCTTGTCTCTCGTCCAGATTAGGTCTCAAGGAATAAGATATCTTACAATCTCGCGAGGAGTGGGTGGAGCCGCATAAGTTACCTATAAAACTTGATATTGTATGCATTTTATTGTTGACTTTAGGTATTTTATCCCAACGGCTTTGTGGAGTTAATAATAATAACTTGGCTTTTTATGAACTGTAAGGAACATCACTATAATATGAACAATATGAATAATATATGATATATAATATGAATATGACATAGGTAACTCAATATTCAAATAATTAAAATAGTTATTTGTTATTTCGCTCGTGGTTCAAAGATAGAATCCTGAGCGTAGCGAGGGTTTCAAGGTACGAGACATAAAATAAAATAATTTTGCGCAACACTCAATTTTCACCTCACTACAGCGAGGAAAATACCAGGTGAATTGAATCCTTTCGTCGGTTTAGAACCACAAATAATAATAACCACAATTAGAATTGACCACTTCTTTAAATGTCCACCTTCTACAAATTAGAAGAAAAGTTTTAAAAAGTTTTTTTCCAGGTGCAGTTTTCCACGCAGATTTCGAATGAGAAAGTATACCCTTCCGAGCTTGTGAGGTGAAAAACTCAATTATTTCGCAGAATTCGAATTGCAAGCCCTGAAATCATAAATTTGTCATTGTAGACATCCCGATCGGGCATTCATGTGTTTCGAGACTTTGGTTCTCTGAGTCACAAGTATTCACCACGAGCGTGCCGAGGTTCCCGTAGGTACAACACCCGTCGCCATTATTATTCCAAACAAAAAACTAAGTTCAGAAATCCATCAAAGTGTCATCAGCAAACTTCTCGCGACACGTGTACCGTACAAGGGCGTTTCCGAACGGAGGCGTCTCGAAAAAAACTTAAATAGGTGTCGGTGGAGTTTGTATGGAGTTTGTATGAAGTTGTATGAAGTTGTATGAAGTCGTGTTTGCGGATGCGGACGTGAATCGATTACAAACGTGACGTGTCCGTTTAATGCTTTTTGTTTTCGTGTTATATACGTCGTTAACTTCTTAGCGAACGTTCTGTTTATAATTATTGACCGAGCGAGCGAAGCGTCTACGTTTCGAGACTGGCCAAAAATGCTCTTGTCCGTCTGTCTGTCTGTCTGTCTGTCTGTCTGTAATTCTCTACAGGTCGCATTTTTCAACCGATTTTGATGAAAATTTGGCATATGTATAAATTAATTAAACCTACAAAATGAGTAGAATAAAATTTTGAAAAACATTTTTTTTAGAGTACCTACCATACTCGCAAAGTGGGAGTGAACTTTTTTTTTCTTGTGAATCCCATAGTGTGGGATATCGTTGGATAGGTCTTTCAAAAATATTGCTGGTGTGTGAATGCCATTTTTTCGATTTAGGGATCCGTTGGCGAAATATTAAGCTTTAAAGCGGTAATTTTTGTTAGAGTCACGTGTCCCCCCCCCCCTGCCAGCTAAACGGTTGCTTCTGGAAATGTGAAAAAATTCATGGCAGTAGCATATATAACGTAGTTACAAGGAAAACTATTACGGCTAAGTAGGTTCTATTAGTTTTTGAGTAATAGTGGATCGACTTAAGAAAGTTGAAAAAATAAATTATGTTCATAGAACTGCATACGTAAAATGGAAAATTATTTTTTTCCGCGTGATATCCATGGTGTGGGGTATCGTTGGATGGGTCTTTCAAAAATATCGCGGGTGTGTGATAAACATTTTTCGATTCAGGGATCCGTTTGCGAAATATTAAGCTTTAAAGTGCTAATTTTTGTCACTTTAGTAGGTACTTTTTCTGTTTCCAAAGTTGACTTTTGTTGGTTTCTTTTAGGTTTTGTTTATAAGGGCTGGCGAGGTCTACTGTTCTCACGGAACTACTAGTATAATTATTTACCGGTCTTACACACGAATAAGTTTTATTTACCTTGCCCGACGTTTCGACCAGGTTACACTGGCCGTGGTCACGAGCTGACTGGAGAGGCGAGCTGTCATTGTTGATCGCTGTGAGTAGTTTCTGAAACTACCCTCTGCTGATCTTGTATTATTGGAAAGTCCCGGCACACAACACTTACGGTATCCGCGGGTGTATTCGACGATAAGTCACGAGATTAAGTCACGAGTAAATAAAACTTATTCGTGTGTAAGACCCGTAAATTATTATATAATTATGAATACAAAGCGCGAAAGTCTAAAATGTACTAACGTTCTGTTTGTTTCACAAACTGAGAAAATCTATAGCTGTCTTAATGTTTAGATACTTATAATACCTACTGACTTGTGAACATGTTGCTTAATTTATAAACTGTTAGTTTTCTGAATAAATATAAAAATACTAATAATATAATATATACTCATAATTTATTTTTAAGTTTAGTTTTAGTTTTATATAATAAGTTTTTTATTGTTATCCTATATTTATTTATTAAAAACTAATTACGTAAGTAATATAAATAAGTTATAATTAAATCATTAATGTAAAAATACTGAACAAATTTTACATTTTATAATTATACCAGTAAAATAAAGGTCAAATCTGTAATGAGATGACAATGCTTGTTATATCGAAACATGAACATCTAGTACGCGACGATCAACTACATAAGGTACAGACAACACAAAAACTCGTTTCAACAATTCCGCCCAAATAATATTCCCCGCTGGTACAGTTGAGGAAAGAAGTGGCGGCCGCTAAATCAGCGAGCCAGTAATTTTGGCGACCGCGCGATATTGTCCGGGAGACAAATTGTCACAACACGTGGCGCGCCAACTCGCGCCTCGTCCCTCACCGCCCCCCCCCCCCCCCCCCCCCCTCACTCCCGGTAACAAGCTTTCATTAGCTTTATTAGCTCCATGAAACATTATTTGTAAAGAGAATTTTTTAAACTAAATAATATCTTGTTTTTACAATTTGACACTTTTTTGGTTTTCCATGATATCTGTCAGTTCTATAAGTTAGATCTATGGAAATCTTTCTCTGTTGCCGGAGAGGTTCCTTTTTCCATACATAATTATCTTAAGGCTATATCCCTGTCGGGATAGGCAGAAAGAACGTAGCGCCTCACACGCAGTCTCACACGCTCGCCGCGGGATAATACGTAATAGTTATGTCATGCTATTATCACCTTAATGCAAATGTTTTGAGAAATACATTTGAAATTACAACAGTAATCGAGACTAAAGTCTTATAATGACTAATAGATATTCTGTAAAAAATAGTACATTGTTAACCTAGGTGTGAAAGTAACTTATTTAAGTCCCGAGACGGGGTTTGGCGCCCGACGCGTAGCGAGGGCGCCAATAGTTCGAGGGACCTCTAAATAAGTCTTGAACCCGAGGGAAACACTGTGCTTTTCATTAAGAATACACTGAAAGCAAAAACAAATACATAAAATGATTGTTAATACAAATCTCTGCTATAAATAAAATAAATAAAAAATAAAAAAGCCTTTTATTTCCAGTTTTTTAACTTAAAGAAAAAAAACATTTCGTAGGTACCTATCTATGTTATATATTAACCTAATTTTATTATAAAAAAAATAAAATTAAAAAAAACATTTATATTTTAAGTAGGTAGGTATTAATTTATTATTTCACTGGAACCCCTCTCAGGTAAAGGCCTCCTCCAAAGCTTTCCATTTCTCTCGGTCTTGGGCTATTTTTTGCCATTGTGGGCCAGCAATTTTTTTTATATCATCATCCCATCTAGTGAAGGGTCTTCCTCTATCTCGCTTACCCAATGGACCCTTCCATGTCGTAACTGTTTTTGTCCATCTTCGATCTTCAAGACGTGCTACATGACCCGCCCATTTCCACTTCAATTTTTGACTATGGCTGAGAGCATCTATTGCCTTTGTTTTAGATCTTATTTTAGTGTGTTTTATCTTCTGTATTTTTTTAATGTTTAACATACTGCGTTCCATTCCTCGCTGACATGTATTTATTTTGTTTTTTATTTTGTTGGTGAATTTCCATGTTTGACACGCGTACGTTAGGCAGGGAATGAGGCAAGAGTCCATGACCCTTTTCTTTAACTTGATAGGCATTTCGCTTTTAAATACTTCCTTGTAACTCCAATATTTATTCCAAGTGTGTTTGACTCTTCTCTCTACCTCTAGTTCATTTCTGTCTCTGTTGAATCCAATTTGTTTTCCTAAATATACATATTGATCTACATATTCTAATCGGTCATTTCCGATTGTTATTATTGATTTTCTAGAGTTGGTTATGACTTTGGTCTTTGTGATGTTCATTTCTAAACCCACTTGTCTGCTTGCTTTGTGTAGAGTATCTATCATGTATTGTAGTTGTAGACTCGATTCCGATAGCAAAACCAAGTCGTCTGCAAATCTTAAGTGGTTTAGGTATTTACCTTGGATATACAAACCTCGGTTTTTCCAATCTAATTTGCTTATGATGGATTCTAGGATCGCAATAAAGATTTTTGGGGATAAAGGGTCGCCTTGTCTAACTCCTCTCTTGACTGGAAAGCTTGGGCCTACAGTTTCCAGTTTGACTCTACTTGAACTGTTTCTGTATAGATGTTTGAGTATTGTTATGTATTTTTGCTCTACATTTTGGGTCTTTAGAGTGTCCCATATACTTTCGTGTGAGATCGTGTCGAAAGCTTTTTGGTAATCAATAAATGTGATGTAGAGTGGTCTCTGTTGTTCTTGGTATTTTTCAATTATCAGTTCTAATGTATGGATGTGGTCTATGGTAGAAAAATTCTTTCTAAATCTAGCTTGTTCAATAGGTTGATTTTTTTCTAATGTTGTACTTATTCTTTGATTTATTATTGTAGAGAAAAGTTTATATATACTTGGCAAAAGGCTTATCGGCCGGTAGTTGCTGATGTCTTTTGGGTCTCCCTTCTTGTATAGCAAAATAATATTAGATTCAGACCATTGAGATGGTGTGATGCCGGTTTCGAATATCAAGTTAAATAACTTTGTTAATGGAGCAGCTAGTGTGAAGCATGCGATTTTTATGGCGTCGTTAGTAATGTTATCTGATCCTGGGCTTTTATCTGGTTTCAGTCTTTTTATTGTTTCAATAATTTCTGTACAATCTATTGGTTCTATGTGGGATTTCGGTGTCTCGAATCCGATGTCTTCATATTCATTATGGTTAGTGTCTCTGGCTAGGTCTGACGTACTATAAAGTTTTTTGTAAAAATTTGTTGCGATGTTTATTATATCTGTTCGGTTATATGTAGTTTTTCCTAATTCTTTCAGACCATCAATCCATGTTTTATTTGTCCGTAGTTCTTTGTATCCCTTTTTCAGACTTCCTTTTTGTTCTAGATGTTTTTGAATGGTATTACTTCTATGGGTCTTATAATCTTTTTTTATATATTTGCTTAACAGTTTGTATAGGGCTTTAAGTTCATTTTTCATTGCTCGCGTTTTATTTTTAGTTTTTTGTAGCTCTTGTCTTCGTTTTAGAAGTCTATCTGTATTTTCTGAAAGTACACTGCGGGCTTTTGTTGTTTTTGTATTTTTTGCGATTTGTAAGCTATCTGTAATATAATGTATAATTTTATCGTAGTAGTCTTGTACTGTCTCGTTAGGCTCAGAGTGGAGTAGAGCCATTTGAGTTTCCAAGTGCTCTTTAAATATTTGTATTTCTTCTTCATTTTTGAGTGTACTGTTTTGCTTATTTACAAACTTGGTTCTTGTTTTTACTGGTATTGTAAGTGATATTTTGGCTCTGAGCGGTCTGTGGTCTGATTTAAAATTAATACTTAGTGTCGTAATGTCTAGAAATAGATGAGGACGGTTGGATAGTATAAAATCTATTTCGTTTTTATATTGACCATTTGGAGACTGCCATGTCCACTTCCTTTTCTCTTTTTTCTTGTAAAAGGTGTTGATGATAGCTAGCTTGTTTTCCATGGCAAAGTCAATAAGTCTTTGACCTCGTGCGTTTCTTATTCCATACCCATACTGATTCATTACCAAGTGTTCACCTCTTTGTGGCGTACCAATTTTTGCATTGAAATCGCCCATTAAAATAAAATCTTCATATGCTTTATCAATTGCCTCATACATGGTATCATAGAAAATATTTATTTCTTCTTCGTTTGCTACTTCGGTAGGGGCATATATTTGTATGATGGTGATATTTTTTCCTGGTAATTTCAGATTAAGCAGAGCGACACGTTCAGAGATCCCAAGGTAACTTTCCACATATTGTTTCAGATATTTTTTTATCACAAAACCATATCTGCTATCTCGCCATTACATGCTATGCCATTATCAATCTCTGCTATACAGAAGTATAAACAAAACTCTACAATTTGAAAAAACAAATGAAGATCGGATTGCCGCTTTCCCGTCTACTTTGTTTTTTTTTCTGTGACTGGCCAGTTATTCTGCCATTATTTTTCATTACCATCATTGAAAATATGGTAAATATTTTGCCCAAATCTATGTTATTTTAAAGAAATAGTTGACAGTAATATTTATAATAAAGTAATTTAAAAATATATATTCTTTAATTATTACATAACTTTATGTTATTTCAATTTTACATCGCGCTGTAATTGAGTGGCTGTATAGACAGTTGGAACATGGTCCAATAGAAATGTCAATATAGTACTAGTTTTTTTTAAATAATTTGACAGCTGTCAGTTGAAAGCGTTTCTCCCTAGGGCTGAGATGTATTACTTTCAACCCGCTCCTCAGGCAACTTCAGACCTACTTTCAGAGTATGAGTAATGAAAAACTGGTTTTCATACGAATAAACCACAGTGTCTAACTCATCAACAGCATCGGGACAATGAATCTCTCTCAGCCAAAAGCCAAGGCTCGCGTGGAAAAAGTTGCATTTTATCGCGTTATATGAAAGTTGGCGGCGAGTCGGCAGGTGCGGGTTATGGGCGAGACTCGCGACTCGGCTCGCGCAACTCGCACTTTTTCCCCCGAGTGTCCCCTTCATGAATATTTCTCGGGTCGAGTTGGCAACTTAAATCTGTGGACTGAACGTGGCTGAAGTTTAGTTTAAACTTCCAAATGTTAGGAAACGTGCTTGTCGATACTGCTTGAAGAAATACATAGGGCTTTGTTGAAAATTCTAGAAGGTATAACGAAGTTCTTTGAAGGATATCATGATCCGCAATGCGGAGATCCGACAAAGAACTAAAGTCACCGAAATAGCCGAAAGATTAGCAAGCTGAAGTGGCATTGAACACGCCGCGTGGGCGCCGACAGCTGGGGCTCATTGGAGAAGGCCTATATCCAACAGTGGACATCGATGTCAAAACATTAAGAGTCTACAACTGAGAATCGAGTTCAAGTTATATGCAATCACTGATCAAAGAAAGAGATCCAACCATGACAATTCTGAACGATATAACCAACTCCAAACCATAACAGTTATGTTGTATGTACACGTTTGGCAAACCTCGGCAAACGCAATCGTGTGGAGCAGGGGATTGGCTTGCGTTTGAAATGTATGCCAAACGTATACCTCACCTCGTATATGCCTCTTAACGTTTTTGGTTATGGTTTGGATTTGGTAATATAGTTCAGAACTAGCGCGATTGGCTCCCAGATCTCATTCGTCGACCAAACCAAAAACATTGACAAAACAATTGAACGTGACAAAAAATCACAAATCAAAGAACAGATCCCATACGTCAACTAATACTAGAAATGACGTCTTCTTTATACGACAGCGGTTGCCATTTAGTTAAAGCATACAGCACTTTAACAAAGCGCAACTTTATTCAAGTAATTTACTGTAAAATAACACCCAGTCTGGCGAAAGCATAACGCCGGGGTAGTCGGCGCTAGCGCTGGCGCTAGCTGGGAGCAGCAAATGGCTGCAATTCAAACCTTTTTGCTGCTAAACAGATTGGATTGCAGCTGACGGCGAGTTTTACGGGAATCGAGCACAATGCACTCTGGTCTAAACCATGAATCTGCATAAAATAATGCTGTTTATCCCAAAAATGCTGCGATCGCAATGTAATAAAATGGAATGTGTTCTTTTTTAGCAAAAATAAATATCTTGTTTTTCTCAAAAATCAGTATGATATATTCTTTATTTATGTTACCTTAGTTATTTAATCTCAAGTAGTTAAATGTGTCTCGAAAGATGATTCTTTATTCTTTCGAAACCAGTTTCGAAAACTGTCATATTTTTCTTGTTAGTCAACCTATTTTCGGAAAAATAATTCGGTTTTGATACTCTGATTTCGAAAGTGGCCAAAGTACATAATAAAACCTCCAGCGTCTCCATACATCAAAATAATCCGTCTGTTTAACTGTACATAATTGAACAAACCGTGACAGCGTGTCGGATGGTATCTCGGCGGCGCTCCGTCCCGCCCGAGCCGTGTCGGGAATGAACCTGCGACCCCGCGCGGGGGGTCCGGACCCTCCCCCGCCGCGCCGCGGGGGGCACACCCAAATTGAATTAGGAAAAAATCAATGGCAACGCGTTTATTGCGAGATTCGACGCGCTATATCGTGCTCTGAAAAGGCAGTCACAATATTTCTGGATACATTCGGACTTCTATGAAAGTACTTTGAAGCATCATCAAATTGACTTTGATTTCATTTACTTACCTATAGTACTTTTTTTTGACTGGCCTGTTGGCGCAGTGGTAGTGACCCTGCCTACTGCGCCAAAGGTCGTGGGAGCGTACCTGTTGGTTCTCGGATTCTGTGTGTTTGTATGTATGTAAGTATTTCATCAGCAGCCTATTAAATGTCCCCACTGCTGGGGCTCAGGCCTACCCTCTCAACGAGGGTGTTCGGCCTATATAGTCCACCGCGCTAGCCCAGTGCGGGTTGGTGGACTTCACATGCGCCTAAGAATGTGTATTATTAGTAGAATGTAAGTATTTATTTAAAAGTATTTAAGTAAGTTTATCAGTTTTTGAATACCCAATTTACAAGCTTAGGCTTAGTTTGGGACTGAACAGCCGTGTGTAAATTTGTCCAAACATTATTTTTATTGTCCAAACATTATTATTATTGTCCAAACATTATTATTATTGTTCAAACATTATTTTTATTGTACACACAATAATCGTTATGAAACATACAAATTGTTATACAAACCGGAATTTTTTCTCAACCTAAATTCCAACTCTAACCAAAATACGGCTAACGGATTTATAAATCATAAACAGCTTCCTTGTATAAAAGCTACCTCGTCGGTACCTACTACCTACCTACGTACGAGCTGCACATTTTCACACGAGCATTTCCAATAAACAACGTCACGCTCCGCCCGGATTTCCTTTAAACATATGCAAAATTTCCACTTGAAAAATAGACCGGGCGCGGATCCAATCTCTACCCGAACGAGCTTCCCATCATTTAGCTGAAAAATGGGGCGAAGCACCCTCCCCGGCGCGGGCGCCCTACGCGCCGCCACATATACAATAATATCGGTTTCGGCCGGAAAATAGCTGATAAAAGTTCCTACCAATAGATACTATCTGCTTCGCCTTGACAATGACGCGTAGTCCAGGAGCCACAAGAGTTTTTTGTCGTCCAATCCAATCAACAGCCGATTAGAATGTCCCCCCTGTTTGCGTTCGGGCTATTAGTCCACCACGGTAGACCAGTGCGGGTCGGTGGACTACACATGCACTCAAAAACTCCTTAGGCGTATGCAGTTTTCCTCACGATGAAAACATACACCGTTTGAGAACAGTCAGTAAATGTATTTTGAGAGGAACTCATTGGCACGGCGGGGATCGAGCTCGGACCTCTCGACATGACAGTCCGTGTTCTCCCCACCGCGCCACTGACAATCAGAATCAAATCAAACTATTACGATTACGATCAACTTACGTGTTAAGTACCTATCAATCACTTATCATTATCACCTAAATCCAAGTAGGTTTGTATGAAGATAGGTACAAATTCCAATTTTTTTTTAAATTATGGCGATTTATGATCGTGATAGAAAGATACGTGCTTAAACCTTTAAATTGTTATTCTTGTGCCCTTCGATTATCTCTCGTTTGAGAAGAATACACTTTAACTAAATCCCGGGGTTAAAAAAGGTCCAAATAAAACAGAGCCGAGTGCCAGCATTACGAAGCGCATTAAACAAGTAGGCTCTTTACGATGCCAACTCTTCTTGATTATAAATCCATTAACAAATTAAAATACCCATTTTGGATTTGGCTCCCGGCCTAAATATATACGTTCCGTATGAGTAACTTTCGTTAAAAACAAGGGGTGTAGTGCGGGAGCCGGACGCAATATCGTAACTCGGACCGTTCACTACTTGCCCCATTTATTTTGTTAAGATGCAATAATTCCTTGCTTCTTTTGTTGTCTTTTTGCACTGTATTGTTCCCGCAACAGACGACTGCGGCATCACTTTTATTGCGACGTTAAATTTGGCGGCGGCTCCCGTGCTACGAATTGATGACGTCATGGTTTCATGCAGATAGAACGTAAAGTTTTATTGGCGGTGAAAAGTGGGCGATAAAATGCGTTGAAAGCGCAGTTAGTGCTTCAGCTGCAGTGGACTGGCCTTTGTCCTGAAGTAAAAGTTCAACGAAAACTGGTCGTGTATTTCGTGAGGTTACAGGAATCATTTTCTGAGGATTGTATGTAGATATATGAATTTCTATGATATATGAGCTATGCTCGGAGTTTCCCTGCGAGATCGAATCAGAAATGAGGAGATCCGCAGGAGAACCAAGGTCACCGACATAGCTCAAAGAATTGCGAAGCTAAAGTAGCAGTGGGCTGGGCACATCGTTCGTAGAACTGA
Source organism: Metalampra italica (assembly GCA_949699065.1). Lineage (NCBI taxonomy): Eukaryota > Metazoa > Arthropoda > Insecta > Lepidoptera > Oecophoridae > Metalampra > Metalampra italica. The sequence goes on along the minus strand of OX452977.1, from coordinate 11,671,392 downwards.
CGGCCGTTGGGGCAGAAAGGTTCTCGAGTGGCGACCACGTATCGGAAGACGCAGCGCAGGCCTCCCACAAGGTGGACCGACGATCTGGTGAAGGTCGCGGGACCCGGCTGGATGAGGTTAGCGCAGGACCGGTCGTCGTGGAGATCCTTGGGGGAGGCCTTTGTCCAGCAGTGGACGTCTACAGGCTGATATGATGATGATGATATGAATTTCTATTTCGTTATCAGTTTTCATCATCAGTTATCAGGAGTCTCCATAATAACGTAATGTGTGATTGTTGATTTTAAAACTTTTTATTGAATTTTTTTTTCGAGGTAGATTCATAATGTTTATTGTCGATAACGTTTTTTTTATGTAACATTGTTATTATTTTAATTATTTAATTCATTTCAGGTTACAGGTACCTACATACTTTCAATATCTATCTAACTGAATAATAATATGTTTATTATATAGATAGATAGTCAAAAACATAACCCTCCTTTTTCCGTAGTCGGGTGAAAAGCGGGAGAAATTTTAGAAACAGCATCGATATAAATATTATGTTCCACTCCAAATAACTTCATCGTCCCATCGGGTTACGCCGACTCCAAAATATTCGCTAAAAGGGTATCCGGTCTGCGGGTCCCTGAAACTGTGAACCAACGTCCCCCTCTGTAATTTAGCGTCAACTAGGCGACGGGCAAGTGTGAGTCGACGTTTATGGCCGCCTGGTTTATTGGACGATATATCCTGGGACCCTTGCTGCCCTGGTGCCTGCTCCCTGCGGCACTACAGCGCTTGCAAAATTAAAGCTAAAATCCTATACGCAGCAACATTTTAAAACAAACGTGGTAACTTTGAAACCTTGTTTCTCCACCAGGGATTGATCTGATGATGGCCATCCAGAGAGTGAATGGAGGTGGTCCATACCGACACACACTCGATGGATCGTTTCGACAAGAGACCATGTTGACTAGGTACTTACTTTTAAGTTTTAACTAAATTTCGATACATTTTTATGCATTTCATGAGGAATCGTTAAGAGCCGTGGCAGCCCGGTTGGCTGTGCACTCGCCTCTCATTCATTAGGTCGTGGGTTCCAGCCTTGACCCGTACCGATGAGCTTAAAGGATCTTTGCTACGGTTTATTATAATACTACACGCTTTTCGGGGAAGAAAATATCATGAGGAAACCTGCCTACGCCAAAGATTAGAATTTCTATTCTAAGGTGCATGTGAAGTCACCAAAAAACGGATTGGGGCACCGTTGGTGGACAGCAGATCCTGTAGGGTTGAGGAGTCGCCAGGTATTCAGGGCCCCTGATAAGATAAGAAGCGGTAGTTTTCTCGGAGTATGATTTACATTTTGGAAGTAATGCGGATAATTATAATTGAAAGTTGTTTTTACAACATTATATTTATTAAACGGTATGTAAGTGAAGTATATGATTTAAATATCAATCCTGGTCTCCCAACTATCTTCACATCTACTTACTAACTAGTGGTTCTGTGAGAACAGTAGACCTCGCCAGCCCTTATAAACCAAATTTAAAAGAAACGAATTAACGAACAGAAGTCAACTTTGCAGTTGGAGATTATGTACTAAAGTGAAAACATTTTTCGATTTAGGGATCCCTAAATCGAAAAATGTTTTCCACGCGCCCGCGATATTTTTGAAAGACCTATCCAACGATATCCCATACTGTTGAATTCACAAGAAAAAAAAGTTCACTCCCACTTTGCGAGTATGGTAGGTACTCTAAAAAATGTTTTTCAAATTTTTTTTTCTACTCATTTTGTCGGCTTGATTAATTTATACCTATGCCAAATTTTCGTCAAAATGGGTTAAAAAATGCGACCTGTAGAGAATTACAGACAGAAAGACAGATGGACAGACGGACAATAGCATTTTTGGCCAATCTCGAAACGGAGACGCTTCGTTCGCTTCGCTCGCTCGGTCAATTAATGACTTCAAAAAAAACTGCAAGCACTATTTTGGTGTCGATTCCAATAAAGTGCTTGATAAAGCCCTGAAACCGCTGTTGTGTCAGAAGTCCCTCATAAAATAAAAAAATATGTGTGATATTGGTTTAGGATCCGGATAATGTTCCGAGTTCCGTATGATAGCTATTGGTAGGTTTTTAGATGAAATCTCATTGTATTCTTTCTGATCTGACTTTAAGTCAATATTATTTATACCTTTGAAAATCTTGTAGGTATCTACGCGTAGCTATATATCATTTTTCCTGAACATATAACTTCAGTTAGGTACCTAAGGAAACTTGCAGATGTACGTTTTCCACGTTTATGGTAATAAAATAGTTAATCGTCTGCCCTTTATCACGGGTCTGTGATTTGTAACTACATACTTTCTTGGGAGATCCTTTTGTTTCGAATGCGAATATGGCCGGAAGGGAGAAAATAGTGAGCAAAATCACACTTTTTCCACCGAGTGAGGCAAGTGATTTGAATTTGGAATGTCGCAAATTGTCATCTCTCATGTATGTGCTACTGACTACAAAATTGGAAATATTTGAACTTCATTTTGTTATGACTTTGTTACAAAAAAAATTGAGAACAAGTCATTTCTAAGTTCGTATATATAATATAGTTCATTCGTTATCATTACCAAAATCTTTATTACGTTTATAAACTAAAATTGTAAGCCCTAAACTTGTTTGTTCATTACAAAAACTCATATTTCAGTTTCGTGTTACCCTTTAATATACATCACACCTGCACAACGTTTCCATTTACGGATCCCCAAAAAAGATAGTTTCATGGCTAAATAGGTTTCAGGAGATAGGCCTGTAATATATAGATTGATGTTTATGGCCACCCTGTATAGATTTATGGAGTATTGTGAACCTTTCGCAATTTAAACGATGGCTGGAGGGTGTCCCGGGGGTGAAGTCATATTTATGGCATAATTAAGCTGTAAAAAGCGTAGATATTCATATTGTTAGCACATTGTGTGGTGCGGAATACTCGTAATGTGGTATTATCGCACGTTAGAGAGGCCTGCGTTCAACAGGGGACGTTGTTAAGCTGAAGATGATAAGGTGGGAAGGGAATACAATGACTGTTAACCAAAGATTAAGTATAACTAAAAATCGACATAAATACATACTTTTTGAAATGAAATGAAAAATAATTTATTTGCCACATTTAAATTAGGTATAATTACTTATCGAAACCAAACAATAGAACGGTGAAGAAACAAAAATAATAGATGCAAAAACAGTTAAATTCAAAGAAAGTGAAATTATACCTATACAGATTGGCAAGATATAGCCTACAATTAATATAGGCTACCAACGCACTGCTGAAACCGCTTTAAGGCATGTAAAAGTTGAAATTTTGCTAAGAGGTACAGAAGAGGTGAAACAAGAAAGATTTTTTTTGTTCCATCCCTGAACGGCTGAAATATAACACGCACGAAGTCGCGGGCAACAGCTTGTAAGCGCCGAAATGTACGAAATGATACGACTTATGAATGCGTGCGATGCGAGCGGCGCGGGCGGGCTGAATGCTAACCGGCACTCGTTAGTGCCACAGAGAAAAAACGGGAAACGTAAAATTGCCATTGCTACTCATAGCAGAGCATTTCTCAAAAAAAATGACATAACACTTTTACTATCCCACTTTTCATACGACTTTCATGCTTTCATACGACAGTACGACACGAATACTTTTCTTCTATGAATTTGTGTTGATTTCGGGAATGTCAGGTCTCCAGGTCGAATGACTTTTAGGCAGATGATTAAAGTTTTAAATTGATTTTAATTGCAACTATATCATGTACAAGATGCAACAAGATGTATATAATGTAGGTAATCAAGTAATTATAGTCCATAGATAACGTATCATTGATTACGGTCGCACGTTCTTAATATTAAGCACTGACGATAGATGGAGTCTGTAGTACCACTACAAAATATAGATGGTGTTGTATTGAACAATTTGTATCAAAATATTTTGTCCAAAACGCCATTTTGTTGCGATATTTCCAAACAAGACTTTGCTATCGTAACAAGAAATTAACTTGCTCTTCATACTATTTTTGGGATAACTGAAAATTCTGAGAAAAGAGTTTTATCATAAAATGTTCACTATTTTCTTCGCACAGCATCATCAAAATGTTCTTTTAGCAAAATTAGTGATCTTAGCAGTTTAAAGCCGACGATATAAAAGATACCACTGCTCGAGCTATGCTCTTAAAACAAGAGTTATACGAGTATATTTGCGTGCCGACTTTTGTTCTCGGTGAAAATGACGAGAAACATAATCGTTAGCGCGACCGCATCCTGAACAGTTGCCGGTGCGGGGCTCGATGCGGAAGGAAGTTTTTAATCACTTTACTGTGTGCTCGCAGGCTAATGTGGCGTCTAACGTGTCTTTTAGCTAACAGCAACCACAGTTAAATTTTTGCTTGCGATTATTATTATTAGCCTTTTATTTAACGTATTTTTGTACATACACTATATCTTACTCTACAACATCGACACTTTTATCTGTTTGCCTATTTTTGTCAAAGACATCCTCCAACCACTATACCTCCGCTTTTCTGTTCGTCCTCTCACCTTTTAAACTGTCTCCTTCTTTTTCGTTTATTATAGGTATTTCGGGAACAAGTTCATCAGAGTTCTGACACATTTCTTCTTTCACCTTACTGTATGTCCTATCCATCTCCATTTTAGTTTCTTTATTTGCTTCAAATTAAGATGTATCAAAATATTGACCATAATCTCCTTTTTTCATAGCATTAATAAAAAAAACGCTTTTCTTGTCATCTATTGTCTTAGATTTAACCACTACTTGATATCGATCCGACGCGTGAAATTAATTAGGCAAACAAACAAACGTGGGGTTATTATTATTCACGCTAGCTTCTTGGGTAAAGGCAACATCTGCGTACACACCTTGAGGCTACAACTTGGGGCAACGGCGGCTTCGACAGAAGTGTTTGAACTTTGAACAACTGAGATATGGGGTAATATTACACTGAGGCTTTTATAATATAATCCTCTGGTTTGTTTCTGATTATAAAATGATACAGAGAATTTAGAATTGAAATTGTTGTACTACGATAGAGTGTGTCTGGTTTGCGAAGGGAAGAAATCGCTTAAGGCCTGCTTATGGCAACCCCGTATTTTTATTGTGCAAGAGTGTTGCCATAAAATGAATTGACTATAAATTGTGTTTTAATAGAATTGCTAAGGAATGAAATATTTGTCAATAAAGTAGGTAGCATATAATAGCATTTCAAAATATGAGATGCTCTAAATCATCATCATCATCATCAACAGCCTATTAATCTCCCCACTGCTGGGGCTCAGGCCTACCCTCTCAACGAGGGCGTGCGAGCTATAGTCCACCACGCTAGCCCAGTGCGGGTTGGTGGACTTCACATGCGCCTAAGAATTTCTTCTTCGGCGTATGCAGGTTTCCTCACGATGTTTTCCTTCACCGTTTGAGAGCCATTGGTATATGGCCCAACCGGGGATCGAACCTCGGACCTTTCGATATGATAGGTCGCGTCTTATCCCCGAGGCCACTGACGCTCTAAATATGGTCTCGAAACTAAAATCATGATAATTTTGTATACCCAGTCTCTTGTATTTTAGATCCGTCTGCAGATAAACTCGATCTACATGTGGACCTGCCTGTAGAGGATATATCAACTCGGGAATATTCGTACGCAAATTGCGGAAGGGTCTGGTTATGATTTCCCGCAGTCTGTCCAACTCGTTGTTTGGAGAGGGCGCCACCGGTCATTTGCAATTCAATACACAAGTAAATTAATCGCTTGTTATCCGGCGAGAGAGCAGAGTTGCGCGAGTTTCGGCAAGAATAATAACGCGTAAAAACAAACGCGGCGCCTGAACCGGGCTCCATTAATATGCATGGAATTAAACATAAGAAAAACGTTCTATTAGAAAAAATATAATAGTTATTTGTGTATGGCAAGTACCTTGTTGCATGTTAATTTGAAAAAACACATTAGACTAGGCTAGTTGGATAAGATCACAATAGTACATTGTGCAATAAGGGAAGTAAGTAGGATATTACTAACGAGAGTCTGTTAGAAGCTCGACGCCGAAGGCGGAGGGATTTTAATGGCTCGAGTTTGTAATACCCTTACTTCCCGTGATGCACACAATGTTTTTCATCACATTTGCGAGGAAATTAATACTTACGACACAAGGGAACAAATCTATTTTCTTTAGACTTTGCTGGTAACAAATTTTCACTAAGCAACTGAGCCGCATTCACTCTATCCGGAGGTGTTAATATTGTTGTTGCACTTTCAGACTCGGATTCTTCACATGACATAGACATATTTTAAGTTTGTTTCTCTCTTTATTTAAACTAATAGGTCACAACTACAGGTAGTTAATAAAATAGTTTTATTGTCAACTTTGTCAATGGAGCTTCAAGTTTTTTTCATATATAGTTTTACGGCCAATTGGAAACAAGTTCTTAAGCCCAAATCTTAGATCGTAGTTTATAATCACGAACACATAAAACCGCAGCACGGCCTCCAAGGCACAATCAGTGCCATTCGGTGGTCCACACTGCCACAGATAATGATAAAAAATGCATTTAGAAACTCCCAAAGGCGAGAGCCCATACAGCCAATTTTTATCGAGTTTCAAAATAAAATTCACTGAAATAATTGCAAAGTAAACTAAAACATTTTTAAAACACAAAAAATAATGCATTTAATTAAAGCGTAAATGTTTAAATTACCATTTGTAGAAGTTTCGAAGACATAAAAAGCCATGTTTGATTTAAAATCTCCTTAGTGTGGAATGTCATACCTGTTTGCTATAAAGTTCTTTGCCTTCGAGTGAACGCTATTTTTTAAAACTACACATTATAGTCCCTAGGGGTATAATATTGTACTGATTTTCATTACTCCCGCGGGTGTATATAGGCCATTGTGTTTCTGTATGCATGCATATAATAATCCACTTAACGAGCAAGTGTGATGAAAAGACTATTTCTAATTTACTTCCATCATAAACATCCTACCTAATAATGAGAGTACAGAGATCTAAAAGGCATATACATCCACGAATACCATTGACGTAGATTCATTTTGCTTGTCTGGAGACGAACAAGATGAAGAAGGAAAGTATGATACAAAAACAACTTTCATTCAGACAGCACAATAGAAACACAAAAAGACGCCAGAAAGATATTGAGTTTAATAATAGAGCAGTAAAAGCTGCTGCTTAAGACTGAAACACATAAACTTGAAAATAAGTATCCCACAAAGGAAGATGTCGAGACTCATTTCATGAAATTTTATAATGTTTCAGAAGTACTAACTCCGTGTTTTCAGAGTTCCGTTATACAATAAGGAAATGGACCGCACCGTTTCCTTATTTTTCGTAGTTATGAAATAAAACTATAAAGGAAATGCAGCAATGTTTCTTATTGGAATGAAGTCAAAGGTATACAACTGGCAAAATTGTGTGTGAAGCAGAAATTTATGCCTTCTATATTAATATCAGTATTTAAACGAACAATAAAAACCGCGTAGTGTCAGTTGTACCATTGAGTAGTACCATTGATGGTACAGGTGACACAACTTTTTATCCTTAGTACCATCAATGGTACTATTGACACTAATTTAGGATCTATAGTACCATTATGAATAGCTATGACACTATGGTTCGATGTAGAACTCATCAACATATACATTCACCTGAATATTTTCTGGACACAATAGTATGAAAGTTATTCCAATTGTAACGAATAAATAACCTACTGACGAAGAAAGGTTTTTAGGCTGTAACTTAAATTTTAGCAACGAGAAAGCTTCGAAGAAAGTAGATATTTTCTAAGCGCGCAGAGCAGAGTCGTAGATTTTTGGGGGTAGAAATGTATACAATTTGCAACTTTGTTCAGTTTTGCTAACAAAACAAGTCTCTATCAAAGGTCCGATTCGGTCTTATCTGTTCGTCACGGCATCGCCGCAGTGGCCGGTAGACACAAGAGGAATAAACCCAGTTCTCTATATGGAGCTAAGTTTACTCTCAGCAGTAAACTTTATACTGCGAATGTCGTTACTCTGGAATAGGGTGTCAATATGACTGGTCTGCATGCTGCCTTCACCATGCAGTAAACTACTCCACTGTTCGGGTCATAGTTTAAATCTTATATGTATTTCTTCAGCTAGCTATTAAATGTTAGTGGTATATGTTGATGGTAGTTTTTTTATTTATTTAGATAAGCGTTGTGGTTTTCGTCTGATGTTTAACTTAGGTCTTTATTATGTAAGAGAGTTTACAGACACTAATGGATTTTAGCTTTTGTGCTTTGTTGTTGTTACAATATGTAGAGTACCTACAAAGTTTGATTTATGGACCGGTAATTTACAATGTTTGTTTCAAAGACGCTTCAGGCGAAACATGCTTGCTTATATTTTGTTTTGTCAGGTAACGTGAAATAAATAAAAGGTGCTCAGATGAAACCGAAAAAAGGAAAAACTGTTTGCTTGTTTAAACATTTAAACGAATCAGACGTCATTTTTGTTTTAAAAAATCATAAAACGGGTTTGCTAAACTTTTCATGAGAGACTGGATGGAACCCGAAAGCCAGCGACGCGGGAAGATCAAATGGTGCCACATTTTGCCTTTGAATTTCTAAAAATATCCATATATTTTTCAATATGAAAACTGTACTCGTGTTTCAATTTAAATTTCATGCAAAAAGGACATTAGTTGTTATGCGACAGTGACTGGCCGATTATTGATCTGAGACTATGTATTCAGTGTCTGTGACCGAATTTTTAAACAAAACTCTTTTGGCGGGATCCGAAGTGTTATTTTCGTCTCTTCTATTTTATACAGTGTTTGTGTATATTTACGGGAAATTAAAATAAAAGCGTGGAACAACTCGTTCAGTAAAGTTACTATCGCTTTAGTGAGGATGTGAACCATAGTGAAAATCACCGACTAACTCCGGTTTTTGTTAATGATTATTTTAAATCTGCAATGGGCCGACTGTATCCAGGGCCAAAAAATCTATTAAGTATATAAAAAATATTTGACAAAATCGAACGAGCAGACTTAACTAAACTCTATAAACTAAACTCTATAAACTCTATAAACGAATTAATGATTGTTTTTAATGAGAACATACACAAAAATAGGATCTGTATGCATTGGCTCAAAACGCACCAGAGCGCGAATAAAAAATAGTTTATCTAGTGACATATTGAGATTGTTTTTATTAATTTTATTTTATTAATTTTAATTTTACAATTTTACTAATCTCAATTTTAATTATTTGCTATTGCATCATTTTATTATTAGGTACTTATTTTATTTTAGTTTGTGTGTATGCATAATAATATGTGATTGTAAATTTTCCTGAAATAAAGATTTATTTATTTATTTAACCACGTTTAAATTATTAATCAATCCACATTAACTGACTATAATGTCCGTGTTTGTGACAGCGTTTTCACACTAAGTCGAGTCGTAGCTCGTAGCTCATAAGTTTACTAAATTAGTATGCATTGTACTGTCCGTCGGTCGGCGGACTGTCCAGGGGGGGGGGGGGTCCAGCAGGGGGAGGAAGCTGTGGGCTTAACTAGGACAATGCACTTGTACGGGTGTTAATATTCGGGCGAGCGCTGGCGCGGGACTGGCATAATTACTCGCCTCCACTTGTCTCGTGTGTGACTTCAGATAAGGGCGGGTCTATATAAACATTTTACACTTCACCGCTTTTTACATGACAGGAATCAGAGAATACAAGGCGTAAGAATCAAAGGCATCTTTCTGACTTTTTGAGTTCTGGTCTTGGCACAAGAAGAAGAAAGTTGAAAGGTCAATGACGGGCGGAAGTTCTATTCTATTATTCTATTCTAATCACGTCTATAATTTGTGAATGAAATGCTCTTAAAAGTTACAGCGAACTAATCGTGCATTTAGTTAGAGGATACGGATTCTAAGATATATTACGGAGATATAAAAGAAACTCTTCACGATGAATGAAACAAAGTCCGTCAAACCAATTGATTTGAATTTCCCCTAGAAACTGCACCGAAGGAATATTGCATTAAATTCATAAAAACTTCCACTGAATTTTATACGTGCAGTAACCTCGTGATTTTTACAACTCATGTACCCAGCTTTACAACCGAAACTCAGAATGGCGTGGAACTAAGCTCGCTCTTAGAAACAGAAACCGCACCGATTCTAAACTCAACCCGCCAAGTTTAAGGTGTGTTTTCGTCTATTTGCTGGAAATTTAATTTAAAACCGCGGTGCGCACTTATATCTCGGGGGATTTAGCCTCAAATTGGATAGCGTTTCTACAAGTTCAGCATTTGCATAGGGACAAAAGAGGTGTAGCGCCGAACTGGTGGCAGACATCGTCGGCGTCCTCGCGGCCAGAACAAAGGCGGTATTTACGAGATCTTAGCTGCCAAGTATTATTTTGGTTACACCAAACACTTACCACTGAGGTTCTAGTACTGTTAATGCCATTGATAAGGGCCAAACATTTATATTTGTGTTTCATGGTGGTCATTCCATAACCTTATAAGATTATACCAATGCTAAACTAGCGTGTTTACCTTGATTAGCAGATGAGGTTGATCAGGGTACTTAGTCAAATACAATGTTCTATAAGTTGAAGATGCTTTTAGAACAAGCAGAGCAGAAATTAATGTGCTACAAGATTACTAATACATTTGTCAATCATAACAGAGACGGCATTAAGGCAAGTAAGGTTTGAAACAAAGCAAAACATAACACCCCACTTTACTCTAATCACATTTTTCACATTTCGAAATCATTTTCGGCTAAGCACAAAATGATTTGATACATTCTCACGACAAAACCCACTCTAACCCTTGCTGTTTAAGCACATTTTCGCTGCACAACAATTATTTTGCAAAGAGTTGCACGCTGCGCACAGAGAAATATTGAAATGCGGGACGCATATTTACAAAATACAACCTTACGTTCTACAGTTACATCAGCCTCTATTTCTGTACTGCTAGGGTTTGATTTAGAAAGATTTTCGAGGATGTGTGGTGTAGTGTTTGTATGAATGCTCGTGACACGTGTCATCACGTTATTCAAGTCTTACGCGCTCCGAGCGAGAAATATTACTAATACATGTTCGTATGAGTTTCTGTCGTTCTGTCGCATGTGGAACTAATGTGGTCATGTCTGCTTGCAAATTCAATACAATGTTGTTTGTCACTTTACCTCTGAACAAATCATAATTATAACGTACCTACTGATGCCTAAATAGAGGTTCAAGAAAATACTAACCTCAATCAAAAGTTTCTCTAACATTAGCGAGTTTATTCCCACTATGATAAAAACCATTTTCATGAACACAAGGTGGATTCGTCGAAGAATTTTATTCTTCGAAAGACATGGAATTTAATGCATCTTCAACAAGAAGGTCTATTTCCTAATTGTCTTTTTCACTGGGAGTAACTTTCACGTTTATTCTTCTGTCGAGTTTTAATTGTTTTTCATCCAACAATAACCGGACTAATAAATTCACCGTCGGTAATCAAATCATCTGACGAGAAATGTAACAGACGTAAAAATAAAGCAGAAACGCAAACCCGATTCGCATGCAGCTCATGCAAAACGGGGTATGACATTTAGCATGTAATAAAACACGACGACATTATTAATGTATCGTGTAGGCAATACTAAACAGGGAGAGAGGAATTAAATCACAGCAAATGTCCTGTACCCCTATAAAGTAAAATAAACGAACCGCCACTAAATCTTGCAGCTGAGAAGTTGTGAAATATACTAGAATCGGAGGGAAATTCTTTACGAGTCGGATGTAAGTAGAGTCAATTTATATCTTGAATAAAGTTCCCGCATCCGAATATCGGTACACACGGGGAAGTTTATCGCGGAAGTTTGAATACCTATGTGGGTAGTTGGAAACTACTGCAGTAGGTTCGCAATGGGCGACGAAAACGCGGCGACTTGAAACAACAATTTTGAAAAACAGAATAAAAGAAAATGAATTGAAGGCAAAGTCGCCATCATTTGTCGATTTTAATAAAAGTCTCATTTGAATTTAGTTGAACCATTTTAATTATTGTGCCGATCTATGGTGCCCGCTGCAATTCGATGAGGATAGGTTTTACTGAAAAGTTTAGTGAATTAACTTTACTGCAAGAAATAAAAACGGCACGTGTTACATTAGAAATTTAGAATCAGTTGACGAGCACCAAGAGCGGCAGAGTGAATGGCCTGAACTTCATTGAATAATGAACCCATTGTCAAATGGGATGTCAACAATTTCGTCACTGACAAAGTAAAAGAAGAAAATCTTTACCTAAATTAGAAAAGAGTTCATGTATTTGAATCTATTGAAAATACTTTCAGTGTGTCAGAAACTTATTGAAATCTAGAGAAACTGACAACTGTCGAAGTAACAGAAAAGGTCTCAAGAGAAGAAAACTATAATAATATACCTGCAGCCCGCCCAGTGCATAATAGCTCCGCCGTACTTACAGACGGCTGCGGGCGTCATCTAACTGCATGGAACTAAACTGCTCCGTGTGCGGTCGACCGGCAGCTCCCGGACTACTCATGTTCGTCTATGCTCCTGGGCTACTGCCTCCAGATAGTTCAACCATAACTCTAACCTGAGGTTCAACGAGGATTCTAATTTTAACATTTTTGATACACAACACTCGCATACTTAAGCCAATTCAATAACAAGGAACCTTCATTGGATTTTTTCAAGTAGGTATTATGTTGTTTGAAATACTACGTGATATTCTGATGATGAAGTGGTGATGAATGTACGAATGACCATGCCGAGACAACTAATTGGAAACTCATTTTCAAAGTCAATTTATCTTACAGATCAGATTAAAGAGTATACATTAGGCTGTAAAATCAAAGATAATATTAAACATTTTCGTTTAACCATCTAGTTTTCGAGAAATAAAACCGTAGTCTAAATTAAGTTTAAAAACCCACATACTTCAATATAAATGCAAAATAAACTAATGATACGACGTATAAGCATGAACAAAATAACAGCCTAGTATCAGTAGTCCGATGATCGGACGATAACGTAACATAGTTTCAAGTGTTTTGATTTGATACAACAAAAAAAAAGAAAATGGTACAACCCTATAAATCATTCAATTGTTCGTGTAGAAAGACGTCTACAGACTCGTATTCCATGAGTCGACAGTTTTCATCTCGCAGCTCGCGGGGTCTTCCCCTGAATCACTGCACATTTTCATAATCCAAAAACAAAAGGCAATCATAAACGCCGTGCCCCTGGAGCGACGCCAAGGCAGCATCGCAATATTGCGGATAGATTTACTGCAAGGTGCACGACGCGCTGACAAATCACGATGAGACGCTATACAGTAGGGGATACGATACATCCGCGGAAATATACGATTAATACAAATAGTACTTTATTAAAGTCATCCAGGGTCTTTGTCGCTAGGGGGCAAATGTAGTTGACTGAAAACAGTCTGTACTGCTATGTTTTTAGAATGAATGACGTCTGGGGCCTTTAGAGAGTGAAAAGCACTTTCAGAGAGTACTGCACTTTCTAAAGTCACAGATGTCATTCATTCAAAACTTAACAGTAACGAGTAATTTTCAGTCGACTACATTTGCCCCCTAGCTACAAAGACCCCGGGTGACCTAACAAGATTCGAATACCTATAAAAAGTAAGAGTTGAAACGTTGAATTTAATAATAGAGGAAAGGGTAAATTTCTGAACGTTAGGGACAGACGACGGTTGCTCTGAGTAAAAAGTGCCGGTTTTTACGGAGAGCGACCGACGACGTGCGACTGACATGTTAGGAAGCGCACCCTGATGCTGTCAGGACAATGAAGTCAAACAAATGTGGGTGTAACGTTTGTTACATATACCCGGGAGTATCTATCTTCTTCATTTATATTGCGTGACGTCCGAATAGGGAATTTATGAAGGAATAAATCGGTATAATGTAAAGATAAAGATTCTCAGTAATCGATTGGTATTTTAGTGTAAATACCGGCAAGGAAGAACTCGACTCGCTTACACCAGATAGGCACGGAAATCGAAACAAATGTCTAACTAACATACCTAAACTAATAGACGCTCAATTAGAGTTTACTGTATCGTCGATTTGGATGAATATATTCGTACATTCGATAGGAATTCGAACCGCTCCTAAGTTAATGTTTAATGTTATAAATGTTTTTGTAGTCCAAAAATTGAATTGATTAAGGAAAACGTCTGAACGGATTTAGATGAAACTTGGTAAAGTGAAAAAGAAAAAGTCGTGGGGCGTTGCTAGTTGTTTCCGTATACAAAACCAAATTGTCGTATCATAAGATTTCCAAACGAAATATACTTATCTTCTTTAAGAATATCCGAAAATAATAGACCCGTATGATTTATTCTTGAGGAGTTAAGACTTCAGGGGTGGGCATCGTTGCGGATATCCGATAGCTCCGGTCGGTATCGGATGCGCCGCTGCGTCGCATCCCTACGGAGACGCACGGAGAGGGCTCTTATAAATTCATCTGTCAACGGGGAATAATGAGCCAACGAGTGAATGATTAGTCGGCTGACGTCACGGAGTGTTTTTTGTGAGATCTGGATTCCGTTAGAGGATTTTGGAAGGTTTTTTAACGCTATAATGGCTGTTTTATGGACACTGTGTTGAAGGAAAAAGTGATGTTACAGGAGATCAACGGATCTGATTAATTTGAAATTGAGCTGTTTGAAAAAGTTTTAGCACTACGGAGTACCGACTCATCTACCAGGTATTATTTATTACTTCCTCTTGCTTCCGGTTAAGAATACTCTCATTAAGTGGAGAAATAAGCACTTACTTAGAGTAAGGGTTAGTTTTTTGCATTAAACAGTAAAGTAACTATATCTTTATGTATATCCTTTAGAATGTGGCTGTCAAAATTTGAAAACTCCGCAGACTGTGGACGTCATTTTTTGATTTTCGAGAAATCACTCATACCTATATATATATATACGTGATAATAGCCTACAGCGACGACACCCGAACGGGTCGCCTCACAATCTGCTGACAATATTAATAAAACCCGATCGGGTGCTTTAACACTGAGGGATATTAATAGTAAAAATTGTAGTGCAATTTTTTTTATTGCTGCGTACGGGGGCAACAAGCAGGCGGGCCCCCTGATGTTAAGAGGTCACCGCCGCCCACAGACGCCTGCAACACCCGGGGGGTGCTGGTGCGGCGCCGGCCAAGGTTGAAGGGCTCTTTTGACGCTCTTCTTGAAGAACCCCATATCGTAGCGCTGTGGAAAAGCGTCAGAGGGAAAAGGGTCATTCCACATTTTGCACGTTATTTTATTAAGTACATGTAATAATCATGGTTTTAATATCAAAATAGTCTTTCACCGTTATGTATCTGTAAAAACTCAAAATATCACATGAAACTTTGTAATAATTACGTTGCATACTGTTCGCGTTGGTATTCATGAGGAGAGGATCCCAAATGAAAATCCACAAAACCATATTCCACACAAAACGTCCACAGACGTTAAATTACAAAATGAAACGTCGCGATTACTGTACGACTGTGCCCTTTCACAAATACCGATCCGGATATGGCCGGTTAGCCCCGGGCGTGGGATTAACCCCTTTATTTCTTTGTTTCTATGAATTTTATTAGGCATACAATTTTTTTTCCGTAAGCCCCTATCTCCTCCTGGTTAATTAAGAACATTAAAGGGGTTTAGAAAAAATTTTAATAAAAAAATATTAGAAATTACAATTAAAATTCAATCAAGAGGTATGTTAATTATAATGTCTTGATTAAATGTAAAGTCAGCGTTAAAAATAAGGGTTATTATTTTGCTTTATATTTATAAGTACCTATACTGATTGTACAGTGAATAAATATTTATAAATCAACGTACGAAACAATTAGAATATTGTCAACAATTTTTTGTTTTAAAAATAAGATTTCCCTTAGCTTATTGTCTACTCTTTATTACGCCTTCATTTGATATCCATGTCAAGGGAAATAAAAAGGTAATCCGCCATGTTGGATGGACCATAAAATTGAATAACTAAGTATGTTATGGTCGTAAGAACTAACAGTGGGTGCAAAATTTGATCATGATCAGATATCGAGAATAGGTGGATAATCTATCATGCTAATAGCTTGTAAAAACAAAATAACTAAAGACACAGCTATACTCACGAAACATCGTTATTACATTACCAAACTACCTCAATAAGAAAACACAAGACAATATACCAAAGAAAGTGAAACAAAGTAATAATCGCATAACGAAACTCCGGCAATAACGCGAGCGGGCGATATAACGCTCGACGAAACAATTACACGCGATACATCGCTCCCTGCTGCGGTGCGCACAATAACACTTAGGTGCGGACTCCACCAAAGCGGACACGTTCGGAGATTCTACACGTTTGGTGGATTTTAAGGCCTAGAATCCACCAAAGGTATCGATCAATCGAATTTCGTTGTAGCCTCTGAATCGCATCGGTGATGGCGAATACGATTTTTCCGCGATTATGCGCAAACGCAGCAGGTCTCTATTCGCAGTTCCATTGATAACGCTGTTATTTGACACTGGAATTCTTCAGGCATCTCATATCTTGGATCTCCTGCCGACTGGCTCAACATAATGAATTTTGACTTATCAGTTTTTACCTATTTATACTTAAACGCCATACGATTAAGGGCTTCTTTCACCACTTCCTGATATTGTTACAGATAGTAATCTTAGTGATAAACTAATCTATCAGATAAATCTGTGTGATAGACTATATAAAATATATAAGATATAGGCAATCAGATACCTGTGAAACAAAAAAATAAGCTATCTGTCAGATAACCTGTAGATAGGGTATCTGGGACTTTATCAGCAAGCGGTGTAAGAGGCCCTAAATAAATTAAGCAAATCGGTGAGATTTCGTCATTTTACGGTTCTAATAACGAAATGCTATTGGTCGATTCGAAGCACACATTTCCGCTTCGCTCAGCTGTGATGGAGACCGGGCCTCGTGCAGAGGCGAGTCGTAACTAAACTACTCCGCTGAGGGCCGCTCAATCTGTGGGAAATGGATAAAAGTTTCAATAGTCTATTGATTTTACTGTTCACATTGAACTAGCACAAATAACTTGAAATAAGTTACTTATTTAAAGAGCAGATTGAATTGAAAGTGAATATGAGGTTAAGTGTCTGAATGGGGAAGACACGGACGGAGGTCCGAGTTCGATCCCCGGACGTGCCACGCACCAATGGGGTTGCCTCGAAACTTAAGTCCATTTCTTGACTCCTGTCAAACGATGAAGGAAAACATCGTGAGGAAACCTCCATACACCGCCGATGAAGGAATTTTTATGCGCATGTGATGTTCACCGACCCGCACTGGGCTAGCGTGGTGGACTATAGCCTGTACGCCCTCGTTTAGCGGGCACAAATTTAATAGGCTGAAATGAGGAGAAGCATTTTTAAAATTATGCTCAAAACATTTCATTTGGAAGGGTGATGATATTCCATTGACGATTGACAAGTATCTTAAAATGAAGAGCAAGTATTTCACGCTGTACATTTTCGTAGGAATTCTAACACAATGTAATTTGTTCATAAACAAAGAAAAGAAAAAGTTTACTTACTTGTTTCCAGTTTTCCTGGAATACCCCGTGGTGCATTAACTTCAGATATCAAGTTTCCAATGGACTTTGCGCGTTCTAGTTCCAAGAAATTTCTGTGTTTGTATTTGAAGATACCTTCAATAAGTAGTTTGAAATAAGTAGAGCTTATGTTAACAGAAGTTTATAAATCAATACCCTCCTCAAAGTCTTGATAGGTCTTAGACATGTGTCTTGTACTAATACTGAAATACTGAGGTATTTATGAAATAATTACCAATTAGATTACTTTGTTAATTACATACGCAAAGGCCATAAACGTGTTGCAACCCTGAAGACTATGTCAGAATTAAACAACCATACTCTCCTTCTTCTATACCCTGTCATCATCATCATCATCAGCCACTGAACCCGATCTAACGCCGGCGACCCCGAGTCAAATAGCTAGGTATGTATTAGCATTGCTGATAGGCGGTTGAAATAATTTATGTAGGTATAATACCTGAGGTAATCTAGGTACCCACGTAATTAATTTATATTAAATGAGATGAACGGCCTGGAGATACGATGTTAGAATGGTTCACCGGTGAGTTTGATGACACAAGATAAGTAAGTAGCCAAACAAGAGAGGATTGAGGCGAAGACAAAATGAAATCTGAAAGTAGCGAGACGGAGCCATCGCGAGCTCGCCGAAGCTTAATTTCAGTTCAGATAACAACCGGCTCAAGTAACTTTCCCGATGCGCGAACTTCAAACAATTAAGCCTTTATTTCGCGCCCCAAACAATGGAAAGTAATTAGCGCCCCCTGACTGACGTCTGGTGATTTTTAAAAACTTCCCAAGAATCCCCTTTCATTATTCCGTCGGAAAATTTCATCAAACTTAATTCCGGCTCGAAGATTGACCCTGCAGAAGACTTATTAACATCAAAATGGAGCGGCGGATGACACTTTATTGAACTCTCATCTCAATTGGGCGATTGATTGTCAAAGGAAATATCCAATAGATAAGATATCTTTGTAGTTGTTTAAGGGCCATTTTTAATATCCGCCGGAGGTCAACAGCCTTCCCTTCGCACGGTCCAGTGTCTGTCTATAAATTGAATAAAGGTTGATTTGTGGGCCTCGCCACCAACTGAAAGAACGTTTTCAATACTCCTTATTGGACCATTACGTCTAATAGCGGTGACAATAGAGCGTTACAATTCGTCTCGTCCGATACAAATTTAAAAACGTAACGGCGTAAGTGAGGTACCGTTTCAAAAGATATTATGGATCTTATTTTTAATGTGGGTGAGTTGTGTTTCGGACTGTGAGATAGAGACGGTGTTCCAATTGAGTTTATCACCGGATATTGTAAAGTGGTCGCAGCGGACAATGTGTCGGGAAGCATTGATGTCGGCCGGTGCCGGGCGGCGGCGGCGGGATTGTCCTGAACCCAATTTAATTTCATCACAGCCCAAAGCGTACAAACAAGTACAAGCTGAAAGGGAGGGCTTCTGGTCATGATAATTATTCGTATAATTAAAACTCACTATGGTTTGATATGAAACAAATACCAAAAGAAACATTAAGGTAAAATCCGGATAATAGAAATTAAAACTACGCATTGCATATACCATGGATAGTTAGTTGTTTATCATAAAATGTTACCTTTTCTCAATAATAAGAAATCGGTTTCCCACAGAGGTTTTTCACTCAAAACGCACAACTTATTTTATTTGTATTTCTTATTTTTAATCTTATATTCTGTTTGTTTTTAAGTAAGTGTCGTGTCGTAAGACAGTAAATAAACGACTTTCTTTTTTTCAATTTAAAATACAAAGCGCAACTTTTCAAAAATTTTTCCAAAAGCTTTAAGGTGGCTGTGCTTTGTTATCGCTTCACTCGCCCACTCAAGACGATCTCACTTGCGAGTACATAAGTACCCGTTTTTTACAGAAAGTGCCAACATTTTGATCCCACTCACCTGCTGGACAAATGCAGTCGTTTGCATCCCTCGTCTCCCTGCGCAGCAACTCCGCCGACTGCGCCGACTCCTCCGGCTTCTCCTGCACCTTCCTCAGCATCAGCTGTTCCTCCAGCACCAGCACCCTCAGCTCCAGGCGGTGCTGCCGGTACAGCCCGTACCCACTAACTGACATGAGCACCACACACAAACACCACAGCACTACACTGTTTAGCGCGTTGCCATCCCACTGCTTCTTATTTGGATTCGCCATTGTTGTCAACTAATATCCATGTCACAGTGATTATAGATAAGATAACTGTGTTCTTTAAGTGGTTTGTTACCGACGATCGACGATCGATCCTTTCATTGCCAATTAATGAAATCACACATTGATTTGAAAAGCCTGTACCATTGAGCAAGATGTTAACGAAAATGCACCATTTGTGAAGGATCAAAGTATCCATGACAATTGAATGTAGAAGAAATCTTTTGTTTTTCATTTATTATTTAAATATATCGTTTATAAATTTAATGAGAAGTTAATCGTCACGTATACTTTCACTTCCTTACAGCAATGATGCATTACTTACACTTTCTATTAAAATGTGTAGTAGTATGTTTAGCGGAGGTGTGTTCTGGCTAGACCGCGGGTCGTCACTGGGCCGGGTGCGCGTGCGCTCCCTCGGGAAAGGAAGTCGGCTGTCCGCCGCTAATGCCCTTCTAGTTGTGTCGATTACGGCTCGAGCACCCTTCCGACCGACGTGATCGACGTGTTGGTTACGTGCTTCCGGATGAGTCTGTTGTACGCTCGTTCCAGAGCAGCTACCTACTTGTTGTCGGTAGGCTCTTGTACTTACTTACAGTTTTGTTGTAATTGACAAAACTATTGCGCGTTACTAGGTCTTTCAAAATTATTATTTACACTAACTTTGTCAGTAACATATAATACAGGTGCAACCATCAAATTTGATTAAAATATGTTGTGTTTAATCATCTAGTTTTCGAGGTAAACGATAAAGCATTGGCATTGTTGGTAGTCCCTTTTCATTGGGAAGTCACATCGACAAAACCGTTAAAAATTATTATAATTACAGAAAATGTGTAAAACTTTCAGTATTTACATATTACAGAGAAATAATCATTCTCATAACGTAAAGTCTCAAGACTCTATCTCGTCCCCTAGCTTTGGTCTTTCGACTCACTTAACTTTTATGAGTTTAAAATTGCAATCCTGACTGCATCGTCACGTTGACAATAAGTGTGGACCGAGCTATTTGCATGTATATTGCGGATAAACGACTCCAATCCGAAGCAGCAATTAAGGGCATAGTGCGAGACTCTTGTTTTATACATCAAGCAAGACTAATGCCAGGGGTGGGTGCTGATAAAAATGTAAATTTGCATGTGGATGAAGTTGTATCGAGGTGAATCAAGACAGGAAATAACATGAATTATACCATAAAGTCAAAAATCAGGTTTACTCATAATTATTTAACAAAACATCTAAAGCAAATAAGGGGAGAGGATTGTGTAAGTAATTCGATTCCTTTCACAAACAGAAATGATATGAACAAAGACAATTCTGATTTTCAACGTAGCTCTAGATAGATAGATACCTAGGTATATTATTTGTGACTCTGTCTGTCTAAATTAGTTCTCAAAGCAAGATCATAAAAGTTTTCTAATTATCCAAATAGATTTGATGTCGCAGACAACCTTCGGAGTTCAGACTTCAAGATCCATTTTCTTGTCAAGAAACTTTTTTTATTTGCATGAAAACATCCAAGTTAACCTCCGCGCCGCATTAGTCGAGGGCTGTCTGGGGACATGATATTTTTCATCTCCCCTTCCTAGACGAATAAATCTCTCCGGAGATCTAGGGCCGTCCTGGACCCCTCCGGGCGTGATAACGCGATACCTTGCAACTGTGACAAATGGTGCGCAGACAGGTAAATCTGGGTGTTTGGACGATTTGAATTTTAACGATTGTAGATAGATAAATCGTGATTTTATTAGGAAACTCGCTTTTACGCTTCTTTTTCATTTAAAGACACCATGTGGAGAAAGGAAGCAGTTGCGACGCATTGCCAGATTCTAAACATGCGAGGCATTATTGACAAAGCCTAAACATAGAAAAGGAATTGATAGGCCGTAGGTATGTAAATAGTAGTACCTAATAAATAAATATTTCATACACTTATCTATCTCTATAATTGTTATTTCTCCTGTTACTATGGAAATTAGACAAGAATAGGACGACTTGATAATTTATTATCATCCAGACCAGGATCAACTTAAATAAAACCTACAAAATTGTCTATCCATGAGGAATCGTAACCTCTACGTCGTATTCGAATCTAACGACCAATCCACGATCGGGTATGTGAAAACGAAATGGAGAGAGAAATGAGTAGAGGATAATTGACGGAGACGAGGATATAAAAGGACATTTAAAAATGGACAGACGAGCAACTCACGGTGACGGTGATGAAATGGAACTCTCACAGTTTTGTAAAAGAGATGTCACTCGTATTCTACTAAGGGTTGTTTAAACATTTCACCTGAATGTAAGCAATTGCAAAGTTAAATAGCAGACAGTTGCAAAGTTTTAGAGCAGCAGCACGAAATAACATTCCACCGCTCACAGCCGAGGATCCTGCAGACATTACTGCAGCCCATTACAGCAACGCGAGCCGACAGGGTGTCTCCAAACATGTCTCTAACAAGGGTAAATTAAAATTCCTCGCTCGCTTTGTACGCAGTGGGGTCGCCCTACCGCAGCCAGCGGTGCTGCGGTCGCATTGCCAAAGTTTAGCTACATTACCTTTTTAGAGGAAAATTGCGGAGTCACATTTTGAAATCAGTTTAAATGAAAAGGTGGAAACTTTTCCGCTTAGTTCACACTTAACATTGCATACTTATCTGGTAAGAAAGAAAGAAATAATAAAGGAAAGAAAGATAGAAAGAAAAAAAGAATGAAAGAAAGAAAGAAAGAAAGAAAAAGAAAGAAATAATTTATTTTCGCGTATAGTAAAGTAATTCCGTTATTATAAAAGTACATTAACTCATTACAAGAAACTTATGTTAATCTTTGATGCAAAATGTACGGTATCTATGTAAAATGAGTTACAGAAGTTGAAAAAGCCGGCCAAATAAAGTACGGTATTACAGGCAGAATTATTATTTTGATTTATTTATTAAGACAGCTACGATGTAAAACTAATACTAAAAATCCACATTTCACACAAATCCACATGTTCAAACTTAAACAACAACTCTAGAGTAATAGTCGAAATTCTTAGGTTCCTTTCATTATCCGCCACTTTCAACTTTTATGTATTGACCGTTAATATTTTCCTTTATGAACACCATCAGCTCAGCATTCAGAGACTGAAATTTTTGACAATACTGCTGATTTACGTTTATCAGCAATAAACTGTAAAATTAACACAAAACACGCAATGGAAAACGAATGACTATATCTACCGTAATCCGTAACATGAACGTGTGCTGACATAGCGCGAGGTACCGCGTGAATTTATGGGGTACCTGGGACTGTAGGGACACAAGATTTTATTACGCACTTGTTTAATTTCCAAAACACCTCCGAAGGTTTATCTTTATAATTAACTGCGGGTTAATTAAACCCGCTACACCTGAGTCCACCGCTTCAGTTAAAACACACACGTAAAGATTTATTATTGCGAAATAACTGAGGGACCCCTCCGGAGGTTGTGGAAGTGGTCACTAGAGACTGACATTGTTATTACTACGGACGGGTGAGGTAAGATAATAAAGTCCGAAGCGATATTTGGACGGAGATATACTGATATAGATGATGAAATTGCTATAACAGCATATGTTAGAATATGTACAATCAACTCTCGACACAAACAGATATAATCATTGTGTAACATAATATTGTGATCACACAGATAAACATTATCAAAATGAAGATTTTTTTAATGATATGATTGTCAATTTGACTCTTGTATACAAACTTATGAAGAAAAATCGTAAAGATATTATTTTCAGGTATTTTTTTACAATTATACAAATGTTATAGGTCGATGGCTTTAGTTATTTCTTTACAAAAATATAGTGAATTCGCTAAGTAACTGGATAAAATCTACTAATATGATCAGGATTTAGCTGTCAATCTAGATATATGATGTCGGGGGGACGCTCGGTCAATTTAGGCAATTGTACAAGGGAACAGGAAAGGATACAGGATAACTGTCGAGCAGTAAGGACTGTCTTTGAACTAAAAATATTAAACCAAACAGAATAGCATTTGGTACCAGAAAACACTAATGTAACCAATGATAAACGTGTAAAAAACAATAATGTACCGACACGTAATTAAATTCCACCAAAGTAACAAGGATACGGCGTCGCCCCAACGAGTGAGAATTCCAATCAAAATTCAGAAATCCCAAATTCAATTAAGAAGGAAAAAACGAGGCGAGAGGAGACGCGGGTAATGGGTAACAAACACCGAGGAGCACAGCTCAAACGGGTAATCCGATAAAAAAGGGGAATCTGGCTTAATCGGTATTACCCGGTCTGGTGGACACGCCCGACGTCCTGCCATGCGCCCCCCCCCCCCCTCCATATGGCAGCCTACACTTTTTTACGGCTGAATTTTGGCTGAGTACATTGGAAGCTATAGCCAGTCGATGAAAGTGCTGAGCTTTTGGAAAAAACTGCATCATCTATTGAACATTCATGTCTTTGTTTTTTAAAATGACAGTAGTATAGAAACTAATAACTAAGTAACATAACCATTAACTATATAATTATTTACGGGTCTTACACACGAAATAGTTTTATTAACTATTTCGTGTGTAAGACCCGTAAATAATTATATAATTATGAATACAAAGCGCGAAAGTCTAAAATGTACTATAACCATTAACTGCATCCACATGATCCAAAGGTCAACTGGCAGAAGAGATTGCCATAGTGGCTACTATTGTGATATTGTTGGCAATAAAGTTTTAATAAAATAAAACTATGAGGGATCCATGTATAAGTTGTAAGTAGGTACCTAATTATTACGTGAAACACAAAAAAGCACTTTTTATTTCTGTAACTTTAAAAAAAAATTTTTTGGGTAAGTTTATGTAAAGATTCTGATGTTAATGTATGTTTTGATAATTTACGAAAAAAAATTTAAGACGCAGATAAATATTTTTCTATGATTAAGGTTGCTGTAGAGTTTTTAAAAATTAACTTTCAATCCGTGCAGACAGAGGACAGGAAGACGTCTGTTATATTTCGTACATAATCGACAAGTTGAAAGCGCTTATCTCTGGAACTAATAATCGGATTTGAAAAATTCTTTTTGCGTTTGACAGCCCAATTCTTGAGGAAGGTATAGGCTATACTACACCCTTAGGAGCGCAGCAAAAAGAAAAAAATCAGATATAACTTATCGGATGAAGCCGCGGAAAGCAGCTAGTATTATCATGTTAACTGCACATGCAGTGCCGAATGGCATCGATAAATCAACGGCGCGCCGGGTCGCACGCTGCAGTCCCGACTCCGACGCACTGCTAATGTGGATTTAGTGCGTGCTAATGGCGCCCGTAACGCGAGCAACGACGCGGGCGCAGCGTTGTTAATATGCGCGATTGTGAATTATGGCCACACACAAGTTTCAGCGTCATAAACAAAACGTTCCTAGTGATTACTTGTCGATACTAAATTTGTCAATAACTTACGTATAAACACGCATACCTAAATGTGCTATACATTACTGCAGTGGCCGGCAACAGAGGCATCGATGGATGAACTTTACAATTTAATAATAATAATAATATAAGAATAATATTTTTGGCTTTTTAAACGTCAAAAACCTCCATAACCGCGAAGTATGCAGTCTCAGGGAGTACTTCCTCGGCAACGAGTGTGGGATGCATCGCGATGTGGTAGCAGTTGACAAGGGCCTCACGCCGCTTTCCTTGGCCAACGGGAACTGGCGTAAACCGGTGGTACTTAGCACCGATGACCGCAAGGACGTATGGAAGGGCAAGGAGCTGCACGGGCGGTTCTATCGGGCCTTAACAGGGCCCGATGTGGACCTGCATGCGTCGGTGAACTGGCTACGATTCGGCGACCTATTTGGGGAAACCGAGGGTTTTGTCTGTGCAATTGCGGACGAAGTTATCAAGACGAATAACTACCGGAAATATATAATGAAGGACGGTAAGGTCGACATATGTCGGGCATGCCGCCGTCCTGGGGAATCTCTTCGTCATATTATTGCCGGTTGTTCTCATCTTGCTAACGGAGAGTATTTGCACAGACACAACCTAGTAGCCAGGATCATCCACCAGCAACTTGCCCTTCAATACGGCCTTGTCGAGTCGGAGGTGCCGTATTACAAGTACCTACCGGGGCCGGTTCTCGAAAATGGTCGTGCTTTGCTCTACTGGGACCGGTCTATCATCACGGACAGGACTATTGTAGCCAATAAGCCTGATATCGTGCTGATAGACCGGTCCCAGCGCCGGGCAGTGCTCGTTGACATCACCATTCCGCATGACGATACTCTCGTGAAGGCTGAGAAGGACAAACTCAGCAAGTACCTTGACTTGGCTCACGAGGTCACCGCCATGTGGAATGTTGATTCAACGAGCATTGTCCCGATAGTCGTTTCGGCGAACGGCCTTATAGCGAAGAGCCTCGACCAACACCTCGAGAGGCTCTCGCTAGACGGCTGGACCAAGGGCCAGATCCAGAAGGCAGTACTCCTGGACACGGCGCGTATTGTCCGGAGGTTCCTCACTCTGCGGCCCTAACCACCGGTAGCTTGGGCCCTGCCCCGCTGCCGGCGGCACTCTTAAGTTAGGTTTTTTATAATGTTTTTGTAATTAGTTTTTTATAAAAATATTATAAAAAATGTATACTTGAGAATATAAATAAATAAGTGAATAATAATATTACACGACAGTTAAGAGTTTTCATGGTAATTTATTCGGCCGCTAAACACATATGGATTTTCATACAACTTTATCGGCCGATTAAGAGCCTGATGGGGTGTAGGAATTCTAAAGTGAGGATTTATCTCTGGGCAAAGTAATAGTGTAAATAATTATTATAGGTAGTTTAAAGTTAAGAAGAGACAGTGGTTCAACATTGAAAACATTAAAGACTTTGAATCTATTAACTCAGACAAGATTCACTCACCGACGCGACCGGCGGCGCTGCCGTAGCGACAGAGTTCACTCTGGTAGCGACACACGCGGCGACAAAAGGCGACAAAGTGAGTTAACATAATGCGATCTGCCGTCACGTAACGCTGTTACCGCCACTGAGCGGTGAGCACTCGATCGGCTAATTAGCTCGCTAATTGCGCAGGCGACGGAAATTAGATAGGTATTAGGCAGGACGGGGGCGGGGATGAAGCGCGGGGAGCGATCGCAAATGAGATCCATTTGCGAGAGTGCCTCGGATTATGGCAGCCGGGAGGCGACGATGCCTTACACATAGGAGGTCTGACAAGACACGTCTGCTGTGAGTGATCGCCTCGTTGGCTTTACTGAGTCTGTAACCGGTGGGAGTGAACTCTTTGAGTCCTAGAACCAAGCCACGGGCTACAAGTATACTGCTGAGTGATGCGAAGGCGTCTGAATCCATACTAAATTTATTAAATTAACTCTGTTACGTTTTTACACATAAACAGCTGACCGGATTTCGATGAAATTTGGTGTCGAGACACACAGAACCCTGGGGCACACTTCATGAAAACCAGCCCTTGAAACAATTCAATAAATGTAGGTACATGCTCCAATCGATTCGGAAGGCTATATTGGAAATTCTTTCTCGTCTATAATTTATGTATTGAGCAATAAATATGTACGGGCTGGAAGTAAAAATTGAAGCAAAACAAGGAGGAATTAGCGGGGGATTTGAATTTTATGAGGGACTTTACTCCGCGCTCCGGGGCCGCCCGGCCGGGGGCCCCGATCCCCAACTTCCGCCTCTAAATAATAAAGTAGGCTAATGACAGAAAAAAATAAGAAATTTTGACTTTATACGCAAATCCTTCTGAATATTTATGGGGGAAAAATTAATGCTTCCTAGGGTTCCGACCGGAAATGGTAAAACGGGCAGCCGACAAGTACCGAGCCTTCAAGTACTTTCTATAAACACACACTTTTAATAGGCACGGAGATAGATAGATGAAGAGAGAGATGCTCAAGGCATAAGGGAATGATTAATATATAGAAAGAATCCTTAAATACGAGTTAGAGGCTATTTCTAGCAAACTTTAGGTACCTATATATCTATTTTGAGTCTAGGATTATTTCTATAAATCATTAGGTATCCATTGACTATACGTTTTTCAACTTGTAGTAATAGACGATTAAGTCTGGAGCTCTCTGCATAATTTAATTATGTACCTTCCCTCTAGAGTTGGGGAGCAAAGTACTTACATCTTTGTAACGAGACTCTATCACGCCCGTAGATCCGTAGATTAAAAATATCATGTTATTAGAATTATTGTAGTATTGTAGTTATTAGAATTATTAGAGTATTGTAGTTTTATAGTATTGTCATTCCTCCCAGTTCGCTGTTTCTACTTCAGTTTTGAACAATTTCCAAATGTCAGTTTTATTATTTTGACTAGCCAAGTAAAGGCTGTGAAAGTGTAAGCCAGTTCCGTCAGTTCCTTGTCTTACTTATCAGTTTTTACCATATTCACATAACCTAATATTATCATATCTAAGTGCAAGTGGAGCTGCAGCTATCGTGAAATCTTCATGCCGTAATGCTCTCTCATAGAGGCAGGGTGTGCCGGACAATAAGTTTTAAAAGTACAAAACGCCTGGCGCAGTGCAAACTGCATTTTCCGGTCCGCAGCGCGCGTCACCCGCGCGCGCCTGATATGTGCATTCTATTGCTACACTCTCGATGCATTTGCAACCATGCGCACTATTTGTTCTTCCATCGAATGTAGGTTACGTTCCATTTTATTATTGGAATTCTTGTGTTTAATATTCTCTTGTGTAAGAAGTAGAATACACTTTAGTTAAATACTTGCTTTTATTGCTTTACTAATATTAAAAGCCCAAGTAACGCGACCATTTCGGGTATACTCTGCACTTTACTTACTAATTACAAACAAACAATTACTGACACAATATTTAGAAGAAGACGCTACAAAATTATACAGTAATGTAAAGAACATTATAAAAACTTGACAGATTCGTACTCACCCATTGAATTTTATTCCAGGAATAAACTATCAATCAATGTATCAAGATTTAACAAAATCGGCATGGGCAACAAACAAATAAATAAACATGCACGAGGAAACATCCGACGGGCGGTTACGGAATTAGCCTAAAGAATTAGCAAACTGAAGTGGACAGATCTTTCTATCTTTCACAGAACCGTTGGAAGAAAGCAGCTGCATGCGGAGGGTAGGGTAGAGCGTATGTGGTGACATTCATTGAAGACGGCCTCAGAAAGCATCAGCGGTTAATAATGGTGATAAGAGTGTAATGAATTGTCTAATCAATAAATTGGATTACATCAAGCGTTGATTAGACAATTCATTACATCACATGACATCACATTATCCATAATCCATCATCCAATGCAGTATGAGATAAAGTTAGCTCACCGCAAACAACTTAAAGTAGGTGATTTTTAAAGTATTCAATGCATCGGACTCATTAAAGTCGGCAAACCGCAGAGTTCACCGCAAAATAAAAGGAAATTTAAAGTTCTCGCGTCGAGAGAGGCAATAAGTTCAGAGTCGCGGCGCAAGATGCGAGTGACTAAGAAAAAGGACACAGACGCATAGCTAAGATAAATACAATCCAATTATAAAACTTGACATAAAAGTACTTAACAGTATAGAAAGCTATGCATTGTAATAAAATAGTTAAAACTAACACTTTAAAAGTAGTGCGCAAAATGGAACCTTTAAACATGGTATAATCTACGGAGTAAGAATTACATATCGAACTGGGGTTCTTGTCAAACAGTTAAAGTACATACCTTCATCATAATAATAATTAGAGAATGAAAGAGCACAAAGCCAACGAAGCCTGCAAAAATTTATGAAATGGCTAACTCTTATACTTACCCTTATACTTACACATTAGATAGCTTATGTTATGTATACTCTAAGGCCAAAGGGCTAAGCGCATCTACCTGTCTATCAGAATGTACGTTTTATTCAAAAATAGAGTAGAGGTTGGTCTGTGTGTGGAGATATTCAGTGTTCATTACGCTCGTTGCTTATGTCTTAAGTCAGGGTTGGAGAGAACGAGCGAGTGTTTCAGGGTTTTATCAGCGGTTTATTGGGAGCGCTCCGACGTATCGCCGCAATCCTAATGAATAAACCACAATCCCGACACCCCGCCCGCCCGCGCCCGCCGCCGCACCGCGCCGCTTATATCATCATCTCCGAGACTCTTGAACAAATATTTGGCACTGTTCAGTTAGTTATAGCAGGATATTGGTTGTTTGATTGATAGGTACCTATTAATTTTCGGTTTCTGAAACCCCTTTAAGTTTTCATTGCTACCAGGGTTAGCTACCCTTTCACTTCTACCTGCATGATTCTATCTATTTCTTACTGACTTACTTTCTTATTGAAGACTAGCTGTTGCCCGCGACTTCGTCCGCGTGGATTTTGGAAGTAGGTACCTATCTCTGCTATGTACAGACATACATCGTCTAGTTATAATTTTCCAATGGTAAAATGGATCATTCTAAGTACCTTCACCATAATTTAAGATATACCATACCTTCAGGAACAAACTATGAACACCGTATCCAATTTGGTGAAGACAGATAAAAATTTAAAAAATTGTTGTTTTCACTTCTATTGCTCATAAGACTTTTCCATATCAATTTTTATTATACGTGTGTATTTTTTAACTAATACAGTATGGGCAAAACCAAAACCATAGGAGATACAGGGAAACTGTCTTAGGAACCTTTAGGTATTTTTTCGTGATAACAATTTTGACATAGTAATCGGAGCAGCTGGAGTTCGGGTGGCATGCATGAATAAGTAGTAAGTTCCTAAGTACATTGCACAGTCTGTTTTATAAGAAAACATTTTATTAAATTTGACTAACTTCTGCTGCTTGGATTTTTTTCTTCCGATACAATAAAATGATTCTAACATGAAACTAAGTCGATACGCATTTTATAAAAATAATAAATATTATTTTTCACTGGCGTTCTATGAGAAAACATTTTATTGAATTTGACTAACTTCTGCTGGTCAGATATTTTTCTTCCGATATAATGAAGTGATCCCTACATGAAACTGAGTCGAACCGCATTAAAAAAAATATGTGCAAATTGTCTCATTTTTATGGACAACACACGCTTGACCAAAAAATTTCTATGTCATAAGACACTTTCCCTGCATCTCCTATGGTTTCGGACTTGCCTATACTGTCCCAGTTAAAAAAGACACTGATATCTCATATGTCTATGACATCGTCTTGTTACGTTAAATGATTTATCTGTAAATGACGATAACTTTTTTCGCTGTCATCCGATTTCAATGAAACAAAGCCTATAAGTTGCGCCAGGCTGTGCTTAATCTACCTGTGAAAACCGCAAGAAAATCCGTTCAGTAGTTTCGGAGATTAGCGATTACAGACAGACAGAAAGACAGAAAGACAGAAAGACAGACAGACAGAAAGACAGAAAGACAGAAAGACAGAAAGACAAAAAAATTTAAAAACGCTTTTTTGTGTTCTGTTACTCTTTTTTTATCGTCCACACTTATTTTTTTATAAATTTATTCAAAGTACAGACACACGGTTTCTACAGATTTATTATAAGTATAGATAGATACTAAGCAAAAGCAACCAGATTATTAGTCGTCAAATCTTAACCAGCGTTCCTTGAATCATTGTAGTCTCCACCGTCAAATCTCATCTCACTAGTGGAGCATGTCCTCGTAAAATTGTAACCAACACAATGTTGTTTCGGAGTTTGTGAGCTCGAATGGTGTAACCTGGGCGCTCGCTCCACACTACAGCGTGATGTCCGCAGCGCCGACAGTCACAACAAACTGGGACTTTTTCGTCCGGAAATGAACGCTCTTCCGACTCGCGCACACTTTTCCGACTCGGGTGAGCGTAAAAACTGAAATTTTCCGGTCAGTTGATGGGTGTATCGGACTTACTTTAGAACTGACGTGTATTCTCGTTTTATTTTGCTGTTTTTTGGATATTATCCATTCGTAAACGAATTCTGTGTTTTATGCGTGACCGAAAAAAATATTACCGGCTGAATTAGTATTGCCTGCTAAACCGAGATAGATAATTAAGTTACACGAAAGAGTTGATTTAAGCTCTGAATAATAAGTTTCAGAAGAAACTCTGCAATTATTTGTGAGCATAAAAGTAATGCGATAAACCTGTTCGTATTACTAAGGAAATAACATTTGCATGCGAAGTTAACCCATTTACTATCGTTATGCAAAACACGAAATCCAAAAGCGTTCACAGCGTTTCTCATTTCATATTCGAAGATTACAGCAAAACAACATCAGAGGAACAGCAAAGACGTGCAAATGTGTATCGCGGAATATCTAATAAGTGTGAAGTTACAGCAAAAACGTGCACAAACACTGCTGGAGTCGCTCCAAGATAATAAATGCCGGGTGCGCCTTGAGCATTTTTCAGTAGGCATTTGGGATATCAGCAATAGATTAGCCTAAATCTAAAGCAAAAGTATTACGTTACTGGAAAGAAATTATTAAAGCTAAGAAGGGAATGAATTAATTTTTAATGATTGGTTTGAAAGTAACAAATTGATTTTAAACGAAGCGAAAACAAATAAATATACATATAATTTTTCAATTTATGAAAAAACGAGTATTTGACAATAAAGAAAACAGTGTTCAATATAGAGGGAAACTGCAACAATCGTTATTTATTTTTCATTCCTACATAGATTCTTAATAAGAACAAAAAACTGCAATATTTTCTACTTATCCTCCGGTTTTTGCTTCAGATAATCATAAAAATACTTTATTCATCCCTGTGTATCTGTGTTATGCAAAATTATTGAAAAGATTAAACGAACAGCGTACGCTGGCTTCGCCGGCCGCGTGTTCTACACAACCCCCATTGAGTTTTGCCCTTTGAGCTACAATCTTCGCTGAACCGGAAAATTCGTTCATAAAAACGTAGCAGAAGCTGATTGCGTGAAAGCGTTGCGCCCACGGTTTTGATGGACCATAATCATGACCAAGCATTTTTCTCCTTTTATTTGCATGACAGCTTCCAATGGATTTTCTTTCTAATTCAATACTTGTTGAACCGTATTATAAAACTTTAGAACATTGATCTAAGGAAATAAATAACCAGTGTCTATAATAATATTACAAGAACTAACTGGTAGATACGGTTGACCCCACGTCGTCAGTGGAAAGAAAGCCAGAATAAACTGACCTCTTATAGTATTGAAACGCCTTAATAGGCTAGGCGAGCTCAAGGTCAAAGTGTTTCCACTGACGTGCGGTCGATTGTACTAAGAAGTAGACAAAATGTACAAACGAATCGTCCAGAACCAAAAAAATTTACCTTGCCGTCTTTCGTAAAAATGTACTGATCCGTAAGAGGTGTTTTGTAGCATTTACAGATTTTAATAAATTTATTCGTTTAATTCTTACTAAATAGAAATCTAAGAAGTTGCCAACGCTGGTGAATGGGGCTGTATAAAACGACGGCATTCAAGGAAAGGGTTGTTGAGTCGAGAAGATTATATACTGTACATTATGTACGAGGCACCCAAGTAACATGAGGGAGGAAAACATTTTTAAAAGCTCAATTTACTTTCCAATGGAAGCATTACCCTCTCCAGTGTTTTCAGCAAAGCATTTAAAGGTTCCCCTTTATTTATTTAAGTATAAAAAGTAGCCATTTAACTTGGGAACGAATTGGAGTGCGCAAAAACCCGTGCGTGGCGCTGGCTGCGGCTCAAAGGCCACTTGTCACGGGCCGTGGAACTGTCGGCCGCTTGGACCGCCTCCAACCAAACCCGCAACGTTGGACGTTGGACCGAAACTAAATAAGCCATGCTTTTATTTCCCAGTATAAGCTTTTCACTACCGACTTTGCTCAGTCGATAGAACATCTGGCTGTTTCGGGAGGAATAAGGGTTAAGTTTTGGGTAAGTCTGAAACAACATTGTAATTCCTTCTTGTAGAGAGGATATATTTCATCTCTAAGTAGTTGAAAAGATAATAACAACAGAAATCAAAATATTATCCAAAAATTTTAAATAAAAATGAATGTGTTTACAAGCATGGTTATTTGTTTGAAGAATCTGTATCAGAAAATATTTTGTAAAGGCCAAAAGGTCCATTGTTGTGAATATTATTGGATGCTAAGTAGCCATACAAATTCCTGTAATTATTGTAAAGCCCGTACGACCCCGGCAGATAATATCCGTAATGAGAGAGCAGCACTGCGAGAAGTGGATTCACGGGCAAATGGTTTAAATTATTATAGCTACCAATACTTCTTATTGGAATAGGTAAGTAGATTAGCTCTGGTTTATAGGTGGCTCGACTGCTGGGAATTCGAGACAGCTCATAGTTACGTGGTTCATCGTTCCCATTTATTTTATATTTGGAGAGAATGTTTATTAATGTGCTGGTTAAATTAGATTGCTCTGGGTTAAAATGGTTACCATCAGGTGGTTTATATACGTATCCTGTGTGATCCTTTATATTTGTTTGCTCTGCCTTAGTCAAATCAATAATGTCAGTGTTTTCGATAACCTCATAAGATTTGTCATAGCCTTCTGTTATATCGTCACTTGAAGTACGTACTTGATTACCGTTGATGTTTCTAACTTCCAAACGATTTTTGTTTTGATTAATGACTAAATCGTTTCTACTGTCTGAGGAAAAGTTATCATTAGATATTTTCTTTGCTTTTCTTGTATTATTAGTCTCCGGTTCAATTTCGAAGTTTATTACAGGAATCAAAAACTCTGTTGTAGTTGGAGTATTTTTTCCATTTCCGAAGCATTTTCCTAAGTCTGAAATACATATATTAAATTGTTTAAAGAATATAATTACTAATATCAGTTGTTTGTGCCTCCCTAATAAATTATATACATTCAAATTTAGATTTCATCTTTTTAAAAAATATTTAGTATTTTCATTAGATCCTTTTTATTGGATTTTTAAATTATACTTTTAATGATATAGGTACCACATTTCCCACAAAATTATTTCTAACTGTAAAAATTTTCGCAAATAAAGTTTTATTACAAAGTAACTTTAATGTAGATATATTTATTTAAATGGGTTCACAAATGAATATTTATTCATAAGCATTTAACCGACCTTGTATTTCACATTTATTTAATCTTTCCGGACGCTGCTTCGTAAACTCAATTGTGTCCTTTTCCACAGGATATGAAAAGCCTTCCCTTTTAATTTGGAATTTGCGGTAAACTTGTTGAGGCCTCGCCAGTTTTATTGCGTCGTTTGTCAAGAGATTGATGTTGTCTGCGGTATATCCGGCGGATCGGCTCCAGGAAGTATCGATGTTTTGTATGTTATTCGGTTTCTGAAAGCCTGTCAATAATCCTTTATAAACCTCTTCACTGATTATCGGTCTCCATCCCTCATCGTCATACATGTATTCATTTTTATATGCCTTTGTTGAAGAAAAGTAAATCTGGAAATGATTAAAAATTATTATTTCTCTAAAATTGGAATCATTTATAGCACGTAATCGATTACATCACTTACATGTGAAAATATGTAGTAGTACCTAATTTTGTAATCAAAGTTTTGTAGTAACTTAAAAAACAGACATAGGCAATGCTTTGAATAAACAATTATTTATTTACCTAATAAAGCCAAATTTCGAATATATACTTAAAATATTGGTTCATGTTCTTATTTACATTTAAAAAAAAGTTAAATAAAATAGGCAGGTACTTACTAAAGATTCGCTAACAACACATTAGTATAAAACCATTGATATCATGTGAGAAGTGTACAATTCTAAAAAAGATGAAAGGTGAGACAAATTTACTTACAACAAGCAAGTGGAAGTGAGATATCTTCAACATGTTGAGAACACTTCACTATAAAGCGGAGAGACCACGGCGGGGTCGGCAGGTGAAGTGGCACTGCATTGGGTCACTGCACGCGAAAACACTTTTGTAGGAATAAAGCTGTAATACAATGAGCAAAATCTTGTTAAAGTATATTTTCTAAACAAAACAACAAAAAGTTTTATAAAAACAGATTTTTTAAAGATTATTTGATAGAGAGATTTTGTGAAAATAAAAAAAATAAAAATAAAGATACTATACCTAGACTTCATTAGTTATGAAACTTGGTTGTAGAGGATTATATAGAAATTAATTAGAAATAAAATTATCAAGATTGTAAACAAGATATTTTTTATTACCTAGTAATTTCAATTCAAACAAAACCATTCATCTCTCTAACATTGATAAAATCAGAAAAAATACATTTTTTTAATATTTAATTTTCAATGTCACTATCTCCCATCAGGCGTAAATCCTGTACCGGTTATCAATTTTTAACGACTGTAACTTGTTTGAGAAATGCAATCAAATATTTATTTAAAAGTGGATGCCCAACAAATAAAAATGTCATTGTCACCTTCCAATGTGTGTGCAGGTTAACTAAGAGCGTTGGAAACCTAGAGGGCGGTCCTCGATGTCTTAATTGCTTCTTTGCTGCACTCTCGACGACACGGTATTGCTTTCAACACTTCCCGCTACAATGGCCGCGGTGTTTGCACTATGTAGATTGTTGACAGTACTTACTGTGGGTTTATTGCATGAGGCACTTTCATCTTTTGAGACGAGACTCTTTTATGGCTTTGTTTTTTTGTGACCTGTCTAATTGTATTTCCGTTGACCACTTTCTCCTTCATACGCAAATACTTCAAGATGCCGATGCGATGGGTAAAAATCTACTTCCTGCTTCCTATTTCTCTAGTAGGAAGAGATGGTAATGTATGTACCTAAAACTCGCTAAATTGTGACCAGATTCCTGTAACTGCAGTAAAATTAAGTCAAGAGCCCGATCACCACATTATGCGTGAACGCTTTTAGCTGAAACAAAAACAAATATGAGAGAAATCCAAGAATTTACCTATCTGGCAAAGTATAAATAAAGCTATTGCTTTTCGCCGGGGTACAAAAATAAATGTTAGCACGTCTAAGTATCTAAATTCTCTGAGTTACTCACCCGCTGAATCTTCGTTTGCAACTGCGCCCATCACCAAACTCCTGTCGGTTTGTAAATCGAGAGACATTTCACTTACATCGGTTTGAACGTATAACTGGGGGATGTGCGGAGTTTTAATGGTGGTTAATTAGATAAATCGTCGAACGGCACGGCCGGCGGAGCCCGAGGCCGCCGGCGATTATAAAGATTCGTGACGAGAATATTTGACCGGTTTTATTTGCATTTAGATTGGGAGTGCTTTCTCAATCTATTTATTAGTACTTTTCAGTATGCAGAAGTGTTTTTCCTTAAAGAATTTTGGTGCAGAATTCGATTCAGTTTTGAATATTCTGAAGTCAAAACAAGTCAAAACTTTTTTTATTGCATGTAAGTTTACTGGGTACATTTATACAACGTCAATTTTTTATCTACCACCGCTTCCAAGGTGTTATATAGAGCTGGGAAGAAGAAGCGGCGCAACAAACTTCCGCAACAGTCATTATAGTTAAGTTGTGTTCCATCTAGAGGCACGTGAAGCATTCCATCCGAATCCTTAGGTAGCATTTGTGAACTTTAGACTCCATATCAACTAGATTCCTATACCTACAGCGGGTTTTATTCTAACAGCGATAAATAACATCAATATTTTTAAAATTCCATTCAAAGCGCAGAGCAAATCATTACATTTATATGCATAATGTAATGTCATTCATTATTATTACGATCATCAATCTCACATCGCCGCACGACGTTGATTTATGGGCATTCTGAGAAAAAATAAGATGTTTTGCTGCCGGGGAGGTGACACTCCCAATTACAGGTAATTTCCTCTTAATATCATCATTGAATAACCATTTAAATGGGATGCTTGTACCCTCCTCGCTGTCAAAATCTCAACTTAAAGTCAAATCGTTGTCTTTTAGAACTTAGGGAATATTACATATCACGAAAAGAAATTCTAAGGTGTCTAATTTTGTGGGGCCTATCGATTCGTCGTCATAAAATGTAGATAGGAGTGTTATAAACAATGAATTGAAAGAACCTTAAGGTTGCACGTTTGTTTTCTGACGTTGACGATTCCTATGCTTGTCCATTTGCATTTATGTGCATTATAAAATAATTCTTAGGTTTTGCACGTATGAATTTGGTTTAAGAATAAAAAACAAATTTGTTCCTTAAATGTTAATCTTCAGATAAATCTATAATGTCCTGTTTAGATTGCTTCGCTTTCCACAGTTCCAATGTTTTGAAAGTCTTGCTTTGCCTCACAAGTGTACGATCAGATCCGTCGTCCTTTTGATACGAGTCTGAAAGTTGCGCGATTTTTTGTTTGTTTTGTTGACTTGTACTGGAGGAAGCCGGCCCTTCGATGCAACTCCTCTGTCTAAGAATTATAAATTTTATTAGCAAATTATCAATTAATTTTACAAATTTTCTAAGAAAAATATCTAAAATAATAGCAACTTTACTTTGAATACCTCTACTTCAATTCAATTTATTCCCTTTTTGTGGCTATACTATGATGAATATAATTGTTGAGATACAACTAGGCTAACACTTATGTCAATTTTCCGCCGCTAGAGACGGCGAGATTCTTCGCAAAGATAAATTTATTTGCTTCGTGGCTTAATTTTAATTATACGTTCCGCAGATTTTATTGTGTTATTGTAACTCACCTTCCTTGACTTTTATCTATTAGTTTACCAAGTTCTTTCATGTTTGATTGTGAATTCATCTTAATTTCATTACAAAAGTGTAGATCATGCATGACTCAGCTCAGTACCAGAGTGAACAGCGCGCAGCGTCAGCTCTTATTGGCATTTAAAATGGAACTACTTACTATATATACCATGTATTCTAACATTTCGTTACCGCGTTTTAAATTCGAATAGTGTCATCTATTGAAAATAAACGGAACTAAGGTGCTTATCAAGTAAAGCGCCATCTGTTGTAACACAGTGGAACTACGACTACCACTACACACTATCTCTCTAAGCTAATACACAGTTGTGAGGTTGAAACATAGATGGCCGATTGGTGCAGCAAATTTTCTCGGTACAATAATAAAGATGAAAGAACAATAAAACTCAAAATAATAACAAATACGGCTTTTTTCACTTACTAATTAAAATTAGAACTGACGGCCGTTGGGGCAGAAAGGTTCT
The DNA here is from genome assembly GCA_949699065.1 of Metalampra italica. Classification (NCBI taxonomy): domain Eukaryota; kingdom Metazoa; phylum Arthropoda; class Insecta; order Lepidoptera; family Oecophoridae; genus Metalampra; species Metalampra italica. The sequence continues at coordinate 11,632,423 of OX452977.1, read as the reverse complement.
CGAGTTGCGACCACGCATCGGAAGACGCAGCGCAGGCCTCCCACGAGGTGGACCGACGATCTGGTGAAGGTCGCGGGACCCGGCTGGATGAGGTTAGCGCAGGACCGGTCGTCGTGGAGATCCTTGGGGGAGGCCAGCAGTGCAGCAGTGGACGTCTACAGGCTGATGACTACTACTACTCAATATACACGTGTGCCCATCTTAATAAGCATATTCAAATTAGTGTTTAGTTTAACGAGTATTTTGATCTCCCGATATAAATAAAAGAAATCTAGGAACAGTATTAGAGGATGTTACATCAGAGCCACAATGTGCAGAGAAAGTGTTTCCATAATGTATTATTGAAATAAATTAGAAAAAAGAAATACATTATTGAGCCGAAACATAGTTCGAACACAATCTAAGAACATGCGGCCGAAGGCTGAGATTTTGGAGAAGGCAAAGTAGACGTAAAAGTTGAGCAAACTTCATGACGTTACAATTAAATTAATGTGGTAGATAATAGAATTACAAAAGCGTATGATAAAATCAATACATTCTCATAATTGGCTACAATTTTTTTAAAATTCTTAAAATAATCTACAGTTTTCGAGAAAACGATGAAGTGGTAGCGAAAAATGTAAATTAAATTAAATTATTATATTATACAACGTAAATGCAAAGTAAATTAGATAAATGACGCGATTAGTGTAAGCATGAACAAAATAACAGTAAAAAGTAAAAATTAACATGAATGACGTGATCGACGTGAGGGTTTAGTGTAAGCACGAACAAAATAAAGATGACTTAACAAAGTAAAAATTAACAAAGAACTTTCTTTGTTCTTTCTTTCTTCTTTTCTTTGTGTTTAACGTAATAACTACTACACTCAAAAATAAATTCCTGAAAGTATGTGTAATTAATTTTTAAAAACCTTACAATAGTGTCAATTCTTCTCACAATCACATCTCCGTGTATTCGTAGCTCTAGCATTGAGTGAAAGTAAAACGTACACACCCACGTCTAACACGTGAACGTCCGAGTGAGTGAATGAATGACTTAATAACCGGTCCCTGACCATTCGGTAATGGGACATTATGAGCTTACGGCTCAGGTGGACTTTATGACCGCTATGGTTCTACATATTCTCACTACAAACTTTATTGTTTTGGGCTTAGACGTTATAATACAAGTTTTAAGCTAAAAAGAAAACATTTTCGCTGCTGAAAAGGTTCCCACTGAGTTGCTGCTGCACTTTGAACACTATTGCCACCTTTAACTTTAATCAAGCTATTCTGAACATTATTAATGTGAGATTACGAACAGGGTATAAGAACATCATGTTAAGCGCGCCTTGGCTGCCAAGATCCTCAGGATTTTTCTAACCGCATACGCAGGATTCTGATTATCTGTGGTGAAAATGGCTTGCCTGATCGGGTAGGTGTGTACGGCTCTCTGGACATCTTCCATCCGTACTCCGGACGTCAAGAAGATTCGAACCTCTTTGGTCGCGCGCGCTCCCTGAGGAGATCGCATCTTGCAAATTTAGTATGCGAAACGAAGAAAAATTTGGTGTCAAAATCAGGGGGGGTGCGGACAAAGGAAGCGGATTAGCGGGAGGAAGTTGCTAATACAAATTTATATGGAGTTTGAAAATGAGAATGTGTGAGTGAGTCAAAATTTTGTGATACATTTGACACTGTTTTGGCACCCCCTAAAATGCTTTTGTTACTCATCCCTAAAGTGTAACACAGACAGCGCGGCGGCGTTGCGAAAGCGTTGCGGCGGCGAATCTGCGGAAAGCGGTTAAAAAGCGGAGCCCTTCAGACAGGAATACCGCTAGCGGCGGCGGCGCGGCGGCGGTTTGTATGAAGAACGCTCCGCACCGCGCCGCGCCGCCGCCGCTCTGTGTAGGGGTTCTACTATTAGAGGGTCTACATATTATGTAAATAGATTACACGTAGAAGAAAAAATTGACGCGGGCAACTCGCGATTTGCTGCTGTACAAATTTCTTTGGAGCCTACACCGCGCCAGTGTGGTGTTACCATAGAGTTAGTATAATCTAACAACTCTCTGGGTGTTACCAAGTCGATAGTACAGGGAGTAATGTTGTTCTTCATCGCCAATGGATTCTCTGCCATGTTGCATTTCATTTGAGAACAATACGATACTAAAATATATAATTTCATCACGTGTCCTTCGACCTGCCAATTGTTGAGATACGCCGGAAGTCACGGTCAATAGTCGCCATCTTGGGAAACAGTGGAAATGGCGGCGCTTCCGGGAAACAGCTGATAACGCGCGGGAAATTACAGATCGCATTCTAAGATGGCTTTTTAATTTGCAGTTGTGTAATATTGATTTAGGATCTTTTTAAGTATTTTATAAGTATAAGATGAAAAAGTATGTATTATATACGGGCTATAGCCCGTACGCCCCTGTGGAGAGTAGACCTGAGCCCAAAGTCAGGTCATATTTAAAAGGATGTTAACTTTCATATTCGAATACAGAATACCCTTATAGCAGTATCATATTAAATACTTAATTATTAAGTTATGTTTTAAGTTTGGCAGACGATCGTCTCATATTTCTCAAGTATAATGATCATTGGAGATAGTCTAGAAGTTAGTCTAAATTAGTCCAATTTCCGTATGTTACCTAACTCTAAAACCTTATGAATAGGAAATGGCTGCAGTCAAGTCAAAATTGCATCATTATTCATTAATACATAATCACTGTTACTGTATTTAGAGCTGTTACCCAATGAGAGATACTAAAAGCATGTAAGTATCATTTGAAACAGCCACTGTTTACAAAACCAGTATAAACTGGTCTCGCATAGTATTGTAACTCCCTAATAGGCTAGGCCAGCTCAAGGTCAAAGTGATTCCACTGACGTGCGGTCGACTGTACCAATAATCGCGTTTCTTTTTTCATAAAAATCCGTCACGCATCGCTCTGATTCTTACTTTAACTTGCAAAGAAAAAAATACTAGTAAGTCTTGGAACCGATTGTTTTGCCCGACTGCTTGTAGAATTCATACAAAAAATCGTATTACCTACACTTATTGCATTAAAAGTGTATGATTAGGAGGTAAATAAGTATCTTAAGTATATAATAGGACTTAAATAATCTCCGACACAAAGCATTTTGGACTAGATTAGCTTTGGCCGATTTAAAACGACTTGTTTGGTTGGACCAATTTCGATGTCCAACCGTTTGATAGATCCAAAATAAACTACGAATTTGGGCCAGAGGATATTTTTTATACAAACAGGGTCTCTTTGGGCCTTCAAATCTACGTCAGGATGATTTGAAAATATTTTGGTTGGCCTCGCGCTCCCAGTAGCAAATAGAATTGAACAAATAGCACCGAAGCTTAATTCCCATCGTAACAGAAGGAAGACGCGCACCGATCTGATATGCATCATGACATGATGTGTGTGTGTAATGTATGTAATCTGAATATGGCGAGGTAATGCACGTTACGCATCCAACCGCTCACCGCCGCCTTGACGCAAGTCTTGTTTACTCTTTAATGCATTTATATGTATAGAGTGGATACAACGTCTATACTACTCAAAACAATTTAAGGGCAAATGCACTAGTCCACTGCTGGTCTCTCTGGCGACTCCAGCCGCTGCATAAAACATTAATAAAAATAAAATCATCATTATTCTGTTTAAAGCACAACAAAAATTTTATCTAAATTAAAAAGAAGTAAACAACAAAAAAATATTTGATTGATGATTAGGCTTTGTTTCAAAATCATAAAACTAAAGTGGCTTTTGTTATGTATCGAGCAGTGCAATAGCTAGGTCACTATATACTTTGAATTTTTACTAAAATAATAAACAATATTATTAGCTAGTATTTGAAAAAATGAAATAATTACTTAGAAAATGGAGATAAAGGTTTATATGACCTAGTTATTTAAAATAATTCTAGGTCTGGCCGGATTTTTTTAACAGAATGTCTGATGTTTTTTCATTACGAGACAAAATTCATATTATATTTATTTTTGTCAGTCAATACAATACCCATGCAAATATTACAAATATTTTTTTTTTTTACAAATAAAGAAAAAGGGTTGCAGAATAAAAACACACTATGATCATAGCAGTCACACTCCAACCACTCCGTGGCTATCCAAACAATGCATGCAGTAAAAAGACAGCAAATATGAATATGTTGCAACGAGACATTATTATAGTGCATTTGCACATACATTTGTCGTACAATAGGGAAGATGCCATCCATGAAACGAGGCAGTTTGAAAGTAAAACTGCATTTCCTGCAAGGAAATTATATCTTGAGCGAAGTAAAACCATTGTTTAGAAAGAAATTTAGATTACTGGGTAGTAGGATAGGAATTAAAAAACCACTAATGTACCTATGTTGATTATTTTAAACTATGATGGGCCTAAAAGTACTTTGTTTCCAGTTCCGTAAAACCCAATTTAAAAAACTTGTCCTATAGGCTTTGGCGGGAGTCGATTTGTCAATACTCGTCTCATCAATTTTATTTTTCCAGCGGGTTTTAAAATGTATAATTTGTGTTTGTATTTTAAAAATTGAGTGCTTGTGTAGTTGTGTATATAGATACTGTGCGGTAACTAAAATAAAAGCGTGTAACAACTCTTTCAGTCTTGTCAATTGTCCGTTGCAAATCTCCAATGAAGGTTACTATTGCTTTAGTGGGGGTGTCGCCGACTAACTCTAGTCGTGCCGTTTTTGGTGGCCGTGCTGTAACCGCAATTGTACCTATTCTACTTATTGTTTGTTTATTGTATTGTTTTTTCGGGAAACACATTCAAAGAAATTGGAAATTGATGTGATCACCATTAATTTCTTTTTAATTTCAATTCAAGCCTAAGCATTATACAATAAATTATTTTGTAGAAAAATTATGTAAATCCCCAAATAAATTATAATCTCGTGATTCAATCAACAAGCGACATCCTTTAGTTATATTCCGAGGCCAAGAGTCTGCGTCGAGAAAGCGATCTCCACTTTCACTGTTTGAGTTTCATCTAAGTATGTGTAATCGACCGTTTTATCGGTTATGAATATTTAATTTATTTCATCAAAGGTCGGGTGTTAACATCCGCGTTTTATCAAAATCATATAACACTCTAACAGCGATTAGTTATATATAATAGTTGATGGTCTTTATGTTAAGTTATTATTATTATGTGAAGTTAGCCGATTCCTGCGCAATGACTAATTTTGGGTGTCAAAGGGGAGCTGTACCGGAGTTCACTAGAGACGCTCATTCAATTTCAAAAAACAGTTCATTCAGTCCATCAACCGAATCAAACTTTTCAAGTTTTTGGACATCTCTAATACATCATAAACTTTATTTTTAGGCCACACTAAAATACGACAAAGTCTCCGCTGCCTGTACAAAACAAAACAAAATTCAGAAAGTCACTTTTATAACCGTGCATAATTCTAGAACAAGATTACAGATTAAATAATGAGTAATTACATCACAACAAACAAACAGTAGTGCGTCGCGATTGGCGAGGCTTTCTCTGTCGCACCCACGGACTCCGGACCCCGGAGCCTAGGTTCTAGATTATGGACACTTCTCACTGCAAATCTCGCCGGTTTCCGGTTCTGATTCTCAGCCGGAACCGAGCAGCACCACTTCCAGTCTTCCTGTTGATGTGTTCAAGGCGAAAGAATAATTTAGGCTATAGGCAGCTTCTTAAAATCTGTCACCATCCCAGCTGTCCAGCGGTGTGATTAGAGAATATACCTACTTATTTGGCATAAGAGGCTTAAGGCAGACTACTTCTGCCTCTCAAAATAATGGGAGTCTCCACTCCAGTCTACCTTTTATGGACTGTTATGAAGAAAAGAAGACACGCTCGCATTTCCTTAAAGACTTGCATTTCTTGGTCTTAGAGGTAAGTACTTATTGGCCGCGGTGACCACTTACGGTCGAGAAAGAGATTAGTTTCTTCACCTTGTTTTAAACTACATTTTTTTTCTAGATTAGTACCATCTTGTTTTGATTTGAAAAACCTAACACTTCTGCTTCAGTGTGCCATAGCGTCCGGTTTTTATCCGGTCCGGTGTCCGGTGAGCAAGCTCCTCTAGACCGCGGTGTCAAAGACAGTTGAATAGAGCGATTATCGCGGTCAGAGCAGATCTGATCCGCGGCCGAGCAAATCACTTTCCATCTCGTCACAACCGTATCAATATCGGTAAAGGGTTCACATTGCATAACCTCGAAAGGTACCTAATGTCTTTGTTGTAAAAATTGAAAATTAATCTGGTTTTCATGGTGTTATGCGGTATGACTGATCATAGAAAGAATAGCTCTAACGATTTCCATCATCATCATCATTATCAGCCCTTCAACGTCCAGTGCTGTATGTAGGCTTTCCCCAATGGACGCCACTACACCCTGTCTGCTTCCGGATACCTTCTTCAGGTCGTCGGTCCACCTGGCGGAGGGGCGTCCCGGTCCGCGGTCTCCACTCCAGAACTCGTCTGCCCCAACGGCCGTCGGTTCTGCGACAGATGTGATCCGCCCACTGCCACTTCAGCTTGCTAATCCTTTCGGATTGATTTTGATTACATGTTTCCAGATACGAAAAATCGATGTAGATCTTGCCCTGTGCACAGCCAACGGACGATCCGCTCTATACCAAATAAAAACTCTATATTTTTTTTTGGGTATGTTTTAAAAGTTTTAAATTTCCTCAATCAATCGGTATAAATTGAAATGCTAAGACAAACACTTCCCCCTAGATTGGACTGTTGTTAGAATTAGGTACTGGGAACAGCCGCAACGCGCCAGTATGGTACCGGCTTAAAGCAAATTGGAAATGTAACGCTCCGATGCGTGATGTAAGTAAACTATAATAAAAGCTTAATGCCTCTAAACTTTAATCTGATGGCGAACTGTAAAAACGCCGTTGTGCGAATGATGTCAGAGAGGCATTAGATATCGCGACCGCAGGCCTTCAGCGCCTAACGGGACGCACAGCTGGGCTGGGAAGGCGCTAACAGCTAGTGACGTGTAGCAGCACATCGGGGCGAGTCTAGTTCGGGTAGCGCTTCTCGGGAATAGTTCTCACAGCCGTGAGAACTGCCCAGTGAGAGAGAAATAGGTATACAGGGTATTTGAAAGGTCGTTGAAATGCTTCCGGACAGGTGATCATGCCAGAACTGCATTTAAGCCTAGCACAAAACCTTACGTTTTGTCTTGTTTTTTTAAATCTTTCACTAGTGTTTTTTGTTTTTGTTTTTTGTAAGTATTTGTCCTGGCGCTCTATTTTTGATTCCCTCTCCTCGCTTCTAGCGTTCGATTCTACTGATTTTCCCTCGACTCCGCATTTTTGAACCGCTCGAACGGCAACGAGTGGTATCGACCAATCGTCGCTTGGGACGAGCCGAGCGGTAGAATAAACGTCAAATGCCATATGACAAAAAAGAAAAGAGACCACTATCACTGACACTTCACTTCAGTTCACTTTTTCTAACAAAAGGCAAAGATAATATCATATACAGTCTCTATGGTTTCGACCATTACTGAGCATTTTACGTTCCGCTTTACGTTTCGGTAATTACCGGTTTTTATTTTTTCTGCGTGAAACGGAAAAAATTCTACATTTCTAATATTATTGGCAACACCGAACGCGAGCGAATCAAAAATGCAGAAAATCAGCGTCGTGCGACTTGTAAGTCGAGTATAACATAAGTCGCATGCGACGATACAATTCCCTACGAGCGAATCAAAAATAGAGCTCTTGGAGCTCTACTTTAGAATCGCTCTCCTCGCTTCGAGCGGACGATTCTACTGATTATCCTTCGATATCCGATACAAAAATCTGTAGAATCGGCCGCTAGAAGCGAGGAGAGCGATTCAAAAATTGTGCTCCTGGGAATTTATACATAACCAGGTAAATAACAAATTACGTTTAATAATATGTTTTTTTCGTATACGTAGGTCTTATATTTAGGCTTAGCGCAGTCTAAATGACCCTGTCACGCTGACACACCCTGTATAACTCTTATGTAACTCATATGTGTACGACAGCTTTCCTTGAAATCCATTCTGTTGATTTGATGCTAAATAATGTCATAATATTACACCGAGAATTAGCACACAAATTATCGTCGAATCTCTCATATCCGTTTTCAAAATTTCTAATTAAATTTTAAGTTGAGATATCAGTCAAATTCTAATTGAATATTGAATAACAAAATTGTAGAAATTTTTGAATACTCGATGAGACAGTGTGACAAGGTTCATCCAACTCTTGCGTTGCTCGACGATGGAAAGCCTTCTTTATGACGTAAGTTAAAATGCTTAATTAGCATTAGGTCAATTACTGCGATCACCACAGGTCAATTATTAATGAACCTAAAATATTAGACTCATATTGGTACGGAACTAGTAATTATATCGGGCTAATTTGAAACTCTACTGTGCTTAGAATAGCATATCGCTTTATAGAATAGAATAATCATTTATTGTCACAGAGCTGATGAATTATAGAACATACATTTTGTTACTTAGCCACTACATATTTCTATATATAAAAAATATATTCTAGTGTTAGGTATAAGCGTTAGTACACTTTATGAAAAATAGGATGTGACAAAAGGATACATTTTCAGCTACATGCCGGCACATTTGCCCGACGCTGATTTTTAAAGTGTATCCTTTCACCTAAGTATCTCTTACCTAGATATCAGGTGACTACCCACATCTGTCTATTTGCCATGACTTGACTGACCAACATAATAAACAACTAAGAAAATTCCTACAACCTCTTTGCTAAAAATTTATAGGGTTCTGTAGCTATGGAGTTGTGAGAAGACATTTCAACAAACAGAAGTTGTACACTGAGTATTCCAGCTTAGGGATACAAAATGGATAAATAGTTCGTTAGGCTGTAAAAGATAAAAAAGATCAGTTAAAAAAATATTATAAAAACAAGCTTTTATTAAAAAGCACGTAAAAGAAAAAAAAATCATTAAACCCTTATCACCATCTATCATCAAATTACTCAGCAAGACCCAACTAACGAGCCCAAAATAAAAGGTTTTACAATTCTTGAGGAGTTCTAAGTAGGTCAAACAAAATTCACTTGCAAGACTTCAGGCCCATTTGGTAAACGGAATGTCAAGTTTAACCTAGAACTTCAGAAAACAAGGTTTTGCTCTTGATAACAAAAACAGTACTTACTTTCCGTATAGCAAAGAGAGTTCTAGAGAGTAGGAATCAAACAATTAAAGGAAAGGCAGTTAGAAGTTTTGAATTTTGAGTTCATATTTTTCAATATGGCTTTATGTCAGTTGCGTTCGCGCTTCGATACCAGCTCACATTGAGATAATGGGCTCTTTGACACTGCGACGATACGACACCGACGCGACACAGGTACATCGTCAGCTCGGACGACAACGATATCGTCCGACGACATCGGTATGTGACACGATGTAACCAACAGTGTGGCATGCACTGTGTCTCCCGCCGATATCGGCACGACAAACGATACCGTTGACTACAACGACACTGTGAAAGCGTTCAGTAGTAACGTATGAAACTACCAGTCCGATGATATCGTGTCGTTATCGGTATGGGTAAATTGCCACAGACCCGCTAATGGCACAATAAAACACTTGCACAACGCTGCATCTGCCAAAACTGATGCAGATCTGGCGAAAGAATTATAATTGTAAAATAAATATTTAACGCTTTTGTAACAAACTATAATGAGATTTTTCGCCTCTTACGTCACGGAGCGACCGACCGGAGGCTGTGTGAAATAAACTTGCATCTTGTCTCCTCGTCTGAAACAAATGATGACCAAGAAGGCAGGAGGATGTAGGTACGTACCAAAGTCGGCTAAGCGTGTAAAACTGCTAACAGGAAAGATTTCGGACCCGAACTGCCCAAAATGGATAAAAGAATCCTTTCGATTGAAGAGACCGAGACAAGAATAGGACCGCAAAGTTTATATGGTAATACAAACTTGTTTTGCTTCTAGCGTACCTTGCACGCACATGTAGACGAGACGCAAATAGCGTTTGTTAAATAAGACAGCTAAGGAAAAGCAGAATAGAGTGGGTAATTCTAAGCACAACCACTATAATTATTATTGATTTCTACTGCCATTTATGTACTGTTATAATATTTAAAAAAATATCGTAATAAATAAGTACAAGAAGACAGAAAAAACTGGCAGACATAAATGGAAGTAGCAGAGTTTACTTAGGGGAAGAAACAGAGCGTAGTGTCGACGGCGCTGCGCCCGCGCAGCACGGGGGCGCTCGCTCGCTCGCTGCACGCACTCCACTGTGTGTGAAAGAGAGTACGCCGGAAGGGTTCAACTTTTCGTGTATGTTTGTTATAGGACTTTAAAAATATTTTCTATGTAAATAAATCATTCATTCATATATCTTGCTAAATTTTACTTTGGAAGTTGAAAGTACATGGTAAATTCATTTAATATGAAAGTATTATTTTATGCAATATAATATTATTTCAGTTTTATAATTTGTTTGTCTTTCTTTGCATTTTTGTGGATACAGCTAAATAAGATATGCGATGAATTTTATTGTCCCCGCACTAGTAAGATCTCAATTTATTTCTGCCACCGAAAATACGGCCTCACAATACTGAACGAGTTTATGGGTATTTTGACTTATAAAAAAATACATATATTTTACGACGAGCAAATGAATTTCAATCATACAAATTTGGGCCACTGTACCTTGCGCCGCCGTTAGGCCAGCGTGCTAGTCGGGCCTCCGACGATGGCCATTACGAACACTTTCTAACGTGAGCTTGTGAGCAAAGATAAAGGGTGTACGAATGTGTAACCCGCTCGATGTGCACAATCATTTATTAAAAGATTCGATTCCATTCGAGAAACGAGCGAGATCGAGATGAGTGCAGCGCATTGGCGTATGTCTAATTTGAACGCAGTGAACGTGGCGTGTATGTAGCCAGTAGTCTAGTGTGGAAAAAACTCACTTCCCCACCAGGGGGAGAGCCTAGTGGAACTGGCCATAAAATTGTATTACGCGGTGCCCACCTCAGTGTGGGTTCCTCTACACAATCCCATATATTATAATAATAATAATATCTTTGTTTCTTCACAAAAGTCTTCACAAATACAAACTTAAAATAATGTACAAACAATATGTTTTAGTAAGTGGTCATCTTTTGTGAAGACTGATGCCTGAACTAGACATAGTAGTCTGTGATCCAGGTCACCAGGTCTCCACCCACGGGAAAAGCGATACATTGCATACTATACATATTTTTAGTAATCTTAATCTAAATATGTAGGTTATAAATATTTATATAATAATAATATATATTAAACAGGTAGTTAGTGAAATCTTAAATATTATTTCTATTGTTTATATATATATATATGCATGTGTATAGTGTGAGAGTGTTGTGTTTGTGTGTGTGAGTGAGTGTGTGTGTGTGTGTGTGCGATAGATGGACAATCAGTTTCAAACTTTAACTTTAAGGAGTTCTTCAGTTTCGTCATACGTGAGGAACAGCAGCATATATTAAACTGACCGCCATCGCAACAATGTAAGAGCTAATAAAGTTTATATGTGTGTTGTCAGCCAAAGCTTTTTGGTGGACACCGCCGCTATCTCTATTTTCCTATACTATTAAAAAGTAAACAAACCAACATTTCAGTTGGTTCGTCATAAAATGCAGTTCCGTTTCACCTTTTGCCTCTAGAAGACAATCTGCCTCTGGTAGAGTTTGAATTTTAATTTAGTTTTTTTTATTGCTACGGGGACCCCGGCTATTGCTATGGGCCCGCCGCTCATAGACACCTGCAACACCCGGGGGTGCTGGTGCGTGGCCGGTATTGCTTGAAGGGCTCTTTTGACTCTCTTCTTGAAGGACCCCATATCGTAGCGCTGTGGAAAAGCGTCAGAGGGAAGGTCATTCCACATTTTGCACGTGCGCAGCAGAAAATAAATCAATAGATTAATTTTGTTTCTTCAAAAAAATTTTCAATGTTAAATTGAGTTTAAATTTTTGGAGTATTATTTTAAATATGATATATTATTATATGCATATACAAGAGAACCCCCTTACCTCCCTTACATCTGAAAACCAAAATAATTTAGGCCAAAAGGTCACTACCACAACAGTGCTACCAAAACATACTTCAGTATATCACAACAAGTTAATCTCGTGGAAAGGAGCGTTCTCATGGGGCATGGAACAAGTTCATCAGATCCCAGCCAGTCGCTTCTCGAAGCACGGGGCAAGCGGACGTGACGCACCGACGCGGCGCGCGCGCACGCCACAGTAACGGACGCGGGTGATTCGATATTCGAATTTTAAAAATTTGACGCTTTCTCGCCGAGGAAATTTTATGTCAAATTCTATTGTGCCGTGTCTGTTTTTTTGTGATTCTTGGGGACTTTTGGCAGATTATTTTTGGATGGTTTTGCTTATCAGTTAATGGTGAGAACCTTGTTATTTTTAATTAGATTACAAGTAAATTTAATTATTCCGTAGAGTAGCTGAACAATAATTGATACGTACTTTTATGTAGCCGCCCATATTCACTCTAACATGAGGAATCGACCTTCAGTCTTAATAAATGTTTAAAATCAAAAATATTTTATTGCATGTAAGTACACTGGGTACATTTATTTTATACATCATCATTTTTTTATCGACTAAACCCTCTAACTTGTATTACCTAATTATGAGATTTGTTGAAACAAAATGCAAATTCTTTTCTTTGAAAAAAACGGATCCATGTTTTTTTTAAAACAGTTTATCTTCATCTTTTCTACTTAGTATAATTTTATTATAGCTAGGGAAATGATAAAGGAAATTAAAGTGAACAGTGGTGCAGTATGATTATATTTGCTTCCGGGAAAAGTTCCCGCGTCCTAACGAGTACTTCTGACTCTTCTGAGCCTTCCGGTTCCTGCACTCTACCGACTACAGGCGGTTATTACTCAGTAAATAACTCATTGATCTTTATATTCAACTTTAGCAATGAAATGACATTAATTTCTGTCACTTAACTACTTATTTCTGTGAGAGTGTCGGTGGCGTAGTGGGGCAGTTGCGGCCCGTCACGTCTCATGAGATGTGAGTTCGGTCCCCGGCCGGTTCATGTACTAACTTCTTCATTTGGGATCGGACTGTAAATGGCTTAAAAATTTTGTTTTAATTTTTTTATTTTACATCTCAGTTTTAAAAATCGACGCAGTAGATCAAGACATCAAAACTTTTCTGTTTTCATCTCCGAATACCAGACTATTCAACCTCCCGAACGTAGGATTAGAAACACTGCCAATGGTATTATCTTACTATAACAAAACCACCATAAACATACCTATTATCATCATCATCAACAGCCTATTAATGTCCCCACTGCTGGGGCTCAGGCCTACCCTCTCAACGAGGGCGTGCGGGCTATAGTCCACCACGCTAGCCCAGTGCGGGTTGGTGGACTTCACATGCGCCTAAGAATTTTTTCTTCGGCGTATGCAGGTTTCCTCACGATGTTTTCCTTCACCGTTTGAGAGCAGTCAGTACATGTACTTAAGTTTCGAGAAAAAACCCATTGGTATATGGCCCAACCGGGGATCGAACCTCGGACCTTTCGATATCATAGGTCGCGTTTTATCCCCGAGGCCACTGACGACCTATTATACAGTAACATAAACATAAATAACAATACATAAATTAAAGTAAAAAGCACCTAAGAAAGCACTACATAAGCTTTCCATCATGCGGCCGCTTGTTACGAGTAATTGCTGCAAATCATTTCTACACCAATAATTGTGTAAAAACATAATCTCTTTCTATACTGGCCATAGAAAGTGAAATTACAGCATAATTTACATTTTATTTACAGCACGTCTCGCTGCTATTAAGTTAAAAGCTACATGCATCTGACCGCAGACCGATTCATAAATCATACAGATTGTAACAATAATACCCGCCATCTTGTCATTCAAATACCTCACTCACTCACATTTCAAATAGGTACCTACATAATAATGAAGATTTGGAAGGAACTGGTTGACTCGTTACCCGCTTTTATTTAAGTTTCCCGCACAATATACAATTCAATAGACAATTGTTGCAGTCTATCACAGATATACACCGAAACCCAAAATATACAATTTTAGGACAACTACCTAAATAGAAGAGATCTCTAAGAAGATGTTAAGATATTTAAGGCATTAAGTTCACCTTTTGTACAATTTAGTGCAATAAAGTTTTAAATAAATAAATAAAATATCGGAACCCGAAAATTTTCAACTTGCTCGGTGTTTGCTAGCTGAGGATAATTAATAATCTACTTTTTGGCGGGATCTTCTTAGAGATCTCTTCTATTTAGGTAGTTGTCCTAAAATTGTATATTTTGGGTTTCGGTGTATATCTGTGATAGTCTGCAACAATTGTATATTGTGCGGGAAACTTAAATAAAAGCGGGTAACGAGTCAACCAGTTCCAAATAGTTCCTCTTCATTAAATTATCAGCATATCAGTTTAGTGAGAATGTGAACTGCAGTGTGTATCGCCGACTGGCACTAGTTGTGTCGTTTTACATGGAGGCCGTGCTGTAACCGTCAGCTTTTTTCTATTCTGTATATTATGTAAAACTATATGAGTGGCCTTTATGGATATTTTTCCAATTGGCTGTAAAGCCCATTAATTAAAAAAGTATATTTAACTATCTTAATTTATGTATTATGCTACGAAATTTGCTTATCTATGCATAAAATAAATAAATAAATTATTCAACCAATATTCAGTCGCATCGTTACGTAAGCTTATAGTGACTAAACTTATCTTTATTAATAAAATTAACGACATAGCTCATAAATACACCATCTCTTTAAATAGTTTGATTTCGAAGCTGCAGCAGGTCAAGTCATAACCAAATTTTAATTTGTAATCATTACTTTACAGTGTAATGAGAACAAATAACGTTTACAAAGTCAATTTCAAAGTATATCAGATGGAAGGCAGTAACAAAAGGGAAGAAATACAAAATTTTCCGAAATTAGCTACATTTTAAATAATTAGAAATGAATGTGTTTTTTATAATAGTTATCTTATTATATCTAATAATCCTGACTATCACAAAGTAATTAGTTGTTATTTTCAATATTGGAAATTATATAACTTATGAGGAAAATATAAGATGTATGAGATGCTAGATCTCGCTTCCCATACGAGACCGCCCGAGGGAGCTTATTATATTCTCTGGGTATTGTGGCAGAGAAAAGTGCTATCGTATAACATATTTCTTAAACGAGGGCTGCTACAGATGATATTTTAAGCGAATATTAAAACAAAGAGGAAGGAACTATAAAAGTATAATTGGAGACAAATATTTTTACTTAAAAAAATATATACGTGATATCAAATCCAAAATTAATTGACTACCTATATTAAAATATAAAGGGTTACCTAAAAATAGGTTTCATATTTTCATTATTAATTTGACTAGTTTTTATGCTAATTTCAACGATTAACATATTCATATTTCGCAATAAATTCTGTAAAAGAAAGTGACCTGTGATAAAAATAATAAATAAATACATCTTACAGCATTGAACATTATTAACATGTCGCTTCATAAATATTATTTATGTTGTGTATAACAGTACTGAGTACAAGCTTACTCTGAAGACGGATAAATGTTGGTATAACCACAAATAAATAACCGCACAAGTATGAACTCGTGCAAATTTCTCTGTGACAGCCCTGTCCGCGCTAACGGCCCGGCCGCGGCGCTGCGCGGGCGCACCGCGCGTGGGACACGGTTCATCGGTAGTTTAATCGCATGCCTATAATTACTTGTGCAGCCACACCGCACCGCATACATACATATACTCTGCGCAATTATAATTATTGCCTGCTACGATTATGTCATTTGCTTTTTTATTAAAAAATTCTAGTTCACACTACGTAATTGACAGGTATTTGTTTTTTTTAAAGTGGGTTTTGGCTTGAGACCTTTAAGCCATATGTTATTTTGAATTTAAAGTCTTATTTCTTACATCTATTTAAACCGGCGTTACAGCACGGCCTCCACAAAAACAGAGCACGACTAGAGTGTTAGTCGGCGATTTTCACTAAGGTTCTTATCCTAATGGACAATTTGGTACGAGCTGAAAGAGTTGTTACACGCTTTTATTTTAATTTCCCGCACAATATGCACAACCACAAGCACTTAATGTGTAAAATACTATCGCCATTACACAATAAAACCCGCAAAATACATACTTTCAGAAAATAAAATAGAAGAGACGACCATGACACTTCGCTCCCGCCAAAAGAGTCACAGGTAGGTATTTGATTTTCAAGGGGTACAGTCAAAGAAAGAAGCAGAATGTAGTACAGTGCAAGCGCGATGTCTCAATCATTTTTTCATTGTTATAATTTCGTATAATTAGACATAGGTAATTAAAGTGCCTAAGTAACATTAAACAATTTACAAAGTTAAAAATACTAAAAAGCGTGTAAGTGTAAAATAATAAAACGAATATTAACATAAATACAGCTTAGCATAATTAGTATATTAGATGGGTAGGTACCGAATAATTTATAAACTACTATTTTTTATTATTTCCTTTGTTTTTTTTTATAAATAATACAAACTTGATTTTATAAGATGTATTGCGCATGTTTTTTTTTTTTTCTTCGCAGCACTAACATCTAGGAATAGACAAAAATTGACGGGTATAAAATGTACACAGTGTACTCGTAATGGGCTCCCTAAACGATCAGGCGGCATGACGTGCATTACGTGCTGTCACTCATGCATGACCGTCTAGTTGTAGTGATTGACGTGCATGACATGCAAACTACGTGCTGGCCGTTGCTTCACTGTACTGATTGATATCATGCAGCATGATAATTCACGTAAACGTTGCATGTCATGCAAGCATTATCGTTTAAGGACCACTTAAGTATACAAATAAAATATTTTGACTTTGACTACATTTTTTTCTTTTTTGTTTCAGTTCCTAACACCGAAGTGATGCCATACATCGACCTGAGAGGGACAGTATAAGTGTATGGTACGGTAGTGACAGTGAACATGTGCGCTCGGCGCGCTGCGAGCTGATGCTAGCGGGCTTCAGGACCATGATCGCACCGAGAGTGGTGCTGGTGCTGGTCGCCGCGACCCTCGCGGGCAGGGCCACCGGTGAGTACCTTTATTAGTACTTGTTTCATGCACTAGATCAGTTTAATCTTAATAATAACAATAATGTTTGGACAAATTCACACGCGGCTGTTTAGTCCCGAACTAAAATTTAAAATTTAAAATTTAAAAATATTAATAATAATTTTAAAATTTACAAGCTTCGGCTTGAAGCTTGTAAATGGGGAACTCAACAACTGATAAACATACATAAATACTTAAATACATACAAACACCCAAATTCCGAAAACAACAGATATGCTCATCACACAAATGTTGGTCCCGGGTGGGAATCGAACCCACTGGCGCAGTACGCAGGGTCACTCCAAAGTCACTCAATCAATCTCGACTTCATTTCACTCGATCCAACTGAAGACATGGTTAAACAGAGGAACTGGCAGAAACTGTTAAAAGGCTGCATAACTCATCACATCAGTATTTGGTTCAAGATTATATCAACTAACTCAAGTCTATAAATTTCAATTTTCGACTTTTTCTAACAATAATCGCAAATTCCATGAATTTAAAAAATCTATGAGCGCGCGCGCGACCAAGGAGATTCGAATCTTCTTGGCAAATTCAAATTAAATGTAAAAACAATAATGTAAATTAAGAAATTTGTGACGATGTTTGTTACTCTTTCACACAAAAACTACGCAACAGATTTTGATGTACCATAGATTAGAATAATATCTAGACTTATTTACAACACACATGCACAATTTAGGCAACACAGACAGCCCCCTGTGTAGGGGCTGTCGAGCGAGACAGTGGAGCATGCAGTGCTACACTGTCCCGCAACACAGAAACTCAGATGCGAAACGGGGCTGGAAATAGATCCCGACCTCTCGGCAACGAGCAACCTGCTACAGTGCTGCCGTCAGCCAGAAGCCCTACTCCATTACTTCAAGGAGTTGGGATGGCTGGACTGACGGCCCGGGGGGATTGCACAAAACTCCCGTCTTCGTGGAGTCGGTGCAGGGATGGTCACCCCCATTTAAGAATAAGAATAATAGGTACGTAGACTATAGATACCACGGGAAAAGCCGCTAGAAAGAGCTAGGTACTTAGTACATAAATTAAAATTCAATATCGTCAAACATCAAGAAGTTTCAAACCTCCGTGTGGAGATCGCATCTTGCATATTTAGTATGGGAAACGAAGAAAAATCCGGTATCAAAATCCTGGGGGCGGACAAAGGAAGCGGATTAGCGGGAGGAAGTTGCTAATACAAATTTATATGGAGTTTGAAAATGGGAATGTGTGAGTGATTATCAATTTTGATATACTTTTGGCACCCCTAAAATGCTTTTGTTACTCATCCATATGGGAGTAGCTTTTTTTTAAATTCATGCCAAACATGAATCAAAAAATTTAGCCACTCCCAAAAATTTTGCCCCTCCCGTATGGATGAGTAATAAAAGCATTCTATGGGTGTCAAAATTGTGTCAAAGTAATCACAAAATTATGACTCACTAAGACATTCTCATTTTCAAACTCCATATAAATTTGTATTAGCAACCTCCTCCCGCTACTCCGCTTCCTTTGTCCGCACCCCCCGGTAAATGGCACCGTAGGTTCCGATACTAAATATGCAAGATGCGATCTCCACAGGGAGCGCGCGCACGACCAAAGAGAGTGAAACTTCTTGTCGCCAAAGCAGGCGCTTTTGGCAAATTACATTAGCGTCAAAACGAAGCATCTCACTGCTGCCCCACGTGTGTGAACTTTATCACAATAACAAGTATACGTAATTCTGCCTTTCTGCCCTTTCTTCCACTCCGCTGGAGGCTGCTCGTGAGAAATTGGATCCATGTCAAGGTGGCCCGCTCGTTCACGCGTGGCTCTGACACTCTGATGCCAATTTAATTACCTGATGTGTTCTGTACGCCTACCATGAGCTTACAACAATACTCGCTAGCGACTACGTGGAAACTATATCTTTAAGATAGACGTTGGTATACTCGTCGTGACATGATATAAAAAAAATTCAGCTCGCTACGTGTCACCGTTGCGGAGATACAGCCCTCTGAACATCGTACAGTCAGACGGACAGACGGCGTAGCGAAAGCAATGCTCGGCAACGGAAACCTAAAAAGCATATTTTCAACATGTTGTACCAACAATAAATTGACACTTCTTCATGGCAACATATTATTAATTAAGACTTAGATTTAAGAAATAAGATAGCAACACCAAGTCGACAACAGGTTAAATATGCTTTTTATATCATGTGAGGACTATTATATAGCGACACTGACGAGTATACGGACGTCTACCTTATCTCTCTGACTTTCGTAATTGGTCGAAAAGAGACATCACTATTACGTAGTCTATAGCAAGTATCGACGCAGTCACTCATGGTAGAGGTGCTGTGGAACGCTCAACTACTGACTAATTAGTGCTAGAGTAAATTAGATGTTTGGATCATTTGAGCAACTTCGCAAATAGATTTATTAGTGTTTCAAAGTTTGTGAGTTTATACCAGTTTACTGCAACTGCATTCGATCCGTGGGAGATATTTAAATTGCCTAAAAATAATGTTCATGTTTCAATGTCTGTAACTCAATTAACTACGCATCTCAATATCTCAACAGAACTGGATTTCAAACTATCGGACATAATTTGCAAGACAGAACTAATTATCCTTTGATTAGACATTGTGTGAAGTATTTGTAAGGTACATTGAGGTAAGTGATTTAGACCCGATGGAGAAATCCATAGAAATCTTAAGAGACGTACTCGTATGTATGGCAAATTCAAATTTTTAAAGACTGATTTCTTCACGTAAACATATGAGTTAAGACCGCTACAAAAACACGGGTCTATTATTTTGTGGGTATGTTTTAAATAAAACGTAATTTAAAGGAAAGAAACAATTTGCATCTTGCTTCAACAAATCTCTCAAAACAAATCAAAGGGTTCCTCCTCACTGAATATCAGCTATTATAAACATATTATATATTATAAATATATCATATTATAAATATATTATATACATGTATATTATTTTTCATTACTCTAGAACATAATATTAGAAGGACCCAACTGAATTACGGAAAACTGGAACTTACTTCTAAGAAAGATCTGACCCAGTTGATAAAACATTCCTGTTCATACATTACTTGTGTTCCGTCAACAAGCATGCCGACGACGTCATCACCGCAGCACGTCCCAGTCATATTCATAAAGTTAACATCTGTCACGTATGTACAAAACTAACGTAACCCATATTCGGTAACAGTTACCCGTATCGTTACGTTACGACTATTATCGATATAACGACTTCTAGGAGTCATTTAGAATAATTTTATTATATTTATTCAACTAATTATGGTCAAGAGTTCACGAGACCGAGCTCACCGCTTTCCCAACTTTCGCTTGCGCGGAACAATTCTGTTTAGACAATAAAAAGAAATGATCTAGAAATGAGATAAGTCGCGGGACTCTTTGTTTGTCATATTTGATGTATAGTAATTGGTTCTAGAAATGACTTTTTATTTGTCGCGATAAGCCAATGTGGCAGTCACGGCCCCGAGACGCGGGTTTGTGTACCGGTGGGTCCTCTTCGTGTGGTAATTCCCATCATCTGCGATTCCAAATTGATAGCCGAATAAGCGCTAATACAACGTGGCAACTGTTACTTTTAGAGCAAGGCTTACCCTCCCTTCCATCACTGTAGCCGAATAAGCGCCAATACAACGTGGCAACTGTTACTTTTAGAGCAAGGCTTACCCTCCATCACTGCGACCATTGCTGATCTTGTGATCGCCATCTTAAAGCTTTGCGTCAGTTAGGAACTTCAGCACGCTTTTGGCACTAATTTGTTTTACTTCAACAGGTTGAAGTGAGCAATCCAGATGGGATGAGTGCCCAGGACCTTAGAGCTAATGACCTTGATAGGATTGCGCTGGTCACTGATTTTATTACGCTTGAAGTCTCAGTATTGATGTAAAACAGCACAAATTTAAGAGCCTATACTAAGCTATACTAAGCTACACTAATAGCTTGTTTAAAAAAATAAAACTAAAGGAATCTTAATTTCTGAATTTTCAAAAATGATTTGACAGGAATTATTTTACTTGTCAACCAGGTTTTTTTTAAATATTTTAATCACTGTTTGCGATCAGCAGGACTATTAGCGAATCGTATGTGTGTATAGAGTTTTGACGTTTGTATGCAGCCAATGATTTGATTTGAACAGTTGTTGATTCAATTGATGAGATAGTTATTTAGATGGGAATCGTTCAGCCAAGTCTACGACTTTGTATCTCTTCAAGCGCTTTCTTTTCGACCAGGTATTGCTAATTTTTCTTTAATCAGTTTCAAAATACTTCTGTAACCCCCGGTCCGTCCCCTGTTTCTGAGTCACTATGAAGACTGATGGTTGAGATTGTGTCTGTCAAATATTTCCCGCAGACTTTGTTTATAATGGTTATTTCACACGCCGAGCAAAGATCCGGGTTGGTGGGTGCGCACAGGCCCATATAGCTCGGATAGAGCTGTGCAGCTTTGAAACGGTTGTTAAAATTTTATGCCACGCTATCTTATCTTCTTAGGAGGCGGGCATACCCGGCGCCACGTCAACCGTATTGGCATCTTTTGTGCCAACCCCTAGACTCCAACGGTATCCCAATCAGTTTTCATTGGACTTCACACACGCCTTAGAAACCTTACTTCTTTGGCGTATGCAGGTTTCATCACGATCTTTCCATTTTTGTTTAGGTTCAGTCTTACACAGTCGGTTTATTTTAGTTAGGTTGCTGGTGATCATGGAATGAGCGAAGAGCGACAGGATCTACAAAAACACTTATTACGAGTTGTAAATAGATATTGATTTAAATCTATCATCGCTGTATGGCAGCTGGGTTTGGACGGTTGCATCGACGAGAGCGTCAGTGGCCTCGGGGATAAGACGCGGCCTATCATATCGAAAGGTCCGAAGTTCGATCACCGGCTGGGCCATGTTCCAATGGTTTTTTTTCTGGAAACTTAAGTACATTTTACTAACGGTTCTAAAACGGTGAAGTAAAAACATCGTGAGGAAACCTGCCATACGCCGAAGAAGAAATTCTTAGGCGCATGTGATGTCCACCAACCCGCACTAGACTAGCGTGGTGGACTATAGCCCGAACGCTCTCGTTGAGAGGGTAGGCCTGAGCCCCAGCAGTGGGCACATCTTAATAGGCTGTTGATGATGATGATGAACGGTTGTGCGACGTACACTCTTGTGTACTGCACCACTGCAGCGCAGATTATCGCATCGGTGTTTGCATTTGTAATGAATGACGCGGCCCGGGTCACCGTTACGCACTGCACTAAGTAAACCATCCAGAGGCTGCAAGCTTGCACCGATGGCTATCTCCAGATACAAGCCGACAAGCGGTAGCATGAAACTAGCTTCACATGCAGTCCGTTACCTGTCAATTAAGATAAGGCGTACGAAGCACTAGAGGATTTTGATAACCTCAATAACGAAATATTGAAGAGTGAAGGTCATGATTAAAGCCACGGAAATAACCGATTAGTTGAGATTCATGTTAGAAATGTATATTTTTGTATTAATTCAGATCTTTTTAAAGATTACTTCACTGGAGAAGGTTCATATAGTGAGCTATTAGCTTATCTTGAATTACACATTTCCTTTGCGACGAATTTTCAAGTAAGAGAAACGTAAACGATATAGCTAGATGCAGCTAACAAGTGCTTATTAATTTTTTAACTAATAATAACATTGAACACTTCATCATCATCATCATATCAGCCTGTAGACGTCCACTGCTGCACAAAGGCCTCCCCCAGGGATCTCCACGACGACCGGTACTGCGCTAACCTCATCCAGCCGGGTCCCGCGACCTTCACCAGATCGTCGGTCCACCTTGTGGGAGGCCTACGCTGCGTCTTCCGATACGTGGTCGTTGAATACTTACATTAAACACTTACAAATCATAAAAGCTACATCTAGTGATAGTACTAACAAAGAAATCAGACATCAAATCTTGTGGCACTAAAAACTCAAAAAGTAGCAGTAACCCTAGGTGTTTTCATAAACAAAACAGAGTTATACGTAAAAATACGTAAATTTCAACTACGTATTTAACTTAACCTACCGGCGGCGCCGGCGCCGTGCGGTGCACTTACGGTACGACACAATTTGTTCTCATGTAGAGCGAGACAGAGTGATTTAAATCTCTGTTAATACTCAGATGTGTTTAATGTTATTTTAAGGGTTCCTTCCTTACGCCGTCTAAAGAAACCTTCTTTTTTAAAGACCGTAAAAAGGGCTATTTTTCAGATCATTTTCTCAGGTCTGTTCAGTATTTTTTTTCAGATTGAACATTATTCAGTTTGGACCATATTTCAGTTCGAGCATGGTCGTTTGGACATTTTTCAGATTGGACATTATTACAGTAAATCGTTTAGACTTAAGGTTTTACTGATACCGATTGTTACAACAAAAGTATTAACTCTAACCTCTAGACATTAGAAATGCTAAAATTAGTAAAAATCATTCAAAAAAGTTGTTTTCTAATACGTCATATCCCCGAACCTCTGGTATCTTCAGCAAGTAAGCCTACTTTGAGTTTTCCTTCTTGATTTATGCGCATTTAATTAAAGTCCGCACACGATGCGCGCGCGCATGATGGACGGTTACTTGATGAAATGTAATTTATGCTCACATTTAAACACTGAC
This sequence comes from Metalampra italica, assembly GCA_949699065.1. Classification (NCBI taxonomy): domain Eukaryota; kingdom Metazoa; phylum Arthropoda; class Insecta; order Lepidoptera; family Oecophoridae; genus Metalampra; species Metalampra italica. Next base: position 11,608,550 of record OX452977.1, on the reverse strand, counting down.
GAGATGACGGTAGTACAATTAACTTTAAATAGCAAAAAGCACCGTTCTGCGGTGACTTGCGATTTTTCGGGTTTATGTTTATTAATACTCTGATTCAAACTTCAACCCAAAACCCTTTTTTTATTACGCATTAAGTACTTCTTGATAATTACCACCACCGCTTTTAATGACATGATCTTCTGTGAGTTTCCCTACCATTGTTCCTACCATCATTATCAGTCAATGTCCATCGTCCAAATGACGCCAAGGCTCAAACGTCTAATTCCACGAATGTCTAATCAATCCCAGTTAAACTTATCACCTTTTAAATCTCAATTTAAGTGTTTCATTTTCTACCCAGTCCAAAATAAACTGTTTAAATCCCTCCAGCCTCAGTAATTCCGTTTGTTAGTCCGGTACGTAACTACTGAGCCTTTCTTGGTCTCAACAGATCTTTTTCTATGTAACGAACCATCCCAAACGGAGTTACTGAGTCTTCTTTAGTTTCATAGGTTCCTTTGTACAACCTAACTGCTGAGACCAGAGGTTTAAATCCACCTAGTAATACGAGGGAGGGATATTACTGCATATTATTGAGTTCTTTGTGAGCATTATTCCTCATACTGTATTCAATACGCAGCATCAGAATTCCATGTTTATACTTCCGTGAAGGTTACTGTCGTTTCTCAAAAGCGCACGTTCACTTTCTTGCGAGTACCGTCACCACTCGCCCCGACCGTCGCGTCTCACCGTCTCGACCACCATCACCCAAATAATTATCCACTCGTGATGCGTGCCGCCGTGCATTACTGTCACAACCTATGACTTATGGCTGCCATACTCAACACAAAGTAGTTTCTCTTGTAAAAGCGATATTTGAAAGAGATTGGACTCACAAATTTTAGAGGTACCCACACCAATGATCACGTAACAATACTCGTCTAATCTATAGTTAAAATTTATCCCAAACATAATTTTCCCACGGATATCAGTAAACATGCAAACAAAACTTGAGCTTGGATAGTGAAAACCTCAGCAACAAGGTCAAACGCCAAATATTTAATAAAAACAATAGGCGGTTATGCGAAAACTGATGGAACCACACAATCCGGATATCCAGGAAGTAACAATGCAACAAACAAACATACAATCGCAAAAGAAATCGGAATACAAAGACCTGAATCATCTCTTGCAGACATTTCTTTAAGTATTGTTCATGAACTAGCACTAAGTAAGTCGCGTCCCACGACCGAGTTTACTTTACGCCGGCTAAAACCGCTCCTGCTCTGAACCTCACCCTTATTTCTAAAACGTTAAAGTTGATAGTGTTCAGAGATACAGGCTGGGGTATGATGGTGAGACTTTAGCCCACTTTTGCTTGGCTTATGCCGTAATGGCGATGACACGCAGTCTTTCTTCGGCTAATTAATTTGCTAGGCTTAGAGAAATCCATGGGAGTTCATAGGAATCATTACTCTTGCATCGTGGCGTAACAAAGTCAAACAATCCAAGGACAGTCTGTGAATACTTACACATAATTGATCTAAATAACGAATTGGGTGACGAATCTATCATTCCGCGAGGTGATGCAAGTGAAGCAGCAGCACGTTACAAAAGCGTTAGAGTTAAATCAACATCATTAGCTTCGCCTCTAACTAATGATGACAGAAGCCCTTTGAGTTGTGAAAGGATTGAGACATCGAGATGGTTTCACAGTGCAATGCTTGTCGTCAAAATAGTGCATTATATTATATCTTCTTGAAGGATATCTGAAAACTCCTACTTCAAAAATACTTCCATGAAATGCGAAGTCGTTTGCAGTTACTTAGTAATTTTGATATATTTTGTCTATAAAACTTCATCATCATCATCATCATATCAGCCTGTAGACGTCCACTGCTGGACAAAGGCCTCCCCCAAGGATCTCCACGACGACCGGTCCTGCGCTAACCTCATCCAGCTGGGTCCCGCGACCTTCACCAGATCGTCGGTCCACCTTGTGGGAGGCCTGCCTACACTGCGTCTTCCGATACGTGGTCGCCACTCGAGAACCTTTCTGCCCCAACGGCCGTCAGTTCTACGAGCGATGTGCCCAGCCCACTGCCACTTCAGCTTCGCAATTCTTTGAGCTATGTCGGTGACCTTGGTTCTCCTGCGGATCTCCTCATTTCTGATTCGATCTCGCAGGGAAACTCCGAGCATAGCTCTCTCCATTGCCCTCTGAGTGACCTTGAGCCTTCTTATGAGGCCCATAGTGAGGGACCACGTCTCGGTACCATATGTCATCACTGGCAACACACACTGGTCGAAGACTTTCGTCTTGAGACACTGCGGTATTTGGGACGAGAAGATGTTGCGTAGCTTCCTGAACGCTGCCCAGCCGAGTTGGATTCGACGATTGACCTCTTTCTCGAAGTTGGACCTACCTAACTGGACCGTTTGTCCCAGGTATATATAATCGTCTACAACTTCGAGCGTAGAGTCTCCAACCTTCAGAGGAGTGGGTACAACACGGGTGTTCGACATGATTTTCGTCTTGTCCATGTTCATTTTTAGACCCACTTGTTGAGAGACTCTACTGAGGCCATTGAGCATTGTGCCTAGGTCCTCCAGGGTCTCAGCCATGACCACGATATCATCGGCAAATCTAAGATGAGTGACATACTCGCCGTTTATGTTGATGCCCAGTCCGTTCCAGTCCAGAAGCTTGAAGACGTCTTCCAGTGCAGCGGTGAACAGTTTCGGAGATATGACATCTCCCTGCCTCACACCTCGCTGCAGTTGGACAGGTTTCGAGTTCTGGTCCTGGAGACGGACTGACATGGTGGCGTTTTCGTATAAGCACTTCATCACTTCGATGTACCGATAGTCAACTTGGCACCGCTGGAGAGACTGTAGCACAGCCCAGGTCTCAATCGAATCGAAGGCTTTCTCATAGTCCACGAACGCTAAGCATAGTGGCTGGTTATACTCTTCGGTCTTCTGTATAACCTGCCGCAGCGCATGAATGTGGTCTATGGTACTGAAACCTTTACGGAAACCGGCTTGTTCGGGAGGCTGGAAGTCGTCGAACCTGCGCGCGAGACGATTCGTAATGACTCTCGAAAACAGCTTATAGACATGGCTCAGAAGTGTGATGGGTCGGTAGTTCTTCAGCCGGGTGTTATCTCCCTTTTTGAAGAAGAGCACCACCACACCTCCGTGCCATGACTTTGGCGTTTTGCCCTCGAGTATGACGGAATTAAATAGCTTCTGAAGAGCCTTTAGTACTGGTCTTCCACCGGCTTTCAGAAGCTCAGCCGTAATTCCGTCATCACCCGGTGCCTTGTTGTTTTTAAGCTGTTTGAGAGCCATCCTAATCTCGTACAGGCTGACGTCCAGGATATCTTCGGTATAGTGCCGGGTCAGTCTAGCTCTTGGGTCTTTAGCCGGACTACTAACAGGTGGCCGTGTTGTCGTGTATAACTGTCCGTAGAACTTCTCGACCTCCTCTAAGAGCTCGGGTCTCGACGATACGATTCTGCCATCATCGGTCTTTAGCTTCGTCAACCGGCTTTGCCCAATAGACATATCTCTTGCGAACACTTTGGAGCCTTTATTACGCTCGATGGCCTCTTTAATACTGGTAGTATTAAATTGGCGTAGGTCGCGAGTCAGAGACTTTGAGATCTGTCTATTAAGCCACCGAAGTTGGGAAGCGTCATCCGGAGACTGCAGAACCATTCGTCGTCTTTCCTCCATTAGCATGAGAGTGTGGTCCGAGATTTTTTTGGTTCTTTTACGGTGGGCCTTAAAGAACTTAGACCCGACCGTTTGGACAGTTTCCACGAACCTGTTATTGTATTCGTCCACATCTACGCAATCGCCTAGGCATTCGAAGCGGTTTTGGAGTTCCAGCTGGAAGCTCTCGGGGTTTTGGATGTGGATAGGTGCTGGACGGAGCGTAGACTTCATCAGTCGTGATCTTTCCAGCTTTACATTTAGATTCAATGTGCCTCTTACCATTCGGTGATCGCTTCCGGTTTTAACCGCATTGATCACTGAGACATCATTGAATATTTGCCTCTTTGTCGACATGATGAAGTCTATCTCATTTTTTGTTGCACCATGGGGACTGATCCAGGTCCACTTGCGGTATAAAACTTTATTTTGAGTTATTTAGCTAGGTACTTAGGTACTAATATCAATTACTTACTCTGTGCTAATATCTTCCAGTAACCGAGATACCGTTGCGAGCTCACTCGATCCCTTCTAATTTATCCAATAACTTCTGTCGGAGTACTTGTTGATTTGCCAGACATAAAATGATAGGTTTAGGAACCGGTGTTACTTATAATTATATTTTCGTAAGCTATAGCTCGAGCAATTTGTATTTAAACGATGGTATTTAGAAACTGTGCCCTAGATTTGTAAGTTGTAGTGCAGTCTAGACTTATATTGGGTTTAAATTTAAACATTTACATATTCAATGATTTAAGACATGAATACTTGGCAATAAAGTTAAAGAACCTTCAGTCGCTTTGATGAATTGGGATTGTGTATTGAAAACAGTGAAATGAAACGATGATGATAATGATGCTTACGATGAAGGCGAACATGATCCATGCTCTTTCAACAATTTAAAGGGACCTATTGGTGGAAGATTGGCGAAGAAATCAGGTAATAAGACTTGAACAAGACCACCATTAATTAGTACATTATGATGTATATCTAACAATGATACAAAGACTGATGTATTCTTAGTCTCTGCAATTGCATTATAAATCATAGAGGAACTAGCAAGTTAATTTAACGTTTTATTCAATTAATGTATTATGACAACACTAAGCAATTTTAATTAGTTGTTCTTTCTCTTGTAGTGAGAAATGTAAGTCCGCTAAAATGAATTTCTTTTGTTCCTAAGTTTTTTTGAAAGATTTATTTGATTATTTTCTTTCTGATTTTCAAAACTTTAAAATATTTTATTAAATCTCGCACATTAGCATTGTTTCTGTTCTATCTAAGATTCTTGATCTAGAGATTATTGTTCACAAATTATTATCGAGCGTGAATGTAATGTTCTAATGTGTAAAAATATTGAATATAATTAGAATGTCGTGACTTTTCATGGTAAATGGTTATAAAAATCGACATGGTCCTAATAAATTTTGACTAACTACTCCAATGATAGATGAGGCATTGTTCTTTACCAAATTTTTCCTGACGCTACAATTTTGCGCGGATGGAATCTCTAACTCTTAAGTTTTAAGACTGTTAATGATTACGACCCAAGTGGTCTCTGCACTTAGATCAAAAATATGTAATGGTTCAGATTCAACTTCTTCCTTGACTATGTTGTCATTATAACAAGCTCGAACATCGAACTCACACACAGCCCTTCTGCTCATAAAAACCAACTGCAGTCTTTCCGCAACGGGAATGCGGAACGAACGCACTCAATATTTTTTCCTCGAGACAATCAATCGACGCCACGGTGTTCCCATCACTGTTATCATTTCTTGCACACTCCATTAGTATCGATCGGTGCACCTAGAACAAACGTAATAAACTCACTCCCTACGCAATGCGTCTTGCAGATTGACTGTTTTACATGCAATCTGCCTAACGCGTTGCATTGTGCGCACAAATACGGTTATTACAGAGCCTCATCAATTTTATTTAGCATTTCGTCATCAGTATCATTACTGCATTATTTAGTATCATTACAGCCTATACGTCTCAACGCGGTTAAAGTGATTGATGAGTTTGACGTACAAGTATGCGTTAGAATATCTTCTTCAGGCTAAACACATTCCGTGGTAATGTTAATCAAATAAGTGTGTAGTATCTTGACGCTATGTCCCTGACGGGGTAGGTAGGAAGAACGAAGCGCCAAATATTGCGAACCTGAGACACCCCTTCGCTTCAATTTTCAATTTTTGCATAATTTCAATTTTCGCGGATCAATAATAACTTATCTAGGTAACACTTTTGGTGATTTCGAGTTATTATATCCATTGTGATTGTCTTCGAAGGGGCTAAAGAAATGATGCAATTTACAAAAAAAAACTTATCTAAATACATTTACTTTTACAAAAACGACATAACTAACTGTAAGTATCTTATAGTTTGTGAACATGTTATCCAATCCTGTTTGTCTGGCCTGTTGGCGTAGTGGTAGTGACCCTGCCTACTGCGCCAAAGGTCGTGGGTTCGATTCCCACCCGGGACCAACATTTGTGTGATGAGCATAACTGTTGGTTTTCGGATTCTGGGTGTTTGTATGTATTTAAGTATTTATTTAAAAGTATTTAAGTATGTTTATCAGTTGTTGAGTACCCATTTACAAGCTTCGGTTTAGTTGGGACTGAACAGCCGTGTGTAAATTTGTCCAAACATTATTATTATTATTATTATATAATCCGCATTTTTACCAGAACTAGTTCCTTTGTTGTTTTTTAACGAGTAGGTATTGATTAGGATTTATCACTTGTTCAATAATTGAACAAGCCATCGACAATAAGTCCCCAGAGCAGCGGGCTCCTCCCGGCGCAGGCGCACAGTGCAACGGGAAGCGAGTGCTAGGTACGTTGCACGCAGCGCACATGCTTCCTTAGTTTTTGCCGGTGTCAACAACCTGCGCGCGCGCCGCTCGGCGCCGATCGATCTGCGAGGTAGCGGTCGATGCTTTACCGCACTGAGCTTTATTATTTACGTCATAATTATTATGTTTATTGCAATGCAATTGCTTTTCATCGCAATGTTATTATCTTCTTTATCTAAATTGGGTGTGGTTGCATAATCATATCACATGTTAAATTAATAGATAAGTACCTGGGTTGTTTATAATACATATTTCTTAAATTCAATGGACTTAGATTGATGTGCAATTCTACTGTTTAAAATTTGAAACATTACTTAACTAACTGTTTGTAACTATTATACTAAATACATGACTATAATTGGAGGAAACGTCTGAATATTCATATGATAGCTTCAACTTTAGGCTCCAGCTAACTGTGGCGGAACCACGACGAAACGTTACATAAGAGACAAGTAAACAAAACGTATGTTAAACGGCAATTTCATCATCATGATCACAACAACCGATAGATATCTACTGCTGGACCCCTATCGAATCCAGCTGCTTTTCGCCAGCCTATTTGGGTCATCAGTCAATCTAGAAGCTAAAAACTAGAAAGACAATTTAGCCAGAGACACTCCAATAAATATAAAATAAGTTGAAAGTCCCATTGACAAAAGCAGCTAGCACCACAGGCGCCGAGCAAATTAATAAACAACCGTTTCTGAACGGATTTACTGAGAATGATCTGAGGAAACGACCAAACTTCAACATTTTAATAAGTTTAGATGTTTAACTCTAAACCTAGTGAATCATAGGTAGGTAATAATAGACAGTAGATTATGGGAAAGTTATTTGAAAGTGTCGTCAGCTACAGAATGCATAATATCCTCCGTTGTTCAACTTATGGGTGAATATTTTGCCGTCAGATACAATAAGTTATAATGAATGACAGTTTGCGTTTTGTCAGTTTACACTTAAGAATACTGACGTGAAAATATTATGCAAGACCATAATTTGTTTTTCATTACTCATACTCTGAAAGTAGGTCTGAAGTTGCCTGAGAAGCGGGTTGAAAGTAATACATCTCAGCCCTAGGGAGAATCGTTTTCAACTGACAGCTGTCAAATTATTAAAAAAAAAACTAGTACTATTTTGACATTTCTATTGGACCATGTTCCAACTTTCTATACAGCCACTCAATTACATCGCGATGTAAAATTGAAATCTTAATATATAAAACAATGTCATGTTAGTTAGACCACTTATAACTGAAGAACGGCTGAACGGATTTTGATGAAATTTGGTACAGGGATAGCTTATAGCCTGGAATAACATATAGGCTACTTTTTACCGGGGTAAACGGTTCCCGCGGGAAAAAATTATTCTACGCTGGCGAAGCCGCGGGCGACAGCTAATAACTTATAGATAAGTAATAAATAAAGAATATATTTTTATAAATGACTTTATTAAAGTTATTACTGTCCAATAATTCTTTAAAATAACGTAGATTTGGGCAAAATATTTACCATTTTTTCAATGATGGTAATGAAAAAATGAAAAATAATGGCAGAATAGCTGGCCGGCCACAGAAAAAAAACAAAATAGGCGGGAAAGCGGCAATCCGATCTTCATTTGTTTTTTCGAGTTGTAGAGTTTTGTTTATACTTCCGTATAGCAGAGATTTGTTTTAATACTCATTTTATGGATTTGTTTTTACTTTCATTGTATTCGTGATGAAAAGCACAGTGTATCCCTCGGGTTCAAGACTTATTTAGAGTCCCTCGAACTATTGGCGCCCTCGATTAACATTTAAACATAACGCAGCTGACGACGTAAATTCAAATGGTTTAAAATAACCGTGTGGGTACTATGAATTGAATTAGAATACACAGATACCTACAACCGGTTACAAAGACATATAACCTTATTCTTAGACGGGGGTAAGACAAAATAACCAAGAAACAACCTATTTATGTCTTAACAAATGTACGGATATAAAAAAACTAACAACAATATATTCAAATAGATACGTATCACTCCTCAACCTAATAATTTGATTATAATCTAATCTTTTGAAAACACAATGTGAAATTTAATTATCTCGTTAGAAATTCAATCTGAAACCACAACTTTTTGTTTAAATATCCGAAAAGAAATTGGAAGGTGTTCCGTGATTTACATAACGTAAATCACTAATAATAGATTACACAGTGGTGTATAGCAATCAGCGATCACCGCAGTTAGATCACGGCCGGCCGAGCCTGTGGAACCACTTTCGTTTTTTCTCCATCTCGCCTGTAATTAATGCATATTATGAGCTCATCCCATGATATTTTAATGAATATGGATTCACGTCCGATTGAACACGTTAAGCTTATATCATCAACACTTTCTGAGAATGGCAAGATTGTGAGTTACATTATAGACGTCAGTATAAGCGGAATATCATTCTGTAAAGCTTAATGTTGGCTTCCTACACACAAAATTTCTACATTACCCGTTACCATATATTTATATTGATAATCTTATAGTGTTGGTTACCGACTCTTGAGTATCATCTAGAAGTCTATCGCTTATAATCACTAAACTAGTGACATCAAGATCCGAGTTGACGGGTAGAAATCGAAACCGAGCGTAGGTCATGATTCATGATACGGCCTTGTGACCGGTTAGGGCTGGCAACTATCTCAAAGCTGTACCAGGCCCTCGGTTTTTGATGACATGCGATGATACAGGGTTTGATGTGAAAGCACCTAATTTAGGAAGTGTAATTCATATACACAAACTTCTGGCTTCTAATACAATACCAGTCACTCTAGGATGAGATATTCTCTCTTCATTACATTGGTACCCTAGTATAGATGCCCATCCCAGACGCGCTCTGACAGCAACACCTGCGACCTTAAAGAAAACTTATTAATATTCATCACACGCCTATACTTATTTATACATTATTGATTTATTATACCTTTTACCTTTGGTTACGTGCTTTCCAGTATTGTGAAAGTTTTATGTTTAATTGTCTTTGAATTCTAAATTCCGAGTACTATTACAACAAGACAAATTTTAATTGAAATCGAAATTTCTACAAAGTGACGTCAGTTCACTTGATAATTTCTTGTGGTTATTAAAAACACATTTTTTTGATAAAGCTTAAGAATCAAACATAATACGCAAGTGTTCTGTCGGTAACACGGTTTCACCGCGGAGTTACGCATTTCTAAACACAAAGGTAAAGCACCTGATTATCATCTGATCACGGATCGAGGAGGATTATTACGTAAACGAGATTTCGATCTTGAACTTTCAACTGTGGTTGAAATTCGATGCTCACGATCCGCCTCCGCTTTCCATCCGCGCTTTCTTAGCAAATTAATATGTTTGTTAATTTTTTTATATAAGTATATTCGAATATTAGAAATGTTGCTTTTCCTGTTTTATAGCGTGATTTATTAAGAGTAATTAATTTTATGGGGTAAATAATTTGCATCTATTACATATCTTACGTGATTTGATTTCAAAGTGATTAGAATAATTATTACGATATTGACTTTGTCGCCTAGCTTAATTTCGTGAGTTAAATTGCATTTGATGACAGCAAAATCAAGAAGTAAATGTAATTCGTACACATAATGACGATTAAAAATATAGGTCAGAAGAAGAAGGAAAGACAGGTCTTCCCGAAGGCGATGAGTACACAACGTTGAGGCAAGGCAGAAACGAGAACTAGAAACTTACAACCATCAAAAAAGTTATATACGAGTAGTCTAGTATCAGCCGAGAACCACTCTATCACCATGAAAGCTGGAACAACAAGAAAGTGGGTACTCCGTCGACCGTTACTGACCTAAATCCGAGACCAGTAATAAGTAGTGACGTACCCTTTATTTCCAAAGATTGCTGGGCAGACGCCTGCGCCCGCTCCGACGACGCCCGGCATTGAGCCGTGAAGGCACCATTTGATTCATTGCCGCGATACTGATCTTGGAAAGGCTACTATTTTCTAGACAGTGCTATAATCCATAAAGTTGAGTAACATTGATGATCGATATGATCACAATTTGCAATGCTTTAGAGTTTTACTATTTTTCGTCGTTGATTTTTAGATTGTCGCTAGTATGTTATGTTTACTAGGTAAGTAATAATAATAAGTAATAAAGTAATGTTTGGACAAATTTACACACGGCTGTTTAGTCCCAACTAAGCCGAAGCTTGTAAATGGGTACTCAACAACTGATAAACATACTTAAATACTTTTAAATAAATACTTAAATACATACAAACACCCAGAATCCGAAACCCAACAGTTATGTTCATCACACAAATGTTGGTCCCGGGTGGGAATCGAACCCACGACCTTTGGCGCAGTAGGCAGGGTTACTACCACTACGCCAACAGGCCAGTCAGCCAGGTAATGTTATAATGTAAATAAACAATGACAAAAACAAACCGTAGACGAGTTCTCGAGACCATGACTGGGCAACCGTAGTGTGGGACGCCCTCCGGCTAGATGGAGCAACGATCTGCGTAAGGCGGTTGGCAGGGACTGGATGCGGAGAACGAAAGATCGGGTTCAGTGGCGCGCCTTTGGGGAGGCCCATGTCCAGCAGTGGACTATATAGTATGAGCTGATGATGATGAAAACAATAATATAGTAATGTCTACTAATATGACTGAAGATTCAAAAAGAATCATAGATGACTCGACAAGCCTACGTAACGATGATGTAAGAAATATCAAATAGACACATCCATCACTTATACTTTCCCGTTCACTCACTCCATCATTACGCTATACTACTCATTTAATACAGTACCTACCTTATTATCTAGGGGAAAGATCAGATACAGAAATGAATATCAATCTGTACAGATGATCTACAGCTAACTATTACTGACGTTGACTTCAAAAAAGAAAATAAAGATGAATTACATTGCCAAGGTTCAGAGTAAGTAAGTAGCTAATCATTATACAAATTTGCATGAATAAACGGTATTAGATGTTTACCGATAAATAAGGTTGGTGTATTTACACCTTCTGTAGGTATTTACTTAATACATTTGTAAGCAAATTCTTGGTGTTGTAAAATCCAAACGTTTGCTAAACTCCTCTTTCTCAGATTTTGGCTTTTCTGATTATTCTGCTGTTCTTAGCTTTTGTACACGAAACATCGTTCAGTGATTTTACAGTTACTTAGATACGTTCTTACTGCGGACCGATAGACTGAGAAGATTTTATTACTAGTAGTTCCGTGAGAACAGTAGACCTCGCCAGCCCTTATAAACCAAACCTAAAAGAAACCAACAAAAGTCAACTTTGGAAACAGAAAAAGTACCTACTAAAGTGACAAAAATTAGCACTTTAAAGCTTAATATTTCGCAAACGGATCCCTGAATCGAAAAATGTTTATCACACACCCGCGATATTTTTGAAAGACCCATCCAACGATACCCCACACCATGGATATCACGCGGAAAAAAATAATTTTCCATTTTACGTATGCAGTTCTGTGAACATAATTTATTTTTTCAACTTTCTTAAGTCGATCCACTATTACTCAAAAACTAATAGAACCTACTTAGCCGTAATAGTTTTTCTTGTAACTACGTTATATATGCTACTGCCATGAATTTTTTCACATTTCCAGAAGCAACCGTTTAGCTGGCAGGGGGGGGGGGGGACACGTGACTCTAACAAAAATTACCGCTTTAAAGCTTAATATTTCGCCAACGGATCCCTAAATCGAAAAAATGGTATTCACACACCAGCAATATTTTTGAAAGACCTATCCAACGATATCCCACACTATGGGATTCACAAGAAAAAAAAAGTTCACTCCCACTTTGCGAGTATGGTAGGTACTCTAAAAAAAATGTTTTTCAAAATTTTATTCTACTCATTTTGTAGGTTTAATTAATTTATACATATGCCAAATTTTCGTCAAAATCGGTTGAAAAATGCGACCTGTAGAGAATTACAGACAGACAGACAGACAGACAGCCGGACAAGAGCATTTTTGGCCAGTCTCGAAACGTAGACGCTTCGCTCGCTTCGCTCGCTCGGTCAATTATGAAAAGTGATGTTGCATTTAAAATAACTAAGATGGAAGGCGCTTAGCCAGGAGATCCTTATCCACCTTTTTGTAAAGCATAAGTCTAACAAGTTAACAACACAAAAGCAATAACTATAGTAGTCACTGACACTAATGCCTGAACTGTTGGATCTTTAGTATCTAACAAACTAAAACCACTAAAGTTTAATCAAGTGATTTCGTACCAGTTCATGAGTTTTAAAATCATTTGATTGAAATCTTGCTCCATGCCAGCACAAATTGCATTTACAGTAACAGTTTTCATGAACAAACTTTAATTTGATATAACACTTTTGTATTACCAGGCAGTCAATTCAGTAGTGTAATGGTGTAAAAGAGGTAACCGCTACTTATTCCGACTGATAAACCGTAACACAATGGACGAGAGGAGGAAGTTCTGAGATCGCAATAAAGATGTGCAGCAACCTTCCGAGGCACTCAATCAAAACTAATCTTCGCAACCATCTCTAGGTTAACATCAATTCTGTTCTATTCTTGATCAAATTACATATTTTTATTTTCAATTATCCAGTTGTTTGCATATTTACGAGTAGTATATTATTATTTTTGTGTTCAAATTTGATGTATTATACTCACCTTTAACTCCATTGAAATTTCTACAGAGATCGTAAGGTGATGCAATCATAAAACATAACAAACTTTTTGTTCAATAATAGATATTGCTACCTTTGTATTAACTACCCATTTAACTGACTGAGAAACTATCATCTTGGGTACCTACTTAATATTTTGATGCAAATTTTTGTGCTACCTGAATACTGAAAAGTCCACGTTATTGAATTTGAAAGTTCTCTATTCCTTTGTTCTCTTAGACAAATTTACGTTTTTTCGAACATATTCCATATTTCTCTGTGTTGTTATCAAAAATGAACTTGCTATATCGGAGCAACCAGATATGGTTATTAAACTCCATGTGATTGTTTGTGACCTACGATATGGGCCCGCTACACGCTCTCATGACTTACGGTATTCCATCCATTCTATCAGCACGCTATCGCCATGGGCCGATGTCTGGTATGAGAACCTCGCTCTACTATCTCGTCACTCGATCAGACAAATTGGACAGATTGTCTCTGATTTCTTTTTGTCTTTGCCCTCTCCATCTCTCTCTTTTGTTTGAAATGCTATAATGGATTAATCTCGGATTAATAATCTTAGTTATTAAGTGTTTCATTGTTTATAAAATTATCAGCGTGTTTATGTACTTTCTAATCGGATTTGATTTCTAACACCTACTTGTAGTATTGTTTTGAAAAAAGGGTTGTATTGAAATGCCCTATAATAATAATGAATGCTCTTGTAAAAAAATAGAAGTTATAAAATATTACTAAGTAAATGACTAGGTACTGAAATTAAAACCTCAACTCTAAATCATTTTCTAGACGAACGTATTAAAATTGAAGTACGAACCATTTTAAAGCCAAACTTTTTAAAGTGGGATTGGATACTGTTTAAGTTAATTTTAAACAATATGTAAAATTTACAAATTATTGTGCGCTAATTGAATTTGGCGCTTATTTGAATGAATCTTTAGCTGCTGAATCTGGTTTTTTGTTAATATTATAGAGTTTAATTTATGAATTTCGTGAGTTATTTTAAAATTAGATGTTTTTATTAATTCCTTCAATAAAGCTAAGTAAAGTTTAAACCTCAGATCAGAACCAGTTGCAAATTTCACGGGTAAATCCATCGCAACGCCATCTGTCTCCAGTCAAGCGACGCCATTGAGAAATCATCAGATGACCGACGATGGGAAAATTTGCTATAACCAGTCGTTGTTTGCGAGAGACGATTTGTCGCAGTGCCCGCAACCCTAATACCAGGCGATCAGAATCAATAAGGAAGTACCAGCTCGATTGAGTAATATTATTATGAAAATAATACGATTTTTGTTTGGAAAAGTATAAATGAATGAATCACAGACCGCTTCATAGGCAAAATTCTCGACGGTATACAAATTCGTTGCACTGATTCAACCGTGCATTTGCCGTTATATTTTGAAATAAAATATTACTAGAGGTACAGGTCGGTATAGGTATGTAAGCTAAACTTTGAAGTAGTTTTAGAGTACTTCCAGCAAAAAAAAAATTGGAAAAAAACGTTTTGTAATATGACTTCTTATGCATTATGTGCAACAAGGTATAATAATGAATTGAATTTGTCATATGCAAAGGTAAATTAATAATTACTCGAATCAAATTCCACAGTTGGAACAGCAATTTAAACACTTCAGTTGGTCCACAATTAATACCCGGTCACTTTGCACTTCTGCGGATGCCTTTCTCTAATTGATTTTAAATAATGTTTTTTTTTCATTACTTGCGCTTTTAGTCGGAACCATTTTTAAAAATAAACGTCACTAAGACTGCGGAGACCGTATCGAGAGCTTATTATCTTTGGTATTACCGATGTGTTTCATTTCATTTTGTTCTTATAATTGATATTTGGTTCCTACTTACTCGGGACATTACTTAAATTCAAGTTTCGTATATCACAATATTATGTAACATTCATAATAGTATTTTCTCCAGCTGATCGTTCTGTAACTTTATATACTCGTAGTTTGTAGTCGAGTAACTCTATCAGTACAAAATGAAAGCGACCGCATCGTATTTTTGCCTGTCGAAGCGTGTCACACCTCTATCATCAATCATTTTAGGGTTCTGTCTTTCTAAAACCTTACAGTAGAGCCATAATATGATAACTGGTTTCTTTGACACCACAGAACGCTATAATTTATATTCTCCTCTGGTAATCTCTACCCGTGTTCTTCATATCCATTTATGTTCTTACATATATCTGTTGCTTCAACTTTGACCGCGTCGAATTTCAACCCCATAGGAGAAGAAAAGAGTTTAAAAAATATTTCAATTTTTTCAGTTAAGTGCTGTACTTTTAGATTTGGTACGGATCCCTCAGCTCTAGGTGTCCGATTTAAACTTGTCAAGTTTCAACTATTAGTTTCCTTCGACCAAAAAACCTGTGTCACTGATTTGAATTTAACGGTTTAGGCAATTCGTTTTGTCAGTAGTTGTATTTATATTTATTTGGCATTTTGTGTTTACCTACTCATGCGTTTAATTCTCTTGTGTCTTAGCTCAGAAAAAGTTTGGGCTGATTAGGGTTAAGAAATGTTGCGAAGATTGATTATTTTTTATGCAACTCGTTTGTTTCCCTTAGTTTCTTTTTTGCTGCAAGGTCACTGGTTATTGCCTTGAGCTTGACAAAAAAAATTGTGATATTTACTTAAATCGATATCCACCTTTCTCGGAAAATACTGTTGAAGAACATAATGATTGCTTATAATTTGTTTTGCATTGATAGCAGTTTAATGCAAATACTTTGTGCTAGAGCAAACTTATAGGGTACAGCATCCAATAGTCACGGTCACCACTCACTTTCTTGAGGCTTTGGGGGCTTTATGGGGCTACTACAAACCGTCCCTTATTCATCATCATCATCATATCAGCCTGTAGACGTCCACTGCTGGACAAAGGCCTCCCCCAAGGATCTCCACGACGACCGGTCCTGCGTCAACCTCATCCAGCCGGGTCCCGCGACCTTCACCAGATCGTCGGTACACTGCGTCTTACGACACGTGGTCGCCACTCGAGAACTTTTCTGCCCCAACGGCCGTCGGTTCTGCGGGCGATGTGCCCAGCCCACTGCCACTTCAGCTTCGCAATTCTTCGACCTATGTCGGTGACCTTGGTTCTTCTGCAGATCTCCTCAATTCTGATTCGATCTCGCAGGGAAACTCCGAGCATAGCTCTCTCCATTGCCCTCTGCGTGACCTTGAGCCTTCTTATGAGGCCCATAGCCTTCTTATGAGGCTTCTTATGAGGTCCCTTATTATTGTTTATTTTTTATTTTTTTTATTTATGTGGTATACACTTAGGAACTCGTCAATCAATTATCTTACAGCAAGAAGAATGCTATTAATTGGATGTATTGCATTCACATCCAAATTTTCACTTTACTTTCTGTACTCTGTAAAATGTATATTTCAACTGCTATTATGTATTAGACATATTAGCCTTATCCATTACATGTCTTGAGGAGCAATCTCCCATGGCGCCAATCAAGCACTAGCAGCTAATACATTTTCTCTCACTAATCTGACAACAGAATGGCGACTGCAAATTGAGTGCGGTCCATTTGTGAGAAAATTCCAAAGTTTCGCAACTGACAGTAAAGAGCTACACATCACCTGACACCTCCTGGCACATACCTGGCCGGCATACCTGGCAAATACAAGATCTTGTAAGGAAAGCAAGATCTTGTAAGAATCACAGCAATCAATGGAGATGACATTACATAAGTAGATCTAAGTATTCAAGATAGCATACGTGGAAATTAGACTAGTAAACTAAAACGGTTCTTGTAGATCTAGTAGGTATACAGAGATTACGTCTTATCAATAATAGACGCCTGTCTGATGTGAAAGCAATAAATGGTTCAGTATTATAGATCGTAATCAGATGACTAACATTTTAAACTGTCAATTAAAATATACGCACAAATTCATATAGGTACCTACGTAACACATTTTTTATCGGCGACTGCACGTCTGATGTATCAGGTGGTGTGTAACCAACTCGGGTCGGCTCTATAAGGCCGTATTATATTGATATGAGAGAATTTTTCACTTCATTGTCTCATATAAATGAGTATGTAAAACCTTTTTACAAGGTAACTATACCACAGTACCTATATTGCTTGATCGATATTAAATTGGTCTGTAGAAGGTAACCAGTTGAATTCCAAATAAAGGTTATTAAGTGAATTAGGAATTAGTAACGGTCACTTAGATTTTTTGTTTTATTAAACAAAGGTGAAGTTTCTGACAATGATAAAATTTGAAGATAATGATAGATTTTCAAAATTTTTGTATGTCAAAGTAGCTCTATTGTGAAATAAATAGGGCACACATACACAACACGTTATTTGTATCTAATAAGTCTATTAATCTCATCCTTAACCTGACCCTTAACCTATAAATCCTTAATTCGGCACTTAATATTATGATCATCATGATAGTCTATCACTAGACATAGGCCTTCCCTTTCCAGTAGATAAAAGTAATTCTTCCTAAATATAAATAAATCTTTCTTTCTATTCCAGGTTGCAATTTCTACCCAGTGGGAGAATATCTGAAGTTCGTCAGGATACCAGAGAACCTGAAAGTTGGAGATGAGGTGCTAAGAGTAGAAGTGCATCCAAGGTAAGCAGTTCTCAAGTACAGCTACAAGGCGATGACTCATCAATGTACCTGTTAAAGGAAAATCGTGGTCTGGAATTATATTGTAGACCAAGGTTGGTCTTGTTCATCTCAGATAATCTAAAATGAGAAACAATAAGATATCCTCGAATCAGTTTAGCTGGACGCCATGCGTCTATGTCACGACCCACAATGCCTATATTACGAAACTTTGCCCCACTTTCAAACTTATTCTCCTCTGCCATAACATCTTTACCATCATCATCGGCTTTGAAACTAACAGCATAGAGACTATTTTCAATTGGATTGTCTGTGTGTCCATAAGGATGGTTTAGCCGGTCCTTAGTTTAGGACTTAGCTGTTGCATGTCCGTGGGAAACGGATCGGATTTGGGATTATTTGTAACTACTTTGGCCTGGAGCTATTTTTCTTCTTAATTGACATGGTTTGTTTAGAATTCATCATTGTTTTTGTATTGCAATAGGATTTCTCACGTTTCGTTGCACAATACTTTTTGAAAAGTTGTTTTTGCTAAATATGACAACTCACTTATAACTGGGCTACTCAATTTGTATGCAAAACTTACTCCTCCTATCATTTCGTAAGTTAAAATACATTTATATTATCACCATGTTATCATGATACAGATGCGCCAACCGGTCTAAGTATATGTTTCAACAGTAATTTAACTCAATTGACCTAATAGTTCACACTGATCCAAATCAATTTGTAGTTCGATTTATATCCAAATCATTTAATCGATTTGAACTAGCTGACCTGCATTTCTTTCACATTTAATTCCTATCACAAATACATAATGGATATTATGAATGTTTTTATAGGTACGTACGTAACATTCGATATTGACTATTATTGCACCTTGTATGATAAAGCTCCATAATTTCATTTTTGATTGTTGAACTTTTTCTTCAACTGCATCTGATAAAAAGAAACTTTGCAGTTCTGTATTGCAATTAATGGTTACCAGCTTTTTGAAAAAGTGCTAAAATAATTGATATAATAATTATGCTAATATAATTCCTATTCAGTCGTACCCACTAGCCAGTTAAGTAAACGTACAATTTGCACATCTTCACTCAAAACTGCCTACTCCGGTTCTACCTAACTCGCTTATGTTGTGTAACTAACTTGTTTGAAATCAGAACTGGGCTAGCTATTAGTGTAAAAAACTGTGTATTGTATGTTATATTCAATTTTATTGATAGAGTGTGTGGACGCCTACCAACTAATAAATACTTCTGTAAGCAGCAGTGGCAACTCTAATCAAATTATTTTATTGCATTCCATAATTATAACAGTAGGTGCCTTTTGGGAGACAGAAGAACTTAATTTATGTTTTAAAGCTTAATTATTTTGTAAGAATTTTGTAACCCAACTAAATTGTGATCATTGTATTTCACCAAAAACGGCGTATCTATTGTTTGTACGACTTCACATACATTTTTTAAAGTGTATGCACAGTATGCAGGTCCTTCACGACATTTCTTACGCGGAAAATCAGTTGTACGGTTAAATCCACAATTAGAAAGACTATTTTCACCTTAAGACACTATGAGACTAATATAATATTGAGCTTTTATCCAAGCTTTTCGACATTTACTAATCATTCTGTTCCGTTAGAAGGCTTTATGACAAAATCAAAATCTTTACTTTAATGAAATTGGATCAGATTTCTGTATGATTTCTTAATTTTTAGCCGATCTTTAAAACATCATTGACCTGCTTTAATACCCAATTAATGTGATTTCCAAATTTCAGATCAATTTAGCATTCCGTGACATTTAACTAGGAACCAGATGTGCTAATAAATCGTTGGCAGATGGCATTCTAAATATTTGTTTTTCATAAAGTCATCAATCGAGTCCTTCGCAACATTAAGTATAAAATTTTATGACTTCCTACCCTATTTAGTATGATCTCTATTTAGATGTCCATAAATACGACCAAAACTGCAACACACATTAGCAAAAGGACAAGGCTGAACATTAGCATCTAGCTTTTCCCTGTGACCATTTATTCGCGTGAATATATTTTGGTCTGCTAGCCTCCCAAATCGATGTAAGTAACTTCATTCATATTGCAACAAAATGATCTAATTTCCAAAAATCTTCTTTCGTCCTTAGAGCGAAATCTCTTTTACTCCCATGGTTCAAGTTTTCCAAGACTTTCTAGCCAGATCGTAAAATACTGTTTTGCGGTCAAAAGATGTTAAAACATGTCCCAAGAGATGAGATAGATGACATTTGCCTTAAATGTCACTTGGAAATAGAACCTGCTGCGGAAACTAGTGAAGCTAGTGACATGTTATGCAATGGCGCGAGAGTAAAAGTGCTAGGAGCGACGCGAGCGCCACTTCGATCTTTGTTGACCGGTGCGGCTACAGACGAGCGGTTTCCAACACACGTGCGTGCGGCTTTGATGAAATGCATCGTAGTATTAACATTAGATTATTTGTGTGGTGTGAGGAACATTAGAACTGAGTTGCACATAATAGCTTTTGATTCGTAATTAATGCAGAGGTAGGTACTAAGTTTATTTAATACTCTTGACTCATGACTCGAAGTGGATTTTATCGACCACAAGACGACAGAAAGGTAATATAATGTAAGGCGTTTATTAGTAGTAGAATGTTTATAAGTTCTAAAAGCTAAAATCAATTACAATTTTATTATTGTACGCTATAAACACAATCTGGTGCAAATTGCCTCGTAGACAAAGTCGATTAAAGATCAATTTTGATAGCGTTTCAACCGAAGCGTTTGTAACGCTCGTTTGTGTGTTTCTATTATATGCTTGCTGTTCATGCTGACTGACAAATCGTTAAGTATAAGGTTTTAGCGCAATGACTCTGCACTCCTGCGCACATTATCTTTTGTTAAATTTTTTCTGATACACCAACAAAGAGATAGTGAAAAGTGTTATGTGTAGTGACGTTTGAATAAAAAGTTTAGTGCAATTACCTGGTGATTCTATTCGGCATTGGCACAATCATCGTCATCACGACGATGAAGCCAGTTTCACAATATTTAATTCTGGAAACTAATTTAATGGACTAATTGTAATGCATATCCAATGTTGTGACTATTTTCCTGTTGATTCAAATCAACATGAAGCCTATTAACTTGCCCTCACTGCTGGGGCTCAGGCTTACCCTTTCAACGAGGGCGTTCGGGCTATAGTCCACCACGATATCCCAGTGCGGGTTGGTGGACTTCACGAGCGGGTTGGTTCCTGTTAATTGGTTATTCTTAAAGCTACTTGATTCCTTCAGAATAAAGTTCATCACTTATGATCATTTCTGTTAAGTCTAAAGACAGGCTGTTCTCGAACTGTTATGTATCTTTTTAACACTATCTGTCACTTCGTTCGAAATTGCTGGTTTAGTATTAGATGAAAACCGTGATATCCTTTTAGGCTTACAGTAACATTTTAAGTCTTGTCAAGGTTTGAAACACTACATCGTGTTATAATGCTTTCTTCGATAGTAACGACGCACTCTTAGCTTTTCGTTGCTTTGGGTAAGCTTCTTCTTTCATATAAAATGTTCAATGCTGTTAATTAATGCTCTCGATGCGTATCTTAAGTAATACATATTTATTAAATTCTGATCTGGTTCTAGCGGATATGTAGCAATTTTATATTAATTATAATTGCATTATTTAACAAGGTTGAAATTTACAAAATTAATCTCAATATACCATTTTATGAAATGTCAAGTCCAAATCGAGTCGATCATCTGCAGCGGTACAGTGTGTACCTTATTATATTCTGTGAAATTTGAATTTCTACTGAGAACTTAAAGCTTCTATGCTACAGTTACTTTAACATTAATTATAATGTCGTTATCTAAGAGCCTTAAAAATTTAAAGCAATTATTGAAATACAGAATTCTAATGCTCCTATTCCTTAGGACGTTATTTTCCTCCAAGATTTTTGTTTTCTTCACAATATTTATCCAAGTGTTTATACTCATCAATTTCAGTAGTAACAACTGTAATAGATATACGAGAGCGGACCCTCCCCACACGAGCAAGTATTTGCTCAAAGGAAGGTTCCAGAACCTGTCAAAAAAAATTTAAAAATCATGTTACTGAAATAAATAATTTTTCATTTTTTTTCAGTATTATTTTTTATATAGTTACCTGTTTGTAATGTAGTTATTAGGAAAAATATGTTATTGGATTTGAGTACACTGGGTACATTTATACACGTAATTTTTTATCTACCACCGCTTCCTAGGTGTTCTCGGAAGAATAAGCGGGGCTACAAACTTTCTTGAATAAGTTTAAGTCAAATTGGTAGTCAATAGGCTTTTTAGACCTTTTGATAAGTAGACATTGTACGTTTTAGGCATTTCGTCTTATAGGCAAATTGCTTTTTAGACTATATTATGATCAATAACCGATTGTTTCATTTTTCAATCAAAAATTCTAAAACAGTTTATTACTGAAATTGATGATTATAAACTGTATTATCGCGATTTTTGCGACTCTATACTCTTTTCAGGGTGGCAAGGAATTGGAGTAATAATTAATGACACAAACCTTGTCAGTTTCGTCATTGACGACATTGACGATAATATAATTAAAATACCTAATTAAAAATCGAGAACATTATGTTATTAAAGCAATCAACTGGTCATATAAAACAGTTATTTTAGTTACTGGTATCGTCGCCGTCATCAGCCTGCACTAGTCCACTGCTGGACATAGGCCTTCCCCATGTCTCTACTGAACCAGATCTTCGGGTCTGGTATCGTAATATTAATTAATTTCATACTGAATATACAGTTAGTGGTACAAAAAAATGATATATTTGTAGTTTTTCGATTATAATTATAACCTTTCTACATAATAGCTTTATAATTCTATTCCGTTTGGCTTTCTTAAAGTATTGTCACATTTATGTAACTTCGCTATTAAAAGGAAAGGTTTATTACAAGCAAATTACATGGGTATAAAGGGTTCTTTGTATGTCTCGTTATACCATTTGGATAATGCGTCAATTGATGTTGCATCATCATCATCAACAGCCTATTAATCTCCCCACTGCTGGGGCTCAGGCCTACCTTCTCAACGAGGGCGTTCGGGCTATAGTCCACCACGCTAGCCCAGTGCGGGTTGGTGGACTTCACATGCGCCTAAGAATTTCTTCTTCAGCGTATGCAGGTTTCCTCACGATGTTTTCCTTCACCGTTTGAGAGCAGTCAGTAACCGAGAAAAACCCATTGGTACAAAATAGGCGATAATGATAATGTCATTTTGATAGCCTATAGGTACGGACTATTGGCGAGATTGTCAAATAACTATACGAGGTCACCAAATCATAAATTATCAACATCTTATTCGTGTACCGATTCCTGAACAAAGCGGAACCTAGGTCTCTCGAAAGAATCCCAGTTTTTGTCACATGAAACGACTACGGGAAAAGTTTCGAGAAAAAACCCGTTGGTACATGTCCCAGCCGGGGATCGAGCTTCGGACCTTTCGATGTGATAGGCCGCGCGTTATCCCCGACACCACTATTTGATCTCTAGTCCCACTGATCCTTTCTTGGTCTCAGCATGTTCGGTAAAGAAGCTCTAAGGCGTATCCCAGACACACGCGGCCTGCGGGAGGCCGCCACCGCAGGCCGCAGCTTCAATATGAAAACGCAGTCCGAGCGTGTCTGAAGTCTCACATACATTGCGTATGGAAGACAACAGGCCGCCACCGCCACCGCAGGCCGCGTGTGTCTGAAGTCTCACATACATTGCATAGGGAAGACAAACAGGCCGCCACCGCCACCGCAGGCCGCGTGTGTCTGAAGTCTCACATACATTGCATAGGGAAGACAAACAGGCCGCCACCGCCACCTCAAGTCGCGTGTGTCTGGGATACGCCTTAGTCCGGTACCAATACCGACGCTATGGGGTTCTAATATTCGAGCGTAAGTAATTAATTACTTAATTACAGACCACAATACACTGCGCTATTTTTATTACATAATATGGTAGTAATTATCAGTGTAGTTTAGTAGTAATGGTAGTTTCCGGTGTCTAGCCCGCGCCATGGGAACAAGCGTAAGGCTCGTTTAGATTTAATTTAACGGTTATGTCATTATAACACTTTTTTTTAAAAAAAAAAAAAAAAGAACCGCTGGCCCAATATGGAGAAGAGAAGCAAAAGATAGAGAGAAGTGGAAATCCTGGGAAGAGGCCTATGTCCAAGGGCAAGCTGAAGGAAAATAAAATAATTAAAAATAATGTTTTGTAATATTTTATACAGCATTAAAGGCTTATCTTATCTTATCTCATTATAACACTTATTTAATGTTACTTTATTACGTATGTGGGTCGCATACGTCCATTATTAAGTACGTGTTAGAGTTAAGTTGTCGCGGAAGGAAATAGCCGCTTAGGATCATGATTGGTGTTAAAGACGGCTTTTACGTAAGATCACGTGTATTAAATACCTATAGTAATACCTGGGGCATGACTAGGTATGTATAAAAATCCCACAGACTTTTTCGTGTTACTTTTCAAATTGAGACCACGTGTAATTATTATTAGGTCTTTCTAGTTAGTGTAGTACAGCGCCATCTAGTATTGCTATATTAATACTCTTAAGAAAAAAGGGTTACAGCGCCACCTATATTTCTGTTGTGGTACTAAAATAAAATCAAACAGGGTACTTACATTTTAGTTCTCAGTGAATTGTGCAGATGTCGCTTTTATATGATGGTGACCTGACTGAAGCACTCGCCTGTCTTCGAGCGGTCGATATTCTACTTTTCAACCGACGAAAAAAAAAGGAGGTTCTCAATTCGACCCGTATATATATATATATATTTTTTTTTGTGTATGACCACGCATTTGTTTTTACAGAGCAGTCCGATTTTGATAATTCTTTTTCTATTGGATAGGGTCTACTTCGAAGTTGGTCCCATTTAAATTTGAAGAAAAAAAATTCTACCCTAAGGGTAGAAAATTAGGGGATGACTGATTAAATTCCTACTAAATTTTCATATTTGAACCAATTCTGTTGAAACTAGGCACAAATAAGTAGTTCTAATGACCCTACAATATGACGGAGACCTGAACTTGATCTGATGACGGAGACGGAAGACAGTTGAGGGAACTCTTCAACGGTGTACAGCAGCTAACTCGTGTTTGGGCTTATTCATTCATCTTAATGAGAACTTTAAACCTAACTTATGATTTATTCGATTACGACTACCATCTATGGGTGAAGATGGAGACGGAAGGCTGTCGAGCGAATGAATTAGTATATTTTAGTCACAAAAAAGTAAAAAAAAAAAATTTTAACAAAAAAATTAAACCGTCGAAAAAAAGAAACTGAAAAGCGAAAAATAATAACAAGTTACCTTGTTAGTCTATAACTACGCTCCTACACTAATGTAAACCTAAGTAATTTTGAGTCGGCGCCTAACAAACAAGCAAATTAATTAAAGTTGATACGTAAAGTGAAATGATGGCAGCCAAGTTTACGTAAAGTGGAATGATACAAGCAATCAATGAGAAGATCATCAAATTAAAGTACGAAAAACGTAATAGTAAGTAATAAAAATAATAGAAATTAATTTGTATGTATGTTGGGCGCCGACTCAAAATTACTTAGGTTTACATTAGTGTAGGAGCGTAGTTATAGACTAACAAGGTAACTTGTTATTATTTTTCGCTTTTCAGTTTCTTTTTTTCGACGGTTTAATTTTTTTGTTAAAAATTTTTTGTATCTTTGTATCGGGCGTCGAAGGAAAATTGGTAGAATTGAACGCTCGAAGCGAGGCGAACGATTCAAAAATAGGGCACATTGTATATAATTTGTAATCGCGATAAAAAAGTTTTTTTTTTCAATTGTTACGAAAATATTGTGCTCTATTAATATCGATACCCATACCTACCGAAAAACCAACTAGCTCCGTCCGTCACATTTGGCTCTGGAGGCTAAACCTTTAGTCCGATTTGGACCAAATCTGGAATTATGTGTTTTAATTTATTTTATCGAAGGATTACAGTTTCTTCGTACCTTCATAACGTGTTTTGTTTTCTAAAACGGATCTTACGGTTTTAATGAAACTTTGCACGTCGTAATTGCTATGTTTGTCTATGACATAGTAGTACCCTGTAGACGTCCACTGTTGGACTGCTGGCCTCTCCCAGACATCTATCCGCGACGGCCGGTCCCGCGCTAACCTCATCCAGCCGGGTCCACGACCTTCACCAGATCGTCGGTCCACCTTGTGGGAGTACCCTTTATTCTGGGAAAAATCTAGTTTGTATAGCGAAGGAGCTATTGAATTGTCATGTATTACGAATTATGTAATATAGGTCATAATATAAATGAATTCATACATTCAGACGCATTACGTACCAGAAACGCAAATTATCTTAAATACGCGGTTGACCAGATGTGCATTTCTCAAATTACCAAATACGCAAATGACCAGATACTCGTATGACCAGATTTTGTGTTGCAAATTGCCAGATACGCATTTGAAAAGATTTACGTAAAAAACCCGTTAAAAAACCCATACAAATTGTATGAAAATATTTTCTTGTTAGGAAAATGATGAAGCTGTATGAGTTTACTGTTTCTTTGAGTGCGGGCCGCCGTACAGTTTATTTCTCCTGTAGTCTTTAACTGTACATTCCTGTCCTGTTGTTTGCAGGAAGAACCTGAGCCTGCAGCCGGTGGAGCGCGAGGAGGACGCGGCGCTGTTCACGCACCGCGACGTGAACCGCACGCACGTGTCCGTCGTGCTCGCGCAGACCCTCGACCGGCTCGTGGACAGCGACGCGCCCCAGAACGTCGTCAAGTTCCGCCTCGGCTGCGACTTCGACCAGGGCGACGACCTGGTCAGTACATGCACAATATACTGTTACGACTACTATCAGGCTGGACATTTTTCAGATTGAACATTTTCTGACTGAACATTTTTCAGATTGAACATTTTTCAGATTGAACATTTTTCAGATTAAGCATTTGTCAGATTGAACATTTTACAGATTGAATATTTTTTAGATTGGACATTGTTCAGATTGAACATTTTTCAGATTGAACATTTTTTAGATTGGACATTGTTCAGATTGAACATTTTTCAGATTGGACATTGTTCAGATTGAACATTTTTCAGATTGAACATTTTTCGGATTGGACGTTTCTTAGTTCGAGCATGGTCGTTTTAGATTTTTCAGATAAATCAATGCAATAATAATTATGGTACCATGAAGCTGGTCTAATCGGAAGACTTCGCAACGAAACACAATAGCCTCGCCGTGTTTGGGCTCGTTAGATTGGTTTCAATGAGAAATTTGGTGACAGATGGTGATCAACGTCTGATGATGAAGCCTTATGTTGGTGACTCGTTAGATTGGTCTTGATGGGTAGTTTGATCAGGGTTTAATGTATTTTTTCTTTTTTGTGTTTTTTATCAAAAGCTTGTTTTTAAAATATTTTTATATTCAGACTTTTTACTTTGTCGCTTAGAAATCATCATTATTTACGAACTGCGTTCAACCAGAAATACATCCACTAGAAACTCCTGGCATTTCATTTAATAGTGACGGAAATTCAGTTGGTGTATTAGAAGTCGAGTCGCGGCCTATACAAACACGCGGGGGGGCCCAACGGAAGGCTCGGGGCGTTTTACGTTTACTTTAACAGCTGCGTCGTAAAGTGGGAAGACATCATTTAAGTGGAGGCAACGACCGCGCTGGGAGTCGGCAACGCCCTGGATGCAACATAAACATTGCAGTCTAGCCCCGTGCCTTCCCCTCAGGCGTCGCAAAGGGAACCCCAGGCAGTTGGCATAAAAAAAACTCAACTGAACCACTAAATATTTAAAAAAACGTTATTGACACAAAAATTTGAAGTTGGAAAAATGAAAATTTGAATTACAGTTAATAAACATCATCATCATCATCATCATCAGCCTATTAATCTCCCCACTGCTGGGGCTCAGGCCTACCCTCTCACCGAGGGTGTTCGGGCTATAGTCCACCACGCTAGCCCAGTGCGGGTTGGTGGACTTCACATGCGCCTAAGAATTTCTTCATCGGCGTATGCAGGTTTCCTCACGATGTTTTCCTTCACCGTTTGAGAGCAGTCAGCACATGTACTTAAGTTTCGAGAAAAAACCCATTGGTACTTGACCCGGGGATCGAACCTCGGACCTTTCGATATGATAGGTCGCGTCTTATCCCCGAGGTTAATAAACATATAAATAATGAATGATTAATTAGAAAAACTTGACTTGACTCTCGAATGACTAACTAGAATTTGTGAAAATCGTATGCCTTTAAGTATTTGTAAGGATTAGCTTCTAAAAGACTGTAAGGTCAATATAATTTAAAAAAAAAAATTAACAATCCTATCACACTCAAACGAAAATGTTTGTAAGGAAATTTGGATGTATGTTTGATAGTTCGTTTCTCTTTCACGCAAAATTAAACTACGGAACAGGTTAGATAATCAACAGATCTTCCTCTATGGGCGATATTAGATGATAAAGGGGGGGTAAACCGTTAAACCCATGAATTTAAAAAAAAAACAACTCCCATATGGATGAGTAACAAAATCATTTTAGGGAGTGCCAAAATCGTGCCAAATGTATATCGAAATTGATACTCACTCACACATTCTCATTTTAAAACTCCATATAAATTTGTATGAGCAACTTCCTCCCTTCTTTTAATCTACTAGCTAATCCGCTTCATTTGTCCGCACCCCCCCCCCTGATTTTGACACAGAATTTTTCATCGTTTCCCATACTAAATTTGCAAGATGCGATCTCCACAGGGAGCGCGCGCGCGACAAAAGAGGTTCGAATCTCCTTGGTTCAACCTGTTAAAGTAGAGTTAAAGATGAAACCTTACAGTATTACAGAATACGTCATCATAATAACACTTATGCTATAGATTGTTCCCGGGGGAAAACCTTTTCTACACGGGCAAAGCCGCGAGAAGCAGCTAGTATTATAGTTAAATGAAAGGCTCAGACATTCATAAGGCATGCCCTTTAAAAGTCCTACATCCTTTGTGGAATGTCATGGTATTCTTATAAACTTACTCAAACACTCTGTATTTCAGGATCAAAGTATTAATAAAAGTGTATCGCATGACGTAAACAAAGCAATTTCTTTGTATATAATATGTAACAGAATCCTTTTTGTAACAACAACGGTTTGATACAGACGGGATAAAAAATCACCTGTTGATTTAATACCCGTAAATACACTTTTCGGGACATCAAACAGTTCAGAGTAATAAATTTATCACATTTTTTACCGTTTCTGTTAATTTGACTTTTAAAATCTCTTGTTGTAAGACCTCCCGTAGAAAAAGAAACAATGAAAGCGCCAGAAAATAAAAAAGGCCTTACATGGTTCCTATTCTCACTTTTAGGACCAATACAAACATATATAATTTCTTCACGCTATGTCCCTGGTGGGGTAGAGCTTCAGTGGCCTCGGGGATAAGACGCGGCCTATCATATCGAAAGGTCCGGAGTTCGATCCCCGGCTGGGCCGTGTACCAATGGGTTTTTTCTCGAAACTTATGTACATTTACTGACTGCTCTCAAACGGTGAAGGAAAACATCGTGAGGAAACGTATGCAACGCCGAAGAAGAAATTCTTAGGCGCATGTGAAGTCCACCAACTGGGCTAGCGTGGTGGACTGAAGCCCGAACGCCCTCGTTGAGAGGGTAGGCCTGAGCCCCAGCAGTGGGGAGATTAATAGGCTGTTGATGATGTCCCTGGCGGGGGTAAGCAGATAGAACAAAGTGCCAAATATAAAAAAAATATATTTATTAAGTCTGTTTTAAAAATCTCTTTACTTTTTCAGATATCAGCATATTTATCAGTGACTGTCTACATAGAAGATGTGAATGACAACTCGCCGAAGTTTCTGGACACGCCGTATCGGGTGACGGTCGACGAGCTGACGCCGGCAGGTCAGATCACACTTGGATTAATTCTACTCGTATCTGGACTTCCAGCAGTAACAGCCAGATCGTCTGCCAGCCAGATTATCGAATTACAGCCACGTCGTCAACCTAGCAACAACACCCAAGGCCGCATAGCAATAGAACATTTTTACTCAGAGAAATTAAGAAATTCGAAAGATAAAAAGGAATCCGATATAATCTATTTAGCCGCAGCGAGAAAAAACAGGCTTTCATCGCGCCGAAACCAATTTCACTCAAGCAACAATATTTTTCTGTTTCTTTTTCAAGGACTGACAATCTTCAAGGGCGTCCGTGCGTTCGACAGAGACAAGCCCAACACTCCCAACTCCGATGTCCAGTACAGCATCAGCTCAGGCGATGCAGATGGCCACTTCGCTCTCGAGAGCTCCCACAAACCTGGCCTGGTGCTGAAGAAACCCTTGGATTATGACGCTGGAGACAAGGAGTTCACTCTTGTTATTACTGCTTCGGTAAGATGCATGTTTTTATTAACGATTACTTAAATGAAGAACAACATTTCGATTAAATGATTTTTCTTCTTCTTCTTTCTTCTTCATTTACAACAGCTAGTGACTGTGAGTATGACATTAAAGATTTCTAAAACTATCTTTGCTTTAAATGAAAGCTTTCTTTGGTAAAATTTCTCGACATGTCGCCAAAATAACAAAGGTTTCACTATGATACCTACCTATCAAACACTCCATTAGTATTATTATTGTCATAATTATCATTCGCGTTTATTCCCTTTTCTTTATATTCCAGGACCGCGGCTCTCCACCGCGGAGCACCAACGCTTCAGTCCTCATCACGGTGCAGGACAACGACGACCTGCCTCCGAAGTTTACCTTCGAAGTGTACAAGACGCAGATTCCAGAGTTCTATCCGTTAATAGTAAGTTACTTTATATACCTGTTACTAGGCGGGACATTAATGTATTCTTAGTCAAGTTCACAGAAGACACCTCATAGTCTACTTCTGATTAAAACAACGGGACCGTACGGAACACTTGATTATGTCTTAAACTGTTTCATTCAGTATACATTTAATAAAATGCTTATGGTTAGACGTTACATTACGTTAGAAACAGAGCGTCAGTGGCGTAGGGGATAAGACGCGACCAATCATATCGAAAGGTCCGGAGTTCGATCCCCAGCTGGGCCATGTACCAATGGGTTTTTTCTCGAAACATAAGTACATTTACTGACTGCTCTCAAACGGTGAAGGAAAACATCGTGAGGAAACCTGCATACGCCGAAGAAGAAATTCTTAGGCGCATGTGAAGTCCACCAACCCGCACTGGGCTAGCGTGGTGGACTATAGCCCGAACGCCCTCGTTGAGAGGGTAGGCCTGTGCCCCAGCAGTGGGGAGATTAATAGGCTGTTGATGATGATGATGATGGTTAGACATTAACAACAGCAAGAACAGAACATTATTATTATATCTTTGTTCCGCCTTCATTTGTATTGGTTTTGTGTTTGCTTCTAATTGTTCTTCGATGATAAGTATAATTATATTTTATAAGATTTTAACAAATCAACAATTGATTTCATCATCATCAGCCTGCATCAGTCCATTGATGGACATAAGCCTCCCCCAAGGTGCGCCACTAAACCCAATCTTCGGTTGATTTGTTTTATCTATATTGTTATGTTTTTTCTACTTCCCTTTTTGATGAGTACTTAATAAAATATCTTTATTATTTTAAGGGCAAGCGTATCCACAGGGAGCTGGAGTTCTTGGAGCCGATCCGAGCGTACGACCAGGACGCGGGAGTGGGATCGCCAGTCCGCTACGAGCTGATCTCTGGGAACGAGAGAAAGCTTTTCTCGCTAAATCCGTTTAACGGAACTCTCTTCCTTGATAAAGAAATCGATCTGGACTCTGAGACTTCTTTACCTGGTGAGAGAAAAAAGTTTATTTAATAATATTGGCATAGTCATGATGTCTTCTTTGAGAAAAAAATAATTACCTATAAGAATAGATAAGATCATAATGTAATGAGTAAGACACTTTGTTTTATAGATAAGGTGATAAATAAGACTTTGTTTTAGGAAACACTTTCACATTGCAAATCCAAGCCACGCAAGTGGACAATCCTCTGAAGGCAGCGCAGGCGCGAATCGAAATTGAGATCCTGGATCTCAATGACAACCTACCGGAGTTTGAAGTGGACTTCTACAACATCAGTATTGTGGAGAATTTACCCAATGGTATTAAACTATTCATACTACGAGAAAAACAATGATCTCTTTATTGACCGAGCGAGCGAAGCGAGCGAAGCGTCTACGTTTCGAGACTGGCCAAAAATGCTCTTGTCCGGCTGTCTGTCTGTAATTCTCTACAGGTCGCATTTTTCAACCGATTTTGACGAAAATTTGGTATATGTATAAATTAATTAAACCTACAAAATGAGTAGAATAAAATTTTGAAAAACTTTTTTTTCACAGTACCTACCATACTCGCAAAGTGGGAGTGAACTTTTTTTTTCTTGTGAATCCCATAGTGTGGGATATCGTTGGATAGGTCTTTCAAAAATATTGCTGGTGTGTAAATACCATTTTTTCGATTTAGGGATCCGTTGGCGAAATATTAAGCTTTAAAGCGGTAATTTTTGTTAGAGTCACGTGTCCCCCCCCCCTGACAGCTAAACGGTTGCTTCTGGAAATGTGAAAAAATTCATGGCAGTAGCATATATAACGTAGTTACAAGGAAAACTATTACGGCTAAGTAGGTTCTATTAGTTTTTGAGTAATAGTGGATCGACTTAAGAAAGTTGAAAAAATAAATTATGTTCATAGAACTGCATACGTAAAATGGAAAATTATTTTTTTCCGCGTGATATCCATGGTGTGGGGTATCGTTGGATGGGTCTTTCAAAAATATCGCGGGTGTGTGATAAACATTTTTCGATTCAGGGATCCGTTTGCGAAATATTAAGCTTTAAAGTGCTAATTTTTGTCACTTTAGTAGGTACTTTTTCTGTTTCCAAAGTTGACTTTTGTTGGTTTCTTTTAGGTTTGGTTTATAAGGGCTGGCGAGGTCTACTGTTCTCACGGAACTACTAGTAATAAAGGTACACAAGATTTAGGACAATAAATAAACAAAATAATTATAATAATATTTTAGGTTTCAGCGTTCTACAAGTGATGGCGACAGACAAAGACCAGGGAGATAATGGAGAGTTTACTTATCAGCTGAGTGATCCAGAAGGAGCATTTTCGATAGATCCTAGAAATGGTTGGCTCACTGTTAGAAACCAGGCAAGTCTTATGTATTAAAAAGCTAAAAATTGTTTAACACATAGTATTCTAATAGAGAAATGATAGAGCTATTTGATGACCGGAATTAGTGCTTACTTTTACAGCTTCAACCTTGACGTTTCACAGACTTATCAAGCGTTATAGAATCAGTGCATACCTTAGAGCCTTTTTATGAACGGCATAAAAGTCTAAAAAATTAGGTCAGTGGGGCGACTTAGGTTTGCTTTCGCGAAATCGCTGAGAGTATCCTACCTGATGTGAGAATCATTGGATTTTATGTCTACCTGACACCATTTCCCTGAAAGTTATTGCATAAAAGGAAGAAGAATTTCTTTGACTGACTACGATTTAATGCCAACGTAATATACGTTTAATATTCTACGTTATGTGTATGGTCAGGTTTATTATACTCATGTTTTAACAAACAGTTTGGCTATTAAATAAATGTAATACCTAACGTCATGTTATTGTTCTGACAATCTAAAAACCTTGTAGGAATTGTGTTTAGATAGCATCATAAGGACTTATTCAACAAGAATAACATTAATTCAATTTTAATTGCAGAGTGTATTGGACAGAGAACAACACGCATCCTTAAGGATGAAAGTCTATGCCAAAGAGAAGAAGCCAAGTGTAGTCGGAACTTTCTTAGATAAACATCGCTTATCGAAGTGGCGTAGAAATACAAGACCTCAACCTTTCAAACAAGATAAAACAACGTACATATTTCCTGATAAATTGGGAACGAGGAGTGAAAATATTGAATATTTCGATGATATAAATCAACTTATGTCTTATGTTACCGTTGAAGTTACCTTACTGGACGCCAATGATAATAATCCAGTTTTTGTACCTAGTAATCTATACGAATTTTCTATAAAATCCAATTCTAAAATTGGAAGTTTTATTGGTAAAGTGAAAGCAGTGGATCCAGATTTAGGAAGAAATGGAATCATTTTATATGATCTGCAAAGGACAAGTAATTTGACTATCACATCGCCATTCCAAGTGGATGCAAAGACAGGAAGTATAATTTTAGCAGAGTCGCCATTGGTAGAAGGAAGACATGCTCTATTTATTGAAGCTTCTGATCAACCTGCAAATCCTAGTGAAAGGAGATATTCCTTGGCTGTTGTCACAATCGATGTCACAAGGCCTACCAAAGGTATATGATAACAAAAAGACTAAAAAGATTTACCGAAACTGATAATAAAACTATTTATTTTACTTTGTACTTACAGGATCTAATCTAGATAGACCCGACTTCATAGGAGCACCATACGAATTTTGGGTTGGATCAAATGTGGGCATTGGAACCAGTGTGGGTCAGATTAAAGTCAACGACGTAATGGAAAAGAATGATGTTGCCTATGATTTACTTCATAGCTACGAAGACGGAGGTTCGTTTAATTAAAATCAACCATTCAACAAGTAAAGTTATCCAAATATTTAAAGTTAAACTTTTTTTTGTTTTGCAGTGCCATTTGCTGTTGAAGAAAGATCAGGTGTTATAACAGTCATAGATGACTTGTCAAAATACAACCAACCAATATTTGATTTCGAAGCTGTAGCTGTGCAAGAAAGATTAAACATGACAATAGCTACCAACGCCACAGTACACGTGGTTGACGTAAACGACGAGAGAGGTGTCCTCTTAAAGTAATTCTTATATTTTTAATTGTTACTTACATTTTTATATTCGGAACTTTTAAATGATACAGTATACAATTTCAGGGGAGCACACTCACCTCTTGTGTTCCACGTCAAGGAGAACATTGCTGGCGCGACAATTGGGTCAATTTTCCCTGTTAACATAAGTTCTCTGCCAGTGAATAGCACAGGCAGTATTCACTTCATAATTGCAAATCAGCAGGATGTTACGGATGATATAGCTATCGGTAAATATCTTGCTCCAACTGTAATGATATAATCACAATTGCATCCTTGACTTAAATATAATTAATATACTTACATTGCAGGAGAAGACGGAACTATATTCGCTCAAAAACCTTTGGATAGGGAGAGAAGAGATACCTACAGAATGACTGTTATCGCTGAATTTAGCAAAGGAATGATTTCTGGCGCTGGAATCTACCAAGTTACCATATATGTAGATGATGATAATGATAACCCACCAATATTTGAGATGCAATCTTATGATGGATATATTACTGAAAATGCTAACAAAGGAACTGAAGTTGTCATGACTAATAAAATAAAGGCAAAAGATGCAGATATAGGACAAAATGCTTTCTTTAAGTACACACTTTTCGGTGAAGGACACGAGTTATTTGACGTAAATGAAAACACAGGTCTAGTCACTTTCATTGGAAGTAAATTAGATCGCGAAGAAAAAAGTATGTATTTATTGAAAATAGTAGCAAGAGATAAAGGTAGCATGAGTTCTGAAGCTAAACTCACAATATCCATTGTCGATGAGAATGATAATGAACCAAAATTCAATCAAATAGTCATACCATTGGGTGAAAACATAGAGCTGCTAGAAGTAGATAATAAGACAGCAGCTAAAATTTACAAAGAGAAGAAGAACGATTCTAGAAGTGGCACAGCGAAAGTAGAAGCTAAACCAAAGAATAAGTACCCTGTGGTAGCTGACGCCAAAGGACCTTTGTTTTTAGTCCCAGAAAATGTTGCAATTGGATCAACAATACTTAAACTAAATGCAATGGACATGGATAGCGGTATAAATGGCCAATTAAGATATGAATTCGTATCAGAAATTTTCATGCCGCCATACGTTCTAAAACCGAACGCCATGGAAGTGAAAAGATATTTTGTTATCAACGAGAGGCATGGTCATGTTATTGTCGCTAGAGCATTACCACCGGAATCAGAGTTTAGATTAAATATATCTGCATTGGATGGAGCTGATTTAAGCGATCATATTTCTGTAAGGCTTTTAATTAAAGATGTTAATGATCATTTTCCGATGTTCAAAAAATCGTGGTACACATTTAATGTAGAAGAAGCGCAGTACACTAGAAGAGTTTTAGGTAAAGTAGATGCCACAGACGCTGACTTCGGGCAGAATTCAAACCTGACTTATTTCATACAACCTTCAAGTAGAGATATTCCTTTTGAGATTTCACCATACACTGGAGTATTTAGTGTGAACGGTGAACTTGATCGTGAAAAAGAAGACAAATATATACTGACAGTCGTTGCAAGAGACAATGGTCAAGATAAGAAATTGTCATCTTCAGTAAGTGTTGAAGTCAATGTATTAGATGTGAATGACAATGCACCAAAATTTTTTGCTTACGATGATTTGCTAGAATGGAAACACCCAGAAGCAGATGAATTATCTAATCACAACTTTGAGTCTGTCATGATGCTGCCGGTATACAAAGCAATACTTGAAGAAAATGCGCCTATAGGAACTATTGTTACTAAAGTTTACGCGAATGATTCAGATTTCATTGGAAATGGAAATGGTTTGATCCTCTACAGTTTGCCTCAACGGAAGAATCAAATGAATTTGTTTACTATAGATTCCAAAGAAGGATTGATATCGACTACTGGAAGATTAGATTATGAAACCCAATCTCAACATAATATCACAATCATAGCTTCGGACTTAGGATCTCCAAGTCTAAGTTCTACAGCTATATTGCAGCTGACAGTCAGAGATGTGCCAGATGAAATTGAAATGTCAGATAAACCTGTATTCATATCACGATACTACGAACTGGAAATCGAAGAAAATGTGCACACTCCAGTAGAGTTATTGACACTAAACTTAACAGAGCACTATGAGAATTTCAAAATGAAATATTTTATCATGAATGAAAATGATACTGATGTCAAGAAATCGTTCGTCATTGATCCTCGGAATGGTACTCTGTACTTAGTTAGAAGTCCTGATCGTGAAGTAAAAGCTGTGTATGAGATTATCATAAGAGCTGAAAGACAAAAGATAAGTCGAGAGCTCCCTCATATGATATATCCTGTATCCGATGACGTCCTCGAAGGTATGACGAAGTTCGATGTTAAGGTTATAGTGAGAGTCAAAGACGTTAATGACAATGCTCCGAAGTTTGTCAACGGCGGCCGACCAATGGTGACAGCGATTCCTACTACTGCTGCATTTGGGTACCAAGTCATTCAGTTACGCGTATGTATTCCGTCAAATATTAATTTTGCTCTTTGGATGGTATATAAATATGTAATTTTAAGTGAGGTTGTATGTTTTTCAAATATTCGTGTGTTTATCAAACAGGCAACAGACGCGGATGCAGGTATAAATGCGGATATCCGCTACCAGATAATCAACACTCAAGCGCCGCGGTTCGCCATAGACCCCGTGACAGGTCTCGTTCGAGCCGTGGTTGCGTTCACGAGGGATGCGGGGAGGGTTTTCGGTTTCGACGTCAAAGCCACAGACAAGAGAGGAGCTGATGACGGCAAGTCTGCCATTGCTAATGTTTTTGTGAGTAATCTCATTAATCTCCATCACTATCGTAAACAAGCTAATAGCGACATAGACTTTCCCTAGCATAGCCACCTTTTCCAACTTATATTCTCGAAACAGTTAAATGGCGTCACATGCATATTATTATACTGTGCTTTAAAGGACATAGTCAGCATTCCACAACTAGTCTGCATAGAGACACTAACTTTTGTGAATAAGACCGTGTTCCAGATTACGGTTTCGCAAAGAAACAAAGTCGCTATGACTACATACAGTAATTAATAATCATACATACTTATCTTTCTTTGATCAGGTCTACGTTCTGGATGAAAATAAACAGCTTGTACTGGTGGTAGGAGCTAAACCTATGGAGGTGGAAAAAGAAGTAGATAATATTACGAAGAGCCTCACCGGGATGACTGGGTACGACATCCGAGTGAGAAGATTGGAGGCTAATCTAAAGGCTTCCATGGACGGGTATGCGTAAGTAATCACATGATTTTCTTTGACATTATAGATTGCAATTTTATGTATACGATTCTAAGGGCTTCTTTCACCACTTCCTAATATTGTTACAGATAGTAATCTTAGTGATAAACTAATCTATCAGATAAATCTGTGAGATAGACTATATAAAATATATAAGATAAAGGCAATCAGATACCTGTGAAACAAAAAAACAGGCTATCTGTCAGATAACCTGCAGATAGGGTATCTGGGACTTTATCAGCAAGCGGTGTAAGAGGCCCCAAGGGCTTCTTTCACCACTTCCTGATATTGTTACAGATAGTAATCTTAGTGATAATCTAATCTATCAGATAAATCTGTGTGATAGACCATATAAAATATATAAGATATAGGCAATCAGATACCTGTGAAACCAAAAAATAGGCTATCTGTCACATAACCTGCAGATAGGATATCTGGGACTTTATCAGCAAGCTGTGTAAGAGGCCCTAAATGTTATTACATGGATAAGACTGATTTCTTGCGCGTATAATTCGGTCAACATCAAATTGCTTATAAGTTTGAGTACCTGCCTAGAGCGGCCCGGATCAAAAGCCGGATCAGGCCGCGTCCGGCCCGCGGGTTGCCCATATGTGACAGAACGTACCCAACATTTATACGCTTCACTTTTTATACACCATTAGCATTTTGTTTTCACAACGAAATTGGATTTGGATTTCATACATAATAAATAAAGATTTAAATAAATATTTTTGTCGATTTCTACTAATCAATACCTATCGACCTTACGATAAAATGATGTCCCAGATGATTTCAACATTTTCAACTGTTTCGAGGCAATTTGTGTAAACGTCACCTCTAAAAGTTTAATCGATTGGAATGATTTCAGCACCGATATGTACATTTATGGGGTGGATCCGATGTCAAATGCCATAATTGATATGGAGGTTCTTCAAAAGTGAGTATTAAATACCCGGTTCCATAAATAAGACTAAGAATAACTCTTCATTACCCACAATATTTACTTTCACAAATAGGTTTGTAACGTGATGTATGAATGTGCTAAATTGTAGCCGGGTTCACAGATCCTGTAACCCTTGAAAAAATTGGCCTTTTGGTTCATTGAATGTATTGAACTTGCTTTGATGTAATGAAATTAGCCTCATATTCTCGAAAAACTTACCTATGATTCAGTTGACTTGAGTTCCGACAGACGATAAATTTCTCTTGTTTTTGTACAGGTCCCTATTAAAGAGGGAGATAGATCTCCGCTACGACCTGGCCGGGTTCAAGGTCCTGGAGGTGGGAGACATGACCGTGGTACAGGCCAGGAGCGGCCGACTCCTCAGCACCATGGAGATCAGCGTGGTCGCGCTGGGCTGCATTGTGTTTGTTGGAGCTTGTACCACTGCCATTTGTATACTGTGCGTGCGAAGAAGCAGAAGGTACTTTTCTTTTTATTAAGTTTGACTTAATGATTTGAATTTTACGCGTTATTTGATAATCTACTTTCTAATAGTAATCAGATGTTAATCTTTGGAAAATGACACTGAAGTCGAGTATTTCCTTCGTAGTAACTTAATTTGATGTAATTAATGTAAAGAGTTCAGAGAGCAACCCTTTCTAACCGTGCCCACAAAGTAGAAATTCTTTATCTAAAGTTAATTAACTTGGAGATCATAAAAAATGAAAGGTACACAAAGTGTAACAAAGAAGGGTACTTATCTGGACTTTCGAGGAGAGATTACTGAAACTCTTTATTTGAGCGGTAAACTCTCCGGAGTTTGCTTTACGACCGTTGAATAAAACATTCACCGGGATGTTGAAAAAAACTTCATCATACGCTACATTTAGAGTAACAAGTAGGACATTTTAAACGATTCGCCTCTTTTTAGCTGTCACTGGAGGTAAGCAACTTTTTATTTTTATTACCCTTCCGTTTCAGACACCACCATCACCACAAACGAAAGCATGTGACTCCTTATTTCATATAGAGAAGTCCTTTTATGTTATTTAATGCATGAACTTTGAGTGTTCGTTATCTTTGATCTTTATTGATCATTACCTATGTAGTTTGTAGTTAGTTGATTTATTTTAACAAATTAGTTATTTAAATGTTAATGTTAATAAATTTTCTTAGAAATGAGAGTGTTATTGTTTATTGCCATTAGCTACTTCATTTTCAACTGCACATGTTTTCTCCTTTCTCACTCCATGTAGTACGTTCTTGTCTTTCTTTTCAGATCTTTTGTAATAACTGCTCAATATTATTCTATTGACTACACTTCTATCTTTTGCCCTAACAGAAAGCGTCACAAACCATATTCCCAGCAACGCCTTAACGCTTTCTCCACTGAGCACCTAACTAAATACGGAGGTTTATTCCCATCTGGAGCCAACCAGTGTCAGGAACTCAACCAGTCGTACAGCGAAGCGGACTCCTATATAGACGTCATCAATCATAATGCAGCTAAGAAAATCTGCCCACATGGCAACACCATAGAAGAATTTGGGAAGGCCCACCAGAAATGTGTCAAGAATCAGTTTGGAGATCCGGAAGTATTTAATCAAAAACATGAGAGGATGTGCATCAAATTTAACCAACGACCGCTGCAGAAAAGGTACGGCACATTACATTTTAACTTTTGAAATTGATGAATTTTTTCTGAAACATTAATTTTACTTTTTGTGATTTATTTCTACTTTTCACAAAGCATCCCCCCATTCCACCTACGTTACTGAAACAATGAAAATTTTCCACATTGATAAACAACTGATTTACAAGTTAATTTCCGTTTTACTCCAAGCCGTTAAGTATTGTTGTAACCTATATTTTCGCAAATGCGGTAATAATATGTCTACTTCGAATACTCAAAATGATTTCATGTTGATTCTAAAAATGTTGTCTTGAAATTTATACGGAATGAATTTTCAAGTCAATATTATTGACAACAGTTACGCTCAAATTGTATAATAACTGTAACATTTCAACAATGGTAAAATCAACATTCCAAATTATTATTCATTCAAATACTTTCTCGTTTGTTTTGTCAAGAACATCAACTATCAACCAAGCATATACTACACTACATCAAAAAACAAGGAAAGCTTTTAGACCCGAGCTCTCCAAAATGGATGAACCTTTGCAGCTTATCTCGGATTAACCACCTCTGAAACTACAAAACTTGAACTCCCCAAAAATGGCGAAAAAGCAATACTTATATGACAGATGATATATCCGAGACATACCAACAGATATAAAATTAGTAATTGTGCTCAGAATCACCAGCTCTACATTCCTGCAAAGTTTCGTCCAATTTGGAGAGCTCGGGTTCTAAAGCTTTCCTTGTCCGTGCATTCAAGCAGACAATTCCACATGTAAAGCTGCAACCACTTCAACGCTGTAAACCCTACACGCCAAGAACCAGCTACGAGAACCCAATACCCAAACTCCAGAATAAACAAGGTAACAAACAAACAAGCATAAACTAACACACGCATCACCTCCAACATAGGAAGGGGCAAGACACGTCGATAACGTCAGTGAATTCCAGTGGACAAGACTCTGGCATCGCGGAGGCGGCTCGGTGCCCCTGCGGCCAGTCCAGCCTCCACACCTCAGAGGAGAGCAGCGGGTATGTAGTATGTAGACAGTCTTAGTAGAGGTTCCACTCAGTGGCATGGTGGCTTCATCATTTGGGCTTTTGGAAATGATTCAAAAACACCACAGAAATGATTTGGGGGCATCATTATCACTTCATCTCAATGTCAAGTTAGCGGCTACGCAGAATGCTATGAGATTCACGGGAGCTTTATTATTTTGTCTTTGAGAAGGCTTCAGTAATTTTATCCTAGAAATGACTGGGTTATCACTCAAGCTCTAGTTTGTCTCTGGATTTACGACACTAAAATTTGTTCAAGGATACCCAATAAATGTTCTGAAGAAGCCTGCGAGATGAGTTCGAATACTTGAATGTCTACTTTGTTATGCTTATGCTATGGCAGTGTTTTAGTATGGCTTCGATGGCATCTAGATAATATTTCACCATTATACTAACCATTCATCCATTTTTAAATTGATCCTTGGAAGAGGGTCGTATAACCCTGATATTCCAATAAACGCCTCTGTCACAGCCTCGTCTAGTCAATTCCGATATGTCAATATTATTTATGAAGTAAAACTAAAATTCCTATGATATTTTCGACTGCGGTCACACCGTCAATATTATATTCCCAGATACCAGTATCGTAAAACAGTAAAAGATAAAGCTGAGTTTCATCTGGAATCTTAATGAGATTTCTATGAAAAAGATATATGCTATCGTAATTATTAAGATCACGTACTCAGCGTCGATACAACAATATGATATTTTTGGGGTTATTTGATTTTCCAACGAAAGGGCAGTCAACCACCCAGAAACAAAAGAGGAAATCGATTGCACCAGACATGGGTTGGCAAAGAAACCAAGCCTCTCTGACACAATATCTTCTCTGTTCACAGCTGCAGTTACGAAGACTCGCTAAAGTCAAACCACAACCAAGACGTGCGGAAGTCCTATCGCGA
Source organism: Metalampra italica (assembly GCA_949699065.1). NCBI lineage: Eukaryota > Metazoa > Arthropoda > Insecta > Lepidoptera > Oecophoridae > Metalampra > Metalampra italica. Next base: position 11,565,958 of record OX452977.1, on the reverse strand, counting down.
CGACCACCGCTTCGCTCGTCGCGCCTCCTTCCACCACCAGCCCCCTGACCCTCGTCGCTTCCACCACCGCCGCCAGTCCTTCTCAGAAAACATCCAACGGCATTTCCCCCCCTTTGAGCGCGTCGGCTCCGTGATGACGCGACAGTTCTCTTCTCCAAACGTCTCCAGCATACCTCCACCTTACTTCATGGGGAACAGTAATAAGAAGATCAGGAGAAAAGAGGTGGTGGAACCTATTATAGATTATGATCAGAGCGATGGTGACGATGTTTTTGATACGAGGATCGATCGGAGGGCTAGCGGGAGGAACAAGAGGAGGTGCATGGAGATGGGGGGGCAGGCTGTGTTCGTGGCGACGCCGGCCACGGCCGAGATGATGCGGAGACAGGGCAGCGAGAGGTTTGTGTTCGCTAGACCCATGCCTTTATAGTACTGCATAGTGGTGCCTTCAACGTAAGTGGATCATAATGAAGAGGTGTTTTACAAAAACTGCACTTGTCAATAGCATATCTTATTAGATTTGAAAATCATCTACACTACCTGATAAGTTGTAAATTTGTAATAATTTGCAGTAGTTGATTCAGGTGATTATTTTTACTTTTTTAATAATAAATACTTTCGACAAGACGTGCCATCTTTTTTGTAAAACACTCTTCAATTCGTAGATGTTATTTTCGACTATTTAAATGTCTATTCCGGTCTTACCAAAAGCCGCAAATAGAATTAAAACTAAAAATTTGTTGCAATTGGAACGACTTTTAGATATAAATTATGTATTTATTTATTTAAAAATATTGATTGTAAGATGTTTGGATTGGTCATATCAAATTATATTTATTTTTGATGTACCTTATTCTTGCCAATGTATCAGAATGTGATAAAACGAGAATACTCTTAACATGGAACCATATTTTATAATTAATACAAAAATAAAACCAATGTCTGTGTAAATAAAATTAGATACTTAGATCATACTTAATTTTTGTTTTGATGAATGTACATAAATTGTAAAAACAGTACTTAAACTTTCTGGGATTTCTTGCTTTTAAGTTTACTTGGCTTCAAAGTCCAAAGAGAACTCAAAACTTACAGCAGAGTGTGCCATTTTGGGGGATGTCTTGTATTTATATACAAAAAGACTATAAAACATAATTTAACCACCTTTTAAAGCGTTATGCTTCACTTTTGTATAAATCTTGTACTTTTGTAAATACACTGTAGTCGTAAGAAATATATTTTTAATTTTTCATTTCACTGGTTTTATTTATCAAGCGTGCAGATGAAATATTTTAGCTAAACGCGAATGGAGAGAAATTTAAATTACAGACTCAAATTCGATGGAGTGTGACAATTTTCATAAGCTATGTTGATTTCCAAGAAAGTCCGAAAGGTCGTCGGCTTCTACCATCGACGTGAAAGAATCTTCAAGTTATTAATGAGGATGTATACTTAGATACTGTTTAGGCGTTATCCAGGAATAGGTCGAGGTAATCTGGCACGTGCCTGCAGCTCGACAACTCTCCTGGGAGCTAGTCTAAAAGTAATTAGGTCATTTCCGACTTCCTAGCTAATGTAAGGCCTCTTTTCCTACTTGGAGCCTGGACTGACGATTAGGCGACTACAACGTGACTTCCCATTTCGAGGAATCCAAGAAAAGTTTTAAGGAATCCTAAGACTTATCTTAAGACTTATTGTCTCTCTGAGAAGAATTAGAATTATTTCGCCAAAACATCTGCGTTGAAGAATCGTTCGAATCGAATGAATCCGATCCACGGCCGTGCCAACGGCGAAGGAAAACCTGCGTGCGTCGAAAAAGGAATTCTTAGACGCATGTGAAGTCCACCAACACTAGGCTAATGTGGTGGACTATAGCCCGTACGCAAGTTGACAAACAATGGGGACATATCAATAGGCTGTTGATTTGTTTGACTAAATCACAGCCGATAAAATAAGTAGATGGAACTTACTGATATTGTAATATCAGCTATTACGAAACTGCTACGTCGTAGAACGTAGATGGTATTAAATTACGCGTTTCGAATTTAATTGCTACGACGTGAAAAATACAACTCAACATTATTATTGCACAGATAAAAAGTAAATAATGCGCAACATCCATGTTTCAATGATACCATTCAAATGCTTAACAATGAGCGGTACGAAAAATGTTCCTCGCAATTCGCGGCGTGAAGTATGGGGAGTCCCATATCGGGGGAAATATAACCCAAATATGAGGAAACAAAAGGGGGGATAAAGATATTATCGGGAAATATGACGGATGTCGACCGTTTCATATAAATGATAGTTCTACTAGAAAACTATGGTGGCCATGTTTTTGGGAAGGAAAAGCTGAACTTATAAACTGCTACTTTTATATTTAGCTGAACTGAAAATTGAACGATATTTTTTCATGTAGTTTAATCAAATACTTTACATCAAAGATATATTACATAGGTGTATTTTATCCGTATCCATTGTATTTATAGAAGGTAAAAATTTACATGTATACCTACAACCATAGATTACTAAAAACTAGACTTAGATTAAGTAAAGTACCTAATAATGCCATCTATAAGAATATTGTAAATCTATAAACACTTAAATTGATCGTGTAATTTATGAGTACATTGTAATTCTAACAATCCTGAAACTGCCAATTAATAATGTACAATTAGGCAATTATGTGACGGTACCAGGTTAGACCTTTACGACGAAGGAAACTGAATGCCTTATAATACCTTAAATTGGAATTCGCTAGGTAAGAGCGTATTCATTCATAAAATTAAGCCTCTAATTAACAGAGGCAAGCGAGAGTGTTTCAGCTTGGTGGTTGGGACTCGAATTCTATTGAAGTACAGATATATCACTTTACTTTATCAAGTATAACTATGAGTGGAAAAGGTCATAGTGACATAGCTCGGTAAGAATCGGAGGTCAAACGAATATACTATGCTCTATGAGAAAAATAGTGGGCATAGTTCGGAGAAAATCGACATGGAAGGGAAAAAACCTTGGAGGAAAAAATATTCACATACATACAAAATTTCATTCATATCGCTTCACTAGTTTAGGCGTTAGACACGAAACACTTAGAAATATTCCTGTCTAATAATAACATGTCATATTAAAAAATTACACATTATCAGTATCGACTTTATTTGACTCGATTTAGTGTAATTCAATCGACTTTTAAATAAATACTTAAATTCATACAAACACCCATAATCCGAAAACCACAGTTATGCTTATCCCACAATTGTTAGTTCCGGGTGGGAATCGATCCCACGACCTTTGGCGCAGTAGGCAGGGTCACTACCACTACGCCAGCAGGCCAGTCAAATCAATTAAATAATAATTACGTCAAAAACAAATTCATGGTCTCGATCAAGCGCATCCTAAGAACAAGGATCCCATAGAACAGCTGCTAAAATAATAATAATAATCAGAGAGGGACACACTTATTACAAAAGTGGTAAGAGTAAGCAAGACAGGTATAATATCTTCGTATGTGATTTTTTTGTTTGGGGGCAGTGTAACTGCATACCAACTGCCCCCCAACAAACAACAGCCCGACTAAAATTGATAGTGTTTGTTCAGTTTGACCCCGCCATTTATGAAGCGTCTTCTCAAATTATTGGGGTAAAAGACTATTGCTATTTCATGCTATACGCTGATTGCGGTTCTATGGGATCCTTGTTCTTAGAGCGCATCACGTGTTTTTTTTTCCCATTTTTTTTTCAGGAAACCAACAGCTTACAATTAAACAGATATACATACATTATATACGTTTCATACAACTCATTCATGGTGTATTCTAATTGAAACTATCATATTACAGGCTAGGTAAAAAATTGCATGTCCATATTCGGCGCAGTATTTGACGCAGCATTTGATTTATTTAGACGTAAATATTTGTTGATAGAGCCATGAAACATGAGCCGAAAACCAAAGTTCTACCACTGGCGCCGCCAATGTCGGTTTTTGCGTCGTATTCAGCAAAGTCAACATTAAAATAAGATGCGACGCACATTGCTTCGGCGTTAATCAAAAATGTCCCCTTTACCAAAATGTCCCGCGCGCTCAAAGCTTCCCGTTCTCGAAAGTCCCGTTTTCAAAATGTCAGCGGTCACAAATATTTAGATACCTTAGATGACCATAGGAGTGAATATAGTCAACAATAGACTAAGCTAATTATTCTAACAACAATAGTACATTATGACACAACTATGTGCTAAGTTGGGCAAGCGTAGTGTGGGACGCCCCCCGGCTAGATGGAGCGACGATCTGCGTGAGGCGGCTGGCAGTGACTGGATGCGGAGATCAGAAGATCGGGTTCAGTGGCGCGCCTTGGGGAAGACCTATGTCTAGCAGTGGACTAGTACAGGCTGATGATGATGATGAGCTAATTTGATCATTACTCTCGAGAATGGCTTTAACAGAGTAGTTTTAGACAGAATATTGACGTCAAAAAGAGAATATTGTATTGCAATTTTGAATAAACGAACTTTAATTTTTTCGTTTTTACAGTAAGTACAATTTCCAAATCTAAAACAAAAATAGTCTAGCAATAGTTCGACTCTTACAAAATTAGGTAGGAGTAAAATCAGGGGCGGTTTGCACTCTATAAGTGAAACTAATTAATCCTTGTCCCGTAGTTAATCCTGACAGCGAACAGGGCTTGTAGCGGGACACGGGACGCGGGACACAGCGGGACATGTCCCGGGCCGCGCGGGGGGATGGTCCTCCGAGCTCATTCACGTGGGGACAGCGGTGGGTCACTGAACTCGACGTAAAATGACGACAGCTCGTAAAATTACAATCTCGGAAAAGGTGGTCCCTCTTTTTACATTTTTTATTACTGTCGGTTTTGATTTAACTTGTTACTCGTAGTTCGTAGAATCTTTTCAGAGTGATGGTAGAAGCTTGTGGGAAAGGAAGACGCAATATTCATTTTCTAAAGGAAAAATCTAATCCTGATTCTGATAATAATGACTGCCTTACATGACCACAAATTACGCATAAAATCAAATAATAATCTAAATAAATAATAATAATCTTGACTGGCCTATTGGCTTAGTTGGTAGTGACCCTGCCTACTGCGCCAGAGGTAGTGGGTTTGATTCCCACCCGGGATCAACATTTGTGTGATGAGCATCTGTTGGTTTTCGGATTCTGGGTGTTTGTATGTATTTAAATATTCATTTAAAAGTATTTAAGTACGTATGTATTTAAATGTTTATCAGTTGTTGAGTACCCATTTACAAGCTTCGGCTTAATTTAGGACTAAACAGCCGTGTGTGAATTTGTCCAAACATTATTATTATTATACTAGCTGACCCGACAGACTTCGTTCTGTCAAAAGCAAGTAACCACAATTCCAATTTTTCACCCCCGTTTTCTCCCCCCCCCCCTCTCCCTTTTCTTAAAAATGTGAAAATATAAAACCCGTCCATAAATACCAAGTTTCATCAAAATCCGTTCAGCCGTTCTTGAGTTATAAGTGTTCACCCCGTCCCACCCTCCCCCTCACCCTTAAAATGTAAAATCCAAAAACCCGTCATTATTAAAATTTTCACCCCCCCCCCATCTCCACCCCCCCCCTCCCTCCCGCCCCCAATACAAAATCCCGTCATTATATGTTTATATCCGGGAATAAGTATGGGTTATTTTTTTATACAAATTTTTTTTATCACTATACAAAGTTTCATCAAAATTAAGTTTTTTCCCAGCGGGAATATCCAAAAATCTATCATCATTTTTTTATGATATCGTGAGAATGAGTGGACGTCGTAGGGCCACAAAGGGGAGTCAAGGTTACTTACGGATTGTCTAAGCTATCACTGTACATACCAAGTTTCATCAAAATCCGTTCAGCCGTTCTTGAGTTATAAGTGTTCACCCCGTCCCACCCTCCCCCTCACCCTTAAAATGTAAAATCCAAAAACCCGCCATTATTAAAATTTTCACCCCCCCCCATCTCCACCCCCCCCCCCCCCCCCTCCCTCCCGCCCCCAATACAAAATCCCGTCATTATATGTTTATATCCGGGAATAAGTATGGGTTATTTTTTATACAAATTTTTTTTATCACTATACAAAGTTTCATCAAAATTAAGTTTTTTCCCATCGGGAATATCCAAAAATCTATCATCATTTTTTTATGATATCGTGAGAATGAGTGGACGTCGTAGGGCCACAAAGGGGAATCAAGGTTACTTACGGATTGTTGGGATTTTCTCGATTTACGGGCCCGTTGATTTCTTCTATAGGTGGCCTAACCAGTGTAACCCGTGGCTAGGACAAATTCACATAATGGTTTTTCACAGCACAAAATCGTGTCGTGTTCGCTCGCGGTTCGGAGTGCACTGCGGCGTCGAGGCCGCGCTCGCCGGAGTACGGGAAAAGTGGGTAGTTGGAGATTAGCATGGAATTGTAGGTAGTGGGCAACCACTCATTTCCAATTTTCAAGTTACTTAAAAGAAAGCCTTTAAAGAAACCGATACTCCCGTGAAAATTTTCACCCCATCCATTCCCCAAAGGACAGGTACAGTTTGACTTGTCTACAACTTGGGTCGAGTAGTTGACGCCACGGTGAAAGAGATGGCGCCACTTTGTACTTGAATTGAAGCTATGACAAATAAACTGAGTTTCCCATGTTATCGAATAGTTGACGCCACGGCGAAAGAGATGGCGCCACTTTGTACGTACAAATTTAGGGGTGGACTACCCCTAACATTTAGGGGGAAGAAAAATAGATGTTGACCGATTCTCATAGATACCGGATAAGCACAAAAAATTTCATCAAAATCGGTCAAGCCGTTTCGGAGGAGTATGGCAACGAAAACTGTGACACGAGAATTTTATATATTAGATTATTATAAATAATGTTACACTTTCCCAATCCCAAAGTAGAAAAAAACCTTAAACAATTAACATGTTTTCCCTTCCTTCAATGAACGCCACCGCATCTGGTCCTCCGTCCTCCGCATCCAGCTGCTCCCAGCTACCTTCTTCAGGTTATTGGTCCACCTGGCGGAGGGAGCGTCTCAGCTTCAGGACTCGTCTGCCCCAACAGCCGTGGGTTCAGCCACCGCCATTTAAGTTTGCTAATCCTTTCGGCTATGTTATGTTGGTGACCTTCGGTTTCGGTCGTCGTCGGATTTCCTCCTTGTGGATCATGTCCTTCAAAGAAACTCCGAGCAGAGCCCTCTCCATAGCTCGTTGAGTGACCTTAAAATTGTTGATTAAAAAAAATAAATGGGAAACACGGGAATGGAAATATTCATGGTAGCAATATATTTACTTAACACAAGTTTATGGTAAGTAGTAAATAAGTTTAGTATTTATAGTTCCGAGGTTCGATCCCCGGCTGGGCCATGTACCAATGGGTTTTTTCTTGAAACTTAAGTACATGTACTGACTGCTCTCAAACGGTGAAGGAAAACATCGTGAGGAAACCTGCATACGCCGAAGAAGAAATTCTTAGGCGCATGTGAAGTCCACCAACCCGCACTGGGCTAGCGTGGTGGACTATAGCCCGCACGCGCTCGTTGAGAGGGTAGGCCTGAGCCCCAGCAGTGGGGAGATTAATAGGCTGTTGATGATGATGATTTATAGTATTTTTTATACAATATTATTATGTACCGATACCCAATTAGCCACACTCAAATGTCTAAAAAAAATTTTTTTTCAATTAAAAACCAAGCTCTTGCATAACAAATAACTATTAAAAGTTGATACCACACCTATTTCTTTAATATACTTATAAAATAGGTAGGGTCTTTGTCATAGCATTGCATTAACTTTATGGACATAAAACAGGCCTTTATAGGCCGCGGTAAAATTAATGGCAATAGGACTGTGGCGTTAATTTATGGAAGTGTTTTTGGGTTTATGGCCTTAATATACTTCACACTTGAACAGGAAAAGGAATAGTATTCTGATGTGTTTTGAACACATCATGGGTTTTTGATACTCTTGTCTCCCAGAACGAAGAACAGAATAATACCAATACTGCCCTGATAAGAAAGAAGGCCGCTATGTGCGTAACCAGTTTATGCACATAGCAGCCGTCTTTCTTATCAGGGCAGAATAATATTAATTAACTTATAGAAAAGAGAAGTTACAATATGCTTAAGGTGATATTGTCGTTTTTCAGGTAAGACAATAAAGTGCAGATGGAATATAAACAGCGAGAAATATGGAGTTAATATTAGGCACCTGTAAATACTGCAAAAGAATATAGACTTGCCTGAATATGGATACGCTCAGGAAAAAGTTTTTCCACGAAATGTAATGAAAATCCAGTCCGGAAAAACAATATCGATAGAGATGTATTCTTTGGATTCCAATTTGAACTTGTACCTTGTGGCGAGTTCATCGAACCCCCAACAACTTCCGAGTTGTTTTAAGAAGGAAAGTTATTGCGATACTGTTTTCACAGACAGTGCCTATTGTTTCAAGATGATTGATCTACACGAATATAGATATTTAACCTAAATACATACGCCACTAAAATTAACTATGTATGTAATTGACTGAATCATCTATTAAATAACAACGCGTGAATTGGGCTTATATGAAACTAGCTTTTTCCCGCGGATTCGCTCGCGTAGAAGAGTTTTTCAAGTGTACATTGTGAAACAGCGTCCTCTATGTAGGCGTTTTGTTACTTAGGGGGTATTAGCGGACGGCCCGCGACTTTGTTCGCGTTAAAAAGTAGCCTATATGTTATTCCAGGGTATAAGCTATCACTGTACCAAGTTTCATCAAAATCTGTTTGGTATTTTTTGCGTGAAAAACTAACAAACATCCTCACATCCTTACAAACGTTCGCCTTTATAATATTAGTAGGATAGGATAGGATACTATAGGATTTTGTATAGTCTCCTTAGCCACTAGGATAGGAGATTCTTAAACATAGTTGAAATTGCAATCGTGTTTAAGTTAGTAATATAAATAAAAAAAGAAACGTTTCTGCTTACAATTTGTATATCAAGGAACATTTCATGTCTGCATTTTGTATCCATTTTGCATCAAAGAAGAAAAAAAATCCTAGGAAACCGGCACATGCCAAAGAAGTAAGAGCCTATGCACGCGGTGTTGTATCCGATTCGTCCGGTAAAGTCCAAGGCGTAAAACGTCCAGTTGTCCAGATCGCAAAACGTCAAGATCGTGAAACGTCAAGATCGTAAAACGTCAAGATCGTAAAACGTCAAGATCGTAAAACGTCAAGATCGTGAAACGTCAAGATGGCGAAATGGCGAGAATCAATTGGTTTATTTCCTTATACGCGCAGCCGATGCTAAGGTTTCTGGCGTATGCGAAGTTCACCATAAAACGGATTGGGGTACCGTTGGTGGACAGCGGTTTGGCGCAACAGATCCCAAATTTTTTTAACTAGGCTTTACGGCTCTGGAAGCAAAGTCCTTTTGAGCCAGTCTTCACTATTTGTTGTTTCTTCTTCTTTTATTTGACGTTTATTTGCACAGATTAGTGTTATATAATGTCAGTTTGTCCTGGTTGTTTACAGAAATGCACTTCACTTAACACTTATAGTTTTTCAATTGTATTTAAAATAAATTTATATAGTGGTTTAAAATATTTCGCCTTGGAGAGTAGTTCATGTAAGTGTTGTGGTACTTCATTTGATATATCTTTAAACAGATCCCAAAAGGGTTGAAGTGTTGCCAGGTAATTCCTAGCCCCCTAAGAAAATAAGGTAGGTCCATCCAGGTCTAATTACTACGTCTCTTGTTCCTCGAACGTCCAATCCCGAAACGTCAATTTCCTCCAAATAGAGCTTTTTTTCTGTCAGTGGCCCTGGGGATAAGAAGAGCGTCAGTGGCCCTGGGGATAAGACGCGGCCTATCATATCGAAAGGTCCGGAGTTCGATCCCCGGTTGGGTCATGTACCAATGGGTTTTTCTCGAAACTTAAGTACATGTACTGACTGCTCTCAAACGGTGAAGGAAAACATCGTGGGGAAACCTGCATACGCCGAAGAAGAAATTCTTAGGCGCATGTGAAGTCTACCAACCCGCACTGGGCTAGCGTGGTGGACTATAGCCCGAACACCCTCGTTGAGCCCTGAGCCCCAGCAGTGGGGAGATTAATAGGCTGTTGATGAGAGCTTTTTTTAAAATATTCGCCTTCAGACCATTTTAAGGAATATAAGGCAAGGACAATCACACAGGATGTTTTATAAGAAAATATAATAAATCATAACTTTTTAGACGACTTCTAGGTGGTAGCTTTTTGCGGCACGCGGGTGCGGCAAAAACAATGGCATTCAATCATGGCTTCTGAAGCTCACGTTCATACATTGAGACTTTTTCTGGCGATAAAACTGTAGTCAATGACCTAAATAGTTACTAAATAACCAAAACGTGACACAAAAATTGTTTTTAAATAACTATGCTTCAGTAAAATATAGTAAAAACACAATTTTGCGTGTTTAAAGTAATAGGAACACCTACACAGCAATATCTTTGGAAAATTTTGGTGTTTTTAAATTTTGAAAACCTTTCCACGAGTTCAAGATCTAAGCCAAAGAGATGCGTGGGCGTAGTAAGTACTTCAAAGTGCTTCAATAGCAAATTAATTGCCTCGTGAACAGAAATCAAAACTTTCAAACTTCAACGGACATAATTTAGCTTAGGGCTGACCTGCCTACGAGTCGTAGAAAATACAAAATTTTTATTTTATTTAAAATTCGTTTATTCAAAATTGCAATACAATATTCTCTTTTTGACGTCAATTTGTCAAAAACTACTGTTTATACCCGAGGGAGGCTGAGAGAGGCTGTAAAAGCAAGAGCCTATTCGAGTGCCGGTTTTGTGCGCGTGTATGAACGCGGCGTGACGTCACTGCGGGTCAGCGACCGGTTTACACCGGTCCGGGCCGGTTCGTCACGTCTCACGTCCAGGTCGCAGGTCGCAGTGACAAATGTTGCCGCGGTCTAAGTCCGCCACACCTGATATTGGACGAATGACGGACGTGTCCTAATTCGAGAGAACACCCTGTATATCGATAGCGTTGTTTCAGTTTTCCGTCACTATAATGGGCTCCCTAAACGATCATGCGACATGTCATGCATTACGTGCTGTCACTCATGCATGATCGTCTAACTGTAGTGATTGACGTGCATGACATGCAAACTACGTGCTGGCCGTTGCTTCACTGTACTGATTGATGGCAAAAATGATGGTTCATCATGCCGCACGTCATTCACGTAAACGTTGCATGTCATGCATTAGGGACCACATTAGGGGCTACTAGTCACTACCTAAGGCGGAGTAATATTACATACATTTCGTTTTAGACATATCAAAAAAAAAAGGTTTTTTTATTATTTTTTCGCGCAAATTTTACTCATACTTTTTATTAAAACCACGGGAATTTATTAAAACAACTGGGAAATCCCACGAATGTAATAAAGCCAATGAAATATAAAGTTCAGGAAAATTGTTTTACCAATCAAGGGAGTTGACTTAGTCATTTATCCCTAAGTGGGTCTCATAGGACCCGTCTCAAGCTTTCTCAACAGTGTTTCTTAGCTTCATGGTATTGAGGATGGTGTCGAAGTCCTGCGGACGAAGCCGCGGCACTAACTAGTCTAAAACAAACAGGTGTTGTGCAGATAAGAGGGGGTTATTACCCCCCTGTCGTTGGAATACTCACTATCTATAGAAAAGTTTGTCCGTAAATTAAACTCTTGGTCTTGGCTTTACAAAGTTTTTAATAGGAACTGAGTAGATCAGCTGCCGAATAGAATGTCTGATCTATCTTTAAGCTCCTTTGACTAACAGTTTTAATGGAGTTCCGTTAAATTTAGAACCCAATTGGTAAAGCTATTACTTTTGTCTGTAAGTTTCTTTTGACCTGGCAGTCGTACGCGGAGGCTCACAATTGATAAAGGTATTGGGATTTTGTCATACTTTTATAGCGACATAAATTTTGTCCGTCTGTCTATCTGATCGGTCGGATGACTCGAAAGCATTAGGCCGATTGGATTATAAATGTAAAATTGCTGGAAAAGATGTCAAAACTGACTTTAAAATAATTAATACTCACATAATTATGTTAGGCAAGTCTTTAATGGGGTGCAGAAGTGTATAGTTGCTTCGTATCGTCGGAATACAGACAACACACAAAGTTTATTCCTTGCAAGCCAGTGTACACTCTAAGGCAGGACTGCACTTTTGAACCTGACCGTACATAACGTCGGTGTTTTTAAAACGCCTTATAAGTGGTAAATTATAACAAATTTACAGGTTTTTTTGTTCATGTGCAAAAATAAAATAGGTATGCACATTATAAAAACAATGTTTCTTTCTAAAAATAGCCGCAAACGTAATCTATTTCGGGTCTAGTGCTTTTCTAATATTATCACAAGTAATGTTCAGCCTCTTCCCGGCAAAAGTTCAAGACCCTTTGTCTTGTCCCAACTCTTGACATATTCCTTCGAAATATTTTAATAATGTCATCTCACTTTGTTAGATATAGAATTTAAAACGATATTGCTGTCATCAAATTTAAGGTTCCTTGAGTATGCAAAGAACATAGAGTCCTCGACATTGTGTTGATCTTTTTGTCAAAAATCCAATATAGTATCACTAGAGTATGTAATTTGATTTGACTGATGATCATAAAACATACATAACTACATCATACATACATACATATCTTCACGTTATGTTCTTGACAGGGTAGACAATATAAATTCTGCCTAATCTAAAATATATACCGACATTTTCTATGTTAATATACCTATTTGTTGTCCATCTAAGGTTTTATTTCCCAGTTTTATTTTTTTGAAAATATTTTTTTGACATCTGAATAATACTATAATAATTATTATTATTAATGCATGCTGTGTGTGACACAGTCATGTTGTAAGCCCATGTGGCGGGGACATAGCTCAGCTCTATGTGGCATTACATCCATGTATTTACCTATGACCCACAATAAATACTATTTGATTTGAATGTGTTGTTCCGTTGTTTGTAGTATTTTAAAGTGTACCTAAACGATAATGCTTGCAATCAATCAATACAGTGAAGCAACGGCCAGCACGTAGTTTGCATGTCACGCACGTCAATCACTATTAGCTAGACGGTCATGCATGAGTATAGTAAGTTGCAGGGAGGTAGATTCTAATCCCGCCAACATGGCTGTCATACGAATATATTTCGGCTGTGTTCCAATTGAGTAGGCTTTTTCTTCTTTTCGCCTTTTTATCTACGAATTATTTATGTGTTAGTGGGAATAAAGTTGTTTGTCTCTGGTTACTGCCGAGACAAAGGTAGGCTGCTTTATAGACAGCTAGCGTATCAGTCCCCCTGTTGCTTTAGACTGTGAGAGACTGTGTAATAAAACTTCAAATTATCGAGGTAAAAGTTAAAAAAAAAAAATGTTTTTTATTTCACTTCGATACGTTAAGTATTTACAAAGTTATAACACTTATTAATTTGGTTAAATCACTGTACCCACTTTATGGTGCAGTGTCTTTAAAAAAATTTTGTGTAGCGATTTGAATTTGAAGTGCTATAGAAAAAATTTGAGTGTCATATTTTAAGTTGTATTTAAATTTGACTGGCCTGTTGGCGTAGTGGAAGTAACCCTGCCTACTGCGCCAAAGGTCGTGGGTTCGATTCCCACCCGGGACCAACATTTGTGTGATGAGCATAACTGTTGGTTTTCGGATTCTTTGTGTTTTTATGTATTTAAGTATTTATTTAAAAGTATTTAAGTATGTTTATCAGTTGTTGAGTACCCATGTACAAGCTTCGGCTTAGTTGGGACTAAACAGCCGTGTGTAAATTTGTCCAAACATTATTATTATAATTAGCCTTAATTTTACTAGAATATTTGTACGGCCTACCATTTTTATAGCCCCCTCCGTCCCGCCCGCCCGCGCCCCGCTGGACAGAGGGGGCGGTGGGGGGAGGTAACTAAACGTAATCTGCGAAAGTAATCACTTACTTACTTTAAACATTATTTACAAGACTGGGCGACGACCCGCGTCTCATCACGAACGCAATTTATTTCAATTCAAATTCTTTATTTTAAAAAGATTTTTTTTCTAGTTGTTTTTCAAATTGTCTCCCTTTGTAGGCACAATGTATTAAATTAAAATAAAACTGTTGTTGTCACATAGTAAATGTACAAAAGTAAGGAAAATCTTGAATTTTCATCTCGCTCAGCTTGAGTGTTAATTTCCTACTATTATAATTGTATGAATTTTTAGTTTTGAATAAACTGGTTGTAATTGAAAATGATCCACAACAAATGACCACGCGAACGAAGTCGCGGGCAACAGCTAGTAGAGGTACATAATTACTAATCTTACTTAAATACCTACTTATAATAATTATGTCAAACGAAATCCAAGTTGGTCATTACACTCGACACTCAGGACGAGACGAAGGCGAGTGCACAATGAATCCGAGAGTGAAATGACCAATGATCGTTTCAGATGTGTTTCTACACACTTTGCGAGGTAAAAATCTTAATCATTTTTTTTTATGGCAACAAGCTGTCACTTGCATTTGTGACTCAGTATGTATTTCTATCGGCGTCATTCGACGCCGATAGATATAGATTCCTATATCCTACTTTCTTGAGTAGGCTTCAAATGTTGATATTTTAAATGACAGAGATATTTCACCGGTTGATCGACGAGACTGTTGACTGAGGACTTGTCTGGTTGTGAGGCATGAGCCTGCATAAATACATCCCCAGGATGAGGGCAACGTCCTCCCCGATTCTGACACAATTTCCAGCCGACACGCGACGGGACGACGATCGGTAATCCCCTAATAATTGGACATTAATTAGGTTGCACTGGAACATTTGTCATTTACAACGTTGAGAAATTAAACACCATTAAAGGTTGAAAAGTTGAGGCTACGTTGGAGAGGCAGTGGCTGGTTACAACTGTCGGAGAACCAATAACCGATAAGATAGACGAGATTTTCAGATGGAGACCACGCGTCAGCAAGTGTAGTGTGGGACGCCCGCCGGTTGATGGACCAACCCTTCCGCATAGTACCAGAAACGCAAATTACCTTATACGCGGTTGACCACATGTGCGTTTCTCAAATTACCAGATACGCAGATGACCAGATACGCGTATGATCTGATTTTGTTTCGCAAATTGCCAGATACGCACTTCATGTACTAAGTTTTTGAGCTATGTTGCATCTAGGCTGTGGTGCTCGAACGGATCGGACCGAATCTTTCGGATCCTGTCTCTCAGAGAAACTACGAGCGAGACTTTGAATTCTGTAACTAGAACCATCTGTCGGTGTCCAGTGGATATAACATCTGTACTTCGGTGTTTAAAAAGAAAAAAATCCAATTAATCAACGGAAGCGATTTGAAAAGGAGTTCATTAAACTGAGAAAGCGTGTTTGAGGTCAAGCGTAAAAACCCATCCGATATAAAAATCGAAAATTTTTACTTCTGAAAAATTAGGTTGATAATTATTTCCTTGCTTTTCATCCGCCCGGGTACCCTGCACTCATATCCGGCTTACAATGGCCGTTATCATCCGGGAGATCCGGCCATCCGTCACCGCGCCGCAACCGGATATCGAATTAAAGGTCGTCATCCTCTGGGAATTGATCTCAAATACTTATTCATTCATTAGCCAATGATTAAAATTCGTAATACGTGCTTATACTTACTTATCTTAGTTTATTAAGTACTGTACAAAGAATATTACTATAATCTCTACAATAGAGAGAAGAACTCACCCGAAAAATTTTAAGCTAATGAAGAAGAATTTTTAAGTATGCAAGTAGATAACAAAATTATATCATACTTTAGTATATAGTAATATTCAGTTTTGTGCTAAAGTCCCCAAGAGTCTTTCAACCTTGGCCGGCGCCGCACCAGCACCCCCGGGTGTTGCAGGTGTCTGTGGGCGGCGGTGACCTCTTAACATCAGGAGGTCCGCCTGCTTGTTGCCCCCGTAGCAATAAAAAAAATAGGAATTATTAGCTTTAAGTGCTTGTAGATAGAAAATCACTGGTGTCGAAGAAATCCAAAAAGTCTCTGTCGACATTGATCCCATCAGTGAACTGTAATTAAGTCAATGGACCCTTTATTTGTGTAAGTTTAAAGTTTGTAACGGCGTCGCCCTTTGTTCAGGAGGTTCATTGTTATTGGGATGATTTACTGAAGCAGTCATAATCATAAGTAAGTGTATGAGTTTTTGGAACTTAAGTACTGTTTCGCACGACGAAGTCTTTTCAGTTAGATTCGGCGTCACCTAAAATAAAATGTAAGATACCCTGTTGACATCAAAATAATAAGTTTATGACTGTCACAAAGTGTGTTGAGAAACGTTGTATAACTCGGGAGCATTGGTCATTACGACCTCGAATTTATTACGCTCTTGACTTCAGCTCGTGCTGTGCGTTCCACCCTCGAGTGTAAAGACATCATAATGTACTTTTATTTCACAAATATACCTTCCGGATACAGCGCTATGCTGAGTTGGAGACCTTTTGACCGCCAAAGTATAGGTCCCTAGGTAGGTGTTATGGTATATGTCGCTGGGTATATGTAAATAAACACGTGCATTTTCTGTCTTCATCTTTCTTTGTAATTTGTTCGTTAGTCGAAGAAGAAATTCTATAGGTAAAGCGAATGTGAAATACGCACCTATACCGCCCGTCACACCTATATCCACTTGTGTTGCGTTTATCCAACTGTTGGACTCTGACTATTTATTGATATTTTTTATTATTAACATGTAGCATTTTTAAATCATTAAGTATTCGTTATTACGCATCAAATCTGGAAATTTCAATCATTACACGTGTTACCACTACCAACCAAAGCGCCTAGTCTAGCCTCCTCTGCTTTCAATCAAATGTATTTTCGTCTTCTACCGTCCCAGCCTCCCCACTAAACGTGATACAATCTGTTACACAAATATTATGTTCACACAAAGCACAGCATTAAACACAAAGTGTGTTTACACAGAACACACAGACGTAATCTGTTGATTTATATAAGCTTCCCGATGGAGGGCCTTGCTAATCCAGTGACAGATACGGGTGCTGGCTTCACTCAGCTTCTTACTGGCATTATATCTTGTATATTTCGGCTGAGGACCGTTGACCCCGAGGCTTCTACTAGGACTCGTAATTAGCCAAGGTTGTGGCCATTAATTCGTTATCGGCTCTTGTACCCTCGTTGCCGACAAACGAAACGACAAAACGACTCTAGCCCGTCGTAATGACGTGGTTTACCGTCACTTTCTATTTCACCTCCATGCGGTTGTGGCAACGAATGCTAGTTTAGCTGTACTACGTTAGCAATGGCTCTTTATTGGAATATATTGCAGGTATTGGCCATGGACCACAATCATTTCATTGTCAAAGCAGTGGGTATATTTATACACGTTTTTTTTTTCTATCACCGCTTCCTAGGCGTTAGCGCTGAGAAGTAGCGGCAAACTCCGCAACACTTATCTTAAAATTAAGTTTGTTTGTATGAAATTGTTTGAAAAGATGCACATTCTTTTCAGGTAGGCTGAAGTTACATAAAAATGGTACCTTCCAGGCATCTTTGCCACTCAAAAATCGTCTATTTTATAATAAGCTTTCTTGCAAAGATTGTAGGTATCGCGATTCTTAAAATCTCTGTCCTTCTTATTCAAGACTATCCTATGGTAGTTTGTTGTAGAAGCATATATATTACTGACCTTACTAAGTATTTACCGTCATAATCATGGAACCCTAAAATGGAATCACTTTTTGAACGATCAGTTTAAATACTTTTCATTACTCATACTCTGAAAGAAGGTCTGAAGTTGCCTGAGTAGCGGGTTGAAAGTAATACATCTCAGCCCTAGGGAGAATCGCTTTCAACTGACAGCTGTCAAATTATAAAAAAAATACTAGTACTATTTTGACATTTCTATTGGACCATGGTCCAACTGTCTATACAGCCACTCAATTACAGCGCGATGTAAAATTGAAATAACATAAAGTTATGTAATAATTGAAGAATATATATTTTTAAATGACTTATATAATTATTACTGTCAACTATTTCTTTAAAATAACATAGATTTGGGCAAAATATTTGTAATTTTTTCAATGTTGGAAATGAAAAATAATGGCAGAATACCTGGCCGGCCACAGAAAAAAAAAATAGACGGGAAAGCGGCAATCCGATCTTCTTTTGTTTTTTCGAGTTGTAGAGTTTTGTTTATATTTCCGTATAGCAGAGATTTGTATTAACACTCATTTTATGTTTTTGTTTTTACTTTCAGTGTATTCTTAATGAAAAGCACAGTGTTTTCCTCGGGTTCAAGACTTATTTAGAGGTCCCTCGAACTATTGGCGCCCTCGCTACGCGTCGGGCGCCAATCCCCGTCTCGGGACTTAAATAAGTTACTTTCACACCTAGGTTAACAATGTACTATTAAAGGTTCGAACAACTTTGCTTATTGCATCGCTCTCGGGTCGAACTTTTTAGCACTAACTCAATTGTATCCAGCAACATTTCAAAAGACATTCTCCATTAACCCCCCTCCGTTCTGGCTTTCAAACTCAAGAATGTATCAATTAATTGAAGCATATTTAATTAATCCACGGTTCAGAGATTTGACCGAAACCAATTGGCTTTCATTAGATCAAATAAAATGACAAATCTAACCAAAAGGCAGCGATTGGCTCGTCCCTTTGCATGTTAATTGTGAAGTTAGCATCGAGTTTAGTTGAAAATTTCCAATGTTTTGGGCTGAGACCGTTGACCCCGGTGAGAAGCAGTTGTAATCTTCATTTGGGATGCACGACGGTATCACATACAAACTGTTTGACTTGTTAGGGTCGGAATACATGCCAATGAAATACGAAATATTGTATTCCTTATATCTGCTTGTACTAATATTGTGAAAATAAATGTCTGTTTATAGGTATGACGACGCCTGGTCCGGGGGCTTGCAATCAGAGTGGTCCGACATGATGTGAATCCGAAATAATAGTCGAATTGGTAAACGCGGCGAGTTCGTTACGGCGTGGCGCTCCATCCGACGGCTCAACTCAAACTGACCCGTCGGCCATTCGGCCCTCGCTTTATAAAGCTTTCCTACCAGCAGCGCCCCAGCGGCTGTTAGCGACAACTCCCGTAACGACCCCACGACGACGTTTCAAACTTTGCCGATAGATGGCGCCTGTGTACTTGAAGCTCCGACAGGTACATATTGAAGTACTGAATTTATTATACGTTCAATGGTTTACCATATCAAATAGAAGAGTTCGAAATATTAATGAATTGATATGACAGATTATGCACAGTGAAAAATCGTATTATTTATATGACGCTCGTTTTGTCAGTTTCTCTTGCCTTCTAAAACTTTTAAAATCTATAAATTTTAAAAGCTTCTTAACCTATTCTCTCCAGCAAGTATTTTCCTTCAACTTACTTTAATTGGGGAAACTATATCTATAGGTGGTTGACTATTATCAAGTGCAGTCTGGCTCTCAAATTGATTGTAAATTGTAACTGCCTTTTAAATAAAGTGCGTCGACTTATTGGTGTAGACGACCGAGTTTGAAGTTGGCAAGTCTTCGGCCTTTTAGCCTTCAGTTAATATTGATATTTTGTCTCACTTCAGTCAGAAAACACCCGGTTTTAGTGTTTGCTTCATTCATAATTTCAGGCATTCATAAAATTGGCTTGGCATTTCTACTATGTCCTACGCTTTGCTAGACGTCTTATGTTATTTACGTTAGTTGACGTAGCTTCTGTCTGTGAGGTAATTTCCATACTATTCGTTAGATTCGCAGTCTCTTTCATTCATATTTTGTCGTCAAGTTATTTTTGTTTATTCATGGAGACTACGTGAGCATCGGGGGTATAGTGGGGAAGACGCAGCCTGTCATGTCGACAGGTAGGAGTTCGATTCCCGGCCGTGCCAATGTTTCTTTCTAGAAACTGAAGTTTATTTTACTGATAGCTCTGAAATGATAGCAAAGGAAAACATCACGAGGAAACCTGCATACCGTAGCCCTCGTTGAAAGGATAGGCCTGTGCCTATGTGTACGATGTTTTCCTTTGCTATCATTTCAGAGCTATCAGTAAAATAAACTTCAGTTTCTAGAAAGAAACATTGGCACGGCCGGGGATCGAACTCCTACCTGTCGACATGACAGGCTGCGTCTTCCTGACGCCGGAAGTGCCTGTGTAATAATAATAGGCATAAGAACGGCATACTATGGGCATATAGGACATATAACATTTTTAACATACTATGTGGTCTTTTTGCAATTGACCATTGAATCAGTTGGGAAATTGGTGAGTACTCTTGTTCGCCTCGTTGGCTTCGTGGTTTTGTCGTTGGAATCTGGCACCACTGGTGGGTTCAACCCCACAGGTATTCACAGGATGAAATGAAAATGAAAAGTTTTGGAAAATATCTGTTTTGTTTGCTGCATAATAATAAAAATTTTCATCAAACTCACACAAAACAATGATGGCTTGATGCCGGTAATACCAAAGTGGAGATGGCCTTACGATCGGTGAACGATGTCGCCTTCCATGCACCGTCAATGCACAGTCAATTGGTTAGGTGGTCTGTGATCACAGTACACTGATAAGACATAGCGGACTCGCAGCGGAAATAGTAAACACCATTTGTATTTGGAATCGATTGGAAGCTGCCACACCCCCGGTGCTTCACCCAGTTCCGTCGCGTCACAAATCTTCAAACCGATGACATTTGGAGACGAAAACAATCCGCGTTCGTCGACCCCGCCCACCACGTGCGGCGGTCCAACTGTGAAACTTCCAACGCCCAGGGGTAAGACTCGAATGGATGCGCCCTTGAAGCTAACAACCTGTTAGCCACTATTGAGAAAGCATTAATTAGGCGCCGGGTCCTGCAGGACCCATGTAACACTATCATCATCATCAGCCGAAAGATGTCCACTGATGGACAAAAGCTTCCGGGATCTCCAAGATAACGGATCTCCCGCGGTAACCTCATCCGCTGGGTCCCGCTACCTTCACCAGATAGGCGGTCCACCTTGTGAGAGGCCTAGCCTGCATACTATGCAAACACATAAGTATCGTGTTATTTCCAAACCAACGAGAACCAAAATGAAATTAACCTCTAAAATGTGCAGTGTATTTCAAGGAACTGATGCGTACGGAGGCGAACTGACTGACGAAGTAGTTGGCATCAAAAACGAAGAATGAGACTGGTGAAGTCAGGGAGACACTCTGGGCAGACACAGTGGTAGAAATTATTTAAAAATAGGGAGTATGGAGTGCATTCACGATAGAGCCTCTGGCGAGTCGCGAGCCGATGCACTCTCGTGCGATTTGGCTCCTAAAACGGTTATTGACGGAGAGCGACTGGAGAAGGCCTTTAGAATAGATATAATAAATAGATATAGAATCAGAAGAGGTCCCCATTGTATGTGTATCAAAATATACAATAAAATCCCCAATGAAATGAAGAATGTAGAGAAAGAAACTACATTTAAAAAAATATTTATTATCTAAATGTTACTATAGCATACAAGAATTTTTCAATGACTAGCTATCGCTCTGCGTCTGTTCGGCAATGTTGTGATGTGACTAATAACTAATACACAATGTTTTCTTTTTTAATAAATTAATTTAAGTTATAAAGAGCCTGTTCTCTCTAAGTTGCTGTGCCCCAACGGCGTGTCACATTTGATACTAATCTGTGTAAATTCATCAATACAACAATGTGATATGCAATAAACATTATGAATTATTATGAATGAAATAGATTGGAACAGAATAGAATAGAGTTTATTGACGCACACAATGAAAACACTCTTACAGCAAGCGAGTTAACAAAATAAAATAAAAACAAACAAGAAAGGTGCAGAGGAATAAAATATAACAGCAGTGGACATTAAAAGGCTGAGATGATGATGATGACGAACGGTTATGACATAACCGCAAGGTTGAAAGCCCAGAAGGGGAGAATACAAATGCTGGATTCCACAACGCCACATCCGTCCGCATTCCTGCATCAAGGACTCGACTATCCACATTTCTCGCCTGACCAACTTCCTAAACAAACAGCGAAGCGTCCGATTGAGGCCCAGTTCCAGCTGACAGGTTAAAGGTTCACAGGATTCGTCAAATGTTCAAGCAAATACTGAACGAGAATAAACTATTCACTGAGTGATATCGAATTCTGCATATTTTATGCTAAAATCATGTTAAGGATAAAAGTTATTTTAGTCTGTATTGGAAAATTTACAAAATAACTTGGTTCTATTATTGGGAATGATTCAATATCTCCAATTCTAAACAATATAAGGGATGAACCTCACTATGTATTTAGTAATGATACATATTGAGAACATGAACGCTTGGATGTAAGTAAGTAAGTACTTTATGTGTCAGTAGTTAATTTTAAAAGTCCTTGTATAGAGAAAGATGATTTATTGGAAACAATGAAAGGAAAGGGCCGTAATAGTGCTGTCTCTAAAATAATGACTTTTGATTTTGCTAGTAAAATGTCTCTGAACGATTTTATGATCTGCTAAGTGGTGATTCGACTATGAACTATGCACACCGCCCGGAAAGAAATAGTGGTAGTGGGCAATCCTGGAATGGAGACCAGTGTAGGGTGGGACGCCTTCCTGTCTCATGTATCTGAAAAATGTCGAGGATGCTATGGAGACAATAATGAGGAGAAAGATGAGTAGGAAGTGAATAGTGAGGAATCAGATGAAGATGAGAAACCACTAAAGAGGAAACCTGGAGCATTTGTTATAATCAGCTGCTGATGATAATAATGAACGAGGCACTCCATCACCTACAAAAAAGTTTATAAAAAATAAAAGCAAACAAAAAGTAGAAAACGAAATAAAACTATATGGAGAGGGCTGATAATTAGGAGTTTAGAAACAGTTTCAGATTCGAACAAAAAGAAAATCTTTTGAGCCTCCGTTGGTCCATCATAAATACAAAATGCTCATTAATTAGAGTGTGAATTCCTTTGAAAAGGTAACAAAAAGAAATTAATATGTATCTGGGGTGGGCCCGGCCGTGGTCAATGCTCTCTATAGACGAGGAGCCGAAAGCCTGATCGCACGCTCCACCGGCAGCGCTTCGCAAAGTTCACTTACATTTCCTAAGGCCTGTGCCAATAGTCGTACCTTTGGTACATTTTAAGAGAGTTCTCCCTCAAATATTAAATCTTTTCCAAGTATTTTTTTTATCACGAAAGAATATCAAAATACATATCTAATGGTCGTAATAATATATTTAGGAATTACATCAATGTAGTTTTAAATAATGGTTCATCATCAACAGCCTATTAAGATGTCCCCACTGTGGGGCTCAGGCCTACCCTCTCAACGGGGGTGTTCGGACTATAGTCCACCACGCTAGCCCAGTACGGGTTGGTGGACTTCACATGCGCCTAAGAATTTCTTCTTCGGCGTATGCAGCTTTCCTCACGATGTTTTCCTTCACCGTTTAAGAACAGTCAGTAAAATGTACTTAAGTTTTTAAAAAACCCTTTGGTACACGGCCCAGCTGGGGATCGAACTCCGGACCTTTCGATATGATAGGCCGCGTCTTATCCCCGACGCCACTGGCAAATAATGGTTGAATGGACATAAAGTGTCGTTGTTATTTATGGTATGTACTACTGGGATTGCAAGATGACAATGATACATTCAACTTGAGTTCAACAAAATCTGAGTCTATGCAAACTGAGTGGGACTTGGGAGTAACTAATTGCTATACAATTTGGACCCTTCGGCCGATTACAAAAAACGGAGTTTCGTGTATAATTTTTTATGGTACCTAATTATTTTTTTTAATACACGTATGTAGTCTTTTATATCGTAGTTTTAGATTTTCATTCAGTAACATCCCTGCAATTTTTTATGACAAAATTATAGTTTAATATTGATTATTTTATTATATTAATGAGTTTGTAAATTAGTTTAATATAATTTATTAGGGAGGCACAAAAAACTGATATAAAACATTATGATAAAAATTACAAATACTACGTGTCAAAGAGACCGCCCCGGGTCTGACCTGGGCCAAAGGTACCGAAAACGCTAGCGGCATTGCCGCGCTGCACAGCTATCGATAACCTTTGGACCAGGAAAGATCCGGAGCGGGGGTCCCCTCCTCTCTCTTTGAGTCTGCGGCCTATGTCTCTGATGAAGGCCTTCGCCTCACTGCCCCAGGGCCCCGCTGTCTCCAGGGCGACGGGCACAAACATATTATATTAATTACTTAATAAATTATTAGGTTGAAGACATGAAAAAAAAGTATTAATTATATAAAATTTTAAGTAAGTACCTACTTAAACTCGTACTCGTGTATAATTAACGGATAATTTGATAACAACACAGATAATAATTTGTTGACGAAAATTTACATTTTGATCAAAAACATTGATTCAGTATAATTGTGTAGCAAATATTGACATTTGCAGCTGCGTACACTGCGATTTGATTGTTGCGAAATTGTTATTACTCTGTAGGAAACTTCATCACATTCTGCTTGTTTACGTTTATAGACTAAGATCCAATCTATCTTGTACACTAATAATATATAGAGGTAAAAAAACTGGTGGATAATTTGCACGCCTCTCTTGCGAAGAACCAAATGATAGCGGGGTGTAAAATACACCTAGCGCCATCTATTGACAAACTTTAAAACTAAGAAACTGGTATGTTTAGACCGGGTTAAAAAAATTGAATAACATATAAATAGTATACTTTATAACGCGGATGAAGTGACGGGGCATCGGATAGTTAGGTATGAAGTTATTTTTGTTAAAAAATAATCCCACTTTCCAGCAAACACAACCAATCAAGTTACAAATTAACAATAAAGTAAAGATTCTCAAACATATAGCTTGGTTATACGGGAAAATTAATCCACGCGAGCAAAGTGAGACCGTTACCACCTATAAGCAGGTAATGGCCAGGTTTTCTCGAGTAAAATGGCATATGTCCATATAGAAAAAGCAACAGGCATTTTTTAGGTTTTCAGTCTATTTGGCAGGAGGCGATCCCAGTCTTTTTTCAACCGACGAAAAACAAAAGGAGTAGGTTCTCAATTCAACCCGTATATATTTTTATATTTATTTATTAACGGTGAAGAAAAACATCGTGAGGAAACCTGCATACGCCGAAGAAGAAATTCTTAGGCGCATGTGAAGTCCACCAACCCGCGCTGGGCTAGCGTGGTGGACTATAGCCCGAACGCCCTCGTTAAGAGGGTAGGCCTGAGCCCCAGCAGTGGGGACATTAATAGGCTGTTGATGATGATGATGATATTTTTATATTTTTTGTGTATGACCACGCATAACTTTTTACAGAGCAGTCCGATTTTGATAATTTCCCCACAACTCGTCTGCCGGACGAAGGTAAGCTTCACGAAACCTAAGCTGTGATCCATAGAACTCAGATGTAGTCAAGGACAATCTTATCAGATCAGTAGGTGAGTATGTCACCCATTAACATGGAATTATGGAATTATGTCAGTCATAACGCGAGTACACAAGGAAGTTAATTGCTTTCACGCCCGCGGCGGCCCGAGAAATAAAGTGAAGTGTTCATTGATGTCTTATTAACAGTGATCGGATGACAGATGCAATGTCCCGGGATTTAAGTACGTTATATAACATGGATATAACTTATAATCCCGCGAGATGCCCGCGAGTCTTACCTAATTCAATCCAATATTGACTGTCAATATTCATAATTTGTCAGACTGACATATATTGTTTTTTCTGTTATACCAATTGATACTAACCCTGTTTTATTGCTTTTTAATATTACATTTGTATTAAATTTAAAATGCCCCCGCGCAAAAAAAACTACATTGGAGTTCATGCAATCTTTGACAAAAGGACACTCAGAATTAATAATACGTGGAGAGCTTATAATAGAAACAGAAAATCAACGTTAAATTACTACCCCTATTTTAAATATGCACCGGCAACTAGCGTAGCTATAAATGTGAATAATTAAAGCATTATTTTTGTTTTACATTAGTAATGTAAATGTAAAATAAACATAATGCTTTTATTACCCGACGTATGTAAAGTATATTTTAAAAGTATAATTATGTAAAATAAATGTCCTATTAAAGATAGTGAACATTTTAATTTTGTTTCATTAATTATTATAAATATCCCATTTCCCAGAACCCCGGGAAAGCCCGAGTCACATCCATGTTATGCATAACGTTTGAGGTCATTCACCCCAAATTGCATCCGAAATCCGATCACTGCTTATTAACCTTCTATTATTATAATCATTAGTCTGTAAAGTCCACTATTGGACTATCCCTAGCACGGTTACTTAATTGTGTTAATTGTACATTTATTGACTGCTCTCAAATTTTGAAGGAGAACATTGCGAGAAAACCTACATTCGCCGAAGAAGTATATAGGTAATTCTTAGGCGCATGTGAAGTCCACCAACCCGCAATGGGCTAGCGTGGTGGGCTATAGCTCGAACGCCCTCGTTGAGAGGGTAGGCCTGTGCCCCAACAGTGGGGACATACACAGACAGTCTGGCCTGTTGGCGCAGTTGGTAGTGACCCTGCCTACTGCGCCACAGGTCGTGGGTTCGATTCCCACCCAGGACCAACATTTGTGTGATGAGCATAGCATATTTGTTGGTTTTCGGATTCTGGGTGTTTGTATGTATTTAAGTATTTATTTAAAAGTATTTACGTATGTTTATCAGTTGTTGAGTACCCATTGACAAGCCTCGGCTTAGTTTGCGACTAAACAGCCGTATGTAAATTTGTCCAAAACATTATTATTAATATATTAATAGGCTGTTGGCTCGACTGGAACTTTCAACTTTCTTCTCATTGTACCAATAAATGAAAGGACATTACAGATTTCCGCCTTTGATATTTACGGAACTTATGAATACAATATTACGTTCTTTTTTTCTGTTAAAACTCACAGTAAACTATATATTTTCTCATTTTAATAATTGTCTTGTTGTAGATGTTGTACCTTCATTCTCATCTAATTTAAATAAAATCAGTCCAGTAGTTTTCTAGATACATAGGAACAAAATATCTTCACTTCAAGGAATCTTCACTTCAAGGATTTCCGTTTTGACGGATGCCTAACGAACATGACGCTCACGACCATAAAAAGACCCCGTGTGTTTACAAACCGGCCTTGAGTAGGAACTCAAAGGGAAATTGGAAACTGCTGTTTAGGGATTCCTTACATAATTCATAGCAAGATATGTGAACGGTCCCTGGGGTGATTCAAAATTCAAGCATCGGCTTTTAAAGCCGGTCTAAATAAACTTCATAATAATATGTTGAACATCAAATAACTTCCCAAAGCCGTCTGTTGCTAAATAATGTTTCGCCAAAAAGTTGTTCTACGCAGCGTAGTTTTGTTTAATCCAGTGTGTTGATGTATGCCTAGCCTAGAACAAACTTTGTTAATATTGTTTCATTTTAACTGAAGGTCGAGGTGACCTATCGGTGTGTGTCAATAGATCCTAAAGGGTTTATTTTGTTGTCTACCTTGTTCATTTTCATTCAACCGTCGATTTTATATCAAACGTGGACTGCCATGAAAAGGTCTATTTACTGTTGATATCTGATGCCGTTTGATTTTACTCTGTATTTTATCAAGACTAGCTTATTCCCGCGACTTCGCACGCGTGGATTTCGGAAGAAGGTAACTATCTCTCCTATCTACAGACACCGTGCAATCATAATTTCCCTGTGGGAAAAACATATACCATATTTTAAGGTACACCTCTGAAAACCGCATTTGGAGCTGTAGTTTTCACGAGATGCCGAAAGTTATAAAAATGATCTGTTGCTCTTATTAAGGCCGCTACGTACAGACATCGTCTAGTTACAATTCTATGATGATTTTTGCAAGTTCTGTCGAGAATTTTAAATTTTCTAACCAGTCAAGAAGACCATCTATCTCATGCCGCCGATGGCTACGCTAACAGTCCAAGTGCCCCAATTACAAGTGGGTCACATGAAGAGTGGCCTTCGCCTTCTGCCGAGGAAGTGGCTCCGGCAGGCCGCGCCGGACGGGAGTCAACCGACCGGAAGGGCCGAAACTGACCGGGTCGCAGCTTGATGCGCCCAGCGGCGCGGGCGGTACTTCGGATTGACCTGAGCTGTCCTTTCAGTGAGTACATTTAGTCATAAACAAAGTAGGTAAGTACATCTTAGATAATTTCTAATAAACATCAAACAACAACATCATCATTTAGTTTTGTCCAACTCGAATAATGACCAATACAATGACTAATTTAAAAAAGTAATCAATACGCAAACTGAAAAAAATACCAATACGCACTGACTCGCTTAATAATATAATTATACAATACGCATACCATTGTGTGATCGGGACTTTCCCTTCACCTAAAATGTGGTACGACAGTTAGGACAATCTGTTCAGGCGGGGATTCCCCTTAGCTCATTTACAGTAACTATAACAAAGTGGACAATACTCAAGATTTCATTTGGCCTTTAAAAAAAGTTGTTTCTATAGTTTAGAACTGGTCCGAGGAATTAACACTCCTGATATTTATAAAAATATGGCACAGATACTGTGACGTCCACTGGGGATAGTGGGCACTAGCATGGTAAAAGAAATTTACTATGGCACTAGGTAGACATGATCGCTCGTCAGTGTTGCTCTCACCCGCGCCGTTACCTATATTTCTACTACGTCACAGGTACCATCTGTAAAACCATACTTCCTTACATCGAAACACCAAAAAGCTGTTGCGTCTAACATTGAAAGTTCAAGGTCACCGATACTAGCTTTCTCTCGTCTCATCCCAATGGGATTTTTTGCAAGACGAATCTCCACGTGTAGTGAGGCCCCTACCACGATTTGTCACACACACGTCGCCGTCAAGTTTGAAGTGACGCAGTCGGCAGCTTTGATTAATTGATAGGAAATATTATAGATAGAGGGTGGATTTTTGAGATGGGGTAGTAAGGGTACCTTAACCGTTGTACTTAGACTATCTTTTTGAGACATTTTAACCTGCATTCGCAGATTTTGGAAAAAATGTACGGACTTTATGTACGGAATGTACAAAAACTTTTTTTATGCCAATTGATCCCGTTTCATTTAAAGATCAAAAACTCTATCGGACCAACTGAGGTTAGAGTACTAGAAAAGTCAGAAATTGCAAAAAAAAAATTCTCCGATACATTTTGCAGCAAATAAGGAGACTCAAAACCTAACAAAACTTTTTACGATGGATATACTGGCCGCTACAAAGATTACTAAAATAAAAATATTAACGAATAAAAAAATATTTACGAATATAAAAATATTATACAAATAGAATCTCCCTATTTTTAATCCGTCAAAAATAAAAATTAAAAAACTCGACTGTATATCGAAAATTTATAATCGAGTCAATTGAGCTCAATTGACTCGATTATAAATTTTCTATATTATGCAGTCGAGTTGGTTTTTTTTTTTTGACAGAATTATAAATGGGGAGATTCTATTTCTATAATATTTTAATCTTCGACCAGTAATCTTTGTAGCGGCCAGTATATCCATCGTAAAAAGTTTTGTAGGGTTCAAAAGTAAGTTTGAGTCTACATTTTCTCATCTCAATTTGAGAATGAGAAGTCAATATCCCCGTGGTAGGGGTGCGTTGTATTGGAATTGTGCGTGACACCCGTTTTTGTCACGTCTGGTGTGCTCGTGGGCTGAGTGACTGATCTACTGCCGCCTGTTGACATCACCCTGTATTCTGAAACGCAGTTGCCACTTCAATAAAAGTGTCACTATTGCTTCTAAGGAAAAATAAAGACGAAATGATTGTAGGAAAACATATATTCCGAAGAAGGAATTCTTAGGCGCATGTGAAGTCCACCAACCCGGCTAGCGTGGTGGACTATAGCTCGAACGCCCTCGTTAATAGGGTAGGCCAGAGCCCCAGCAGTGGGGACATTATTTAATAACCTGTTGATGATGATGATTGTAGGAAAGCGAATGTATTTATGTTTAGGTGTTGTATGGTGAAATAAATGCCACTTTAGTCATCATAATCATCATTATGCATCTGAAAAGCGTCTGAGAGCGTCAGTGGCCTCGGGGATAAGACGCGACCTGTCATATCTAAAGGTCCGAGGTTCGATCCCCGGTTGGGCCATGTACCAATGGGTTTTTTCTCGAAACTTAAGTACATGTACTGACTGCTCTCAAACGGTGAAGGAAAACATCGTGAGGAAACCTGCACGCCGAAGAAGAAATTCTTAGGCGCATGTGAAGTCCACCAACCCGCACTGGGCTAGCGTGGTGGACTATAGCCCGTACGCCCTCGTTGAGAGGGTAGGCCTGAGCCCCAGCAGTGGGGAGATTAATAGGCTGTTGATGATGATGATGCATCTGAAAAGCGTCGGTAGGGCAATGGGATGACGCGGCCTGTGACATCGAGGAGACGAAGTTTGATCCCCGGTCGTGCCATGTAACGATGGGTTTGTCTCGAAACTTAAGTACACTGACTGCTCTCAAACGGTGAAGGAAAACATCGCGAGGAAACTTGCTTGCGCCGAAGAAATAATTCTAAGGCGCATGTGAAGTCCACCAACCCGCACTGGGCTACCGTGGTGGACTAATAGCCCGACGTACTCGCCAACAGTGGCGACATATTAATAGGCTGTTGATTTGAATTGTCCATCGAAATGACTAGATCGTAATCTACGTATAATCACTTACAATTAGCCTACTTATCGGTCAGCGTTCTTTTATCTTTTATAGACCATAGTCCAACCCAGGGAGAACTTTTATGCTTCCGTTCCCGATCATGGGACCAAATCTTTCTACATGGGAGAGAAATACTTGTTTTGGACATTTCACATGTGTCCCATTGTTTACGAGCATCGATAGGAACACTTATCATTGTAAGGGTGGGACATTAACCCTTTTACCCGGAATGTAAATAAAAATATACGGCCGGGTAGGAATCCGGGTACAATTATACACGGGGTAGCGAGCTCCTGACCGTGGTTCGCCAAGATATGAGAATTTGGTGTCTTTTGCAGGCTTCTGTGAGCTTGAGTTGAAAGTGAGAACTTTCAATTTGGTTTGCTTTAACACGAGGTCCAAAATACATACATCCAAAACACAGAATAAAGAGGCAAAGTTTGTACATGGATGTGTGTTTGAAGACATCTTTGTAACTACTGAACTGATTTCAATACTTCTTTCACTGTTGGATAGGTGATACTCACTGTGTGAACATAGGCTAAATTTTGTCAATGTCCACGTTTCTGCGCTGTAGGTCAAGAGAGCGTCAGTGGCGTCGGGGATAAGACGCGGCCTATCATATCGAAGGGTCTGAAGTTCGATCCCCAACTGGGCCATGTACCAATGGGTGTTTTCTCGAAACTGAAGTACATTTACTGACTGCTCTCAACCTGCATACTTCTTAGGTAATTCTTTAGGTAATTCTTAGGCGCATGTGAAGTCCACCAACCCGCACTGGGCTAGCGTGGTGGACTATAGCCCGAACGCCCTCGTTGAGAGGGTAGGCCTGAGCCCCAGCAGTGGGGACATGTTGATAGCCTGTTGATTGATGGATTGAAGTCATGACTGGCAGGACGAACGCAGTGGTTAAAAAGTTTCATTTTTAATAGAATAGGCTACATGAAAACTTGACGCAGAGTTCCAGAGATAAGATAAATAAATAGGTACCTGACGCACGTAATATACTAAGAACAAGGATCCCGTAGAACAGACGCTAAAATAATAATCAGAGAGGGACACACTTATTACAAAAGTGGTAAGAGTAAGCTAGACAGATATAATATCTTCTATCTCTATCTACGTATGGGAATTTTATCTGTCAACAAACAACAACCCGACTAAAATAGATAGTGTTTGTTCAGTTTGACCCCGCCATATAAGAAGCGTCTTCTCAAATTATTGGGGTAAAAGACTATGTTATTTCATGCTATACGCTGATTACGGTTCTATGGGATACTAGTTCTATGGTAATATACGATACAGACAGTGGTATGTGTCGTTGACTCTAAGTATTTACCGAGCCATAATTTCCATATTATCTAAATATCAAAACATTCCGATCCACCTACTCCATCGCCCACCGAAGTCAACCCACGCAATCCTTTTCAGATTAGTCATTGAATAATAAAACCATAACACACTAGACAAGACATTTCAATAGAAAACTTGGAGGTGAGAGGTATGAAGAAGATCAGACGAAGCATAGATGGGCAAGCTGTAGTGTTGGCTTCCCTCCTTGCATCCTAGTCAAAAGGTAACCCTAACAAATTTTAGTTCAGATAAGCAGTACGAGTACTATGTACTACTCGTGTAAGTCATCATCTGCCCGCACTAGTCCACTACTGGACATAGGCCTTTCCCAATGCTCTACTGAAACCGATCTTCGTTTCTAATAATATTACGTGTGCTAATATACGGTGTTTAATTCTAAGCTATTTTTTCCTTAAAATTAACATATAGCGTTTCAATCCTATTCCATCCCGCCACCCTGCCCCCGTACAACACTAGCTAGGGTTGAAATTTATAAAAAAAAAATTAATTCCATTAATAATAATAATTATGTTTCTATTAAATTAGGCCCCTGACACGCGGGATTTCCTATTTTAGGAGCCAGGGCCGCATTGTTATATTTACAAATGTAATTGTGGATCAATAAAGATTATATTATATTATATTATATTATATTATATTATATTATATTATATTATATTATATTATATTGTATTATATTATATTATATTATATTATATTATATTATATTATATTATATTATATTATATTATATTATATTATATTATATTATATTATATTATATTAATATAATTCCATTAGTTTCTGTTTGAGGTTGTCCTTCTAGTGCTGCGGTTTAACTCAATGATTGGAGCGAAACGTTGTTTAGGAGTACATTAGGCGGGTAGCGGCGCTAGCGGTGCAAGGCTTCGGCGTGCACTTGACCCATTTCCGGCTTGACCGATTTAACACTCCATATACCGGTAACGCTTTCAGAAAGGTTTATATAACAGCTACACACAAATCAAATCAACAGTCTATTAATGTCTCCATTGGTGGGCCTACCCTCGCAACGAGGACGTTCGCCAGCCCAGTGCGGGTTGCCGGTCTTCATACGAGTCAAAGAATTTCTTCTTCGGCGTATGCATGTTTCCTAACGATGTTTTCCTTCGCCGTTTGAGAGAAATCAGTAAATGTACTTAAGTTTCGAGAAAATCACATTACTCACTCAGGTCGGGACGAAATAATGTATGAAATTTCATTTTGAACTCGGTTTTTTGAGGTAAATTTGTCCAGACATTCGAAGTTGTCTCGCGGCCCCGTAGCACGTTTTAACGCAAATAAAGCGTAACACACACAGCGCGGCGGCGTTGCGAAAGCGTTGCGGCGGCGAATCTGCGGAAAGTGAATAAAAAGCGGAGCCCTTCAGACAGGAATACCGCTAGCGGCGGCGGCGCGGCGGCGGTTTGTATGAAGAACGCTCCGCAACGCGCCGCGCCGCCGCCGCCGCTCTGTGTAGGGGTTCTCATACACTACAAAGTAACACAACGCGCCGCCGCCGCTCCGCAACGCCTGTCTGCGCTAATCTGTCAAATCAAAACGTCAAATCTGTGCGCGCGGTTTTGTCGCTTTCGCCGTCGCACCGCCGCCGCGCCGCTTTGATGTAAAACGCTTCATACTATTTCGAACACTACAGTATCACGCTTAAAGTCGCGGGGTGCTGCTAGTTATATTATAAGGCCTGCAGCCTTGGTGGCGGCCCGCGGCCGGCGGCCCGCGGCCCGCGGCCGGCGGCCGGCGGGTGGCGTGGGCCGCGCGTACCCGGGACACTCGATTTTAATAAAGCACACTGTTGAGTAATGCGAGGTTAACAATGCAGACACAAGAGAAGAGCTCTCGGCGGGATTGTATTTATTTGTGCGATTAACTGTAATAATGTCCAATGTGAAAAATGTCCAAACTGAAAAATGTCCAATGTAAAAAACGTCCATATGAATAAATACATAAGCATCGTAAAGTAAGTATAGTCCTAAAAGCGTAGCGTGGGACGCCCCCGACTAGATGTAGCGACGATCTGCGTGAGGCGGCTAGCAGTGACTGACGACAGAAGATCGGGTTCAGTGGCGCGCCTTGGGGGAGGCCTATGTCCAGCAGTGGACTAGGCAGACTGGTGATGAAGATGACGGAATGAAGGTACGTACTCAGTTATATACTAAATCTATAAATAACGTTTTAATAGAAAATGTTTGACGTCAGACCTATCATCATAAACCTGGCGAAAAGTAGACGCTTCATAGTAGTGTACATAATGATGAATGTAATATCTATAAGTATTTTTCAGGCTCAGGTTACAACGAATTCCTCCTAAAGTGTCAACTCCTTTAGTGTTAATTATTTGAAAATAAAAAATAAAAATTTGATCAACTCGGTAAAATGTATCCTTAATGTAAATATTCGAGCCACATTTAGCCATTTCCACATTAGGGTAGTTGGCCTTACCCTCTTTCACCACGGGGTCCTCCAAATAATCCCATATAATAACACAAATCCTACCGCCGATGTCGAGTTAGCTCTTGTTGAAAAATTTTTTTTAACAAATGGCTTACTTTTTGTGTTTAATTCACAATAATTCCACCAATTACACGAAGCGAACAACCACTGTACGATAATATTGATTGGTTCCTAAAACAACAAAACTAAGGAAAAGTAACATACTTACACAAAAAATAAATACAAAATTCACATTATATTTTTAGTGTCACAACATGGTACCTATTGGACCATACACCAAAATAAATAACCGCCGAGGACGACGCTTAGTGCGGCTACAATTGAATTTGATTTTAAATCGATTTGCTGCATGCGGTGCAGGCAGCTCCGGAAATTATCATTAGCCTGCTGTGTGATTCTGTAAAGTACGAATTAAAACTCGACCATCACATCGCAAGTCACTTACTTCACTTCGCATCCGATCACTAAAGACCTTGATGTCGCATTGTGTAAACAAATACAAGCTACACAATAAACACTTCACTTGCGAAGTAAAGTGAGTATTGAACTGTGAATCATTGGGTTAGAGACCCATCTCACTGCGAATTCAGGATCGAGTTGCACAAATACGCTTACAGAATAGCAGGGCTGATATAGATCTTTCAGTAGATAATACATCCGGTTACCTTCCTCATCCGGCCGCTGCCTTCTTTAGGTCATCGGCATATAAACAAATCAACATAGAATGATTTTCACAGTTTTTTTTGCTTTTCAAGCGTGCCAACTTTTTCGGGTTAACCACAGCTCAACCACGCCTTTTTATTGCTATAGTCATGGATAGAATGTGAAGCTAAATATCCGCTCGCTTTGTTACGTATCAACTCATAAGACATGATTATAGCTAAATATCAACAATTTAACTTTTCAACTTTATCAGTTTCCTACACAGGTATCTCTTCATTTACTTCTGTGGTCGTCGGTCTATCGGTAAATATAAGCTCGAATTCGGTCGCAGATTCTAAAAATACTGCTCAGTTTAGCAGGTTTAACTAATGAGGTCTTTCGTACACCTGTTTGCAATTGCATTGTTTCAATTTTTCTCATCATTTATCTACATTTTTACTTTTTTCAATTCAAATTTATATGCCTAGTTAAGTATTTGCCAGTGTTTCCATTTCTGATGATCAGCTGGCTTCTTATTTGAAGTGTAAGCCTGAAGGATTTATAGCGTTGAAATGGTTGAAATCCACCTGTCCAACGCTTAATTGTCAATATTCTGGAATACCTTCATCTACTCGCCGCTAGATGGCGCTAGGTGTAGTCCTAGATCGCGGTGATGAAACTTGCAACTCTTTGCTATAAGAGCTGTCATATATATGCTGTATGAGTGTTGCAAATGTCTTGGTTTTATTTGAACCTCAATATACAACTTTGGAATCTGTACACCACCCAAGTTCTTGTTTAGCCAGAAAAAGTCCAAGATTTGCCTCAGAATTAAAACTTCACGGGCTCAATAAATTTTTCAGTTGAAAAATCAGTACTTTGGATCAAAACACGAGTACTGTCGTTGAAAAGCACCAAAAAAACTCGTTTAAATGCAGACAGTCAATCTGCATCCAATGATCATCATCATCAACAGCCTATTAATCTCCCCACTGCTGGGGCTCAGGCCTACCCTAGCCCAGTGCGGGTTGGTGGACTTCACATGCGCCTAAGAATTTCTTCTTCGGCGTATGCAGGTTTCCTCGCGATGTTTTCCTTCACCGTTTGAGAGCAGTCAGTACATGTACTTAAGTTTCGAGAAAAACCCATTGGTGCATGGCCCAGCCGGGGATCGAACCTCGGACCTTTCGATATCATAGGTCGCGTCTTATCCCCGAGGCCACTGACGGTACAGCCGTAAATAATGTGGTATCGATTGCCGCCGCGCGCGGGTCGGGAGCGGCGCGGCGGTGCATCGGCCTTGAACCGCCCGCTGCAGCGGAACTGGGTCACTGTGTCCCCAGAATTCGGTGGCAAGGCTCCATGGAGGACGTTGAGCAGACTAATGACACAGCGGCAGGCAAAGGCTCTGAGTTATCGTTCCACAGACTTTTAACAGACAGGTAGGTGGGTGAAATGCACCGTAACGAAACTAAAGTCGTAACGAAACTGAGAAATTTCGGTACGTTTTGTCACGAAACTGATTATCAGTTTCCTGACAGTTTATCAGTTTCGTTGCGGTACGTCTATTGTGCATTTCACCCTTGCATGGCAACTACCCAAGATGTCTGCCTGCGATTTGTTTCGTTTCAGGATATGTTGTAGAACATTAAAGTATAAGAGACACGTGTGTTTCATAGTTGTCCATATTCATTATTTAGTTGCGGTTATCAGACTTCAAACCATATACAAAATTTACGCTCTGTTATAGGCAGAACTCCATAATATGAATATCGAAGGAACTGTGGGGACAAAGGATATTGCTATCCCTTTCTAAACTTAAGCACTCCTCTCAACAGTCACCCATTGAGAGCATATTCATGTATGTGTGTAAATAAATTTATGCATCGATTCACCCAGCCGGCCCCAAAGTGGTAACCCCGACAAACAAAAGAACACATTCCAGCTTCGAGCCGCAAAGTCCCTTCCATCGAAGCCCACTCCTCAAGAAGAAACAAAGCAAAAAGAGAATGTAATAGCAGCGGTTTCGATTAAACTTACTTATTAATACTCGTTTCCAATCACGCCTGTTTACAATTCCCCTGGTCGACCAGACATGGATAGAAACAATACTCTGTCCGGAATGCAACAGGGAGCTGCATCTGGCATCTGGGCTGTGGCCTTGAACTGCCCATTTTAGGTCAGGCTTCGGCCACGGCCGCGCCCTGGCCTGCACCATTAAAACACTAGCTTTTTCCCGCGGCTTTGCCCGCGTGGAATAAATTTTCCTGTAAAATGTACCCTTTATATTGTTAAAGGATATAAGCTACCACTATACCAAGTTTCATAAAAATCCGTTCAGGGGCTATGATATCTCACAGCGGGTCGGATGATCCGTCGCTATTTCAACAATACTGTATCATTCATTTTGTAATAAATATGCAGTAAAGTAGAAGACTTTTACTAGTTATTCACGATTTCGAAAACACAGTTCGTTAAAATTTTCTCAATTAAAAAAAATTCCAAAGTTAACCATTTTAAGAATTTATTTTCGCTACTTTTATGTAATAAAGCTACGTACAATCACCATATTTTGAGTACTAACTGTACTTACTAATATGCAGATCACATAACATTTGAATTTACAAAATACACATAACTTTCGGCAAAAAAAGGAAAAACCTAAATCTAAGCGTTTTTGAGCCAGCCCAACTTGAGCCGCATGGCATCTCCCTACCCCGCGTCAGTCCCGCTCTGCCAGTGGCACGGGGAACACGTGTCGCTCGCCGCCATCCAGCTGTCACTCCCGTCACACGTCATTTATTCAAATTATATTTTGAAATAGGGTAGCATCTTTGTTGCTATCCTAGTGTTTTTTGGAGTACAGTCTCCTTGACTGAAAAATGACTGGATGTTTGATTGTAATTTGTTTCGATACTTGGTTGTTTGACTTGACAGAACAAAAATAGACGACGACGTGTAGACAGAAGACTACAAAAGAAATTTTCTGAAGATAATATTTATTTTCCAATATCTTTCTTAATAATTTCCCGACCGTTTAGTATAATAACGAATTTTTTAAAATGGGAAACCAAGGTAACAAAAAAAAGAAAAGACTTGGTTGGCGTAAAAAAAAAGGCTAAAACTTGAGTAAAGCACTAAAGTGAGTATAATTTATTTGGTAAAGAAAATTAAACCGCCGAAAAAAGAAAGGAACTGAAAAGTAAAAATAAAAAGCCGGCAAGTGCGAGTCGGACTCGCCCACGGAGGTTTCCGTTCCGTCAGCCACACTAATATAAGCTATCACTGTACCAAGTTTCATTAAAATTAAATATTTTTCCCGCGGGAAAAGTTTACCGCGGTAAATAGTTGCCTATATGTTATCCCAGGATATAAGCTATGACTGTACCAAGTTTCATCAAAATTAAATATTTTTCCAGCGGGAAAAGTTGCGGGCGCAAACACGCGTGACAGGAAAACCGGCCTAAATGTATTAAATTTTGCTTACCAAATGTAAGACATGTAGAAAATAATATGACTTTAGGTACATATAGACTAGAATTTATTAAAAGTATTGTGTTCCTTGGTATAACTATAGATTCATCTTTTCAATGGGGGCCCCACATAGCTTCACTAGCTGGCATACTAAGTTCGGCCGCCTATGCCGTTAGAAAAATTTGACAATTACTGATATTGCTATCGCAAAATTAGTATATTTCAGCTACTGCCACAGTAACATGGCATAAGGCATCTTACTGTGGGGTCGAGCAGCAGATATAGTGACCATTTTTATTTTGCGAAAGAGAGCTAGGTATTAGCTCGATCTATAATCTGCGTTGTAGTCATTAAGAGAAAAGTTTAAAGAAATAAATATACTAACCGTATCCAGTCAATATAGATTTGAGAATATTTTGTTTAAGTAAACCCGCTGTAAAACCACAGCCGCCTGCTGGTGATGTCCGGATGGATGATGAGGGTTTCACTATCGGACAAACTACCAGGAGATATATATATCTATCTTGAATATGAAGCACACAAAGTTTAAAAATCACATTATGTAACAATTTGTTATTATAAAATAGACGATTCTTTGAATGACAAAGACGCCTGATATTAATGTTACTTGGTGATGTGGTACTCCTATGCTATAAAGTATGTTGACATTGACTGTAAATCAATTATTAATACATAGTGTTTTTTTTATTAAGAACCTTCTTGGACGGTCAATATTGTGTAGCTTACCCTACATAAATAGTGCGAGTGAGATAGGTGCGCTGACGGCGGCGGTGGGAAAGGCATGCGGGGGGGAAATTTGAATTTGAGCTGACATACCATCGACTCTTCAGCCGTTACAGCGTGAAAGAGTAACAAACAGTTAAGGCTTAGTAAGGTCAGTAAATCATTCACGGGGCAATGTATACGCTTCTACAACAAACTACCAGAAGATATCTTAAATATGAATGACAGAACATTTAAGACCCACATTAAACAACAACTTTGTAAGAAAGCTTATTATAGGACAGTCGATTATCTAAATGACAAAGATGCCTGGTGTTAATGTTACTTCAGCCTCGCACAATCTTTACAAAATAATGTTATGTACAAACTTGGTTTTAAAAGATGTGTTGCGGAAGTTTGTTGCGCCGCTTCTTCTTCCCAGCTCTATATAACACCTTGGAGGCGGTGGTAGATAAAAAATTGACGTTGTATAAATGTACCCAGTGTACTTACGTGCAATAAAATACTTTTGAATTTGAATTTGACATCCTCACAAGGTCACAAACATACTTACAAACTTTCGTCTTTATAATATTAGTAAGAAGGATTGGATAGGAATAAAATATTCAATAATCTTCTTGCTTTACTAATCAATTACCAAAATGATTTACCAAAAAATTGAAACAAAGGCTGTTGGGTTTGTTGCTGTTTCTTCCCCTCGGCTATATGCAGGTAGAAACAGAGTAGTTTTAGGCAGAATTGACGTCAAAATGACAATATAGTATTTTGAAAAAACTTTTTTTTTTTTTTTTACTTTTTTTTATATATTATTGCTACGGGGCAACAAGCAGGCGGGCTTCGTGATGATTTTGATCATTTGAACGCTCAAAGTGAAGTCAAAGTCAACATGTTTTTAATGGGAGGTACACAGTTATAATTTCAAAATTAGAAAAAAAAAACGCCTGGAGATATTTACTAGATAATCATAATTTACTATTTT
Organism: Metalampra italica; assembly: GCA_949699065.1. Lineage (NCBI taxonomy): Eukaryota > Metazoa > Arthropoda > Insecta > Lepidoptera > Oecophoridae > Metalampra > Metalampra italica. The sequence continues at coordinate 11,525,541 of OX452977.1, read as the reverse complement.
AGAAATGCAAATACAAAACATTCAAATCGCTTCACTGGCTTAGGCGCTGACGAGGTGACGGACAGACACACACATTCTGAGTAGGTATCGACTATTTTCGACTTATTTTTTCATCAAACAACTTTTTTTGCACGAATACAATACTTAGGGCTTCTTTCACCACTTCCTGATATTGTTACAGATAGTAATCTTAGTGATAAACTAATCTATCAGATAAATCTGTGTGATAGGCTATATAAAATATATAAGATATAGGCAATCAGATACCTGTGAAACCAAAAAATAGGCTATCTGTCAGATAACCTGCAGATAGGGTATCTGGGACTTTATCAGCAAGCGGTGTAAGAGGCCCTTAATCGCTTCACTCCAATAGAATAGTCCTTCGCAAGTAAAAATTGAATATTTGCGAGTCTTCAAACGCCCTATGTCTACAAACCCTCAGTGTTTTTAATTTCGTCGACTGCACTAGTTAATTTTGTTTTGTAAATATTCCCATACAAATGAATTAAATCAATTTCATTTTTTGTTATAGTTTAAGTATATAATTAATATAACTCATTATAAAAAAATCCTTTATTCCTGACTTAAACATTAATGGAAAAGCCGAATGTGACTTACAAATGAGTAAAAATATATTTTTCACGTTCAAATACACGACGTAATGGACCTTACATTCAAATTCGGAAAATTTCCATCGGAGCCGAACCCGAAAATCCGATTATAGGTCACCGCGATTAAAATGCATGAAATGCTAACATTTTCAATTGACCCTGAGTGCATTCCGAATTGCTAACAAAAACCCAATAATTTGAGTCTTAACGTCATCGGAATACGGGTCATAATGCTCAGAGTCAAATTGCACATGCGTCGAGTCGAATGCGCGGGGTCTACGCCGCCCGTAGAGGCTCGGCAGACGCGTAGACGGCGCGCGACCGCCGCCGCGTAGACCCGCTACGACCCACCGCCTACGAAACTTTTCATACTTTTCTAACTTTTCGTGACGAGTGAAGTTTGTAATTCCCCATGTTTGGTATTACCTGATACCTTGTGACGTCGCATGTGTGGTGGGAGAAAAATAAGTTTCGGTCAAAAATGGCGCCTCTGAGAGTGCCCAGCGACGTGACGGATTTTTTGAACTTTTCCACGCAGCATCCGAGCCACGAGACGCGGCACCACAACCACCACCGGTCCCAGCACCACAAAAACCACGTCGCGGACTTAATATCGAACTCTCTAATGGAAGTGATCAACACGAAGCTGGTGCCAGATAACAGCGTGCTGCCGGATTTGGAGCCGCTGTCCTCGCACATGGAGAGGGGTGATCACCACCCGTTGAAGATGAACATAACGATGAACAGGTCGGATCTGGGGGTGATGGGTGATGAGTTTTTGTACCGGCACACTGGCGCGATGACGGCGGTGTACTGCGCGGCGTATCTGCTGGTGTTCGTGGTGGGGCTGGTGGGGAACTGCTTCGTGATCGCGGTGGTGTACCGCTCGCCGCGCATGCGGACGGTCACCAACTTCTTCATCGTGAACCTGGCGGTGGCGGACATCCTGGTCATCGTGTTCTGTCTGCCGGCCACGCTCATGTCCAACATATTTGTCCGTGAGTACTTGAATTTTTTATATATATAATGGGTGCGTTGAAGTGTGTTGATTCACAGGTAGTATTTGAGTTATTTCTTTAAGAAGGGTGAAAAAACTTATGTAAGTTAATGAAAGATTTACTGTGATAATGTCCAAGCTCAAAAATATGCAATCTGTAAAATGTCCAATCAAACAAAGTCCAATCTATTGTAAATTTATAACTTTTTGGTACCTCTTAAATATTTTTTTCATACCTACATAATCTCACTGTACCAAAAAAGACTCAAAATTCGTTTTTGGAAAAACGACATATTGCTGCCTTTGATATTAATTGACTTAAACAAACATCCAGATCGGAACCAGCTGGTACAGATTGTGCAAAATTTTGCGAATCCAACCCATGACCCCTGGCGCTTGAGTCCAATGAGAATAATTAAATTGAATTAAAATTATTGCCTAAAAACCGATGCTGAAAAACCGACATACTGCGGTTTTCGATTTATTCATGAATAAGTTGAGTCTTATAACATTGCAATCTTAGAAAAGTAAATAAAATATAGAAGGATAAATTACCATACCCTATTACAGACAACATAATACTGATAATGATCACAACAGTTGTTCTGTAGTATTTTGTTCACAAAAATCGAGGCTTGCTTTCATAAAAAACACGACAAGTGCGAGCAGGACTCGCGGCCTGAGGGTTCCGTACAAACTTAATTAAATAAATAATTAGATAATCGTTAATAAAATTTTATACACAAAGTTAAGTTTGGTGGTACAAGAACAAAAAAAAGATTTTTGTGTGATGTAACTACAAACTTACGGTTTTCGGATTTTTTCCGTTACTTGTGCTATAAGACTTTGCTTCTTGCTGAATTTTAAGATTCTAGGTTAACCGGAAATATAATAATAATAATGTTTGGACAATTTTACACACGGCTGTTTAGTCCCAACTAAGCTGAAGCTTGTACATGGGTACTCAACAACTGATAAACATACTTAAATACTTTTAAATAGAATACATAAATACATACAAACACCCAGAATCCGAAAACCAACAGTTATGCTCATCACACAAATGTTGGTCCCGGGTGGGAATCGAACCCACGACCTTTGGCGCAGTAGGCAGTGTTACTACCACTACGCCAACAGGCCAGTCCCCCATAGGTTTTGATTACCAAGATACTCAAAAATGCGGCAAAAATGGCTATATCTTCTGACTGCGATGACTTAGAAGTCTGATTTGTTCACGGATCCAAGTGACTGCAGACCTGAGTATTTGATATTAATTTCAACTTGATACCTCCACCTAAAATGGTCTTGACAGACGGACGGACAGACAGACAGACGGACAACGGAGTGATCCTATAAGGGCTCCTTTTTTCCTCTTTTGAGGTACGGAACGTTAAGTACATAAGTATGTTTAACATAATAATTCTTAAGAAAATAAACATGAACAGAGGCTTTTACAATCATAAAATAACATAGGGCTTACCTGTGTTGTAAACATAGGAATGTTATTTATAGAAAACAATAAATAAGTAACAATAGAATACTTTATGGGTTTAGTGAAACCTTATTTTCCTTTACATTTTACGAGTTCGTTGTTCGGGAATAAGTCTACGTAACTGTCGCATGAGCGGGAATTAATTCTTTTACACAAGAGCCTAGTTGTTTGTGTACTCGCCTCACGTCGCAGGTTCGAACCTTGGCCCACGCCACAGACCACCCAACCAATTGACTGCGCATTGACGGCGAAAGTGTTCACCGAACATAAGGCCATCGCCTGGGTATATTACCGGCGTCAAGTCATAGGCCATCGCCTGGGTATATTACCGGCGTCAAGTCATAGGCCATCGCCTGGGTATATTACCGGCGTCAAGTCATAGGCCATCGCCTGGGTATATTACCGGCGTCAAGTCAGAGGCCATCGCCTGGGTATATTACCGGCGTCAAGTCATAGGCCATCGCCTGGGTATATTACCGGCGTCAAGTCATAGGCCATCGCCTGGGTATATTACCGGCGTCAAGTCATAGGCCATCGCCTGGGTATATTACCGGCGTCAAGTCATAGGCCATCGCCTGGGTATATTACCGGCGTCAAGTCATAGGCCATCGCCTGGGTATATTACCGGCGTCAAGTCATAGGCCATCGCCTGGGTATATTACCGGCGTCAAGTCATAGGCCATCGCCTGGGTATATTACCGGCGTCAAGTCATAGGCCATCGCCTGGGTATATTACCGGCGTCAAGTCATAGGCCATCGCCTGGGTATATTACCGGCGTCAAGTCATACTTTTTAGTGTGACTTTGATTTTGCTTAAGGTAAGAGCTCCCGCAATAGTTATTTGTGTTACAAGGGGACTTTGTTCTTTACCTTAGGCAAAATCAAACTCACACTAAAACAATGATGGCTTGATGCCGGTAATATACCAAAGCGGAGATGGCCTTATGTTCGGTGAACGCTGTCGCCTTCTCATGCGCCGTCAATGCGCAGTCAATTGGTTGGGTGGTCTGTGGCCCGTACCAATCAGTTTTTCGGAACTTTATACGAAGGCTTATAAATTGTAATAATATAGGCTTTTCGACGAAGGAAAACTGAGGAAACCTGCAGACGCCAAAGATTAGAATTTCTATTTTAGTCGTGTGTGAAGTCCACCAAAAAACAGATTGGGGCTCCGGTCATGGACCATAGACGCACGTGATTCTAAAGACGGTGCTCTAATGACGTAGAGCTGCTGCTTGTCACTGACTGGAAGGAAGACTAGGGGCTTCTACTGTGCTAATGGCGACTGAAAACTGTAACACCACGTTCGAGCTTCCTTTTCAGTCATGGTTAACCCGAGAGCGGTATAGGTACGATTGGTATGGTAGGTAGGTTTTTGCAAAAGGGCCTCTCTCAGTACTTTCTGTTCTGAGATAGGTCTTTTTGCAAAATCAGCGACGAATTGTGTTGGTGTATCGTGAAAAGAACCTTGCGCAGTCAAAATAATAATAATGTAATTATGTATCTATAATTCCTATTAAAATATTAAGGGCCTCTTACACCGCTTGCTGATAAAGTCCCAGATACCCTATCTGCAGGTTATCTGACAGATAGCCAATTTTTTTGGTTTCACAGGTATCTGATTGCCTATATCTTATATATAGTCTATCACACAGATTTATCTGATAGATTAGTTTATCACTAAGATTACTATCTGTAACAATATCAGGAAGTGGTGAAAGAAGCCCTAATAGTAATGTTGCTGGACTAATTCCCACGCGGCTGTTTTCTCCCAAATTAAGCCGAAGCTTGTGGATGGGTACTCAACAACCTATAAACATACATTTAGGGCCTCTTACACCGCTTGCTGATAAAGTCCCAGATACCCTATCTGCAGGTTATATGACAGATAGCCTATTTTTTTGGTTTCACAGGTATCTGATTGATTATATTTTATATAGTCTATCACACAGATTTATCTGATAGATTAGTTTATCTCTAAGATTACTATCTGAAACATTATCAGGAAGTGGTGAAAGAAGCCCTTAAACTTTTAAATAAATACTGAAATACATACAACCACCCAGAATCCACCAACAGATGTGTTCATCACCCAAATGATGGTCCCGGGTGGGAATAGGACCAACAACCTCTGGCGTAGAAGGCAGGGTTACTACCAACTAAACCAACAGGCCAGTCAGAGCTCTGAAGCACGATTTGTGTTTTTTTTGTCAATCAATTTTCGTTCGTAGGAGAGCGTCAGTGGCCCTGGGGATAAGACGCGGCCTATCATATCGAAAGGTCCGGAGTTCGATCCCCGGTTGGGTCATGTATGTACCAATGGGTTTTTCTCGAAACTTAAGTACATTTACTGACTGCTCTCAAACGGTGAAGGAAAACATCGTGAGGAAACCTGCGTACGCCGAAGAAGAAATTCTTAGGCGCATGTGAAGTCTACCAACCCGCACTGGGCTAGCGTGGTGGACTATAGCCCGAACGCCCTCGTTGAGAGGGTAGGCCTGAGCCCCAGCAGTGGGGAGATTAATAGGCTGTTGATGTTGAATTTTCGTTCTCTCCTTTCATTCTTTTGCTACGGGCTCTAACGTTGAGTTAGTTTGCCCGTATCGCCTCTATAAGAGTTTTTACGATTTCCTGGTGGACTATAGCCCGAACGCCCTCGTTGAGAGGGTAGGCCTGAGCCCCAGCAGTGGGGAGATTAATAGGCTGTTGATGTTGAATTTTCGTTCTCTCCTTTCATTCTTTTGCTACGGGCTCTAACGTTGAGTTAGTTTGCCCGTATCGCCTCTATAAGAGTTTTTACGATTTCCGCGTCTCTTTACTACCCCTATCTCCCCGAGAACTACCGACTCTACCATAACTGTCATAAATAAAATAACCACACATTCAAATGACGTTAGTAGAGTAGAGTCTTGTACGGTCGACCGCACGTCCGTGGAGACGAAACCAGTTTACACTGGTCTCTCATAGTATTGAAGTTTCATCAAAATACGTTTTTCAAGCGGAAACAGTTTACCGTGGTAAAATGTAGCCTATACGTCATTTCAGGATATAAGCTATCACTGTACCTAGTTAGAGAAGTTGGTTAAAATGTCCCTAAACGATAATGCATGCATGACATTGACATGCAACGTTTACGTGAATGGCATGCTGCATGATGGACCATCATGCTTGCTATCAAACAATACAGTGAAGCAACGTCAATCACTACAGCTAGACATGACAGGTCATGCATGAGTGACAGCACGTAATGCATGACAAGCCATTTAGGGAGCCCACAAGAGATAAATTTGCTAAGCGATGTACAGGATGGTAAGGGTATGCTATCTCGCATCTTTTTCTGTAGTTCATCATCATCAACAGCCTTTAATGTCCCCACTGCTGGGGCTCAGGCCTACCCTCTCAACGAGGGCGTGCGGGCTATAGTCCACCACGCTAGCCCAGTGCGGGTTGGCGGACTTCACATGCGCCTAAGAATTTCTTCTTCGGCGTATGCAGGTTTCCTCACGATGTTTTCCTTCACCGTTTGAGAGCAGTCAGTACATGTACTTAAGTTTCGAGAAAAAACCCATTGGTACATGGCCCAACCGGGGATCGAACCTCGGACCTTTCGATATCATAGGTCGCGTCTTATCCCCGAGGCCACTGACGCTCTTTTTCTGTAGTTCACTAGAAAAAATTAAGTGAGACGACTTCCCGTTTGCACCCTGTATGTCCTAAAGTGAAACTTAACCACTTAGCGAGCGCCCACCCACCCTCCCGCCCACACACACAAAACCTTCCGTAATATTCTCGAGAAAATCCAAGACAACTACAGAATTGTCTACTCAAAGTGTCAAAGTTAACAAGATAGGGAAAAACTGAATTTAATTCCGGAAAAATACAGAAAAAATTCCGGAGACAAAATTGCGTTTTATCTATAGGCTAATAATAGTGTGTCGGAAAAATTCACACGCGGCTGTTTGGTCCCAAATCACGCCGAAGCTTGGGGTACCTACTCAACAACTGATAAACATACTTTAAAAAAATCTTTTAAAAATAAATGTACTAGGTAATTACTTATTTTTAGGTAATTTTAGTTTTATATAGGTTTTAGGTTAATTTAGTTTTATATTTACGTTTAGTTTAAGTTTTCTATTATTTTTTACTAATTAAAACATGTTTAAACTTCAAAAAAAATGTACTTAAATACATACGAACACCCAGAATCCGAAAACCAACAGGTATGCTCATCACACAAGACGTGGGTTCCGGGTGGGAATCGAATCCACGACCTCTGACTTAGAAGAGGGTCACTACCAACCAAACCAACAGGCAGAGTTTCAAGTTCAATAAATTGTTGGTTTATCTAACAGGTCCAGCTTTTCATCAGCTGATTACTATTAATGATTGTAACGAGTAGCTCAGCTCATCAGGTCCTCGGGGGGATCCATCTGACAGGTCATCCCACGCGTGGCGGCGAATATCTGAGTTTACTAAAGAGAAGGTGCGTTGTATGTAAAGTCGACCGCACGTCAGTGGATACACTTTGACCTTGAGCTGGCCTAGCCTATTATGGAGTTTTAATACTATGAGGGACCAGTGTAAACTGGTTTTGTTTCCACTGACGTGCGGTCGACCGTACCTTTTACTCTGTAAAATTCAAAATATCGTATTCAGATTCAATTATTGTCATTATAATCTATTTAGTACTACGTGACAGGGATTGAAACAATTTTAGTGCTGTCAAATTATAACCTTGTGCCTCTAGATTATAATCGTGTCTATATATAATAATCTTGCCTAGATTTTAGTCGGTTCGATTCCCGGGTGTGGCAAGCAAATTTTCCCAAATCTTTGAGTGCAGTTTTCTTTCCTTTCAAAAATAAAGAAATGTTTTCTTTGAGTGAAATTTTCTATCTACAGTATTAAGAGTAATCTCCCTCCAGGTACAAAATTCCACTCTGCATATATATCTGTGTGTTCTGCACTTATCTACAGAATGGCTCATTCTCTGAAAGCGAGAGAACATTTCGGCGCAAGTCGAGAGGCGCATCAATCGGAATTTTAATATAAATTCATGGAATTTTTCAGCGAAGCCTTTGGCTTATCGATTGTATTCAAAACGTTTTAAATTAAGTTTTGTGCAGTTGATAGCTACTCAAATACTTTCGCAACGCAACCTAGTATACTATAATTACATGCATTTATTATTTATAATTTCTATTGGCAAATTATTTATTATTCATTCAGGTACATAATAAGACAACAATTGATGATCTATAAATTAATACCATTAACGTTGCATTGGTATTTTTAAGTAGGTAAATTGGTGTAATAAATATTGTAATTATTAAAGTTGATGTTTTAAAAACTTTAAAAAATATACTATAGGTATTGTTAATTTAATTATTTTTTTCAGAAACAAACTTTAATGTAGGCATACCTTGAATTTCTTTAAACATAATAATTAAATAAATAAAAATTTTACTATTAATGACACCTCTAGTTTATTGCCAATTTTGATTATTTAAATCACGATATCCGTTTCTGATTCAAAATTCAAAGTATTCCTGGAATTTTTATATAGATACTTACACAATAAAACACCGAATATGAATGTATGAAATATTAGACAGACGTCATCTACATGTTGAATTATGTCGTGACAATTCCATTATAAAATTCTAAAAACACTATCAGGAATTCATTACAAGAGCAATTCCACTGTTTAAATTTTATTTCGTATTTCAGTCTTTCTGACGAAATTCTGATTTCATTAGGTCCAGTTTACACTTGATATTAAAGTTCTGTCAGCCTGCTCTTAGGATTTACTAGAGTTTTTGACAGACTGTTGGAAAATTATGGAATGAAGGAAGTATAAATATGTAATAATTATTGAATAATGGAATGTTAAATGGAAAAAATAAAGAATTAAGTATACGATTTTATTTATTATAATTAAATTGTATGGTAACACGACAGTGGTGTTATAATAGTAAATATATATTAGTTCATTCAATAATGATATTTTCAGTCAAAATGACAAACCAACTTTAGTGACACTCTGTGTCACTCTCAAAAATTCAATAAGTTCGTAAGAGCAGACTGACAGAACTTTTTTGACAACTGACAATGATTTACTGACAACTGCAATAGACGTTTGTATACTTAATTATAAGGACCCTTGGAAAGCTTATTTTATATCAAAGGTACTTTTGGTTTTCGGAATCATGAGTTTTAGATGCCCTGGACCAGAAGATCTTTTCTTAGTTTTTTGACAGATAGCTAGTTAATATCTAGCTATCTGTCAAAATGAATAACTAAAACGAAATCTTAATATTATACTCATGTACGATAGGGCTTACACATCCAATCGTCGCGTCATTGCCAGTGCTTTATTCGAATGCATTCAGTGTTTGCACTCGACTGGCCCGGAGCCAGGCATATTAATTGGGAGGTGGGGGTCAGCATTAAAAAAAATACAATATTTACTAATTAATGTAAATATTACACTAAAAGTTAGTTGCCTTCCTTTTGAAAGGTCGAGATATCAAACTCGGCTACATACCACCGCATTTCTGATCCGCATTAAGAAGATCCAACTGAGAACTAAGGTCTAAGGCCTAGACGAAATGATTAGCAAACAAGCGGTAGAGGGCAGGTAACTTTCAGAACCGACGGCCGTTGTGGCAGAACAGTTCTGGAGTGGAGACCGTGGACCGGTACGCGCAGTGTGGGACGCCAAAATATGTATTACTCCTGACACGTGTGGGATACGGAGAACGGAGCACCGGGTGTGGTGGATTGGATTGGGGAAACCCTATGTCCACGAGTGGACGTTTAAGGGCTGATAATTATGGTATGGTGATTTACCACACGTAAGGGAGCGTAACAGGGCAGGTTATGCTGGCACGTGAGGAAAAAGAATTATTACTTTTGAACATTTCTTATGGTCCTTTATTGAATAGTGTTGTGGGTCTCCTAGATCCGCGCCTGGCAACCACTCGTGAGAGCGCTTTACAGCCCCTCGTCGCTTTATGTAGCAGACTATTTCAGCGGTAACTGCTACTTCTGAAGAGGAATTGTTATTGTACAATATTGTGATTGTTAGGGAATTTTCAGACAACCGAGGATCGGGTTCAGTGGCGCGCCTTGGGGGAGGCCTGTGTCCAGCAGTGGTCTAGTACAGGCTGATGATGATAACGATGAACAATAACGTATACTTTTTAAAATTAACAAAAATTACCGTTAAATAACTATAGTAGTAGGTGACCATCAGTTGAAAACCATCATAATGATACTGACGCTCACGCGTGATATAAATATGACGATAAGTGCTACATGAAATAAACATTAACCCATTTCAGAGCAGAATTAATGAAGCGAAGTCTTTATGAACTTCGATTCATATAATCTGCTATTAATAAAAGCTGTAGGTACATTAAACACACTGTAAATGATTTTTTTAAATAATTAGTCAGCCTCGTCTTACGGGATAAATACTTTCAAAGTCGAAACTAATAAAGTATTGGACTGGCCTGTTGGCATAGTGGTAGTAGTGACCCTGCCTACCACGCCAAAGGTCGTGGGTCCGATTCCCGCCCGGGACCAACATTTGTGTGATGAGCATAACTGTTGGTTTTCGGATTCTGGGTGTTATTTAAGTATTTATTTAAAAGTATTTAAGTATGTTTATCAGTTGTTGAGTACCCATTTACAAGCTTCGGCTTAGTTTGGGACTGAACAGCCGTGTGTAAATTTGACTAAACATTATTATTATTTACTTTTTTAAATCACAAGAGTTTATCACAGAGAGTAAGTTTTAACTATAGCGACCCGACCAACGCGTTAGTCCAACTTTCTCTAGGTACCTAGTTAGTTGCTTCACTGCGATGCAATATTAAGTTTATTGCATCGCGTTAGTTCCACGCCAGGTGCAAGTCAGATATAGAGCTCAATTTAATAACTTTATTATTAGGTTAGCTGTTTTCAGCTACCTACTGTACTTGTATTAGTTACCTCATAGACTATAAGCAATGGCTGTTACATGACAACGTTACATTGTAATTTCAATACGTAATACGAAGTTTCCCATTTACAATGGACCAATTTTTTTAAATGCAAACCATCATGACAATTAATTTAAAAACAAAAAATAATTTCGGTCAAAAAAATTTCTAGTCACAAAAATTATTATCTAAATCGATTGAAAGCATATAATTTCGTCTTCTTCCACCATTTTCGTATTTATTCTTAGATTAACTTTATTGTGAATTTTAGTTTAAAAAAATCGTGGAAATAATATTTATTCTCAAATGAGTAGTTGTCGTGTCTAAATCTACCAAAAAAAAAATTTGACCACAGCAAATGAGCTATCTGTATAACATTTAGAAGTAATTTTGAATTATGTTTGAGTATGTGTTTTGAGTTATGAGCTTCGCAATCTTCGAGAAAAACCTAGTAGGAGGGAAAACCGAACTTTGTCAATCAAAATAAACACCTACAGTTCCGGCCAAAACTTTAAATCCAGCCTCCTTTTCTGTCTTACTACAATAATACCAACGAATAGTAAATCTTTGTTCACTTCAAATTCCTCTTATCCCGTCACTCCCACGTGGGAGGTCGTGACCTCTTAATAAGGATAGTATGAGTTACTATAATGATATCGTCTGTCAGCCGCCCTAAGGGCAGACGAACCGTTTCCATGCCGATGGTTTCGCTTAACTTAAGCGTAACACACACAGCGCGGCGGCGTTGCGAAAGCGTTGCGGCGGCGAATCAGCGGAAAGCGAATAAAAAGCGGAGCCCTTCAGACAGGAATACCGCTAGCGGCGGCGGCGCGGCGGCGGTTTGTATGAAGACCGCTCCGCACCGCGCCGCGCCGCCGCCGCTCTGTGTAGGGGTTCTCATACACTACAAAGGAACACAACGCGCCGCCGCCGCTCCGCAACGCCTGTCTGCGCTAATCTGTCAAATCAAAACGTCAAATCTGTGCGCGCGGTTTTGTCGCTTTCGCCGTCGCACCGCCGCCGCGCCGCTTTGATGTAAAACGCTTCATACTATTTCGAACATTACAAAAAATTACCGCGACGCTTTCGCACCGCCGCCGCCCTGTCTGTGTTCCGCTTAAATCTTCATTCCTGACTCTTACGGGGAACATGAGCCTGATGACAGGGCGGTGATATAATCGACGCTATCTATTAACATACTCGTGCCATCATAACATGATACGGTCCGCCTCGCTCTATTCTACCAAATGGTTTTGCGAAAGTAGACGCGAATGCCGAATCTATATTTAGTATCTATGTATTCTACCTACCTGTCTCTATTATTCTTTTCCGCTACCCAAAGGTTGACTGAAGTGGCTTTTCAGACCGCCTATGGAGCTAAGATCTTAGTAAGGCCAATAAATTTGTTTACGGGGCAATGTATACTCTTGTATAACAACAGAGGATATCTTAAAAATGAAAAAGACAGAATTTTAAATACAACTTTGTAAGAAAAACATTATAAATTAGACAACTTTTTGAGTGACAAAGATGCCTGGTATTAATGTTACTTCAGCCTCGTACAATCTTTACAAACAATTGATAAACAAACTTAATGTTAAAAGATGTGTCCCGCAAGTTAGTTGCGCCGCTAACAAATTGACGTGTATAAATGTACCCAGTGTGCTTATGGGGGGCGCGGGCGCCCACCAAAGAGATTGTAGCTCCATGCTCATGTGCTATACTTGGACTTTGACCAACGTAAAAATTCGAAGTTAGGCCTAAGTCCTAGATTTGAAAATTCAGATAAAAAGATCATCAAGTTTATATGACCAATTGTTTGTAGGCTGAAATAACATTATAATACCAGGCAGTACACTTTAAAACCTTACCAAATTTGTACTTTTTATAGCGCCCATGAACACTTTGTTACTGGAACTTTCAGCTACATTTCTGGAATTGATTTGTGTGACAATAAATTGTTACTGACACGAGTATATTGTTAGTGATACGATTATATTGTTACTGCCAAGTGGGTACGTCGTGACGTAACTCCTGTAACTCGCATCAGCCGTTACGAATCCAACTACACCCGTTCGTTGGCTGGCCGTTTACGTTTTATGAACCATAAAGTGAGATATGTCACTCCTTTCTCATCTCACAAAAGTTTTCTGGTCCAATTGGTTCCGTAGTAAATTTCTTTTTAGATCCTGAACATTACTATAAAATAGTTAAGAGTATTTTCACGTTATTTATTAATTCAAATTTAACCTAGCACAAACATATACAGAGACTTATATTCATTTTACTTTTGGTCACAAGTCTATGAATTAGAAGCTGAAATGTAGTGTAATTTGTTATTACTATTTTCTCTAAATAAGCTAATCAGTTAAACCACTTCTGTATTTTAATATTTTCCCTAACTAGCGTAGAAATTTCCGAAAGTGTTTTCTTAATTACCACGTATCTCTAAGACAAATGATTCTGAGAAAGCACTAAAACATCGTAACAGTTGTTCGGGGTGGTACCTCATAAGCTTAAAGAAAAAGAAAGAAAATTTTGTTATTCTTTTGTCTAGACGGAAACTGGTGTGGCCAGTTTAAACTGTAATTAGCCAGTCTGGCGATAAACATTTCCGATAGCGAGGAAACTATCATAGCTTGACTCCTATCAGCAATCTTTACTATCGACATGACATGCGCCATTAACTTCTTAAAAAGAGACGTGGAGAAAAAATGATTTTTGTAAATCTCGCTACAAAATGCCGTCACAAATACTTAATATCTACGAGAATGAGATTCTCAACCTTTGTGAGATTTTTTATTGTTAATAATATTTTTTCTCCTCCCCTTATTTTCTACGCTTGTGGAGAAATATTTTTGTCCAATTGAAATGGGACCACCCTATAGCCTATTCAATTAAAACAGAATCATTCAAATCGGTTCACATTATGATTATAATATTTATAATTATTATAACACGACAAATCAGTCGAATTGAGTACCTCCTCCTTTTGGTAAGAACTTTTTTCTTCTTCTTCATGATGAATAAATTTTCAAATGCGAGCAAATATTATAATAATTAGACACCATTTAGCATTCCGACACTAACACTGGTACAGATAGCAGATAAATAAATGAATCAAATCCAAGTTTTATTATAAAAAAAATATTTTTAACATTTTCATTCATTAGTATATCTAAATAAAGTACTATTCACGAAGCTAAAATAAGCTTCAGTAAGATTTCACATTTTGAGAAACGTGTAAACCACTGGACCTTTAAAAATAAGAAAAGTAAAGCCTGCTTACCTATGTCATAGTAAATGTTTGTACGTACATTCGATATTACGACAAATATTTGTGTAAACAATATGATTGTGTTTTGTGGAACACAGCCTTCTAGTGATGAAGAAGATCTTTAAATATGTAGATTATGCCGTGTGAAATACTTACTGATTCACAAAATGCACTGTTGCCATTAAAATTAAAGGATAATAAGATAAATAAGTTAAAAATAAAAAACGTCGTGATGCGTGAGCATTGGTCTTTACACTTCTCGGCTTCATCACACACTTATATCTTGGTGTATTATTTCAATCAGTTCCGCTTATACTGCTGTCCCTACCCTTCAGCTCATTAATTCAGCGCCACGGCCCACTCGAGTCCAGATTTCCAGCGCTGCTGCATTTTATTCTCGCAGCGCTACAAGTGCTGCAATGCAATTCCAACAGCACGGTTGTAATAGGTTCTTGGTGCTGGAATTTACTGCTCATTTCTACTGCAAATTCTGTAGAAAAGCTGCTACTCTTTTTTTTCTAATCTGCAATGAAAATAAAAACTTACGACACCGCACTTTTCGAGTAAAAATTACTGTAACGTGTTTGTATGTATGTGTATTAATATCTGGTGGTAGAGTCTGTTCTTTTCAAGGTTTTCTAATGCCATACACTCTACTTAGATGTCGTCAAAGGAAGGATTATTTATCATCATCAGCATAGACTTGTCCACAATCGCCACTAAACCCGATCTTCGTTTCTCAGCATCCAGTTACTGCCAGCCGTATATGCAGATCGTCCCTGGGGGCGTGCCACACTACCAATGGCGTGCCCAATCATGGTCTTCACTAGAGAATACATATTCTACCCATTATTTATTATTCATCGATTATCGGTTCTTCGACAGCCAGAACGCCCGCTTAGACGTTCCCTGGTCTCCACTCGAGTTCTCATCGATTCTCCGTCAGATATGGCCACCCACTGCCATTCCAACGTTATAATTTTTTGAGCCGTGTCAAAGACTAGTTCTCTGGAGAAGCTCTCAGCTCTGTCGAGGTAATTAACTGACAGCAGATACCGGATCTACCGATTTAGATGGAGTTGAGGAAATGTGTCAATTCCATCAACCACTTTATGGCGGGCATTAAGGCTTTATCGGTCGTATAGTGAAGCACCTTCGGCAATGACGGCCTCTCGTTTCCCTCGACGACGGCTCGTGGACCGCCGCAACTGGATTTGGGGCACAATTAGGATGTCGTTACTTTAACTGGAGGTTTAAGTCAGTTTGGGAGTAAGTTCAATACTGTGTTCTGAGGTAAGTTAACTTTGATTAATGCTCAAATTAAATGTAACACCTATGAAGGGGTGGTATAAAATATAATTGCATTATTGACGTATACGTACCTACCAATTAACCAATGCAATAAAAAATTCGGCTTCGACTTCTGGTCGTCGGTACAATTTCTACTGGAAGAGCTTCATCAATCATCAACAGCCTATTATGTCCCACTGCTGGGGCTCAGGCCTACCCTCTCGACGAGGGCGTGCGGGCTATAGTCCACCACGCTAGCCCAGTGCGGGTTGGTGGATGTCACATGCGCCTAAGAATTTATTCTTCAGCGTATGCAGGTTTCCTCACGATGTTTTCCTTCACCGTTTGAGAACAGTCAGTAAATGTACTGAAGTTTCGAGAAAAATCCCATGGGTACATGGCCCAGCCGGGGATCGAACTCCGGACCTTTCGATATACAGGAAGAGCTTAATGTAGTGCAATTGTATCACAAGTTATTTCTTTAATTGGGAGCTGATCTGTTTGCCTGTTTAGTCAATTATGACGTCACCATGATTAGGTAATGCAAATGATGTAGTATCATTAATTACTTGTTAGAATACCTTTAAGATAGAAATTTGGATGTGATGATACATTTGGCAAGTAGATACCTATCTATATAATTAAGGTCATTAACCTTCAAATATTATAATTATGTGTAAACCGTAGATTCACAAGTAATTAAGCTTCAAAGGCAAGCCTGTCACCGACCGAGGCAAAAGCTCTCGTTGTATGGTCACCAGAAAAAAATTGATTGGAATTTATATTTTATTTTCACAAGGTTTCAGAAATAATAGAAATGTGTAAATATTTTTCATAGAGAAAGGTAGTTCATATATATTCCTAGTTAAGTTTCAAGCGTTTGAATTTTGTCAAGGCGCAAACTTTATTAGTGAAATCAGTGTGTCATGATTCGTGACTTTTGTGACATTTTTTTGACAGACAGATGACGACAAGTAGACGACTGAATGTGGTATCTATGGTAGCTGGTGTAGTACATTGATTATACTATTTTGTATTTAAAACAATTAATATCATCGAACTAACATTATTTTCAATAAATGATTTTTAAAAATTAGGTAAACTTTTCACATAACTTATTTGTATTCTACTTTATAAACCCTTTCATTTGATTGATACCCATGTCGAGGAGGTTCTAAAAATAAAGGTAATCCGCCATTGGAAGTACCATTAATTGAATATACTATATTCTTTAATGTAGTCTTAAGAACCAAATGCGGGTGCAAAATTTGAGCATTATCGAATATCGGAAAGTACTAATCGAAAAATTAATCGAAAGATCGCAAATAAGCCTGTAAAAATTGTAAAACAAAAGAGAGTAGAAACGATACCAGGTCTAGAAGCCAATCTCTCATAGACAACAGTATAAACCAATTTTCTTACCATTATCGGCTTTCTCTGCTGTCTGTACGCAATTTTACGACTCGATTGTACCAGTAAACAATTCAAAGAATATGAATTGGAAAGTGACTTGTGTATTGAAAGACGAAACATTTCTTGCCTACAAGAAATGTTTAAGACATTATTTCGTATCATTTTAAGCCGTATGCGTTTAAGGTTCAAGATATGTCTATAGCAAGTCCATAGTTTTAACAGAAGAAACTTGCAAAGCACTTACTAAAATCTCTACTTTATTGTCATTTATGAATGAACATTGAAATGAATGTAAATATTCAACAATTCACCAAAATAGCAACAGATAAACGTTCCGCTGTCAACTTCAAACGAAATCGATAAAAACATCAAAAGATATTTTGGAGCTCTTTGAACAAAACATTGCGGTTTATCAACGCGGTATCAGAACGTCTGGTGCGGTGAACTAACCGTTTCGAGAAAATAGAAATAATTAAACAAATACAAAGGGTTAGATGCATATCCGTAAATACTTTTTTGATTCATGCCTAATTCTAACCAACATATCCGCCCCGGTTTCTTGCCTAACTTGCACCACCACACGCGGTTTCTTGCCTAACTTGCACCACCACACCCGGTTTCTTCCCTCAGATTGCCTTTATTTCCTATTGCTATCTTGAACTTAATTGTTTAAATATTATGTACCCATACTAAGACGTTCTTAAACCCCACGTTAGAAAGAGTCAATGAACTGACTATGTACTCGATTAATTAACTGTTAATTTCGGTTCGGTTCTAAAATCGTTAGCATCTTCATTACCAATTCCGTTTATTGTTATTGTTAGTTTAACTTCTGCCAATAACATTATTAGATACGTCGAATGAATTTTAAGAAGAAATTAAATTATACACGAACGGATCAGGATCATGGATCTTGTTCGTGTATTAATCGTATTTTGAGTTTCTTTAGGTTTGGGTTCTAACTGCTGTTCTTTAAGGCTCCTACAATTTTAAATTCTTTTACAGTAATATTTGACTCAAAAATATTTCAAAATTGCATGCGGCTACTGCATCTGATTCTGGAAATTACCAAATCAGTTATTTTTTAATTACTTGACTCTTAATTTTATAAATTGTGAGAATTATTGTTTATACTTGTATTAGTAACTTAAAATAAAATAAATAAACTTAACTAGTAAAATATATTCGACATGAATGTCTTTTTAGGATTACTTACTAAAAACTTGATACAAATCATGTGCATTGATGTTTATCTTTTTTGTAGATATATATTTATATTAGTTTATTTCTTTAACTTTTAACTACAATATTAATACAAACTAAAATAACCTAAAACTATTCACTAAAATAAAATAAAAATGTTGTTGTTTATCTTAGATTTGGTTCAAAAACAGTATTATTTCAGAAAATACTGCTCTGGCCTAACTTAATATTCAAACTAAACAAGGCCTTGTTATGATGTGACATCTCTTCAACTCATTTCCATAAGGGACCATCCATGAATTACGTCCCACGTTAAGGGGGACGGAGGGGGTCAACAAAGTGTGACATCCTGTGACAAGGGGTCATACGCTTCGTGACGTCACAATACATGTAAAATTCTAATGATTTTAAAATCGTCGATTAAACGATTTTAAATCGAGAAATAATACATTTATGTGGCGTCACATCATGGGACTCACAAATGTGACAAGGACGATTTTAAAATCGTTAGAATTTTACATGTATTATGACGTCACGAAGCGTATGACCCCTTGTCACAGAATTTACTGAATTTAAAATTGAGAAATGATACAATTATGTGGCGTCTCACCATGGGACTCACAAATGTGACAAGGACGGAGAGGGGCTCCAAAAACAATGAAATTCGTTTGACGTAGTTTATGGAAGCCCCCTAATACACGTGTAACTATCGACTAGGGTCGTTCACTTGTAATCTGAGAACACATTTCGACAGGTGATCTTTGATGTTACGCTTTTAGCTGAGGCCTTTAACTCCTTTCCAAGTATCTCTAACGCAGTGGTAATGCCTTTTAGATGCGTCACAGAAACTTAAGATTTTCAGAGCACTGCTTAAATTTCGTGTTAAATACAATATAAGTTACTTACCTTGATAACTTTACAGCGTAGGTGTTACTTAAACCAATTTCGTCTCGGTTTGTACTTTCATAGAAAAACATTTTAAAGTTTTTTATTATTTTTGTGTGGGATCTCTCAAGGCTTATCCAGATATCACTGCGACCATTACTGATCTATTGTGATCGCCGCCTATTTTTCAGTGGTCAGCTTTGCCTCAGTTAGGAACTTGAGTACGCTTAGTTTCGTCATTGATTTGTTTTACTTCATCGGGTTGAAATCGTTTATGTAAGACCCACCATTTATTTAATTTATTTAATTATTTATTAAAGTCTTTGTGTCGTACAAGTGTTAATAAGAAAATGTTTTTCATTCTTCACTTGTGCCATATTATAAATCTATTATCAATCCGTTGTACTACGCGCACGAAACTCGTTAGAAAAGCCTACAGTTTACCTAAGATTTATAACAATTTAATATCCAAATGAACTAACTTTCTCCATCACAAAAACTTTCCCGAAATCATCATTAATCTGCCCCCCTCTGCCCCCCCTGTCCCATAATCAAACACTCTTTACAAAACTCCGCCAAAAAATCCGCCGCAAATTAAATAGCGAGATAAGGGTAAGTTGGGAAAGTTAGTGGTCAACGGCCGGAGTTTTATCTTTATAACCGACTCGAAGGGGGTTCCCGTCAGCTTCTTTCGCGTTGACGCGGCGTGTGGCGCCAGGTGGGAGCGGTAGCGGGATGTTAAAGCGTCTAGGTTCATTAGTCGTTTTCCCGAAATGGCCTTTCCCAAAATGTAATTTTCCCGTAATGTCCTTTCCCAAAATATTCTTTTCCCTTACTGTCCTTTCCCAAAATGTCATTTTCCCGTTATACCCTTTCCTAAAATGTCATTTTCCCGTAATGTCCTTTCCTAAAACGTCATTTTCCCGTAATGTCCTTTCCCAAAATGTCCTTTTCCCGTACTGTCCTTTTCAAAAATGTCATTTTCCCGTAATACCCATTCCCAAAATGTCATTATCCCGTAACGTCCTTTCCCAAAATGTCATTTTCCTGAAAGGTCCTTTACCGAAATATCCTTTCCCCGAAATGTCATTTCCCAAAATATCCTTTTCCCGAAATTCATTTTCTAAAAGTTCAATAGACGAACTGTAAACGTCATATCTCATTGTAAATAATATGAATTTATTACTAGCGGAAGCCCCTCGACTTTGTTCCCCCCTCCCACTCCCTTATACTTCCACTTGATTCAGCCAATGAAACTGATCAAATTTCACAAATATAATTTTGTAGTTCATAAGTATACATACAACGTCGAGACTTGGATAGTTTGTATTGCACATCACTAATGTTAGGTAGCCACCAAACAACTGCCTGCATAACGGGGTATGGTTATTACCAATGCAGCTGGTTCAGAAGCACAAGCCATCTTCTCCTGAGCTATAATGACGTAAAGATTTAAGATATTAAATTGCCGATTCCTGTTACTGATCAGGTGGAAATCAATGATTTCTATGTCGATTTCTTCACGACACTGTCTCAGGAATTCGGTAATATTTTTAAAACTAGGAAAATTAATATTAAAAACAAGTTTAAATTTAGTGACTGGGCAACCACTGGTATTCGGAAAAGCAGGACCAAGTTATTTGATTTGTACAACGAAAAGTCTTACAGAGTTGACGACAGATTCCATGAATATGTCAAAAATTACTCTAAAATTTTTAGGAAAGTTTGTAAAATAGCCAAGTCATATTATTTAAGTAATAAAATTAAAAATTCGGATAATAAAGTTAAAGCAGTATGGAAAATCATAAATAATGAAACTGCCAAAACTAAACCACGTGAAAATGAATATGCAATCAGAAATAATGGTAAAATAATTAATTCTAAAACAGAAGTAGCAGAGTCCTTTGAAACTTTTTTCACTAACATCCCTATTAAAACCACCGAAGCTCTGCATTCATCGCCTATTCTTGCCGAAAATTTGCTTGTAAATAACGTTACAATATGTGAAACAGTTTTTAATTTTAGACACATAAACTCTCTAGATATTATTAAGGCTTTTAAATCATTAAAACTAAAATCTTCTGAAGATCTATGGGGAATGTCTGTTAAAATAGTTAACTCAGTTATAACGATTATTGCGCCTTACTTAGCTTTTATATTTAACATGAGTATTAATCAAGGTATTTTCCCTGACCTAATGAAGCAAAGTAAAATCATACCACTGTTTAAATCTGGTGACAAACTAGATCCCAGTAATTTTAGACCAGTGTCAGTTCTCCCCGTGCTTAGCAAGATTTTCGAAAAGATCATACTGAATCAACTGCTTTGTCATTTCAATCTCAAACAACTTCTTCACGATCGTCAGTTCGGATTTACTAAGGGACGATCAACCACCGACGCAGGAGTCATGCTTGTTAAGCATATTTTTGATGCTTGGGAAGCTTCACATGATGCAATAGGCATCTTCTGCGATCTCTCCAAAGCATTTGATTGCGTTAATCACGAAATCTTGCTACTCAAATTAAAACATTATGGCGTGAAAGACAGAGCATTCGAATTACTTAAATCTTACCTTGAAAATAGAGTACAAAAAGTTGATATAAATGGAGTTAAATCATCTGGTTCAGTTGTGAAAATGGGGGTGCCCCAGGGCTCAGTTCTGGGTCCTTTTCTTTTTCTTGTATATATAAATGACTTGCCATTATTAATACAAAACATGTCCAACATAGTATTATTTGCCGATGACACTTCTCTGATTTTTAAAATTAGCAGAAGAGCTTGTGATCTTCCTGAGGTAAACAATACTCTCACACAAGTACTTAACTGGTTCAGCATTAATAATCTAGCATTAAATACAACAAAAACTAAATGTATTAAATTTTGCCTACCAAATGTAAGACATGTAGTTAATAATGTAACTTTAGGTACAGAAAGATTAGAATTTATCAAAAGCACGGTGTTCCTAGGTATAACTATAGACTCATCTCTTCAATGGGGGCCCCACATAGCTTCACTAGCTGGCAGACTAAGCTCGGCCGCCTACGCCGTTAGGAAAATTAGACAATTAACAGATATTGCTACTGCGAGATTAGTCTATTTCAGCTACTTCCACAGCATCATGTCATACGGCATCCTACTGTGGGGTCAAGCGGCAGATATAGAAACCATCTTTATTTTGCAAAAGAGAGCTGTTAGGGCGATCTATAATCTACGTTGTAGAGAATCATTAAGAGAAAAGTTTAAAGAAATTAATATATTAACCGTTGCCAGTCAATACATTTTTGAGAATATTTTGTATGTCCGCAAAAATATATTTCTCTTTTTGAGGCACTGTGATATGAACACAGCTTATGTTACAAGAAACAAAAACAAACTTGTACCACCACAGTTAAGGCTTAGTAAGGTCAGTAAATCATTCACGGGGCAATGTATACGCTTCTACAATAAACTACCAGAAGAAATCTTAAATATGAATGACAGAAAATTTAAGACTCACATTAAACAACAACTTTGTAAGAAAGCTTATTATAAAACAGTCGATTATCTAAATGACAAAGATGCCTGGTGTTAATGTTACTTCAGCCTCGCACAATCTTTACAAAATAATGTTATGTACAAACTTGATTTTAAAAGATGTGTTGCGGAAGTTTGTTGCGCCGCTTCTTCTTCCCAGCTCTATATAACACCTTGGAGGCGGTGGTAGATAAAAAATTGACGTTGTATAAATGTACCTAGTGTACTTACATGCAATAAAATACTTTTGAATTTTGAATTTTGAATTGAAGAAACAAATCTAATGATTATAGCAAGTATTTAATAACGCGATTCTCATTGCTTAGACCAAAAAATTCATTTTTTTGGAGGATTTGTTTGTTTGAAACACTGAAAACCATTGCGGGATTGCGCCGACAAACTGATTACTCGTCAATCCCCTATTCACAATAACGAGTATGTCTTTTCCTTATCTCTAGGGCCTATACAGAGGAAACCAGAGGAAACAATAAACACAGATAGCAAAGATCACACTTTTCTGGTATTTTTTGTTGGGCCTCCTTTTATTTTATAGATACTTCTATTTGATACCGGCCACTTTAGGTTTTTTATACTGTCTTTTGTTTTTCTTACTCTCTTGTCACTCATGAAAAATCGCAGTTTAATAAAACACTATATATATTCTGAATATCCTTTTATTGGAGTTATTAGGGTCTAATCCACATCTAAAAGGCTTTAGATACTTCTGGTTATGGGCCCAGAGCCCTGCAACTCCAAATTCTTAAATAATAGTGTCTAAAATTTGCGATATTTTTCCTTACGTCGGAACCAAAAATGGAAGGAGAGGATTCTTGTTCTATATCTCCTATCCCTACAAGCTCGAATCGTAACAGCACTAGTACTCAACAAACTGTAAGTACTCTGCATTTCCAAAAATTGGAAGGACGTTCAAATTATACGTCATGGGCATTTTCTATGGAAATGTTACTAATAGACTGCGGATTATGGGATTGCGTAAAGCAACTACCGTCAGACGATAGCACACAAGAAAGTCGACGCCTCGATGATCGAGCCCGCTCAAAAATAGGCCTGTGCTGTCATGAGAAAGTTTTTTCGAAAATTATGGGATGTAAAAGTTCATTTGATGCATGGAATAACTTAAAGAAATCATATGCTGACAGTGGTCTTATAAGAAAACTTACCTTAATGAAAAAGTTGCTGACTACTCACTATTGTGACAGCATGGAGAACTATGTCAACGAAATAATGTCAACATCCCTACAGTTGGAACAAATAAATCAGAAAATTGATGACAGTTTTCTCGGAATTATACTGCTTTGTGGCCTGCCGGAGAAATTCAAGCCACTCGTCATGGCGTTGGAGCATTCTGGATCGGAGTTAACATCTGAAAATGTAGTAGCTGCACTTTTAAAGGAAGACAACCGAGATATGGCTAGCTGTGGTGGTAGTGCTAATCAGGACTCTGCCCTAGTGTCAACAAATAGAGACTTTAAAAATATATTCTGTAATTACTGCCGTAAACGGGGTCATACTAAACAAACGTGCAGAATTCTCAAAGCTAAAGCAGATATGGAAAAGGCGGATACCTGTGAGGTATCGCTCATGGCTAATAATCAACCTGTAAGCAATTGTTTTAGTAAGGGACCTAATGATAACTCGCTACCTGTGAAGAGTAATGATTGGTATGTTGATTCAGGGGCAACAAGTCATATGACTCACAAACGAGATCTGCTACAAGACATTAAACCTATGCGAAAGAGTATTAGAATAGCTAATAATGATATCATTTTTTCAGACGCTGTAGGCACCGTCAGAATTAATACTTCCTCCAATTTAAGAGATGTTTTGCACGTTCCAAACTTGTCAACGAACCTGCTCTCGGTGAACTCCCTGGTAAAGGAAGGAAACATTGTACTATTTTCATCATCCGGAGGAAAGATTATTCAAGGTCGAACTTGTAAGGTATCTGGAAAGGTTTTAAATACAGCCACAAACGTCAACGGTATGTACAAACTTGATAATATACCTATTGCTCAAGCGAATTTAACGGATTCTAGCGATAATACCGCGGCTTTATGGCACAAACGTCTTGGTCATCTGAACTTCAGATCTATGGAATTACTTCGATTGCACTTAGCTGTTGGTGTCAAA
The DNA here is from genome assembly GCA_949699065.1 of Metalampra italica. Classification (NCBI taxonomy): domain Eukaryota; kingdom Metazoa; phylum Arthropoda; class Insecta; order Lepidoptera; family Oecophoridae; genus Metalampra; species Metalampra italica. Next base: position 11,500,721 of record OX452977.1, on the reverse strand, counting down.
TACTCTAAGCCTGCTGATTCAATTAAGGATAATTGTATTGCTTGCGTTGAAGGAAAGCTTTCGAAACAACCTTTTAAACAATCTGATTCGAGGACGTCAGATATTCTAGAATTAGTCCATAGTGATGTTTGCGGACCGATGAGTACCCATTCTTTTGGAGGTGCTCTGTATTTCGTGACATTTACGGACGATTTTTCTAGAAAAACTTTTACATACCTAATGAAACAAAAATCTGAAGTCGTCGAGAAATTTCGCGAATTTAAGAACTTAGTCGAGAATCAAACTAATAAAAAATTGAAAGTTCTTCGTTCTGATAACGGTGGTGAATATGTAAATTATGAATTAAAAGAAATATTAAAACAAGCAGGAATAGTGCACCAAACAACTGTACCTTACAACCCAGAACAGAACGGTGTGGCTGAACGGGTCAATAGAACCCTTGTCGAAAAGGCCAGGTCTATGCTTTCAGAATCCGGTTTACCTCAAACATATTGGGGAGAAGCCGTCAATACAGCGACTTACTTGAAGAATCGCTCACCGACTAAAGCTATAAGAGGAAAAACTCCGGAAGAAGCGTGGACTGGAAGAAAAGTTAACCTTGCTCATCTTCGTATTTTTGGATGCAGAGCATATGCACATATACCTAAAATTCTTAGAAAGAAATTCGATGCTAAAGCCAAATTGTGCATATTTGTAGGCTACTGTACAGAAACAAAAGGCTACAGAGTGTTGGATCCTGCACATCCAAAAATTCTCTTCAAGACAAGAGATGTCAAATTCTTCGAAAATGACTTTTTATACAAATCAAAACCCAGTGTACATTTGGAAAATAAAGTTGAAACTGAACAATCAGAATCCATTCCTGTCATGGTTCAAGGAAATACTGAAGATATACAAGTAAATCAACAATCAGAACCGATTCCTACCATGATTCAAGGAAATTCTGAAGATATACAAGCTCAAGAAGAACTCAGCGAGACTATACCTGAATCTGTAATCCAGGAATCAGAAAACAATGAAGAGGTATTTCATGACTCAATGGAAGAGATTATCGAGAATTCCCCTGACAGTCAAGCACAGTCTCTCGAGCAACCTGAAAGGAGATATCCCTTAAGGAACAGAACTCCAAGGAGATGGCCAGATGATATACTTCTGTATAAAGCCTCAGAAGAGGATACACCTTCAACTTATAAAGAAGCTGTTTCTTCTGAAGATAGAGACAAATGGCTCGACGCACTAAAAAGTGAATATAACTCGCTAGTAAATCACGAAACTTGGATACTCGTGGACAGACCAAAGGACAGGAAAATAGTCCGAAGCAAATGGGTGTTCAAAATTAAAAAGGATGCTAATGGAAAAATTGTTCGCTATAAGGCGAGACTAGTTGCCAAAGGCTTCACACAAACTTATGGCGTAGACTATGATGAAACGTTTGCACCTGTCGCGCGCCTATCAACAGTCAGGATATTGCTTGCCTTTGCAGCTCAATGGAATGTGAATATGGATCAAATGGATGTTGAAACTGCCTTTCTCAATGGCGATCTTGATGAACAAATATTTATGGAACAACCTGAAGGTTTCACCAAAGATTGCAACAAGGGGAAGGTATGTCAGTTAAAGAAAGCACTTTACGGACTTAAACAAGCTCCTAGACAATGGAACCTGAAGCTAAATGAGGCAATGACCAAACTCAATATGAAAAGATCAGATCATGATCACTGCCTGTACTATAAAGTGAAAGGAACTTGCATTTTAATTGTAGCAATCTTCGTCGATGACTTCTGCATCCTCAGCAATAGTGATGATATGAAAGAAGACTTCAAAACAAAGATCAAGAAGTTCTTCACAGTCAAGGATTTGGGAACTTTGAAACACTTCTTGGGAATGAGGATCCTGAAAGAAGACAATGGAATCTCCATCGATCAAGAAGAGTATATTAAAAAGGTTCTAGATAATTTTGCTATGACTGACGCAAAACCTGCTAGTACTCCTGGTGATCCTAGTCTCAAATTAGTGAATCCCTCAGTTGAAGAGAAAGAGGCTGCTGAACACTTGCCTTGTCAAAGGCTAATTGGCTCTCTGATGTACCTGTCAGTCGGAACCAGACCAGACATTACACACGCTGTAAGTGTTCTAAGTCAATTTAATAACAACTACGGAATAACTCACTGGAATGCAGCAAAAAGAGTGCTGAGATACCTGAAACAAACGATGCTGCATAAACTTGCATTCAAAAAGAATACTTCTCTTGCACTCACTGGATATACTGATGCAGATTATGGTGCATGCACAAACGACCGGAGATCCTACACCGGCTATGTATTTTATTTGAATGGACCTATTTCATGGGAGTCGCGCAAACAACGAACGGTCGCTCTTTCGACAACTGAAGCTGAATATATGGCTTTAAGTAGTGCTTCAAAAGAATCAATATATCTCAAGAACATATTGAAGGAAGTATTTGGTTTTGACAATGGTGTCTGTATTTACAGCGACAATCAGGGAGCGCTAATGCTCACTAAAAACAATGTTCACCATACCCGAACGAAACACATAGATGTAAGGCATCATTTCGTAAGAGAGTGTGTTGCTAGTGGGACTATTAATTTAAAATATATTCCCACGAATGAAATGAAGGCCGATATACTTACAAAGTTTTTGGCAAAGCAAAGACACTCGTCTCTCACAAAAACCCTAGGTCTCGGTACTTAGAAGTAGGGGAAGTGTTGGGCCTCCTTTTATTTTATAGATACTTCTATTTGATACCGGCCACTTTAGGTTTTTTATACTGTCTTTTGTTTTTCTTACTCTCTTGTCACTCGTGAAAAATCGCAGTTTAATAAAACACTATATATATTCTGAATATCCTTTTATTGGAGTTATTAGGGTCTAATCCACATCTAAAAGGCTTTAGATACTTCTTTTTTGATGAGATCCGGACTGTTTCTAACTCATCGATCCAGCTGGCATCTAAGAATACATTTAACTATTTTAATGCTATTAGTGCATGATTTTAAGCGTAGACCGTTAGGTCGGTGCATTGCATTCATGCATTTAGGTAGTTACAAAAGTTCTCATTAAGATGAATGAATAAGCCCAAACACGAGTTAGCTGCGCTGTACACCGTAGAAGAGTTCCCTCGATTGTCTTCCGTTTCCATCATGTATCCAATATAAAAAGAATTAACAAAATCGAACTGCTCTGTAAAAAGTTATGCGTGGTCATACATAAAAAATAAAATAATAGGTATACAGGTCGACTTGAGAACATCTTCCTTTTTCTGATTTAAATTAAATTAAATTTCTTTTTCGTCGGTTGAAAATGTCAACTTCCCAAAATAATCACCACCCAAACATTTACCACCTCCAAAAATTACTCAAGACAACTATTATAGTCCTCTGTGTCAAGACCCCACTTGTGGCCTTAGAATTGTCGCTCACAGCAATCCACAGGCCAAAGTTGTGCTGTCTGCCAGCTTGTCACTTCAGAGGCGGCCCGGCGGTTACCAATTCTTGGCAGTTTTCCTACAATTTTTGTTACGATTGTCACAGAATTTCGTTCGTTGTACACCTGTGGTTTAATCTTGCTTTTGGCCGCTGGTATCTACTCAGTTTTGCATATAAATGTGTTTAAGCTGTCTTTCAGCCCAGGTTTCAAATCTGCTTGTACTTAGCCAGGATTTCAGAGGTTTCCAGTCCTCACTCTAGGCTTAGCGCATTTAGCATTTAATTTAGGGGGATTATCTTCGGTTACCAGACATTTTTCATGAAAATATTCAAGTCTGGAAAGCTGCTTTTTTAACCGCTAAGAAGACATAGACATATGTCTATGTCTATGTCTTATTTTATTTATTATGGTGAAAAACCTTGAATTCCGTAGTACGGGTGAAAATCTGAGCGAATGATATAAGTAGATCAAATTTTTATTACGTAATCAATGTAGGTATAGCAAAGCAAATGGTACAAAAGTATAATTAATGCTAGGATTATTAAAAACCGAGGTCATAATTTTAAAACACATACCTACAATAAAATTGGGAGTTCTCTCCGTAAAAAGACCAATCAAATTCATCATAAAATCACAATTTATTCAAATTCCTTCTTTGTTGTCTGAAAGATATCGTCCAAGGTTCCGAATTTGATACTCGAATTATAATAACTTTCAAATAAACACACGGTCTCGAAATTGGTCAAGACACGTCTATGCTGCGTCCCACGCTGCGTTCCATTATTATAAAAAATAAGCAATTTAAATAACACCATATTTATTTCCCACAAGAGTTGACAATTCTTCAAACTGTCAGACACACGCAAGGTAAGCCACCTGTATATGAATTATCGAACGGAAAACTTATTACTCTATTTTATTCAAAGACCCGTAAAACTTTACTTTTATCAGAGATTTCGGTCGGTACTTTCTTGTGTTCATAAAAAGGGCTGGGCGTTGAACTGGGCTTGTTTATGAAGATTGTGTTGTTTTTTTGTTTCTTAATTTTGTGGTGTCGTAATCTAGTTAATTTAAATTTATTATTATAGTCTTTGTTTCGTCGTCATAAAAATTTTGAGAAACTTTCAATAGCCTAGTCAAAATTCATGAAATAATAACAAAAGGATTATCAGATAAGCTTTACAGACTCATAACCAGTGGACAGCGTAGTGTGGCCCCCCCGGTTAGATGGAGCGACGACCTGCGTAAGGCGACTGGCAGTGACTAAATCTGCCCTGATAAGAAAGAAGGCCGCTATGTGCATAAACAGTTTATGCACATAGCGGCCTTCTTTCTTATCAGGGCAGAAATGCGGAGAACCGAGGATCAGGTTCAGTGGCACGCCTTGGAGGAGATCTGTGTCTTAAAAATGGCGTATTTGCGCCGTATTAGAACCGGTCTTGACCGTTCGAAATACTAACCCGTATGTTTCCAACAAACCGCACAATGCTTGAGAATGTCACCAACAGAAGCCAAAATGAGGGCGACCTTGCACAACAAAAGGGCGGGTAACCAAGTGAGAAATTATTCGGAATCGGAACCGAGTCGTAGCCAAAAATTAATTTCTAAGTTGATCGTTCTTAACTTAAGTTATATAAATTTTAATTTCAATCGGACGAAATAATTGTTCCGTTTAAAAATCTGACAATGGTGTACTAAGAGCTGTCTATGACAGTTGTAAAATTGTTATATGCAGTCTGTAGTACACCTGCTATAGTTTTTAATGACATGTTCAATATTAATGCTATTATACCGTGACTTCTTATTTGTACTATAATTTTATTTAATTTTATTCAATTTGATTTTATGTATGTGTTTTTTCTATGGGCTGTACCGGCCTGAAATAAATACTTTTTAATTTTAATTTAATTTAATTTAAAAAAAAGTCATTAAATATCTTGATTTATTTGTTGGACATTATATAACAGAATACCTACTTTAAAGGAAGATCGAGCGAGCCATGGTAGTCTAGTTTGTTGTGCACTCCCCCTCACGTTCATGAGGTCGTGGATTCCAACCTTGGCCCGTACCAAAATTTAAGTTTTTTAGAACTTAGGTACCTTAGGTTTATTACAATACCACACACAGGCTTCCCGGTGAAGGAAAACATGGCGAGGAAACCTGCACACCCCAAAGCTTAGAATTTCCATTCTAAGGCGTGTGTGAAGTGAAGTCCACTAAAAACGGAGTGGGGTACCGTTGGTGGACAGTGGTTCGCACAAAAGATCTCAAAAGTGTGTTCCTGCTGGCCTCTAAGAAGATCAGATAACGGAAGATCGAATGAATAAAATATGCTAATTAAATGTATGACCATTTTAGAAGACACAGAGTTGGTCTACCTACAATCATTCGTGGACTGCCCGTTGATTCTTCATATCAAAAAAAATTGCCGCTATGTTTATGAAACTAAATTTTTTTTTTTTTAAAGATAGGTAATTTATTCAATTTCAATTTATTTCATCAGCAACCATGTAGTTACAAAGGTGTTCAAATTATAATTATATATACTTTGACATGGACCCTGTTAGGGTATGGCTAACATAATATGATATAAACAAAAGAATGTATGTTTTTCATCGATCACACAGTATTACATACTTACAATCATTATAAGATAACTTTTTGTAGTGAGACGAAAGAGCCGATGACTCCGCGAACGCTGTTTTTCAGTCATCTCATCACCCTTAATCGAACATCGCCAAATTCGAAGTGCGAAAGAAAATGGTGATCGTCATCTCTGCCAAGAGCATAATGATAATTTATAAAGTAAGCCGTAAGTAAGTAAGTAGTAGTACTAGCACTTCTTTCAAAGATAACCTGCTCTGCAGATAACCAGCTCACCAGGGATCCGCATGCTCATTAACCAGCCCGCTAATTAGGTCCCACCGAAATGAGGTCTCGCGTCAAAGTAACGATATATTCCTCCTCGAGAGCCGGCAACAAAAACTTGATGGATCATTCCGATCGGCCGTGACACACATAAGGACTTATTGACTTGATTGGGCCAAGTTCTTGCGAGAAAAAGTTTTGTGTGCTTGATCCACATGTGGGGATCGATCTGGATCTAGCCTTGGTCAGGAATTTATAGACCCCAAGTCCTAGGAAGTGTTTAGAAAGTGAGCACAAGATCACTAATTCGCTAGTAACCTTGACGGTAACTTCATCATATTTTTAACTTCAAATTAAATAAAATGTATGCTTATAAGTTACTAATATAAAAGTTGAAACATACAATATGATTCATCAATCACTAACTTTTAACACAGAATTGGTAATAGTACAAAAATTCATCATCATCATCAACTTAACATGTCTACACTGCTGGGGCTCTGGCCTGCTCTCTCAACGACGGCGTTCGGGCTATAGTCCACCACGCTAGCCCAGTGCGGGTTGGTGGACTTCACATGCGAATAAGAATTTCTTCTTCGGCGTATGCAGGTTTCTTCACGATGTTTTCCTTCACCGTTTGACAGCAGTCAGTAAATATACTTACTTAAGTTTCGAGAAAAAACCCATTGGTACATGGCCCAGCCGGGGATCGATCTTCGGACCTTTCGATATGATAGGCCGCGTCTTATCCCCGACGCCAATGACGCTCTACAAAAATTGCCACAAAATAATTATTTTAGCAAAAATTTAAATTTTTATGGCAACTTTGATTAAAAATCGAACTAAATTTAATGGGTTTTTTTTCTAAAAATTACTTGACGATTGCTCATATCTAATTCATAAACGAATCTTTCGGGAAAGTGGTCCCCCCCCCCTCCCCCAGGCCTGACTGATAGGTCTGGGCATTTTTCAACTGACTTAAAAAAAATGAGTATTTTTTAGTGCACCAGGTCACAGAGTAGATGGTTACACTAACCACCGCAACCACCGCGCCTCCCATGGTTACACAATCCACCACGGGGTCCCACCCCGCGACCCACATCGGCGGGTGAGCGACCCCTACTGTTAGGGTTGGTTCACATGACAACTGCTTTGCAATTCAGATTGCACCAAATTGCCGCATGTCCGTTACTATTTGATTTGCGACCCGTGCACAAACAACAAACATCATGCAATTATACAGGGTCGCCTCCAATTAGGCGGGGCAATTGAATTACATCGGTTTAAACAACAAAATTAAATTGAGCGACAATGGCGTAGTCAGGAACACCCGGCCTGTCACGACGAGAGGATGATTTCGATCCCCGGCCGTGCCATGTACCATTGGGTACCAAAATTTACAACAACAATAACAAATAAGCGTAAAACTATGTACCTAGATAAACTGTTTTTTTCCAAAGTTGTTTTTTTCTTTAGACATCTTTTCTATTTCATCATCACAGCCTATTAATATGTCCCCACTGCTGGGGCTCAGGCCTACCCTCTCAACGAGGGTGTTCGGGCTATAGTCCACCAGTACGGGTTGGTGTGCTTCACATACGACTAAGAATTTCTTCGGCGTATGCAGGTTTCCTCGCGATGTTTTCCTTCACCGTTTGAGAGCAGTCAGTAAATGTACTTAAGTTTCTAAAAAAAACTTTTTTATTTAAATACACATAACTCTACAAAACCATGGACTCTCCCTTACATAGTAAAGTAACATATCAGCGCACTAACTACATTTTTATTGCGCCCTTAAGTTTCTAATTAGCTCTGTCTAGACTCGATTATGCATTGTCTCCTTCAGTCGAGGAAAATATGCTTTAAATCCATTAAAATAACTGTACTATCGAAGCCATGGGAGGATTGGACTTTATTCAAAATTGATAAATTATACTTACAAAACAAACATTTTTTTTCTTGATATTAAAGGCGTGGCGTTTAGACCTTACCAGTCCAGTTAGACCGATAATGTTGAAATTCGGAAAATAATCATAATGGGTAATGGGTATAATGTAGTTAAAAAGACAACTATGACAGCTATGTAGGCTCGACTAGTTCACAAAAAAGTCGGCCAACTTTTAGCAGTACTTAAATAAGTAGAAAGTTCATAGAATCTCCATGCGAAAATTCACCACAAAAATTCCTTGTGTTTTAAATTAATTATAGGTATTTTTTTTGACCTGGAGAGGGTAGTCGTACTGACTACGGAACCCCAACCTGCGCTTGGCCCGACTCGCACTTGGCCATTATTTTTAAAAAAACAAGTAGAATTGCATGTAAAAATAAACCAAGCGAATCGAACCGGACAAATGTGGAAAAAACTGTATTTAATAAAAACATACGATTAAAATATACGACGTTAAATTCTTGATCTCTATGTTATAGATTCTGATGGTTGACCCATTCGAGTATCATAAAAATACAGGCTGCTTTTTTACAAAGTCCGATTCGATCCCACTCAGGCATTTTTCAAAATTCATACCATTAAAAAAACTGCAGAAACCTTACAACAAAATAAATAAATAATTTGCTTTCATCAGTCTGTTATTTTCCCTACAGGAGGATTCGTTTGGTTCAGCCTGTACGTCCTACTGTCCTAGAAGGAGATCATTTACCTACGCCAAAACCACTAAGTCTTGGCTAGACTCAGCTCCGTTAGTGGGGCACTCCCGCAGGTGGTCGCGCCCATAAATCGTTTTCGCGCTACTTACGGGCCGAAATCTCTATTGTACCTAAACGCTTTGGTTTACTTCAGGTCTTGATATACCATGGGGACGTTTACCCCGCGGACACTTTGGGTTCAATTCTCACTTTGGTGATGTCAATTGTGCAGTCTGTCTTTATTTGGATGGTCACCATAGAAGGTCACCCTCGCACTGCTGTGGTCCTGTATCGAAAATTGTTTTTTTTTCCAAATAAGTAACAACATTCTAAAAAAAATTTTGGAATTTTATTTTTAATTATTTTTTCTTTATTATTTTGTTTACTTTGCTTACAGGTTGAACGATAAAGGATTTTTAATGTAATTTAAATTTTATTATAGTTTTCTCTAAAACTAGATGATTGTACGATTAAATTTGATTGTGTAGTACCCTGACTACATGTGTAGCTAATATATACTGGAAATTGTATTATTATATTTTTTGGCCTTTAATTTCAAAAATTTCTAACGAGAAAAAATCAACAGTACTTACCACGACGTAGGCACCTGTGCCGTGCGTGGTACTCGAAACCACCTAACACGTTTTTCCACTTTCTGCAAACCTCGCGCCCTACCTTCCACCCCAGGTACACTGACGCATCGTAGCAGTAAAGTGGAAAAAATTACATTTCTACGCATAAACTGTAGCACTCAAGGAAATCGTATATCATTAAGTTCTTGCACTCCGAAGTCGTCAAGTTTCAATCTCAAATTCTCAAAATTTTTTACATCAACGATTGACATGATTACTGGTAAAATCAGTCGTAACAACCCCCAGATATCGTCAACTCCGTTGTAACATTTTTTTTATTATCATCATTTCTTTCTCCTCTATTGACACACACTTTTTATTTCACTTTTTATAATATCATCTGAATCATCCATCGGTATAAGTTAGTACATTTGAGGAGTGCTATCTAAGAGTAATTTATAAGTCCTTGTCTATATGTATGACCACGCATAACTTTTCACAGAATAGTTCGATTTCGATAATTCTTTTTTATTGGATAGGACTTCGAAGTTAGTCCCATTCAAATATAGAAAAAAATCATCCAAAATATGATTGATCTCAATTTTCAACTGTGAACCAATTCTGTTGAAACTTGGCACACAAAATTGTAGTTAGACAATACAAAAATCGGCATACCATAAAACCCATACAAAAAAAATATTTGCATGCGATTCCCTCGGAAATTACAATTTTTTTGTTAAGAAATGATACTAAATTCGTAAACATGTTCAAGAACAGACTAGACAACTTTCTCAAATCTAAAAAGACGCAATAAATTAATACAAATTATGAAAGCAAGTCGACTGCTGATATAGAAGCATCAGCTTTAGCTGCCTTTCCATTTAAATAAAATAAAAAATAAAAAAAATAATAAAAAAAATCCATTGCATTTCCGGACGCAAAGATTCTTTCTATTCACGACCCAAACCTCACGTTTTCTAACAAAATCGATCATACCAAGCCTAAAAAGTTATTAACTGGGTGACCGAGTGGCGCGCGCTGAATAAAAACGCGAAATCATCCGCGCATTCAATTACGAAACGTTTGTGGGTCGGGGGGGGGGGGGTTTAGTCCGACAACCTGGTGTTAGGGGCTATTCCACATTACAGGTAGATCTAATTTACTAGAGTTATTATAAGCAATTAGGTATTGTGGAGACTGACATTGAACAATTCTAGGTACTTAAAAATGCAGGCAGAAAGAGTCAATAAATAAACCATTGACTGGCCTGTTGGCTTAGTTGGTAGTGACCCTGCCTACTACGCCAGCTAGGTCGTGTGTTCGATTCTCACCCGGAACCAACATTTGTGTGATGAGCGTATCTGTTGATTTTCGGATCCTGGGTGTTTCTGTTTCTGTGTGTTCTAAAAGTATAATAGGTATGTATGTTTATCAGTTGTTGAGTAAGTATATATCCACAAGCTTCGGCTTAATTTGGGACTGAACACACGGCACACGGAATGTCATTTATTTATTTATTTCTTCTTGGATGACCAAAGACCATAGGAAAAAGGATGCAAAGACGGGATTGTCTTAAGTTTGTAGGTTAATTAGACATTGTAAACGTATTTTGTTTTTAGACGTTTTGCTAATTACACATTTTACGTATTAGGCCATTGCAAAGCAGACGATTAGTAGTAGTAGTAATTTTGCTTTTTAGGCGATTTGCTATTGATACATTTTACATTTTAGGCGTTTTTAAATAGGCATTTTGGTTTTAGACTCGTATTAAAGCATGGTTCTATCGGCCACCGCCCATGCACAAGCTGCACTGTGCAGCGGAGACCGCTCGATACCAGCCGAGGGCAGGTCGGTGACCTCGGTGCGGTACACTCGCGCACAAAATCACAACCACCTGCCAGCCAGGTGTTTGTTTACAGTTTTGTTGACATAAACTTGCTTATGGTATGCTAATGTGGAGTATTGTTATTCCCTGTAGGATGTTGACAACTTTTTGACGGGGTCTGAATTATAATAGAATACAGTCCGCGTGAATTTGTTCTCGGGATAAAAGGGAAGTTCCGTCAAAATTACGAACTAAGATATTTTTACACTCGGAACTTATGTAGGGCATCGCCCCATGGTTTATTTCGCATATGCTCTTTTCACAGATTTTATTAGCGCTTTGTGAAAATAAATCGAACCAGAAACTAATATTTATTTTCATAATATCGGTCCAAATTTATAAAATCGTGTCGGGCTGATCGACTTATCCCCACTAACGTATTTTAAAATGTTGTGAGTAGTTTTGTAACAAATAAACATCTATCGCCTAAAACTTTATATTAAAAGTGTGTAAACATTTTCTCTGTCAAGGGCTTATTTACTTTGAAATTTCTATGCTGTTAAAATTTAAAATTATTAATTTGATCAACTTAAACTCAGCACAAAGAGCATAGGTAAGTACCTACTAATTAATATTGTACAAACTTTTTTTCGAAAATACGTAGAAAATGGAAAATACTCGCTCTTTATTTGTCAATTTAATTAAAATTTTAAACCTATAATTATTATTAATCAATAGTACCTATTTATTGTCTCACTTCGGCGCTTAAACTGGATTTTGTACTTCTAATTGGGAAAGATAATAATAACATTAATTAACACACCTAGGTCTAGGTAAGCTACCGGCCTCTTTCAAAATAGTTTTCTGTGTTAAAATCAGACGAGCAAATAAAATCGCTTACGTAACTTTTCCACATAAGTGTATGTGTTCGTTCAATCATGTAAGGAATATATGGATCAATCGAAGTTATCTAATTGCTCATAGTCTGTTAGTTCTTAGGTGTTTGTTTGCTGAAGTTAATAAAGGTTGGTGACCTTTGTCTTTTGCTCAATGTCGAGTTTCGGCACTCAGCCTATGATGAAAAGAGTTTGAAGTGCTGTTTTATATGTAAGTGTTTGACGATGCAGATCGTAACAGTCAAAACAAGGCTTCCCGTCCCAGTTCTTATACAAATAATAATAATAATGTTTGGACAAATTTACACACGGCTGTTTAGTCTAGTCAAACTAAGCCGAAGCTTGTAAATGGGTACTCAACGACTGATAAATATACTTAAATACTTTAAAATAAACACATAAAAACATACAAACACCCAGAATCCGAAAACCAACAGATATGCTCATCACACAAATCGAACCCACGACCTCTGGCGCGGCCACGACCAACTATGCCAACAGGCCAGTCAAAAATTCACACTGATATGTATCAATATGAATAATTAGAAGTCTTTCACGGTATTCATAACCATCATCATCAAAATCAGCCTTCATTAGTCCACTCTTCGGTTCTTACTAATCTTGCCCACGCTTGGTCTCCACTCGAGAACTCGTCTACCCCCGCGGTTATCGGTTCTCCGAGATATTATTATATGACCAACCCACTGCTACAACTTACTAACTTTTAGAGCTACGTCAAAGGCTTTGGTTTTCTGGTGGATCGTTTTCTCAGAGAAACTCTGAGCATGGCTCTTAGCTCTTTCCATAGCCCGTTGGATTCTTTAGACATGCAATTCTATATCAGAACTGTCTGAATACAAAATCTTTGTTAAACAAAGTTGGGAAGTGCATATTGAAAGCAATTGCTAGTTCTAGTTAAGTATGGAAGGATGCTGGGAAAAACATAAACTTTTCAAAAATGCAATGCAAATTGCTACATTACAAGTAAATGGGTTGTATTGGGCTCTTTTCATAGACCGTTGAGATTCATTAGCCATGCAACTCTATATCAGAACTGTCTGAATACAAAAACTTTGTTAAACAAAGTAGGTAAGTACATATTGAAAGCAATTGCAGCTGGTTCTAGTTAAATATAGACGTTTGGAAAGGCATAAACTTTTCAAAAATGCAATGCAAATTGCTACATTACAAGTAAATGGGTTGTATTGGGCTCTTTCCATAGACCGTTGAGATTTATTAGCCATGCAACTTTATATCAGAACTGTCTGAATACAAAAACTTTGTTAAACAAAGTAGGTAAGTACATATTGAAAGCAATTGCAGCCGGTTCTAGTTAAAATAGACGCTTGGAAAGGCATAAACTTTTCAAAAATGCAATGCAAATTGCTACATTACAAGTTGTTGGGTTGTATTGCGAGCGCATAAAAGGAATTTCTCGAGAAGCCATCGCTTTAATAAAATGAGAAGGGAAAATCGCGATCTCAAACGCAGATAGTCACGAAGCGGCGGCGACAAAACAAAATAATAACTCTGCCATCCTTATGGGCGATAAAACTGTAGTTTTTCTTTGAGTTTCATGTACTTTACTCGTATGACACTAACTCTTCCCGCAGCTCCGTCTGCGTAACGACACACTAACATGCGTAAGTAACTAGGTACTTATTCTTGTTCTTAGATGGGGCGGTCCCTGCACTGACTCAACGAAAACGGAGGTTTTGTGAAAAGTAACTACATGAAAATCGGTACTACCTAGCTCTCTTTTACCACAGTTTAATACCTACTTAAGTACCTAATAGTCAAGACTACTAATACCGAAATCTGTTCAGCAATTCTTGAGTTTTATGCGGACAAATTGCGTTTGATAAATAAAGTCATTGAAATTTGTAAAGCAACTTCCATACTAGGAATAATGTTAATTCTACACGAAAACTTTGTATTGCTATTTCGTTAGTAGTTTCCTTGTTTTATGATTTCACCGAGCGCCACCTGCAATCTGTTACACGTGCATAATATTGATGCAGTTGGTTCTATTGTAAATACTGTCGCTCTAATAATTTTCTCTTCAGCAGTTTTAATTGATTTCCCCACGTTGTTTACTAAGTGCTTTGAACTTCCTTTCATTTAAAATTTTCCGTTGTTTTATTCTCGCTTTACTTACATGTCTACGGATACTGTATCGTTAGATGATGTTTATTTCTCTGGCAACATTAGACGTTTTAACGTCATTTCCTATAGCCAGCCTTTCCCCAATTGATTCGTCAATATCTTAAAGTTTACCGCTAGTCTGATAGTTCGTCTGCGAAGTTTCTACGACCCAGGTTAAACTGCACTTAAAGTGTGATTTGTCTATTCCCATTGTTTTACTGTTAACTACAGAAGGGCTGGCGTCTTAGAAATCTTCTATATCTATAACAGATCAGAAACTTACAGACGGTAATCCTACTTCGACATTTTTGAACATTTTCCATTTTGGCATTAGTCGCCGCAATCAAGTACTTACCTATTTTGTAGTGGACTTACCTTCTTTGTTTTATATTAAAAAACGTTGGCTAAAAACCGAAATTGTTAATTTATTGTAGTATTAATTTATCTATGCTTAAAGTGTGCTTGTTTTATTTATTGTGCAATTACAACTGAGTTCGTTAAGCACTGTACCAAGTTTCATCAAAATCTGTTCGGTAGTTTTTGCGTGAAAGAGTAACAAACATCCTCACATTCAAACATCCTTACAAACTTTCGCCTTTATACTATTAGTAGGATTATTGAATATTCATCACTAAAGAAGAAATGCATACTGATAAAACCATATTGCCCGAGAAATTGCAGTGAATAAAAACCGAAATTCGTCAAAATTTTCATTAGGATTTTATGTCCATAAGAAATGTGACATAAAGACAACATACCAGATGCAATAAGAAGTTAGACGGCGGCGCGAGAAGCAGACACGCTCTCTGAAAACAGAGAAAGATCTAAGACTCTCAAAGACATTCCATGACGACAAAGGCAATCAAAATCACCAAACGTAATGTATTTATAAACTTAGGTAGGTACGAATAGGTGGTATAGGTGATCTTTGTGAGAGCTCTATCTTGTCAATCGGCAATAAAATTATTGTATTTTTTTCTATAATTGGCAGTAAATATTAAAATTATATTAGAGACGGGTCTTACAAGCGAATATTTTTATTTACTTTTGCCCGACGAAGACCCGTGTCTAAATAATAATGAATACACAGCGCGAAAGTATAAATTGTAATATTTATATCTTGAAACCCAAAGTAAACGAAACGTAGATACGTCTATTATTTAAAAAAAATGTATAATGTCAATGAGAAAAGAGATGAAAAAAAATTTCATACACAAACACTCAAAGAAACTTCCAAAAAGCAACCCAAAAGCTTCAGCCTGGTGCACAATCGCAGGTACACTCCTATATATTCCTCTCTGTTTTCTTATTTCTTTCAACTTGCCTCCGTCCCAGCTCGTATTCCTCTCGTACTCAACGTAAATGCATCACCTCTAGTAACCACGTAGCTCTACGACCTCGCGTCTCTCATTTCCTCGCACCTCTAGGCGTCGTTCGCTTCGCTCGGTCCCTAGTTTTTTTACCTTTTCAATTCCGTGCTTTTGACTCGGCTAAAGCTTTTGACGGCGACTGGATTCTGGGGCAACGGGCCTCGCTCAAGGTCACGGGTAAAGGTCACACGTATACATGCAAATTAGGCTTATTTTTTTATTTTTTTTTAAATCTTTATTTTATTTAGGGACTTTTGTGTTCTCCACATGTCAGTCCCATCGTACCCTGACCAAGATTTACTGACGAGGCGACTCAAAAATATCATACAAAGATCGTGCCGCCACAGATGCAGGCTTGGACAAAATTGACTGAGCCAAACCCACATCTAGTGGATTCAGCTTGAGTCGCCTCATCATTAACTCCCGCTTATTCCTGAATAGGCTTATTTTGTTAGGGAAGGAAACTAACTGCCGAAACTACCTTTAATTTTTACTTTTTATTTCATTCACAACGTAACTTTTTCTTTTACACGTATGGAGTAGACATATTTTTTGATACACGTCATTAGATTAACACTTAATAGATATTCTTATAATTATTATTGTTAATTGTATAACGAATAAATAGAATTTTAAAAACAAATACAGACGGACGCTTGTTAAATTCACCTGATAAATACCGAATTCCCACGGAAAACTTAAATAACCTTGTACGCCGGAGTTTTGGAAAGCTAGTTTTTAATAAGATTTACTGTATTTATTGGATTAAGGGCAGGACCTTTTCTGTGAAACAAGAACTGAATTAAAAGGGAATTTCTGAAAACCCAGACTTCAGTTAGCGCTTCCGAAGTAATTAAGTTATTATTCTATTTAAATGTATAATTTGCACCTGTCGACGCGCTGTCAGTTAAGGCGCCATTTATTTTTAATAGCCGGTGTATTTAGTGTTTTATTAACAGACTAGCAAATGCC
The DNA here is from genome assembly GCA_949699065.1 of Metalampra italica. Classification (NCBI taxonomy): domain Eukaryota; kingdom Metazoa; phylum Arthropoda; class Insecta; order Lepidoptera; family Oecophoridae; genus Metalampra; species Metalampra italica. The sequence goes on along the minus strand of OX452977.1, from coordinate 11,483,983 downwards.
CGGCGACTTCATTCGCGTTAAAATACAACCCCCCCTCTCTTCCCCGTTCCCCTCCCCCATCCCTTCCTCAAGTTTAAACAAATAAACATTAACGGTAACATTGACGGCCAGTAATTTTTAAAATAATTTGTACGCTTTTACAACAAACTAAGAAGATTGGGAAGGCCAGTTAAATTTGTACATCGATTCAATCAACATTCTGTATATTAAAAAATTAAGTCCTGGTCCAACAGTGGACTCAATAAGCTATCGGTTGGCAAATCAGTAGGTAGGTACATCCTTTTTCCCTCCATTAATAAGCAACTCGCGTCGCTACAATAGGCTTTGTCCCGTCTCTATTGTAACCCCTTATCTGTACTAGCTCTGTGCGGCGCCTACTTTGCCCTTTGTCAGCTAATAGTTGGTTAGTCTACTTCCTAGAAATTAGGGCTTCGATGACTGATTGGTAAATAGGTATAGTAATGAATGTAATAAGTATTAATACACTAGAGTCCTCACCATCCGTCCATCGCCAAGTCTAGTCGATTTTAGGTTATTTTATTTTATTTTGTAGTTTAGTTTTAGGTTATGTTTTTTTAATATACTTAATTGATTATTAATAAATATGCTACATAGCTGCGATGTTAGAGAGCGGTTTCATACATAAAAAATCTTTACGTGATGTAGGTATTCTTCGTAATAATTAATTTATAGAAAACGTAAAAAACCACCAAATCATGTTTCTCAAAATTTTTTTTCTCAAATCCGCTCTAACATCCTTTGAAATACGCTGATAGTCAGGATTTCGTTCCAAGTTCTAAATCGTCCAGGTTCTAATACTCTCAACAATCTTACTAGTATAATATTTGTATAACTAACTTTCTAAATTGTGCCAGATTTCTGTATTTATTGATATTTGTGCCAAACATCCCCATAGGTGTTCCGCCAACATTTGCGATGTGGCGGTGCCATGCATGCCCGCGAGGTTAGACGGTGAACGCCCCGGTGACCTGGTTCTCCACGACCGGCAACCAGCCCGGTCGATTCCCGCTATATCTAGTTCTTGGAAGTGTAACCTTCTGTTCGCCTAATGGCCTATGCATGGTAACTGGTCTTTGATGTGATTTGAATTTTTAACAAACGGTTTACGGGCTTTTGTACTCGTACATAATACAATTTTTTTTCTATTGTAACTTACTTATTTACAAAATCCTTTTTACTGTGTAACGTTAAAGTTATTTTTCATTACTCATACTCTGAAAGTAGGTCTGAAGTTGTCTGAGTAGCGGGTTGAAAGTAGTACATCTCAGCCCTAGGGAGAATCGCTTTCAACTGACAGCTGTCAAATTATTTTAAAAAAAACTAGTACTATTTTGACATTTCTATTGGACCATGATCCAACTGTCTATACAGCCACTCAATTACAGCGCGATGTAAAATTGAAATAACATAAAGTTAAGTAATAATTAAAGAATATATATTTTTAAATGACTTTATTATAATTATTACTGTCAACTATTTCTTTAAAATAACATAGATTTGGGCAAAATATTTACCATTTTTTCAATGATGGAAATGAAAAATAATGGCAGAATAGCTGGCCGGTCACAGAAAAAAAAACAAAATAGACGGGAAAGCGGCATCCGATCTTCATTTGTTTTTTCGAGTTGTAGTTTTGTTTATACTTCCGTATAGCAGAGATTTGTATTAACACTCATTTTATGTTTTTGTTTTTACTTTCAGCGTATTCTTAATGAAAAGCACAGTGTTTCCCTCGGGTTCAAGACTTATTTAGAGGTCCCTCGAACTATTGGCGCCCTCGCTACGCGTCGGGCGCCAAAACAGAAAGTCTCGGGATTTAAATAAGTTACTTTCACACCTAGGTTAACAATGTACTATTGTACGCTTACGTAATTACGACATCTCTTAATTTATCTTGCATTTACGTTGGCTATGGGATTTTAAATTTAATTTACTGTCTAATATTTTTTTTTGTTTAATCATAATCATCTAGTTTTCTAATGTCAGTCAGTCAGTAAGTTTAGTCATCTAGTTTTTTTTTATTCTAATTTTATTTTGAAATCTATAGAAAGTAGAGATTTTTTCTCGAAAACTATACTTACCTAAGTACCTACATAGGTTTATGATCTAAGGCTATTTGTATAGTACACTTTTTTTCACCGACCTTTTTTACCTTTCAATGTGATCCACCAAACCGCACTTGGCTAGCGTGGTGGACTATACCGTGTGTTAATTTGTCCAAAATCCTACTAATGTATGGATGTTTGGATGCGAGGATGTTTGTTACTCTTTCACGCAAAACTACCGAACAGATTTTGATGAAACTTGGTACAGTGATAGCTTATCCCTTAGAGTATTAAAAAACCCGTTCGGGTCTCAAATGTAGTTCAAATACTAAACTTTATGTAGTCTAGATAGAATTCTTTTTTCAAAAACCAAAATATGACGACAGCCACATTCTAATGATTATATCCTGGAATAACATATGGGCCACTTTTTAAAGCGGTCAAAGTCGCGGGGCGTACGCTAATACCCCCTAAGCAACAATACACCTACACAGAGGGCGCTGTTTCACAATGTACACGGGAAAAACTTTTCTACGCGGGCGAAGCCGTGGGAAAAAGCTAATATTATATAAAAAAATCATAAGGCTAGCAAATCAAAGACACGTGACGTAATGTTTCGATATCGCCTCCGTGGTCGAGAGAAGCAGCTCTCAACGAGGCTGTCTGCTTTTGCGGACTCGCCAATAACCCAATTCGTGAAGTGAGTCTCGATGGGGCTCCGCCGGTCGGCAGGGCTCCGCGGGCCCTCCGGCAGCTCAGGTCACCAGGTCAACATCTCATCTTCAGCTGGTTGCTACGGGCCTTGTATTTGACGTCTTGTAGCTGCGTTGAGGAGTGTTTCATTATGAAATTATGACCTAATTAAAGTTTTTTTTGATTTGCGATACTTAGGGCTTCTTTCACCACTTCCTGATATTGTTACAGATAGTAATCTTAGTGATAAACTAATCTATCAGATAAATATGTGTGATAGACTATATAAAATATATAAGATATAGGCAATCAGATACCTGTGAAACCAAAAAAACAGGCTATCTGTCAGATAACCTGCAGATAGGGTATCTGGGACTTTATCAGCAAGCGGTGTAAGAGACCCTTAATTTTATATTGTCAAATTAGGTAAGTACGAGTAGGTATCACCTACCATAATAACTGCTAGAGTGACAATTCGAGTAATTTAAATTGATTGATAAGGTGGACCGACGATCTGGTGAAGGCTGGAAGGCTGGAGCGATCTGGTGAAAGAGGTTAGCGCGGTACCGGGCGTGGTGGAGATCGTTCAGCAGTGGACGTCTACAAGCTGACAATATGATGGTGATGATGAAATAGATCGACGTATAAGTGGACGAGTTAAGAAAGTGGATGAATTACGCCTTGATCATTATTCTGTCATCATTAATTTATCGGACACCTAGCTGTTTCCTGGAATGTTTTCCCGCGGGAACAGTTTACCGCGGTAACAAGTGGCCTTATATTATTCAAGGGTATAGCTATCACTGTTTTCGTCAAAATTCGTTCAGCCGTTACAGCGTGAAAGTGTAACAAACATCCTTACAAAGTTTCGCAATTAGTAGGATACTTATTTAAGTATAACACCTAGGTATATTTAATTTATATTGTTTTACAGGTTAACTAACTAGTAAGTATATTGCAGCAAACTCAGTTCGTATTTCTCAGAAAATTACCATTTTTACTGAAATTTCAATCATTTCCCATCATTTGACGTAAAATTTTTACGTGTCCCAAAGTACCAATAATTTTAAGATATGTGACGGACAGACAAACTTTCCTTCAAGCTGGCGCTAAATTACAAAGCGTGGTACCTTCATTCCGACCAAAAAACAATTTAAATTATAACCCTGTACTTTAAAGCTATTAGTGTCACACCGCCTGCCGTAATGTTTGTCAACCGCAGAATGTCGGGAAGGGTCCAAATCCTGCATATTTGCATACTGCGAGCATCCCGACGCCCTTCATTACGGATCTAGGTCGGTTCTGCGTATAGTTACGTGTTCTAGGCAAATATTGTTATGATTACTGTACTACCTAACAATATTGTTATGATTACTGTACTACCTAACTTATATTGTTATGATTACTGTACTACCTAATAATATTGTTATGATTACTGTACTACCTAACTTAAATTGTTATGATTACTGAACTACCTAACTTAAATTGTTATGATTACTGTACTACCTAACAATATTGTTATGATTGCTGTACTACCTAACAATATTGTTATGATTGCTGTACTACCTAACAATATTGTTATGATTGCTGTACTACCTAACAATATTGTTATGATTGCTGTACTACCTAACAATATTGTTATGATTACTGTGCTACCTAACTTATATTGTTATGATTACTGTACTTCCTAACTTATATTGTTATGATTACTGTACTACCTAACAATATTGTTATGATTGCTGTACTACCTAACAATATTGTTATGATTGCTGTACTACCTAACAATATTGTTATGATTACTGTACTACCTAACTTATATTGTTATGATTACTGTACTACCTAACTTATATTGTTATGATTACTGTACTACCTAATAATATTGTTATGATTACTGTACTACCTAACAATATTGTTATGATTACTGTACTACCTAACATAATTTTTTCCATTACCTATAAAAATATAATTCGCAGATGACTCTACTCCAATACAAATTGTATTTATTTGAAGTATTATTAAATACTTAAATCAGGATCATTGCAGCAACACTTCAGACCGATAAATCTATAATGACTGCCGATGTCGTGAACTAGACCCAAATTAGAAAGCTAAGTAGAAAAAACATTTATTATACTTAATTGCGCATTTAATATTTAAAGCACCTAACATCCCTTTACTGGATATTACCGTGGAAATAACAATAACAACTAAAAATAAACGATAGGCATCTAGCGGCTACAAAATGGAAGGCACGGAGGTACTTGACCCTTCCAAAACAAATATGTTAAAAATAGCAGTTTTAAAATATTCACGCTTAAACATCCACAGAGTGTGATATGTGATAACCCTTTCAGTGAACTTGAGACGACTCCAAACGATGCTAATGGGATGTTTTTGTCCCAACAAACAGTGGCTCAAATAGTACTGACCCAAGTTTCGGCATTTGAGGTTTCGGTTTCGACGACGATTTTTCCGATGGCAACCGAACTCATGAATCCTGTAAATGGGTCGTATTTAAATAAACATCTACATACTAAAATACATTAAAAAATCTGATTGGCACATCAAGAAATACTGATTGCATACAAATGCGCGCTCTGATGCGCAATCAGTATATTTGGATTATTTAATTTACAATTATGTATTTATTTGTAGTATTTATTCGCTTTAATAAAATCTGTCATAAATAAATACCGGACGATAAATAAATACCAACCTTTATGTCCAGCTATATTTTTAAGGAAACTAATAAACCGAGCGACTAAAAATATTGAAACTGACAACTAAATTATTTAACTGGCGATTAAAAATTAAGTTAGGTTAAGCTTTCGGCCGGTTGACGCTGAAGTCGAGGGTTTCGGTTTCGACGGAAATATTTGTTATTTATTTCGGACTCTATAGGGTGACGACCCCTCAGTGCGCGCATTGGGTTTGATCGGCGCTGCCAATAATAACTCACTATATACGAATGTAGTGCGAGATTATAGTCTATCTACCTATTATTGTTCTATGGATTTACGACTGTCATATTACGCCAATAATCCGCCAATAGATGACGTAGAGCTCAGCAAAAATAAAATACTAAAAATAACTTTGATTTTAGATTAAAAATACATAACATATTATAAATTTTTTAGGGATCAAAACGGATAAGTACCTTTAATAGCGATAATTTTTTGTCCGTCTGTCTGTTCATCTTATCTTGTTAGGAGACCAGGAGTACCCGGCGACATTTTGACCCTACAGGATCTGTTGCGCCAAACCCCTGTCCACCAACGGTGTCCCAATCCGTTTTTCCATACGCCTTAGAATACTAATCGTTGGTGATTTCCTTCGTCGAAAAACCTCTGCTATCAAATAAATCGTTTTTAAGATATCAAGAACTCCTTGGTAGGTATATTATATCTGACTGGCCTGTTGACTTAGTTGGTAGTGACCCTGCCTACTGAGACAGAGGTCATGGGTTCCATTCCCACCCGGGACCAATATTTGTGTGATGAGCATATCTGTTGGTTTTCGGATTCCGAGTGTTTTTATGTATTTAAGTATTTATTTAAAAGCATAACAGGTAATAAGTATGTTTATCAGTACCCATCTCCACAGGCTTCGGCTTAGTTTGGGACTAAACAGCCGTGTGTGAATTTGTCCAAACATTATTATTATTAGGTACATAATTATTTTCTCTATTATTGCTCTTAAAAACGTGTTAAAACATGCCTGTATATTACCACTTACGTCACTTTCCAAAAAGCTTTTAGGCTGTGAAATTGTATACGGCAGACAACGACCTAAGCCACGTGCGCTGCGTCGCAGTACATTAGCACGCCGGCGCTCAATTTGTCAGGGAAATGTTGGTAATACCGGTAATGGTTCAATTTGTCTTTAAACTGTTGAGAGATTTTTTTGCAAGTCGGTAGTTAGTAAGTGGCACCGGGCGGCGGGCCTATAGCAGACATGGGCACTTGTAACCGCGGTTACTGATAACTTTCCTAATTACTTTCTCACTTTCAGTATGATCAAGTTACGGAAATAAGAAAGTCATTAGGAAAGTCATCGTGGTTACATTTTGGCCTACGTTCCCCTGGATCCATTGTATATTCAATTCAATATACTTTATTGCACATTTAATAATATTAAGTATGTAGGTATATAATAATATAATTTATAGTATGTATATTATATTTATAGTGTGTTATTAACATAATAGTATGTTATGTATGTATGTGTATATTATGTTTAATTAGGTGTATTTGTTATTACATAAATATTTTTTTAAATTTTAACATGCACAACTTTAGATCTCCCGTAATGTTTACTCTTTCTAACAGTGAGGGTTGGCTGGAAGAGATCTCTTGTAGAGATAAGTCCTCCTTTGTACACAAATTTCTTGTTTGTTTTTCTTTGTAAATTTATTTTGTGCAATAAATAATATAAATTACAGACAAAAAAGAAAAAAAACCAGATACAGTACTGTGCATCTAGGCGGTCTTAACGCTAAGAGCGATTTCTTCCAGACAACCTTGCAAGATCAATGATGGATCTAGTGAGATTTTTAGGAACATAATTTTTTTCTCGTCGGAATGTAAATACCGGCTCAAAAAATACCAGCTCTACCAAGTTTCGTCCATTTTCGGAGAGTTCTGGTCCGAAAGCTTCCCTTGTCAGTATTTAGTGGACAAGGTCTCGATCGTTAGCGGTGGACATTTGGACCAAGTCTCACATATTTGTCCATTGTCCTTTCATCATCATCAACAGCCTATTAATCTCCCCACTGTTGGTGCTCAGGCCTACCCTATCAACGAGGGCGTTCGGGCCATAGTCCACCACGCTAGCCCAGTGCGGGCCTAAGAATTTCTTCTTCGGCGTATGCAGGTTTCCTCACGATCTTTTCCTTCACAGTTTGAGAGCAGTTTCAAGCAAGCAGTTTCGAGAAAAAACCCATTGGTATATGGTCCAGCCGGGGATCGAACTTCGGGCCTTTCGATATGGTAGGCCGCGTGTTATCGCCGAGGCCACTGACGCTCCTCTTTAAAAAATGTATATATTTGACTTAGAGATTGTAAGCAGCTCGAATTAATGTGTTTCAGGCATTTAATTAAATTAAGTGCATTATACCTACAAGTGAGAGTTAAGATAATGGACCCATTTAGGGTTCTAGTGCTGTTCGGGATTACAGCCCTAAGCCTGGATCAGCGGAGCTCTAACATCGGAGGCGGAAGAGTTAATGAGTGATTTATTTCGAAGGCTATTTTTGGAAGGAATCTTTACTCGGTTTAAACAATTAGACTGACGTTAATTGAACCAAAACCTCCGACATAGCTCAGAGGGTTAGCACGTTGAAGTAGCAGTGGGCTGGTCACATCTGCCGGAGAACCGATAACCGCTGGAGTAGACGAGTTCTCGGGAGTTTTTTAGTTTCGCGAAATGCCAAAAATCTTGGAGTTGGTATTTTACATTTGTGGTATTATGCGTCGAAAGGGCTCTAACGCCTTGGAAGCGGTGGTAGATAAAAAATTGACGTTGTATAAATGTACCCAGTGTACTTACATGCAATAAAATAGTTTTGACTTTTGACTTATTGAGGGTGGAGTCTACGCGTAGACAAGAGTAGTGTGGGACGCCCCCCGGCTAGATGGAGCGCCGATCTGCGTGAGGCCTCTGGCGATGACTGAATGCGGAAAACAGACGATTGGGTTCAGTGGTACCTATTACTTACTCTGTGGTGGTACGCCTTAGACACAGAGTAAGTAATAGTCTTCTTAGGGGAGGCCTACATCCAGCAATGGACTACTGCAGGTGATGATGATGATGACTAATTATACGAACATTCACCATTCACCCACCATCGCCATTTTGTATTCAAATCCTAATAAAAATAACATTAATTGGTGTTTCGCGGTAGACTGCAAGGTTCATACAAACATAATATTTTTGCTGCTATGTAAAGGTTCCTCAGCATTTTGTTTCATTTGCCCTTCTATTGGAGTGAAATTACTTGATGAAACTTGTGACTTGTCTCTTCGTAAAAGAGGGAGGGAGGTGGGACGCGAGAGAGGAAAGGATGGAGGGGCGAGGAAGGGATGGAAAGAAATAAAGGAAGCGACAACAAAGTTATTTTACGCTGTACCGACTGTACGCTGAGCCTACACATTTTTTAAAGAGAAAGACTATAGTTCGGATATAAACAAACTAACAAACAACAATTAAAACTACACGATTATAAATCTGAATTTAACGAAATATTAAACCAAATTAGGACTTTGTCAACAAAACTTGGATTGACTTAGAAACAAAAACTAAAACAACCTCTCACCCTGAACGCATACCTTCTCCGGTCCGTCGTGGGTAAAAATATACACAAGATTTAAGATGTCTCCAAGTCTTATCCAACCAATGACGATATTACTATATTTCACTCCTCAGATGGTTGTAGAGATTTTTACTTAAGTATCCTGATAGTTTCGATAGCCCCCGACGCGTGCGTTGGTGAATATTCCAAAATTCAATAATAGCCAATCTCGAAACGATATTCACCGGCAATTTCGTGTAGCGTCGACGCAGCTCGATATTCCATTACTTCGTGATGACGCGATGACGGTGATACGACGTGCTTACACTACCGAGTGTGTGACTTACATGACATGTGACTGTGTCTCGAATTCGTGGATTATGAGAAAGATTATGAAATGATATCGAGGTGTAAAATACACCTAACGCCATCTATTGACAAACTTTAAAACTAAGAAACTGGCATGATTAGATAGAACAGGTAAAAAATTTTGAATAACATTTATATAGTACTAGCTGTTGCCCGCTACTTCGTACGCGTGGATTTTGGAAGTAGTTTGGTAGTACCTATCTGTGCTATGTATAAACATCGCCTAGTTATAATTTTCCGTTGGTAAAATCACCAGATTTTAAGTTATACCTTCAGGAACGCAACTTTGAAAACCGTATCCAATTTGGTTAAGTAGTTTTTGCGTGATGCCGGAATAAACATAATATAGATAGACAAAAACTCTAAAAATTATTGTTTTGGCTTCTATTGCTCTTAAAAACCTCTTATATCAATTTTTCTTAAATATCTCCTATTTCTATGAATATCGTCTAGTTACGTTATATGATTTATCTGAAAATAACGATTATTTATTTTAATGTAAATTTTCGTGGTCTTACTTTAATTTAAGATGCTATGTTACTTAGAAGGAATTGATTCTGATGATTGACCCTTTCCAGTGATGTCATAAAAATACAGGATGCTTTCTTTAAAAAAAATTCGGTTCGATTTCCGGCTGAGGCAAGTGACGTTTCATAAATCTTTGAATGCAGTTTTATTTAATTTGGAAATAAAAGAATCCTTTGAGTAAATGTGCTATCTTCAGTATTTAGAATACTTTCCCTCCAACTACGGTCCATAATTTCCAACCTTACTTACTTATAATGAATACTCAAATACCTACATACAATCAACCAGAATCCGAAAACCAACAGATATGCTCGTCGCACAAATGTTGGCCCCGGGTGGGAATCTGGGAATCGAACCCACGACCTTTAGCTCAGTAGGCAGGGTCACCACCCATAGTCACCACTCACCACCAACAAAGCCAACGGCCAGTGTAGAAAACAAATCAGAAGGTATTCGATACCGGGAGCCCCTGGAACCGGTCACTATAGGGATTTTGTTACACCTGTATGTCAGTCAGTCAGGGTTTATAATAAAAGAAGGCTATATACATGACACACTATTAAGCTGTACATGCAATGCTTCCAACCAACCAAACAACCCGCGAACAAACGCGCGTACAAACGCGCGAACAAACGCGAGAAACAAACCCGCAACCAACCAACCGAAAATAACAAACAATTAAACAAACAAAAAATAAACTGAGATTCAGCACCCCCGACAACCTAGAAAATGGTAAAAGCATCGCATCGGTGCGTTGCCCGTGATAGCCACCAGATCAAGTGGTATCGAATCTTCTTGTGTTAGTACTCCTTGCTAAGTAATAAATAAAGTCTTCTACTTTTTACATGAAATCTTTTTTCTTCATATGGAAAGCCAGTTGCCGATTTGCGTGCATTTTGGTTGCCATGGAGATATTTCTTGTTATTTTGCCTAGTAAATAATTAATTTATTTGTTTATTAAGAAATACGTGTGATTTCAAATTTTGCGCATATTAGTTCTCGATTCAATATTTATATATTTTTTTACTGAACAATTTGGTATACAGAACATTCAAAGTTACGATTTCAAATGTCAACTTACTAAAGCCTAACGTCCTGATGAATTTCTGAAATATTCGCCGACTTACTACACTTTATTACATTTTGTGGCTGCTCCTTTTTACAAAACCCAATACCAAATATTTTATGTTCATTCTCTAAGAGTATTACCTATCCTACAGCGAAATAATTATTGAGATCGGTTCTGTAGTTACAAAGATTAGCTCCGTCACACATCCAAACATCCATCCAAACAAATTTTACCTCTTTATTATTAATATAGAATACCTATGGTAGATTGCAGAGCAGACATTTTCAAATTAATCAGGCTACTCTGACCTGTAAGTTCATACAAATGTTAGGAAATGAGAGGTTTTTATCGATGGTTAATATTTCTCTACCATTTTTTGAGATTTTTGTGATTTTTTATGTTATCCCGGGATATACACTGTCAGTATACAAAGTTTCGTCAAAATCCGTCCAGCGGTTTAGGCGTGATGCGCGTTCAGACAGACAGACAGACAGAAAGACAGACAGACAGACAATAATTTTAAAAACTGTTCTAACATGTTCAGTTACTCATTTTAAGTCGCCCTGGTTGGTTTTTTTCCGAATATATTCAATGTACAGACTTTTTGGACTTTACGATTTTATTATATGTATAGTATCCTTTAAAACGCGGATGAAGTCGCGGGGCATCGGCTAGTGAAATATAAACGGCGATCACCACTCCCATTCACGCTTCATGGTGGAAAAAAAACATTGGACAACCTTAGATTTTACCGTAACTCAGGCCTTTACACATAATACGAAATGCAAAATGCGCTGAGCCGTTTGTTCCCCACCATTTTCAAACAGAATGAAAGTTTGAGAGTGTACTTAACTACCCAACTTTTCAGTTATTCAATAAGCGAGCTGTTTTTGATGCATTTTTAATAGCTTAACTTTTACCTAAAATGTAAAATAATTTTATGTATAAGTAACAAAGTTTTTATTGAAATACAACCGTTTGCACTTGGAGTAGCGTATTTAAACATTATCCAAAAATATTTTTTTATTCAAACTTAATGGCACATGTATTGTACAAGAGGCGAACCAGAGGAAAACGTTTTAGATTCATGAAAAACATTGTTTTTCTGAAATTTCTTTGAATTCACGTACTTTCCAAACAGTACAGTCTTCATTTATACTTAAAGAAGATTCGTTAGATGTCCGTTCCAAATCATATCAAAATTTGGTTCTTACCAAAAACCTATACGCCTTTCAATCCATCTTATCAAGCAAAACACTATCAAATCAACATTAAATTGTCCCCACGATTGTGGCTCAGGCCTACCCTCTCATCGAGGGCGTACGGGCTATAGTCCACCACGCCAGCTCAGTGTGAGTTGGTGGACTTCACATGCGCCGAAGAAGGAATCTTAGGTTTCCTCACGATGTTTTCCGTCGCCGTTTGACAGCCGTCAGTAAAACACCCATTGGTACATGGCACGGCCGGAGATCAAACCCGAACTTCTCAACGTCACAGGCCGCGCCATCCCCACTACGCCACCGACGCTCAAAACATTATAGCCAATATACAACTGTGCGCCTGCGGTTCTCTGTCGATTTTCAATATAAAGTTGTAAACTAATAGAGCTATCAATTTGGGTAGAGCAGAGAGCGGAGTGACGGAGGGGGAGGAGAGGGGTGGGTAGGGGGGGAGGGGAGCAATATGTCGCGCGACCAATATCGAGGCAGTGTAGAACCGTGTTCACATCCTCTTTAAATTACATACAATTTTTTTTTTGTAGTCTGACTCTTTCAATGCTTATCCAGTCTTGTATCACTGCGACCATTGCTGATCTATTGTGACCGCCGCCATACGAGAAGCCCGTGGTATTAGAATAAACGTAGGTTACTTATTTCTGAAAAACTCATTGGTACGAGCCCAGGTATTAAGAGAGAGGCGAACTTAAAACGTTAAGAAGAATCGTAAGAATAAAAACTATTTAGTAGGTATATGTAAGAAGAATTATAAGGCATAGGACTCACGTTTGTCCATTTTTCCTGTGAACACACCCTAACAGCTTGTATAAACGTGAGCTACGCCGGACCCACGCAGCGGTGCATCAGGCCCAGTTGGTCTTCCAACTATTTCGCCACTTTATATTACGACTCTACATAGAGTGTTTGTACTATTTCAAATTACTAACTCCATGGTACTGTTGAATGCATTTTTCATTTGGTAGTAGACTCGTGAAAGCTCACGACAGATTACCACTTATCAATAATAGCAGATGGGCTGTCTTGTCTGACAGTTTTCCAAGTTTTTTTTGTAAACTATGGAGAAAAGGGGGGGTTAGGAACATTTTGTTCCTAACTGCCCACCCAGGTGGACATCTCAGGTGGGCAGTTAGGAAGCGGGGAACTTTATTTATGATGGGGTTCTTCCTTTAAAGGTTTAACCAGCCTTGTATTACTGCGACTATCACTGATCTATTGTGATCGCCTTTTATAGTTCAGTGCTAAGCTTTAGTTGTTAGAAACTTCAGCACGCTTTTGGCACTGCTTTGTTCTACTTCTTCAGGTTGAAGTGCTTAGTTGTCCAGATGGGTATCTCTTTTTTGCATCAATGGGCCATACTCGCACAGAAGGTGCCATTGCAGAGAAAACACCACTATGTTTCCTCTGCTTCGTGGCAGAGTCTGCACACTTGTATCTGACCCCGATGTTAGCCAAAGTCAAGCTACCATATCGACATTTTTTTTAGTAATAATTTTTTTAATTTTTGATAGGCTTCCTTTGAACAAATAATTACTTGTGTGGGGAGGCTCCGCTCTCTTATATCTACTACAGTTGTTACTATGTAATATTCTACTCTAACTGAATATTCTATTGTTTTATTAAATTAAATTAAATTTGTTACTTTAAGTTCAGTTCAGTTTTAAAGTAACAGTTGCTGATAGGAAAAGGAATAACGTAACAATTAAGTCAGCGCTTATTTTTAACAGACTATAACTGCGAACAAAATAGAAACATAATTTCCTGCCAGATGTTTCCTACTCGAGCATTAGTATTGCAAGCTTAACCCCATAGTTGGGAACTCTCCGCCTCACTAACTCACTGACCGTGTATTTACGTCTGGGCGACACAGGGGTCAGCTCTATTGCGTCACTCACAGATGGTGAGAAGCCATTAGTAAGTTCCGTAACATATTAGGGAGCATCAGAGGCGTCGGGGATAAGACGCGGCCTATCATATCGAAAGGTCCGAAGTTCGATCCCACCTGCTGTGTGATTCTGTAATGTACGAATTAAAACTCGACCATCACATCGCAAGTCACTCACTTCACTCCGCATCCGATCATGAAAGACCTTGATGTCGCATTGTGTAAACAAATACAAGCTACACAATAAACACTTCACTTGCGAAGTAAAGTGAGTATTGAACTGTAAATCATTGAGTTAGAGACCGATCTCACTGCGGATTCAGGATCGAGTTGCACAAATACGCTTACAGAATAGCAGGGCAGGGCTATGCCAACGGGTTTTCTCAAACCTTACAATTTACTGACTGCTCTCAAATGGTGAAGGAAAACATCGCGAGGAAACCTGCATACGCCGAAGAAGAAATTCTTAGGCGCATGTGAAGTCCGCCAACCCGCTCTGGGCTAGCGTGGTGGACTACAGCTCGCACGCCCTCGTTGAGAGGGTAGGCCTGAGCCCCAGCAGTGGGGACATATTAATAGGCTGTTGATTTGGTTTGTAACACCGTAACGATGAGTGAACTTAGGTTCAGCAAACTACTTTCGAAGTTCCGATGACTGTCCATCACATATGAGACGCTGTACACGCGTGAACGTCCTTCCAACTCGTGACTTCCCTCCATTTTTAATGGAAGCTGGATCCTGCGATATTCGGCGAAATTTCGAATAATCGAAGAATAAGGTATCTGCTTGATAATCAACTAGCAGTTAACTAGCATTTATTTATAGCTTCATAGTTGCATACAAAGTATCTCGATCATAATCGAAAATTAGTTCCCAAAAACTAACAAATCAAATTAAAATTTGAATACAATTATTCTCTTTTTGGCGTCAATTCTGTCTAAAACTACTTTGTTCCTACCGCCCTTGGCGGTGCACATTTTGTAGGAGATCTTAATTATGTATTCAGTGTATGTTGTTCACATTTTATCTCGCATAGTGTGTTGAGCGGGTTCCATAGGGCCAGAGCATCAGTATTCCTGATAGTATATTTTAGACTTTCGCGCTTTGTATTCATAATTATATAATTAATTATTTACGGGTCTTACACACGAAATAGTTTTATTTACCTTGCCCGACGTTTCGACCAGGTTACACTGGCCGTGGTCACGAGCTGACGTCGGGCAAGGTAAATAAAACTATTTCGTGTGTACGACCCGTAAATAATTATATAATTAAGTAGTCCTGGTTTCGCAAAAGCGCCCATCAGCTTCATGCTCTTCAGCTCTCATTAGTGCAACTACAGTTAGATCATAACCTAAATACCTATCTCTAATTAAATCTTCTATGACATAACACTATCCATCAATGTTTACGCATCACGCCTGGCTCTGTTGCGTTGATAACATAATAAGGCCAACATGACATAGCTGCGAGAGTTCAGGTTCAGGGCTGCGTCAGATGCGACGCCGGGCCGCACGTATCGCGACCCCGAATCAATTACCGGCTGTCTTGGAGTTCAGGGATATAGTTTCCTCCAACCCTTGGTATTATTACGATGTTTCCGTTCTAACAAGGCCGAAATAAGTTATTGTCTAGTTTTACCCTTTCCAAGAATATATGTCTCTTGTTGGAAACTGCTCGAAGAATTCAGGCGCCACCTGTCTCTTATATTCTTTGTAAACTTGCGGTATTTGTATTTGTTATCATATTTCTTTTAGATTTGATTTCAATATATCACCACCTAATGAGACTATTTCTGTTTCTTTTTAACTCATAAAATGGATAAGTAATAGTGGATAAATAAAACTCATTAACTAGATGTTCGTAAACTTAAAGAAATAAAATTAAACTATATTGACATATAATTTCTATTAATATTTTATTGGTTACACATGTTCAAAAGTTACAAAAGTGGTGTTCCTATCAGTTGTGAAAAGTTTTCAGTTGTCAAATAATTTTCACTACTCGTAGTAATAGTCAGATTGCTTTGACAGTTGTATGAGATTGAAAATAGAGCAGATAGTGGATTGGGTACTTAAACATTTTCAACCTTAACGTGGTACCACACTTATTCGGCCGACTATACCATAGCCTTTAGTAAAAAGTACGTCTAATAAAAAGGTGTAAAGATCTTCAATCCCGACGCGCTCCAGGAACGCTCGGAAGTGATTTTAACCCAAATCTCTCATAAACGCCCCGGAATGGCTGGAATTTATCAGGGATTGTCGGCTGGAAATGGAATATTTATCAGGCACCCTCATAAATCTGGCTGGAGTCTGTGTTAGTGGGTAAATAAAGAAAGAGTTGGAGTGATTTTGGCTGCTCTTATCAGATGGGCATGGCAAATAGTGGGTTGAAGTCATTGATGTTAGTTATTTGTGACTTCTGGTGTTGTCAGATCATACGAATATTATAAAAGCGAATGTTTGTAAGGACGATTGGATGTATGTTTCATCATATCAGCCTGTAGACGTCCACTGCCGGACAAAGGCCTCTCCCAGGGATCTCCACGACAACCGGTCCTCTGCTAACCTCATCCAGCCGGGTCCCGCGACCTTCACCCGATCGTCGGTTCACCTTGTGGGAGGCCTGCCTACGCTGCGTCTTCCGATACGTGGTCGTCAAGCAAGATCCATTATACATTGTTACTTTCATGGTGGGATTCCCTTGCCAGATGGACCGACGACCTAAAGAAGGTGGTCGGAAGCGGCTTGATGCGGAGGGTGGAGAATGTGGTGGTGTTCATTGGAGAAAGCCTATGTGTTGTTAGTATGGTATTACTACTAAATAAAGGGTAAAAATTTTTTTTTGGTTCGATTCCCACCCGGGACCTGCATTTTGTGTGATGAGCATAGCTGTTGGTTTTCGGATTCTGGGTGTTTGTATGTATTTAAGTATTTATTTAAAAGTATTTAAGTATGTTTATCAGTTGTTGAATACCCATTCACAAGTTTCAGCTTAGTTTGGGACTGAACAGCCGTGTGTAAATTTATCCAAATTATTATTATTATTAAAATAAATACGGATGTACTAATTCGCAAATAGATTGTGTAAATAGAGTGAAATGTCGGTTAGTTATTTAAATACAACCCATAATTAAATGACCTATCTTTCTTGAAGCAAATGAATATAAATAAATTATTCATTTTCCTTGCGAGCTAACTTTTGCAAGAAGAAGTACTGAAGTAAACACGGCCTAGTTTGCTGAGCGGACAAGCGGACGGACGCGTGACGTCACGCCTGGCCGCCATCCAAATCCCTATATGGGAACTGCCAATGCAAGCATCCTGTAGCTCCCAACTTAGCACTGACACACAAACCCACAGAGAAAGGGTGCGCGAAAAAAATCCGTTCCAAATTATAAGTATACATTTTATTGTCAACGTTAGAATAACCTTACAATGATACAAAATAAAGGTTTGTTAATTTTTGGTGATGATAAAACATAGACATGAGTGCACTATTACAGCTACTGATACAAATTATATAAAATTTACAAAGACGTATGTCCCTATATGGTCCCCATGAATTTTAAAAAAAAGCAACTCCCATATGGATGAGTAACAAAATCATTTTAGGGGGTGAAAAATCGTGCCAAATGTATATCGAAATTGATACTCACTCACACATTCTCATTTTCAAACTCCATATAAATTTGTATGAGCAACTTCCTCCCGCTAATCCGCTTCATTTGTCCGCACCCCCCCCTGATTTTGACACAGAATTTTTCATCGTTTCCCATACAAAATTTGCAAGATGCGATCTCCACAGGGAGCGCGCGCGCGACAAAAGAGGTTCGAATCTCCTTGATGGTCCCCATTGGAATAATAATAATAAAAACTTAACATGAACAGAAGGAAATACTTAAATCATCCTGTTCTTACAGGATTTCAATAGAGTGGGATCCGGGGCTCGATAGGGATTTGTCCCCGATCCGAGGAAATCCAGGCCAAGCCGGGATATAGCGGGAGTTGCTTATGACAATAATAGTCTGCAAACTGACCTTGATTCAAAAGAACAGTTCAATTTGGAGAAATAGAAACAAATTTGTATTACCACAGTTAAGACTTACAGTAAAGTCCGTAAATCGTTCATGGCCAATATAAGCGCTTCTACAACAAACTTGCAGAGGATATCTTGATATGAAGGACAGATAATTTTAGAATCTCATTAAAAACAACTCTAAAAGAAATTCTATTATAAAATAGACGATTATTACATGACAAAGATGCCTAGTATTAATGCTAACTCAGCCTCGCACAGTCTTTACAAACAATTGTTATACAAACTTAAATTTTATCAGATCAAAGTACCTAAGTCATACCATAAAAAGTTCATTTGATTTTGATGTGCAATGTTCGAGAACAATGTTATGAATGTCAATCTACCTAGATTGTTTGCATTACTTGGTATATCTATACCAAATTAAAAAGCTTCATCTTTGAGAATTATATATAAACAGTTAAGTTAAAACAACATGATGTCTTGGTGTAAGTTTCGGAGCCAGCCACTGTCGCCACGCGTCGAGGTTCGACTTCAACATCACAAAATATATATTCACTACCACAGTCTGCGCCACAAACATTAGCAAGTCTATCGCGTCTAAAATCGGCGAGAAATTTATCATTGTCATCAGGATTGCTAAATACAACAGGAATCCACTTAACAAAAATATCAGTGTTGCCATTTTCAACTTAACACACTTACTCTTTTGACTTATATCTTTGCTTTCCAGTAATGTATGCAGCACTTTTCTGTACACTGAAATATCAGCTGTCATTAACAAAAGCTGAGGTGCATTGTTCTCGTCGAGCTTTTCGAATAAGTCCATATATTGTATGTGAAATGTCTGACCTATTATTCTTGAAACAGCTATGATCGAAGGGAATCCCCAAGCAAAGAGATTGCACTTGAGCACTTTTCTTGTGACGTCACTTTCAAATACTTTGACAATGTCCATGTAGACCAAAACCGAGATCACGAAGAGCCAGCAGCAGTATACAGAGAGGAAGTAGCACAGGCAGATATTCAGCCAAACGGTCGTCCCTTGTTCAGCTGCAACAACACTCGCGAATGTGTGAACATAGAATATTATTGTACATGACAGTGCACTGTTCAAAAAGGCGTAATTCTTTATATGACGCCAGTTTGGGAGCAATATCCAAGATATCAGACCTAATAATAATAATATGGTAGATATGATCGCACCGACAATCCAGGATAATTTGTAGGCATTCGCTTCAATTAAAAGAAGCCGATCTATTTCAAATGTTCCCTTTGTAATATAAACAGAGAGGTCCGTGCTCTCGTTATTATTCATTTTGCCACCAGTTCAACTGAAACCTAATTAGAGACAAAACGTTTAGGAAGTACTTAACACTAATTGCTAAAAATCGGTTACTTTCTGTCACAGTTATTATAGTAATGGAATTTAATTAATTTATAAAGGTGCATCTAAATGTAAATCAACAACAAAATAATATTTGAGAACCGACTTTAATAAAAAGCGTTTGATTTCATTGACTTCAATGATAACAAAATATAATTTAATACAACTAAATATTGCTGAGATTAAAACAAGCTTTAGTAGTGAATGAAACCCATGGGCACAAGTTTATCAATATCAATTACATTACAGGTTCTACACCCTGTTTAAACCTAAGTAACGCTAAGTGCTTTGAAAACTTGACATGTTTTTAGTCTGACTGCACCTTTACAACAAAATTTAATGATAAAAATAATTATTATTCTCGTTATTTAGAAACTGATAAAGTCAATAACGATAACACTACGCTACGCGCTAGTTACTGAAGCATAATTAAAAATAATAATATTAACTTTGGTTTTATTCACGACTTCGTCTGCTTTCACGTGATTCACTGAAATCGTTACTTTTGCTTCATTTTTATGTCGTCCTCGAAAGACTCTAAGTAAAAGTAAATATTTATTGCAGGTATAGTGTTTTTATCCGTCTTGATCGAATACCTAGTTATTATGATCTATGCATAAGTATATCCAAAATAACTTGAAACGTACTTCGTTGTTTTATCTGGTAAACGCTTTTTAGGTGGAAATTTTAACGGAATTGTTCGCACTTTCGATGTCTTTAAGTTTTCAAACTGTACCTTATTTTTGATCGAACGCCTCTGTTTGCTGGATGGATTTGGTTACACAGCAAAATTGGAAAAGTTTGAGATTTGCCCCAAAAAATACTTTAATATTAAACATCTAAAACGTCAGAAGCTTACTCATTATAAAATTGATTAACAAGCTGAAGTATAATGAAACTTTCAGAAATAATGCGGTGGCAAGAAATTTGATTATTAGGTATATGCCAGAATTTTAAAGAGATAAAGTACAAGACTCCAATCTTCCAATCCCTTCTATATTCCTGATCTTAACTACCTAAATTATAAATACGGAAGTGTGGTTGTTTATCTTCATTCAACCGATCTCGAACATAGATTAATTTCACCCACTGGAAAAGCTATTCCCGTGGGAACCAAATTATCCCACGCGGTCGAATCCACCGGTGATAGCAAGTATAATAAAATGAAAGTCATAGAAACCAATAACATGATGGATTCTTTAACCCAAATAAGTCGAACCTATCTCTCTGGCACATGCAACCTTGATAATAATGCAGCATTTAGATCCGAAGGTCGCAGGATCGTCAGACATATTTCATCCCAAGGCTACTCTGGTCATCGACGATTTATCTTCCGTCTTCCTTCCCATTGGCCTTCGACCTTGGATCAGGGAGGTGTCATTCGGAAAGGTGGTCGCAGTTTGATAAGGGATGCGTGTGGCCATTGTATGATATGTGTGTCAAGGGTACAAACCCTTCAGTGAACTTCGTTATTATGAAGAAAATTTACCCCTTTTAATAGACGCACTTGGCGTAAATTACCAATGGCACCGTTCGAGATTTGTTTCGTGCAATGATCACACATTTAGTTACGTATGTACGTATCTAATTAAAACAAGACATTGTGAAAAGTGTCATTCACAAACAAGAAGAAAAAGGGTCCAGTAGCAAAACTACTAGAAAACACCTATATTTAACTTCTAATCTCAGATGTTTTAACAGAAACACATAGTGTTTTCGTTTCGTTAAACATCGTGAAACCTGCATACGCCGATGAAGAAATTCTTAGGCGCATGTGAAGTCCGCCAACCCGCACTGGGCTAGCGTGGTGGACTATAGCCCGAACGCCTTGATAGGGTAGGCCTGAGCCCCAGCAGTTAATAGTCCACATGTTAATAGGCTGTTGATGAACATAGTGTTTTTCAACTTTTTCAAAAACTTCCTTCTAAAAAGTTAATAAATCATCAAGATATAATTTATTAGGTACTAAAATTTTATATAGAAAAATCTATGCAATCACACTGTACCTACTTCTCAATGAATATAGAATGTCACGTCTAATCACAATCTAGCTCCATATTTTATCTTAACCCTTAGACCGGATCCTATTTAAATCACGAATGTAGGAATCTGGAATCCAATTCCAAAGGGAAATGGTTCGAAGACTTTCGAGATCGATATTTATTAATGTTACCAATCAACTCCGAGCAACTTGGCTTGCGTTTCAATGATAAATGATAGCAACCATCCTACTGCATCATGTGAGCATAATTATAACCAAATCAAACAATGAGTAGTCGTTTGGCGCAAGAAAACTCAAAACTCGTTGAGTAGATAATATTTATAATATGTGTTCAATGAGATTTCTTTGATAAATTATGCTAATTTAGGTTGCGGGTGATAGCGATGTCAATTTGAGATTTTATTATAATGGAATTATTATGCATGGATTTTCTAAAGTGTACGCTTTCTACCGGTTATTATTTCCAGTATTTGTCATATTCATCATCTACATAACAGATAACATGTTAAGTGTAGTTATTTTGAAAATAAAATCATTTGTTTTAGTGTATTTCAGACAATATATTATCATCTTTTCAGCTAAAAGAAATACTATTTCAAAATTATCATTTTAGTAGCAGTTATTGTATTTCGTTTTATTGCATATTCTTTATTCTTTGTTTTTTTCAATAATCCTCCTCAGACATATTATAACTGAAAATAGATAGACTCCAATGTTTCTTGCCTGGAGGTAAAAATTTGGTAACAACCCAGTTACCTCCACGATTTCTTCAATTTCCGTTTGCAGCCAACTCGCAGCCGACGTAGCTATAATTCCATTTGTTATTTTAATTTCCGCTTGTCACTCTCAATGGCGCCCGACCACTCCAATATTGGCCACATTCCTTCCCGTCCAAGGCCGTATGCTGAATTAATCTTGTGCAGCTCTGATTTGATAGACGTGGAAGGTTGCATCGGATCCTTTATATTACGCTTGAGCGGGACTTATTGAATTTTTCGAGCCATTCCTTTAACGTCTAGCTTTATTTAGCCCTTGACTATTATCGTTATAACTTGTTGCAGTCAAGAAGATTCTTAGCCTTGGAGGATTAAATTAAGCCTTCCCTAGAGTCTAAGGAATTAATAAATAATATTAAGTGTCTAAGTGTATCCAGGATTGCAAACCTCTTTTTAAAATAAAAATTTAATTAAGTACTAAGTAAGGAGTAAAAAAATTTCCTTCCGGACGAATTCGTCCACTTTCCTGGCTCGTCCGCAAGTGTGAAAGTATGTTACTACCAAAATGGCTTTCTCTCTTTTATATGCTTAATTGTTATTAATAAACTGTTGGTCTTTCAAGGTGTAAAATAAAATGCTATCTTGTGTTGTACTCTAAACATGTTGTCATAAACAATACACGGCCCAGTTTCCCAGATAGCTTCAATATAAACACGGGAGATTTACCTACACACTGTAAGGAGATCGAACTCTGGACTCAATATAGTGTCTACAATATTGGGCGCTTCTATAATGTCTATGCACTGTTCATATTTTAGAAGAAGATTTTTCGTTATATCACCAAAATCAGTAAACAATAATATTATCTATTCCACAATCTTCTGCATATTGTGCAGTTTAGAATAAACTGATAAAATTTTAAACGAGCTGGACTCGGAATTATTCGACAAATTGTGAAACTTTGATAGCATTTATAACTGAATCCAAAATGGTGTAGGTCCCCTACCTAAGATTGCTTTAAAACTTTCACAATGCTGTAAAATGAACATAAAGTTTTTAAAAATTCAATGAATTTAATGTCAAAAAATTTTGAGTACCTAATCATTTTTTTGCATGTAAGTTAAATGAGGTGTAGCATGAATACATCCAGAATTAGGATTGATACAAGTGTTCATACTTGTTTGTATTTTAAGGTTTTTATATCAGCAAAGTAATTATAAAATCAAATATGTACCTATGAAAGTAACTTTCGTTATTGGAGTAATCCTCAACGCCATTTTCTTATTCGTCTACTGTCCTAACTCGTTTGCTTCCTAACTCACACACTGATTAAAATGGGTTTTTGATAGTGGTATTCCATTTCCATTTTTCCATTACTTTAGACAAGTTTAAATGTTTGAAGTCAGAATTAAGTTATAAGTTAAGTTTTAAGTAAAAAAACAGCTTTATTTATTTAAAGCTTTCTATTTATTATAATCAAGGTTTTATTTCCTTTACGTATTTCAAATTTACTTCTTTACTCTATCTTGATTCCACATTTGGTAGTATTGAATTCGGTAGTAATCTCATCCGTGATTTAAAGTTACTCTCAAGGCGCTGAGCCAAGGTCTGCTAAGGGTTCAGTTATCTGTAACCCTTACTCTTCTTTAATAGTTTTTTGCTCAAATAAACGACACTTATTTCTTATTTGTCTGGTTTTACGACGCGAGCCTTGACCTGAAATAGTGAAAAAAGTGCCCAAGTGTAAACAAACTAATAAGTGATAAAAACTCGATGTTAGTCTCTGCCATGTGTCCTTTTTTAGTTTCTTCCGAAATGCGTAGTACTTTTTACGCTTCCATTACGTCTAGAGCTTGGATGACTAAGTGGGTGTCCATATTATTTTTGCCCTATCATCACTCGCGACGACGAAAGAGGATTATAATGAAATCAGCGATGCGTAGTCTCGGAATATTTTTGAGTCGTAGTGTAACTAAAAACAAGTAGCTTCATTCAAATGGGTAATAGTAATAATAATTTAATTTATTACAACAGTAATAACAGTCGAACTTGATATAGTAATTTTGCCAGTGCCAGTGTACTTTGAGTCCTTTAAGCGGAACACAGACAGGGCGGCGGCGGTGCGAAAGCGTTGCGGTAATTTTTTGTAATGTTTGAAATGGTATGAAGCCTTTTACATCAAAGCGGCGCGGCGGCGGTGCGACGATGAAAGCGATAAAACCGCGCGCACAGATTTGACGTTTTGATTTGACAGATTAGCGCAGACAGGCGTTGCGGAGCGGCGGCGGCGCGTTGTATTTCTTTGTAGTGTATGAGAACCCCTACACAGAGAAGCGCGGGCGCGGCGCGGTGCGGAGCATTCTTCATACAAACCGCCGCCGCGCCGCCGCCGCTAGCGGTATATGTTGTCTGAAGGGCTCCGCTTTTTATTCGCTTTCCGCAGATTCGCCGTCGCAACGCTTTCGCAACGCCGCCGCGCTGTGTGCGTTATGCTTAAAAACGACTAGCGGACGGCTTGCGGCTTCGTTCGCGTTAAAAAGTATTATAAGATGAACCTATGTTCCTTTCATCTTTCTAAACTCAGTATTTTGTCGGTGCGTTGATAGATACATTAGTATATCAATCAGGACAAACTATTTTATAAGCTTAGATATTAAGTAGAGTAAGTATATATTTATCAAAGTTATTTTGGTCCTACGTTATATGATCGTTACGTAGGCTTATTCCACATAGAAATAGAAAATCAATTTCCCCAAATAGTACCTCATATGTTACTTTTCCTTCCCGTTTCTTCCATTTTATCCTCATGTGGCAGTCAGTGGGATCCCAAGTAGGCCACTAGGTGTTGGCTGGCCAATATTTCAGGCCACCCAGACAATTTATCCTGGGGAATCACTTAGTCGAATGTATTGCTGTTGTACTTTCGTGTGCTCTTTGATATAACATGTTGGTTCACATACACAACATGTGTAGGAAAACATGATTTATTGTTGTTTACGGTTATTTAGTTTACACAAGAAATGGCATGTCTTGTTATAGAATCTATATTAAGATTTCCAGGAATACCCTACTTTTATTGAAGGAAATATTAGGTCGTATAGGTAAATAAACATCAGTTCAGGCGTTATGGGCACACTGTATCAATTTCTAAGTTCTTTTATTTATCAAAAATATTTTTAAACGACTTTAGTCTAAGAAGGTTGTGTCGGCAAATATTTGGTTAGGAAAATTGCGTTACCTCTCTATCTTACGTCCAATCCAAACCTTTTTATAAAGGGATGGATTCCAGAATAATGGACTTTTGATGATAGGGTCCATTCCCACTAGTACGGAAAGATTCCAAGGTCAGGGAGTGTTATGTAAGCTTCTGACAAGCCTGATGTAACGGCTTTTAACACGAATGGAGGTGAATTTCAGGAGCTCTGGAAGGGGGATTGTCTTTTAATATTCAGGATGCGACACAAAATCAAATTGTGTGGACTGAGAATTAGTTTTATTTTGTGATAGTCACAATATTTATAGTACATTAATCAAATCTATCATTACATTACACTTTGTAGTCTGGAAAACAATCAACAACCAAAAGAATTATAGTTCCAAGAATTATATTTGAATTTAAAAGTAGAAATTTATACAATGACTAGGGTTACAAAAATGCTACAAATTGGATTCATCATCATCATATTAGCCTGTAGACGTCCACTGCTGGACAAAGGCCTCCCCCAACCCAAGGATCTCCACGACGACCAGTCCCGCGCTAACCTCATCCTGCTAGGTCCAGTGACCTTCAAGAGAAATTGGATTAAAATCTCAAAATTCGGAAAAAACTATATTGTTTTTTCTGAAGACAGAAAAAACAATATAGTTGTTAAACACATCTCGTGTTTATTAGTGTCGTCTCACCTGTATGCGTCCCCCTCCGCCCCGGGGCAACAAGTCCCCGCGCCCGGCGTACCCCGGCGTACCCCGGCCTGGCCCGGCGTGCCCCAGTTCATCGGCCTGACCCACTTCGGCTGCACCCCGCCTCCGCCGCGCCGACCTGCGAGCCGACCGGCACAAGTTGAACCTCAGTAGGAAATTGAAGAAAATTGTGGCACGCCCGTTATTGAATTTATAATGAGATCGACAAACAGAAAATTTTATTTAGGTAAAGAAGATTTCGATAATGTTATACCAGTCCATTTTGTTCAGAACATTTCTCACGCCAATGAAGCCGAAAGATCAAAGGTAGACAAAGAGAACAGCCCTGCTATTCTGTAAGCGTATTTGTGCAACTCGATCCTGAATCCGCAGTGAGATCGGTCTCTAACTCAATGATTCATAGTTCAATACTCACTTTACTTCGCAAGTGAAGTGTTTATTGTGTAGCTTGTATTTGTTTACACAATGCGACGTCAAGGTCTTTCATGATCGGATGCGAAGTGAAGTAAGTGACTTGCGATGTGATGGTCGAGTTTTAATTCGTACTTTACAGAATCACACAGCAGTGCAATGCAATAGTTCAATCAAAACTAAAAGAAAACTTCTGCATAAAGTTCAGAGACGTTATAATTCAGTTAAAAGAAAACTTAAATCCACACTATGCTAAGCACGCGACTGTCGAAATGTAACAAGCAATTGATATAACAGTGCATTTGATAATAAATATTGTTCTTGCGACAGACAACCAGGTATGTTATTGTTCTTATGGTAAGTAATATGGCATAGCAATTTGCTGGTACATACTTGCCCGGCGTATTTATGAATAATTTCATGAAACACTGATTTGTTTTCAAAAACATCCTTAACCCATTATGCTCACGAGGGTCATTGGTTTGCACAACATCATGGCTAACTAACCACGCTTACCGCGGTGGTCAGTACTGAAGCCAAAACAGTTGAGTAAATTCTTTAGCTAACAGTGTATCTCTAAGAATGACGCCTGTTTTCGACGACGGCCTTGTAGTTGGCAGTGATTTCTTCCAGGCAATTTTTCGAGCAGTTCTGAGTGAAAAAGTTTTTTTTAAAGATACGTGTGATGGATGAATTACCACTGATAATAAGTTTTAGAACAATTATTTTTCTAAATTAAACTGCAATCAAAAAAAATTGCTACTCCCAGGAAGCGCGCGCGCCACCAAAGAGATTCGAACCTTCCTGGTTAAAACAATCCTCATTGTACTGAGATTGAGACACTAGTATAAATTCACGTAGGAAGTTTATCACAATATGAAAACAGTGTAGTCTTTAATTAAAACTGAAAAGCCAAGGGCGCGCGTCCCGCAGACCCGCCTACGCTGGCCGTCCCGGGACAAACTCTTGCATTATAAACGGGTCTGTTTGCCAGAAACAAGTTAAGTTATTAAACGTCGTTTAGTGTGTGGCTGTTTTGCCAAATTGAAAATCAACAACAGTTTAGTTTGATGCATACTAAACTAGGCGTATTAAAAGTTACAAAGTTCAAGTGCTCATTAACTTTAAAGACACAAGACGAACGCCTAGAACGTCTGATGACTAGGCTGTTGTATGTTGTTTAGGCTGTTGTCTGTTGCCTAGGCTATTGTGTGTTGCCTAGGCTATTGTCTGTGTCTTAGGCTACTGTTACAGTCTGTCGCCTGATGCCTATACTGTAACAGTACTGTAATAGACTATAAACTACGAAACAGACAACAGTTGTCTGTTTCAGACTTCGTCTGTTTCGTAGTTTATAGTCTATTGCCTTGAATGTTGTCTGATTCCTAGATTGTTGTCTGTTTCGTAGTTTATTGTCTATTGTTTTGACTGTTGTCTGATTCCTAGACTGATGTTTGATGCTTAGGCTATAGTCTGTTGTTCAGCCTCGTCTGATGGCCTGGCTGTTGTTTGTTTCCTAGGTTGATATCTGTTGTCTGATTCCCAGGCTGCTTAGGCTGTCATTTGTTAACGAGACTGGCGATATATTCATCCATGGATAAAGATGAAACGCAAAACTGAAAGCGCAACGTAAAACAAAACTACAAATCCAATACGAGGTGTCACGAAAAGAAAATCAATAGCTACACTCGTTTAAACGAAATTGTTCAGTTTGAAATAAATTATTTTGTACCCTGTCTCAGATCGAATAGCTTTTATTTAAAGATAAATGAACATTGAAACAAAATTGAATTTACAAACAAAATGGTGCAACTTTAGCGATAAATTTAATCTCTTGTTTGTGAATATTCAGTCGTGTATCAAAAGTTTATCAATATCTTGTTTCATTAGGCTTATCCCTTTATGTAATATCAACATTCTTGAGCAGTACTACTGCAACTTCAAAGTAAACATGTATTAAGACTTTGACCTCAGTTAATTTATTGTAATAGACACAAGACAACTGTCTAACCAGATTTACGATTCTATGTTGACCTTTTGAACGCAAACGCAGTAATATTGCAATACACTTTGCAAATGTCACCATTATTCAAATTGTTGTGAAGGTAAGTCAAGTGGCCTTTATTACTTAGTTTAATTGATTGCGTTTCGAGAAGTTTATACTTGCGTTTATAATCTATACTTATAATAAATCTGTAGAAACCGTGTGTCTGTACTTTGAATAAATTTATAAAAAAATGAGTGTGGACGATAAAAAAAGAATAACAGAACACAAAAAAGCGTTTTTAAATTTTTATCTGTCTTCACCAAATTGGATACGGTGTTCATAGTTTGTTCCTGAAGGTATGGTATACCTTAAATTATGGTGAAGGTACTTAGAATGATCCATTTTACCATTGGAAAATTATAACTAGACGATGTATGTCTGTACATAGCAGAGATAGGTACCTACTTCCAAAATCCACGCGGACGAAGTCGCGGGCAACAGCTAGTAATATATAATTATATAACACCAATAATTTCAGCTAATAGTTGTCACTGGATTACTATTAATATTTTATTTATCTCTTTTGAACTTTGAGCATAATAATCACCGTTGTTTAAAATACCTCCGATGAATATTTTACGTCCCTTGTTATAATTATCACTTGAAGAAAGAAAAGTCTATAAAATACTGAATTTTTTTTTCTACCACGTATGGTATTTTAGAAACACAGACGATATATTAAACATAATGCCTGATACGAGTTAAATCTATTTGACTAGGCTGATGCTATTCTGATTAAGCTCAGGCAGGTCACAATGTTAAATCATGAAAGTGTTTTAATTTAGTCAAGTTAATATGTAGAATAAACTAAATCATTTCAAATTGACAATATTTCTACTCTTTTTCAATATCTACAACCAAATTCATCAGGTCAAGGCAATAAAAGTAGGTTATCAATAACAGAAATGAAAAACAGCCGAAGGCAACCCTCATTAAAAACAAATCAGTTACACATTTTAGAAGTGAAATCGATACAGCCAAATGCGATGCAACTCTTTCACAACGCGTCGACGGCTCAAAAGAAAGCCGTAAAGCCAAGACATTACGGAACAAAATTTGAAAACTGTTTATTAATATATCTGACTTTTGTATTGTGGTGGCAAGGCCACGGGTGAGCCGAGCAGATATATATTGGATTGTGGGGGTGGGAGCGGGAGAGGTGGATAAGGAATGCAAGGCTAAAGGGTCACAGGTAGTACAGTGACCTGACCCAGTTCCGGATGCAGGCCACCATGTAAATATTGATTTAGTGACCTGTTTCCACCTGTTGAGTGTTCGGAACCTTTGAGATGCTTTACGTGGTGATTTATTGATGGAGTTTCAAGGGTGTTCGGACCTCGTGAATAATGGGTGTAACGTGGCGGATACTCGGCAACTTATATAAAAGATTATATCTTGGCCAGAATTGCAAAAAGATGGTGATATTAGCAGATACTATACAAGGTAGAGCCTCCTTTTGTGATATGAATTAATATAATCTTGGAAGACTTTCCTCAAGAGGACAAGAGGACTTTTCATGAATGCCTGCCGTATTTTAAGCAAAGTATATTTTTAGATATCTAGACGAGAAATAGATACAAGGATCTGAAAATTCTAGAAGGCCGCAGAATCTTTAGTAGGTGGACCTGGGATGGGGAAATCTCAAATAGTTATAAAAAGCTCAGAAGGAAGAAGAAGCAAACGAATTTAACTTTTATTCCAACATTTTATTATTTCAGTCGTGTCTATTTGGCAGTTTGGTCTTCAGTCAAAATTATTAAACTTATCGAAAAGTTATCTAATTTCAGACCAAACCTACAGGATTCAAATCAATCAACTGGGTAAATAAACAGTTGTTTGTTATAAATTATAATAGAGCCGTTACGAAACTTAACCTAAACTTTGGCAGTTGTAATAAGAACTGGTTAACTGTCTTAAATTAAGTATTGTTTTCAAACTCAAGTAAACCAAGACATCAGTATCTGAACAAATTCTTAGACTGTGGTTAGTTAGTGCCATCTATATAAGTTATAGATTATATCAGCAGTTAGATGTTTGAATTTATTCCCTAGGAATCTGCGTCAAGCAGTTTAGTTCTGTTTCAAATTATCATACAAGAACTATTACAAAAATTGAAATTGAACTGTTAGGTATCTTATCTTTTCGGCCTGGACAGCGGTCGACATTTTCTTTTCTTTTGTGCCAACCCCTTACCAACGGTGCCCCAATCCATTTTTCGGGGACTTCACATACGCCTTAGAAACCTTGCATCTTCATCTTCATCATTACATTCCACAATCTTTGGGGAATACAGCTCTTTTCCTTCACCGAAAAGCCTGTTCTTAAGTTTTGAAAAACTCATTGGTACCGACCTCTTAGCGTGAGGCGAGTGTAACCCACTAGGCTATCACGGTTCAAAAAAATCCACAGATTTTACGCAGTACGCAAGAATCTTAGTACATTGAAAATGTACCATATTAGCTAGACGGTTATGAGCGACTGTACGTCGTTATGCGTCTCGTACCTTGAAACCCTCGCTACGCTCAGGATTCTTTGAACCACAAATCCTAGCACCCTTCGCTTGCTCGGTTTTCGGCGAACTATAACGTCAGCACAGCGATATTGACAAAATGTCCCAACTTTGGGGTCACGTATCTCTGAACCTATGAAAGATAAAATTTCAAAAAATATATACTTGAGTAGTCTATCCAAGCGCAGAGGTGATTTTTTTCTCATTTTTTCGATATTCCAAATAGATTCGTAAAAAAAAAATCTTATCGAAATTTCGTCCCAAAAAATCCCCAGATTTTTTCAAACTTTTCGATTTAAAAAAAAAATTACCAACCGATTTTCAAACTTTTAACGTTATAGCGTGTCTCGATAAATTCTGCGCCTTTTGAGCCCTCGTCTGACCCCGTAGCCCTAAATTTCTAGAAGTTATCGCAGATTTTGTTTATTGCGTGAAATCGATCCAATAAACATTTTCAATGTTAAAAATTAAAGTAAGTATTAAGAAATGTTGTTTGTTTGTTGCAGCCTGGGTGCTGGGCTGGCTGATGTGCAAGACCGTGCCGTACGTTCAGGGGCTGTCCGTCGCAGCCTCCGTGTACAGCCTCGTCGCTGTATCACTAGACAGGTAAGGGTACTTGATAAGTATCTGCATGAGTACTACTACTGTAACTAGTTACTATTTACTTCATCGTATCCGCGTTGGTTAAGGCCTACCTGGCGCTGGGCGCCGCGGTCTCCACTCCAGAACTCGTCTGCCGCAACGGCCGTCAGTTCTGCAACAGATGTTACCTGATCAACTGTTTACAAGGCCCTTTATAAGGCCACAGTTGTACAGATATGCTACGTGAAAGTTAAATACACTACCATGTTTGTAATGCACTTCTACGGCATAAAAATGATTAAGAAAAACATGTGCTAAATAAGTATATGCACTCAGCCTGTTTTGCAATTGAGTTTTTAGATGATCTGTTTCCAATACACCTATTCTTTGATTTTGAATGAATGAGGAAAGAAAGCCTGATATATTCGCTATATAATACCATTATAGTTAAATAAAAAGAGGATGTTCTTCTCCGTAAATGTTTATTAACTAAGTGGTATCCAAATCGCCTCTACCTTATAAAGGGTCAAACTGTCCAATTCTGTGGTATCACTCAAAGTTTTGTCTCTATCTTCTTATCTACTATTTCACAGGGATAGCTATGTTTTTAGTGCTATATATTTTTGAGTGTATGTTTTCAGAATTGAGCCCACTGTATACTTAAGATTGTTTTGTCAGCGATTGATTTTCAGATACTTTTAAACGACTTTTTTCAGAAAATTACACCTACATTACGAAATGATTATTTAGTTGAAAAAAAAATCTATTTTCAGCAGTGATAAAAAAATTGGATATATGTACCAAAAAAAGAAAGAAAGAAAATTAGAAAAACATAATATTTTAAAAAATGAAAAAAAAACGATTTTAAAAATGTTGTTTAAAAAATATGACAAGAATACACTCAGTATAAAGATCGGCGGACCGAAAAAGCGAAGTGTAAAAATAAATTTCATGATCTTTTGTATTTGAGACTGACCCTCCCACACAACTCCTTCCTGTTTATTCGGGACTAAAGGTCTCACTGTATTTACTTGTATTCCCAATAAGCCCACAGCTGGGCAGGAACTCATTCATGTGATCATTTCAAAGTGTATTATTCCAGTCCATGTAATTAAACCTCAAGTTGTATCCGGGAATGATTGAAACTAATTACGAATTCTGTATATATTTCTATATAAATCTTTCTATAAATATATTTTAATTATTTAAATAATTATGTTAAAAACTTAAACAATATAGTACAAAAGTTTTATTTTATACTCAATAATAATCAGGTAACTGACACCGCAGAAAAACCTTAGTTCAGTAAAATGTTCTAAATGCCTTAGATTGGGTCACTACAGATATTATTGTTAATACGGTTTTGCTCGCTTCGTCCTCAAACACACGAATTCCATACCTCACGTTGTCGATGGTCCGGGAAAATGTGGGGTCCGCGCAGGCCGGCCCCATGACCCGCGGGTCCACCTTGACCCAGCCAGCGATGGGACCCTATTATAATAATGCTCCCATTATACGTCTGCGCCCACATTCCAAGGACCGGCCAAAAATTTGCCAATTGTTCCCATGAAAAATAGGAAGTCTGAACCCACAGAACACGGAAAAAGCTCGCTACGCTCCCGCTCGCTACATGGTCTATAGTATAATCTGTGGTCCGAACCCAATTCAGATGCGCCTGTCAAAGAACCAACTAAGTTGGAGCTACGCAGCATACAAATCCCGTGTAGAGTAATGGATCTTAAATCAAATGACATTTTCAATACTTCATTGGCATCATAATATCAGCCGTTCAACGTTCGCTGTTGGCCATAGGCCTTCCCCAATGAACGCCACCACATCTGGTCCTCTACCCTCCGATTCCAGCCGCTTCCGGCCACCTACTTTAGGTCGTTCTCTTCAGGTTTAATACTTAGATAATATCTATTTTTACCCGACTGCGGCGAAGCCCAAAAGGAGGGTTATGTGTTTGACCCATATGTTTGTATGTATCATAATCCTGTCCGCTGGTAACTACTCAACTCCTCAACCGATTTTGATAAATGATACGTCATTAGATTCGTCTTGACGTAATGAGATTCGTCTAGCGACTTTAACAATCGGAGCCCATTCAAAATCGAGACCGGCTCAAATCTTCCCAAAGTGCCGACTGTTAAAGTCGCTATGTTCCGCGTTAGTATTAAATAATTATTCTAGTATGTATCGATCATGAATCTATTTCGATGACTATACTGGACTTGCCTTTTTTTTAGTTTTTGTAGTTCATTTTTTACGCAGTTGGGATTTTTTTGTTTTATTTTTTTTCACATAATTTACTTTCACAAAGTTCGCCCGTTCGACGGTGAAGTAAGTTCTCTCGAACAAAGTTTGACAATAGATACCAAATTCCTCAGAATTGCATAGTGGCCTGGTAGCGGGAGTTCTTGAACCAAATCTATTTTAAAGAGAGTCAATATCATGAAGAGTATTACCTACTCACTCTGCACGATATTGCTTTTAAAGTTATAATAATAAATCCATGTTTAAGGTCATTGGCAACCGTAACAATAAGTTACGAACAAGACGAAGCCTATAAAATGATTTATTTATCAATTTTTTTGTCGTAAACAATACCTGCCTATTTCAAATACCGAGACGCTATTGTATGTAATCTTCAAAGAAAATTGTACAGATGTACTGGTATATTACTCTTATTTTTAGCAAAATACAAACATTACCTTATTTCAAACATTTCGTTCTTTGCTCACTCACTCACCAATCCTTCCGTTTATAATCCAGTCATCTCACTCCAGAACTTGACTACCCCAAATGCTATTTCATCCACAGATGTCGCCTGTCTATTGTCACTTCAGCTTATTGACTATTCGGTGTATATCTCGTAGAATCTCCTCGATCATGGAATTCCTAAGGAGTTGCAGCGTGGGACGCCCCTCCGCCAGGTGGACCGACGACCTAAAGAAGGTGGCTGGACGCGGTTGGATGCAGAGGGCGGAGGATTGGGTGTGGTGGCATGAACTGGGGAAGCCCTATGTCCAGCAGTGGACGTTGTAGGTCGGATATGACAATGACGATGAAGGAATTCCAAACAATCTGTAACATTCCCGGCCATAGCTCATTTCTGTTACGTAACGTGAATTAATTTGGCTAATGTGTATTTGATGTTCCACCCAAGGTTTGCACTAGAGGGTGTCAATAAAACGGAGTCATCATCATCTCAGCCTTTTAGCGTCCACTGCTGGACATAGGCCTTCCCTAACGAACGCCACCACACCCGGTCCTCCGCTCTCCGCATCCAGCCGCTTCCGGCCACCTTCTTTAGGTCGTCAGTCCACCTGGCGGAGGGGTGTCGCGGTCCGCGGTCTCCACTCCAGAACCCGTCTGCCCCAACGGCCGTCGGTTCTAAACGGAGTAATAATTATTTATTTCTTTACTCCAATGTATTTTATTGGGTTATTTTCTTCAACATTACGCATGTGCTGATGAGAAAAACAAACCTAGAATGTATTAAATTTATTCATCTTCAGTTAAAAAAAACTTGCCTAGCCTTTAAATGATGATATTACAATTTAAAAACAAAGTGAACATTTCGGAAACTAACCACTTATTTATTACCTCTTGAAGGGTTGACGTTGAATTTATTACACAACCTGTACCTATATGGAAACCTGATACCTCTCCTATGTTAATTTTAAAACCTCGCATTATTGAAAGATCTCCCTATATATTTATTTTATTTTAAATGGAAAGGCAGCTTATGGCTGAGGCTTCCATATCAGCAGTCGACTTGCTTACATTATTTATATCAATTTATTGCGTCTTTTTAGATTTGAGGAAGTTGTCTAGTCTGTTCTATATCCAACACTAGATAATCCTTTTGGCACATCCTGTATTTGGAATGCGCGCATTGCGGTGATAGATGACAATAGGGAAATTCCCTAAGTTCCCAAGGCCGGGAAGGAAGGTTACATAACTTATATTTCAGTTTCCGGGCATTCATTGTGGAGGTCGATATGTATGATCAACAGCCTATTAATGTCCCCACTGCTGGGGCTCAGGCCTACCCTCTCAACGAGGACGTGCGTGCTATAGTCCACCACGCTAGCCCAGTGCGGGTTGGCGGACTTCACATGCGCCTAAGAATTTCTTCATCGGCGTATGCAGGTTTCCTCACGATGTTTTCCTTCACCGTTGAGAGCAGTCAGTACATGTACTTAAGTTTCGAGAAAAAACCCATTGGTACACGGCCCAACCGGGGATCGAACCTCGGACCTTTCGATATGATAGGTCGCGTCTTATCCCCGAGGCCACTGACGCTCATGTCGATATGTTAATGTCAATAATTAAATTTAGTTTCGTTCAATAGTTGGGTCTGGGGTAGCGTCATTTTAAATTTTTTTTAAACTCCGAGTGTGGGACGGATAATTAGAAACAGGGCAAGATTTTCATACAATCGAGGTCACTTTGAAGCCATGGTTCTCCGTGAAGGATTGATCGGAGTATGATCTGACGACGGTCATCGAGAGAGTACATGGAGGACTTTCAGATCGCTATAGATATCCAACTGATCAGATGAGCCGTTTATTAGCAGCATTGTCATGTAGAAAAAAACCTGCAAAATTGCATAAAAATGTATGAAAATCTTAAAGTTAAGGATCATGACGACGCTGCTCCCAAACGGCTGATCTGATCAGTTGGATATATATAGCCATCTAAAAGTCCTCCATCTACTCTCTCGATGACCGTCATCAGATCACGCCCCGATCAATCCTTCACGGAGAACTTGGCTTCAAAGTGACCTCGATTGTATGAAAATCTTGCCCTGTTTCTAATTATCCGTCCACCTATGTATATGTAATCCGGCCGAAAGTGAGTGAATTATATATTAAGACACTTTTTCCAAGACTAACCACACGTCGCGTAGGTATCGAAAATTTGAAACTTGTCAAGTTTCAGAATGTCATTTCATTTTGTTAAGTTTGTCGAGATCCATTATCTGATTTTGTTATTTTCATCCACTGGCTGACATGATGGCACTAACCCCAGGGTTTTGTGAATGGGCGCCGTCTGCCTAATGTCGTTCGTTCATTCATTCGTTCAATGTCATTCATTCTTTATGTCAGTGCTCTCTATGATAGAGGAACTTGATATTTTGTTCTTTGAGTCCTCTTCGTCTATTATAGTAATTCCTTTCTTCATAAATATGGATATCGGCTAAGCTACTTTTGTTATTTTGCTTAATTGAATCTTTATCAAAATAGTATATACTTAATATAAAAATATAATGAAGAGGTAATGTCAACATACCTAACTACAATAATCACTTGAAATTGAGCTGAAAAAAGTGTACGTAAATTTTAATATAGTATCAGTTGCTGATGTAATCAACAGCAAACATTCAATCCAATCTCTTAGAAATAGGCGTGATCCAAACTTCAATCATAAGCAAAACAGTTTATTAACAAAGTAGCTTGTTTCGTAAGGGGCTTGTTTTTCCCACGATGTGCCAAGGACGAAGCGACGTATCTCCTTGACTTCTTTCAGAGATCACTTTAAAAAATGAACACAGCCCCTGAAATTCCCATGTAAATTGGAAGATTTACATAATAATGTGGCGAGCAAGTGACAGCTTCCCTTGGAAGGACGCAGCCTTCGAGCCGACAAGACATATGGGACCCTTCGCCCTTACTCCCTGCCCTTGGCACAGTCTGCCGTGGTTCCGATTTGCTCCCAATCAGATACCAGTTCAGCCTACGGATGGTTTAGTATGGGGAATTCGTATTGAGGAAACTTTTGGGGGACTTTGATAGAGTTTATAACCTTGTTGCTCAGAAATTGTAAACAGATGATTCGGTAAACAGCGCCGCCTCCGGGAATTACGATGTAAATATCTAGATTGAATGATGACTTATCCCTTGAGGATAAAGTCATAGATTTAAACTAGATACATCTATTCAATTAATAAATAAAATTTCATTTACAAATATCGAAGTACTTAACAATGTTCTTACATGGTGAGATGAACTGATAGATGCCTTTCAATTATCATGGTTTGAACATCAAAGGTCGAAGCTTTGAAAGTAATATCGTCACGCTATATAAGACCAATATTTTGGATTATTTCACGACCATCTTTGCTTAAAAATGTTCTACCAATAAAAGCAACTAACTGTCGCCATGATCTTATCCTGCCAGATTAAGAATAATCAATGTAAAGAGAATAATTAGGTTCTTCTGTGTCACTTCTTTACCAGTATAATATCACATTTGGAAATAATGTGACTTATTTTCTGTTTACATACAGTATAGATCAATGTACAGATAGATATGTCCTTGCACTGCAGGCAGCCATGATCTCACCATAAAGCCCAGATAAGTTGAACTTGAGCCAAAAAAAGTACTTACTATAAATAGAATCCACTTGTACCCTGTCTCTTACATCATTCTATTTATTCTGCTGATGTAAGTTACAAGTCATTACATTCAACTTTATTGCAAAATTGTCTAAAATTTTATTTATAGAATCACATCGTAGGAATTCGGGAACAAAGTCAAAGGAGTTTGGATGAAGACCTTTGATGTAATGACTTGGATACTTCAACAACAATTTGATTACCGAAGGGCCTTTACAAACACACAAACAAACATCAAAGGGTGAGTTTTGAACTTTATATTTGGACGAAGATCTCTCGTAGGTATGCCGTTTGCTCTAAAGAGAATCTCAATTTGATCAATGAGTTTATTCCGAATGGTTAGAGGGACTACCCTCAGAAGATCAGAAAACTGGAAAAGTATTTGATAATGTACTCTTTACTTAATCATGATTTCTCAGATCTGATGATGAAATTACGAGGGAAGAAGGTTGGTTCATAATAGTTCATATCATAAGACACCAATACAAAGTTTTCACTTTTATATATTTTTAAGTTTTTTGTTTTATTTTGTAATTAAAGTT
This sequence comes from Metalampra italica, assembly GCA_949699065.1. Taxonomy (NCBI): domain Eukaryota; kingdom Metazoa; phylum Arthropoda; class Insecta; order Lepidoptera; family Oecophoridae; genus Metalampra; species Metalampra italica. The sequence continues at coordinate 11,445,284 of OX452977.1, read as the reverse complement.
TTAATCGTTACATTTTAGACGTTTTTCATATAGTATTTTACAGTGTCATTGTCCCCCGATCTGGTTAGGGTTGTTACATTAAACTTTGACAAGCTTTATCTGTAAAAATATTAACATCTGTGAAAAAAATTGTATAAAAAATAATTGTTTGACATTTTCGGAAAAGTCATTGTGACCCAACTGACACTACGCGATAATATCTGCGTTGAGTTTTATAATGTAAAGGCCATCACGGAAGTAAGCTTGCATTTATATTTAGTAAACATGTAAAGTTAGTTAATCAGGATTTCAGGTTACAAATACATTTGTCTCAGACATCGCCCATTGATCTACGTCTCCCATTTCAATTCTCTTAACTCACCAACTCAGCCAGTCCGTACCTCCGCCCATTATCAAGATGAGAAACCTTTCCTCACCTAACTGCCGAGATCGTCCCTTCGGAGGCAATAACCATTCCTGGGGAAAAAGGGCCCAGGACAGCCTTGGCTCCCGGATGCGCCCTACATAGGCGCAGCCTGGAGGCACGGTGCTCGCGATACTGCTACCGTATCTTCATTGCGTTCAAGGATAATGCTTTGGTAGCTGATTGCTTTTACTTAGTTAGCGGCTCAAGGTTTTGGACACGTTAGGATCGACCTCCATGAGATAATCTGTTAAGTTCAGGGTTTGCCTACATTTATATCAGCCTTTCATCGTCCTCTGCTGGATATGCCTTCTCCAATGAACGACACCACACCCCGTCCTCGGTATTCAGCCGCTTCTGACCACCTTCTTTTGGTCGTCGGTCCATCATTATACTTTATTGCAAACAAAATCATTAAGAATAAAAAAGATACCTACTTAAGTATGTACAAAGGGCGAACTTATCTCTCATAGGGATTTGTTATTTACAATTACGTTTTGATGTCATTTTACTGTTAAGTAGAGCATTTACATCTTGTTGCATTAAGTTGTAATATTAACAAAGTAAAGTTCTAAATTAGAGACTTCGTCATTATGAAGAAAGAAACAAAACAATCAGATATTTAGGGTCACATGAACTTATTCTGGGATATTCAGTAAAATAAAATTCAAACCTTGACCTCTCTCATAAACCTATTTTCAGGGTTCCATTGATCACTGAAAACCGATTCGTTTTACACGAGTCATTAACAAGGACTAAGGGTACGGCAGGAATTGCCGCCAAATGCCGATTAGTGGTACCCGAAGACAGGGATGTATTCAGAAAAAAAATCTTACCCCCCCAGGAAATTAATTATAGTAGTAATTTATCTGCATGGTCCAAAGGTCAGCTGTTAGAGAATGTCATTGGCATTAGCAAATTAGTCCAATAAAATAAAAGATAAAATATACAGTACGATACATTAGATACAACTGTTATTAATAACCTATTATTTTAATTGTTTTACAACTATTATCATTTTGAACAATTGATCAGTTATGTTTTATGTAAGAAATAATATTTTTTGACATCTTAAAAATGAGTCATTTCCCTTACTTTGCCGTTTGACATTACTTTCCAGAGCTTTACCCTTATTATCGACACTGTCGGTTAATGTAATAAGTAATACAGTAGATGTGTATTTTTCCACAATTAAAATGGTTTTGATTCCGGGCTAGGAGAATAACTTTTTCAAAAATGTAATGATAGTTTTAGTTTTTTTTGTTTGTTTTTATTTGAGTATTTTTCGCTATTGCTTGTAATTTGGGATTTGGTCATTCGCGCCCACTTCAATAACTCACCCTGATATTACATACTATGAGCCCCCTATTGAAACTGTAGATACCACTGATTGCTCCCCTGTGGAATCCTTTAGCACACCACCAGTAATTATCCTTGGAGATAGGCGTTATTGCAAACCCTCCAAAGGACCTCGGCGGAGCGATCGGTGCATCTTCTCCAAGGTCTGTTCAGCCAGTGCTCGGCCAAATGTTCATTATCTTTTATGGACGCGTGATCCCCTTTTCTTTCGCCAATGAATTTTTACGTTCTGTCTCTCAGAGGCAATTGGACTGTTATCAGATGCAAAACAATTTCTACAAGAGATCTTTACACACACAAAATATTTACAAGAAAAGAAGATTGTAAATCTGAGTTTTAAAGAGTTTTGTAACTGTTGAAGTGCCTGATATATTTTTATAGCAATAACTTTTTGCGACTTTGCTCAGAATATTAATAAGACGTCAAATTTTTGTTTTTGACGGACCATCAGAAACAAAAATGGCTTAGCAGATATTTTCGCGGCACATGGAATGTTACTTTTAGATTTATATGCAAATCAGACTCCGATGGCATAGGTCGCTGAACTGAACGATTTAATAGGCATGTTAGTAAAATATACATAGGTATTTTTATTTTATTAAATTGGTCTACAAACAGACGAAATGATGTACGAATTCAGTTTTTCCTTTTGTTGGAACATAAAAGAAGTTTTGTACACAATAAATAATGAACACAGTTACGAAAAAATATATATTATTTTAAAAGAGAAGAAGTAACTACAATAAATACTTAACAGGTAGAGGTTTTCTATATGCTTCCTTGCATTCGTCTAAAAAATCATCAATGTTAATTTATATTAGAGCTGCTTTTAAAATGCATCGGTCAAAAGACATTAATGATATTTTTTATTCAATTTAATGGTGGACTATGATCGGTGCGTGCCTAACGATTGGAACCACTGGGGCGGCGTGTACCAACGGGGCGTGGTGGACCAACGGGGCGTGGTGGACCAACGGGGCGTGATGGACCAACGGGGCGTGGTGGACCAACGGGGCGTGGTGGACCACGGAGCTGGTGTGTGACACCGCCACCGGATGGGCCACTATCGGATGGGCCACCGGCACTACAGGGGCGATGACCCCGGCGTGTGCGTACGCCATTACAGCGAGGAATACTGCCTGAAAATGAAAAATGGGTCTCATTGTAGACTCGAATTGTTTGGTGAAAATATTTTTAATTTTCTCTTGAAGATTAAGTGCCTGTCGTTTATCTCGTGAGATGTAGCCTAGAATTAGAGAAAAGGCGACCTCCAAAATTTCCATGTTCTTTGCGTTTTTCAAACTAAAAGTTGAAAATTCACTAGGTTTCGAACCTGCGGCGACCGCGTTACCTGCAGATAGTTGTTAGTATACATAGAGCGCGCGTTAGCAAGTCTGAACTGTAAGCACGGGTCTGAACAGTCTCGAAATGTTCGGGGCGACGCTACTAGTCACAACACGTCAGTAGCGCTGATTGTTGCGCTCGCCGATATTTATTTAGATTTGGAGTAATCATGGTGAAATGTGCAGTGACAATCTGTAAACACGATTCACGGAAAAGAACGATCTAGAAAATCTATATAGAAGCGTCCATAGAACACCTGCTTACACTTGGCACAATGGGCAATGAGCGATGCGCGCGCTCTATAGCTAGTATACTAACTCTATGGTTACCTGCCTGTACAAATTAAACACAATGAAATCAGTTAAGTAATTGGTTATCTATTTTTTCCTAAATTACAATATCATAATTATCGCACTTATCGAGGGCGGACTTGTCGTCACACCAGCTTGTCCCACTGGTGTTACGACGAATATTTTTTTTTCTTTGTCGCCACACTGTACTTATAGCTACGTTCGCCATTGTGTTTATACTAGGTACGGGCATCTATCTAAGCGCAGAAAAAGTAACAGGCAGCTAGCTATATCGCCGTACATACTGGAGATATAAAGGGGTATTCTAGTTTGGAGACCCTGATGAGAAGCAGAAGTGTGCGCAGAATACCAATCACATAGACGAACGACATCAAAAGCGCACAGTGGATCATAAAAGCTTTTGAAGAAAAAGATCATAAGCTAAACGATCGAATGATTAATGCATAGAAAAGGGGTCGAGAAAACAAACGATAAAGTGTAGACTTTGACCCATTTTACATAAAAAAAATTTTTTTTATGTTAAAAAAATGGGTCTCTGAGATTTTGTTATGACTGCATTTTTGTCTTACATTCGGTTCATTTTACCTAATATTCTGCGTGTTATGTCGCAACGAACACTATCAAAACCGGAACACTTATTGTAATAATACTAATAACTTCCTGATTTATTGCCATAAGTATGTTATTGGCACTTACCTACCCCGGGAATGTAGTTATGACGTTATTTATTAAAGAATAGGTACCCCGGGAATGTAGTTATGACGTTATTACCCCGGGAATGTAGTTATGACGTTATTTATTAAAGAATAGGTACCCCGGGAATGTAGTTATGACGTTATTACCCCGGGAATGTAGTTATGACGTTATTTATTAAAGAATAGGTTAAAATAGATTCAATATTCTTACCAGTTTAAACATCTTGATTTATATTAAAATGTGTTTGTCGTAGCCGGTCCGCCGATGCCTGGCGAGTGAGTGTGTACCTAGGTCGGCTAGGGCCAGTCCTTTTATAGGTCTAACTGCTAAGGCTCTCGGCCTAGGCTATGCATCTACTTGTAATAAATCTCTCGCATTTGGCAACTTGAAACCTGAGTCCCCGCTTGTAGCTCGGCCGCATTGAAATTTAATCTTATCATCTCTGTTTTTAAGAGTTAATTAAGAGCGTCAGTGGCGTAGGGGATAAGACGCGGCCTATCATATCGAAAGGTCCGGAGTTCGATCCCCGGCTGGGCCATGTACCAATGGGTCTTTTCTCGAAACTTAAGTACATTTACTGACTGCTCTCAAACGGTGAAGGAAAACGTCGTGAGGAAACCTGCATACGCCGAAGAAGAAATTCTGAGTCGCATGTGAAGTCCATCAACCCGCACTGGGCTAGCGTGGTGGACTGTAGCCCGCACGCCCTCGTTGAGAGAGTAGGCCTGAGCCCCAGCAGTGGGGAGATTAATAGGCTGTTGATGATGATGATCGCTGTTTTAAAGTTTTAAACTTAACATAATAACAGCCTGTTAATGTCGCCACTGTTGGGTAAATCCCTACCCTCTCACGACAGCCCAGTGCGGGTTGGCCTAAGAATTTCTTCTTGGCGTATGCAGGTTTCCTCACGACGTTTTCCTTCACCGTTTGAGAACAGTCAGTAAATGTACTCAAGTTTCGAAAAAACCTATTGGTACATGTCACGGCCAGGGTTCGAACTTAGACCTCTACGTGACAGGGCGCGTCTTCAACACTACGCGACCGACGCTCTCCTTAAGCATTTTATTTTCTTTTAATTTTTTAAGTTGATCTACTTTATTAAATTTAATAATTAATAAAGTCCTATTTTATGGAGCGATGACCTGCGTGAGGCGGCTGGCAGTGACTGGATGCGGAGAACCGAGGATCGGGTTCAGTGGCGCGCCTTGGGGGAGGCCTGTGTCCAGCAGTGGACTAGTGCAGGCTGATGATGAAAGTCCTATTGTCACAGCGGTATAGCGACCAGTTCATTCATCACTTTATATATAAAATACTAGTATCATGTTATTCTAGGATTTAAGCTACCCTGTACCCAGTTTCCTATTTTTATTGTGATAAAGCTAATTGAGCTTGAGATCTGTCTATAAATTAATTCGGGTACGAAGCGAAAGACTCTCCCTTAGCCCTCGCCGGTAAATGCGAAACAGATGTCGCCCGTGGGAGGGTATTTTTTACCCCAATAACTCATCCCAGCTTAATAGGCTCCCAAGGATACGGTTAATAAGAATTAGTTATAATTAGCAAAAGAAGGTATTTGTCGGTTGATATTATTTTGTCTCTCTGTTGATTTTGATTCTTGTGGCTTGAAAGAACCATAGTTATTAATATTAAGTTGAACCTATGAAGTTGCCGATTTGTATGAAGAAAATTTACGTTGCATTTTTCCAAATTAGGCGATATTTTGTATTATGACTTAATAACATTGTTAGAAATTAAGACATGCGTAATTTCTTAAAAACAGAAACCATCGAGTTAGGACGATGAATTGAAGCAATTAATCCAGTGAGACTCGAAATGCACTATTTTCAGCCTTTATTTATAAACATGAAACAAATAAATGAGAAAAAATTACTACAGTATAAATCATTGGTAAATAGGTAATAGTCTATTTAATAAAAAAGTCCTTTTTATAGCTATTGTTTCATGGAAATTACATGCAAAATTAAATGTAAGAAAAAAACGGCAACTTCATACATAAGGACCTAAAAAAAGGCAGCTTAAAGCTGATGCATCCTTATCAGCATTCGACTAGCGTAATTTGTTTTTAAAAGTTGTCTAGTCTGTTCTTACACATGTTTAAAGATATGGCAGATACAACAGATTCTGCCAGATTGTTCCATCTGAATACAGCCCTGTTGCTTAGAAAATTTCTTTTTTATATACAATTGGATAGATATTTCATGCGTTAGCTGCTGGACTATGCAACGTCTGTTAGTAAGAGAGCTAGTGAATGAGTCAACATTTAAATGTCTTGAGATTCGATACAGTGACAAAACAAAGTATAAACCATACTACTAATTCTGTTTTTCTTTGTAATCTTCTGTGATGTTATCATCCATCTCTTCTGAGGAGGCCGGGATATAAACTTGCTTTAAGACTATTCACTTGTTACTCACAAGATTTTTTTTAACTATTTGATTTTGTGTAAAAAGATTTGCCAAAAATATTTTGTAGAATTTATAATTTTTAAGTATGGCAGGGTACAATCATCCTGATTATATTATTTTGGTTATCATTATTGTGGTTACCAAATTGTTGATATTTCTATTATTATTAATTTTTATAATATATATTTTGACATTTTTAGTTTAGACATATTTTATATTGACATTTTTTTTAAAATTGTAATTGAATAATTACCAACAAAGCATGATTATGAATTATTATTATAACCGCAAAAGTTAGTAAGGATGTTGGGAAACAGCTAGTATTATTATAATTATGGGTACTTATGACATGGTACCTACAATCATGCCAACTAAATGAACTTCACTTAATATTACAGCAGATGTTCACTGCGTGACGTTAGTTAGGATTCATTATTTGGAGTATCCTTACCCAGTTAATAGCCTCTAATACGAGCGTAAAGCTCTCTTCATAAGCTTAATTTGTTTTTGTGTAACCCGCGGACATCGAACTCTACATCCGTCATTAATTACTAATATCACTCTAGTGTTGCCAGCTCCGGTGTGGCAAAAGGGTGAAATATGGGGACTGGGGACGCTTGGGTCATATTAAAGTAGACCAGACCTCGAGGAGATAGGGCTGATGTAAGTCTATTGGTGGTACCCACAGGGGAACTAGCGGTATAGGAACATGAAGAATTTATATTCATATTTATCTTTATTGGTAATTACTTAGTTACATGTCAAAAAGAAAAAAAAATGTCAATAATCAATATCAAATACATGAATCAAATAGAAGAATATCCCATAATTTGATCAAAATAAATAATTTTTATTGATCTGTTGTGGTTTTAACTAATGGAGCGTGAGCCGGTATTAAAATTTTAAATTGTAGTCAAGTTTGCCTATTATGGGTTTCAGCCGACTTCAAAAAGGAAGAGGTTCTCAGTTCGACTGATTTTTTTTGTGTGCATCTTTGTGGACCGATTTGAAGGATTCTTTTTTATTGAATAGGATATAATATACATCGAGGGTGGTCCCATTTCATTTTGAAAACAATATTATTTACATCTTTAGGGTGGATAATTAAAAAAAAAAAAACGATGTACTTACAAAAACATCACTCTTTACAATGTAGTTTTATTTTTGTAAAAATTCTGATTACTAAATAGTATGATTTCTACCTAAAATGTTAGCGAAGATATTTTTTATTTTGACCGTCTGAGCTCTATACCATATCAACATGCATGTAAAGTTACCTACTTATTTTTAATTTCCCGAAAAAATCTGACAAATTTAAATTGACGGATTTCGCACGTGACTATATTTTATAGAATTATAGATGCATCAGTCATATGATAGACTTTGCCTTTTCTTCCAAAACAAAATAAGAGGACCATGAGAAATAGTGTTTTTTTTAGTTTAAGGACCCCTTAAATTGGCACGTGGCAACACTACTCACTAACGATCGTAGCTGGCGCCTCTCATGCATGTTTTCAGCTTAATTTCGTATTCCTAGTCGAGAGTCACCCGTTGGAGTTCGAGCCAGCAATTAGATTAACCTCAGATTAACTGAACGGCCGTTAGCACCGGTTAAAATTGTTGTTCGCACTTTGTTACAAGTGAACGAACTCTATTACAGGGGCTCTCGGATGATACTTCACTTAGCCTGGCGAAAGTGATATTCCCGTGTCTTTTTGTATCTTAATATACGTATAGTCTCCATAGAATTTTATGGCGGTTGAGTGAGGATAGTCACAGATTGTTCGCACACCGCTGACAGTGTTTACAGTCTATGTGTGCGTAAGCGACATAATTGTGTGTGATACATAAAGATGTCCAAAAACTTTAAAAGTTCGATTGGGTTGATCGAATCAATGAACTATTTCTTGATATTGAATGGGCGTCTCTTGTGAAATCTCCCCACAGCTCCCCCTTGTCATCTAAAATTAGTAATTGCGCAGAAATCAGCTAACTTCAGACAATCGCCATATCAGGTAGTAGACCTCTGCTAGGCTGTTTATTGATTTGAAAAATATTTTTATTTAATGTAGAATAAACGCCACCACACCCGGTCCTCCGCTCTTTTCATCCAATCGTTTCCGGATACCTTCTTCAGGTCGTCGGTCCACCTGGAGTCCCTCGCTGCGCGGACCGGTTCGGTTTCATATCGTTGCACTAGGTATCTAACGTTTTTGAAACAATTGTTATACCTATATTTACGAGCAGTCAGGCGTCCTTGGTTTTAAAACATAAGATCAGCCCTGCTGTTCTGTAAGCGTATTTGTGCAACTCGATCCTGAATCGGCAGTGAGATCGGTCTCTAACTCAATGATTCAAAGTTCAATACTCACTTTACTTCGCAAGTGAAGTGTTTATTGTGTAGCTTGTATTTGTTTACACAATGCGACATCAAGGTCTTTCATGATCGGATGCGGAGTGAAGTAAGTGACTTGCGATGTGATGGTCAAGTTTTAATTCGTACTTTACAGAATCACACAGCTGTTTGTTTCGGTTCAATTGTGAATCTGTATTTAGAATGAACAGTCTCATCGAGCTTGTTGCTTTTCTCATTGTTGCCTCCAGACTCTTGTTCGGTTCCGGTTGTCTTGCGCTCAATTTAGTCTTGTGTCAGTTTTTTATCTAAGCAAACTAAACGTTAGTTCTTCTATTATGGCCATGAATTTTAAATATTTCTGTGTCTATGTTTCGTGTACATTAAATGCCAATTCCAATAATATCTTAATCTATTGGAAACTCACAGCCGTCTGTATCCTGCTGGGTACTTAAGAAGACTTCTCGCCTTTATCTACATTCACACACCACTTCACTCTTTGCACCTGACTTCATTCATTGCTGGCAATGCTAAAAATAGCCAAGCAGGTAATCTATACTAATATTATAAAGAGGAAAGATTTGTATTTTTGTGTGTGTGTATGTTTGTACCTCAGAGCGTCAGTGGCCTCGGGGATAAGACGCGACCTATCATATCGAAAGGTCCGAGGTTCGATCCCCGGCTGGGCCATGTACCAATGGGTTTTTTCTCGAAACCTAAGTACATGTACTGACTGCTCTCAAACGGTGAAGGAAAACATCGTGAGGAAACCCGCATACGCCTAGGAAGAAATTCTTAGGCGCATGTGAAGTCCACCAACCCGCACTGGGCTAGCGTGGTGGACTATAGCCCGCACGCCCTCGTTGAGAGGGTAGGCCTGAGCCCCAGCAGTGGGGAGATTAATATGCTGTTGATGAATGATGATGATGTATGTTTGTAATGAATAAACTCAAAAACTACTGTGCCGATTTCAAAAATTATTTCACCATTGGAAAGTTACATTCACCCTGAGTGACATAGGCTATATTTATGTATATCTAAGTCCACCCGTGCGAAGCCGGGACGGGCCGCTAGTACTCGATAAGACCAAAGGGATACTTTGATACTTGATTATATTTTCATTGGTTTGGACAATTATATTTGTGTGGATAATTCACCTTTGTGACAGAATTGATTAGTTTTTAACAAGAGAAGCAAAAGATACCCTATCTGCAGGTAATCTGACAGATAGCTTATTTTTTTGGTTTCACAGGTATCTGATTGCCTATATTTTATATAGTCTATCACACAGATTTATCTGATAGATTAGTTTATCACTAAGATTACTATCTGTAACAATACCAGGAAGTGGTGAAAGAAGCCCTTACCCTTATTAATCTACTCTTTGAGGTGCAACGTCCTTAAAATTGAGTTACATGAAGCTTACCTTACCTTTTGATTAATGCATTCATAAGGCCTCGACGCAGTGTGTGAAGGCTTTTAGAGTAGGTAGTAATTCGGTTAAATTTATATATTATTAACATTTAAGCCAGGATTCCTAGTCTGGTACTTAGAGAAAACGCAACTTTTATGTAATATTATTTTAAAAGCAAACGCCCAAGCCACTGGACTATAATTATAGACCAACGCTGTCATAAAAACAAAAAGAAACTCTAAACTTTCTCAACACAACGGATATTAGAAATAATTTACGTATTTACATAAAATCGTAAATACGTAAAATCTAAAATCTTTTTTAATAATAAATCATTGTATTGTACTTAAGTACAATCGGTGTATGAAAAGGTTCGTCATTCTGAAGTATATTGTGAATATTTCCCAACATTTGAAAATCTCTCATATAATGAAAAGAAATGCAAACTGCGAATAACTCGGAGATTTATATAATAATGAGATTGAAAGGAAAGAAAATAAAAGGGAGACGAAAGAAAGGAAAAAGCAAAGCGGAGTGAGAAGAAAGAACACAGGAATGAGGCATGAAAAGGAAAAAAGAATCCGCGACTATAGTACCTACACAACAAAATGAAAAAAATAAAACACAATAGTTATGTTAAAATGTGACTAGTTTAATTATTGATTCATATGACAAAGACGACATCAAACACTTAATTATATTACACAAAATAATTCGACTTTAATAAAGAAAATATTATTTTAATAGTCTTTAAATTATTATTTACCATACACGTGGTAATGTGTTTTCACTTTGTACTTCACCAGCGGCGGTGAATGTATTACAGGGACCGTGTGTACACTGTGGACCACCGGTGCCGCGTACACGCTGTGGACCACGGGCACCTCGTGATGGACCACCGGCACCGGTTGGAAGACAGGGGAGGTGTGAATGTGGATGCCTGGTCTAGGGGCGGCTGTTGCCAAGGCCGCTAGGGTTAGAACCTGAAATAAACGTGAGAAATATTAAATCATGTTAGGCACATAAATTTTTTTTTTAATTCTATAAATTTATTCTTTGTGACAACGCCCTCTTGCAGCAGCGATTATCATTTATTTTCACTGACTTCGTTATAAAAAAAACAATATACACTTTGAAAAAATATTGTAAAAATATTTTTTTAAAGATTTTTAATATTTTAACTATATTTTATCCTTAATTATCATTTCATAGAATCAGACGTAATCAAGTGTTCTGTAGGTCTCTCCCTAGAAATAATAGGTACTGTATGAGTAGGTAGGTAATGAATTATTTAAAAATTTTTTTTCACTAAATCAATTAGGTTTAAATAAAACCTTACCAGCAGTACAGTCCGTGTCATGTTGACCACAGAGCTACTTCGTATGTTCTCGACACACTTGACATGTCACTTATAAACTGCATTTTTTTACCACAGACTTAAGAAAACAATAGACCCGGTTTTGTAACAATTTCAATTAACTATAATATAGCTAGTTTCCTCTTACGTCATAGATGTAATAGCAGACTATAGTAAACACAAGTCCTTTGTGAGTTAGGTAACAAAGGATTGTATTTTCCGCTTTTAATTACTACACTACAAGTAGTAAAACTAGTAAAGACAATCACTTGGCACAGTTAGGCCAATAAATATGCCGGTAATTATAATTTAAAGTTAGGTGTAACAACTTATTATGCTTTGACAGATTTTATTTTTAAATTAAAAATATTCTATGTAAAAATTTTTAATTTTAGTATAGATTAATAATTTATTTAGTATTTTTTAAAGTTTCCTGTAACGAAATGAGTATTATTATCTACCATAGTCGAGCGAGACTTACTTCTAATTTACTAATAATAAAAATTACAAACATGACCTTATCACATAAAGCAATATTTTCCAAAAAAAAACAAGGTACATTAAATTACCAAGGTACAAAAATTGGTGCATTAAACTAGAAAATTCGAGTTATTCCTAATTTTATTTTTATAATTTCTAGGACGTGTCTTTTTTTTCATTTTCTTATTTAGTAAATCGAAATAACAAAAAAAAATTATCAACCAGGGCAAAAATTACGTTTTTATTTATTTTGCCAGTGTAATGCATTCGAGTAAGCTCTCGTCTACCCTGTAGGTACTCCATAATATGATGCGACCTTCCCATGAAGTGAACTGCGCTTTATAAGTCAATGTCAGCTGTCCGGAACGCGGTCACGAGCGCGGCGCGGGCGCACCTCTCGTTAGCGCGATCATCCAGGCCGGTTATTAACGTACACTCGAGCGACAAACACTAACTTTAGCAAAAAAAAAACTATTTGCTTTTACGTAGGGGAGACTGGTGTACAAAATGATCCCCTGACGTGAAACAATAATTCTTTTATTTTTAATTTAAATAAATAAAAAATTATAAGGGAATAAAAGTTTATTCCCTTATGTTTTGAGAAATACTACAGCCAATAACTTAGGGGGATCATTTTGTATACCTCTCCCCTATATACCTACCTATCGAGCGAATTGGTATAGGAGCCAGGGACGCCCTAAACTGACATACGAGGATTAGATAAAGCGGGTGCTCATACCGAGCTCATACAGACGTAAGGAGCATTCGCGTCTGTCTTTGGAAGAAATCTTTATTACGATGCGATGCAAAGTTTATACTCGACTATTAATAAGTGTAATTATGTATTCGTTGTAGATTGTCAGTCAGAATGCCCCGTTCGGCTATGCTCAAATTTTGCACCCGCCTTTAGTTCTGAAAACAATATACTTTAAGTAATTAATTTCATATAAAAGCTTGTTTAAAAAATACTTTGAATTATTAATAATCGATGACAATTGCAATAAATCCACTAACCCTTTTGTCCGCGACTGTGGTGGAGTAAATCACACACGCGCCGTGATCTCGGGATTTATAGTAATTGATACGACATCCATACTTTATGCAGAGCTTTAGCCTTGACCCTTACATATTTTATGTTTATTCATACCTATAATATGGTTATTTTTGGAAACCATTTGTCCCCACAGACCTAGGTCTGTAGAAACTAAAGATAATGGAAGACACCAATCTTATTTTATAAAATAAACTAGATATTAAACATGGATAAGTTTCTATACTAGTCCCGACCACACAAACCTCTGAGGTTTCATGTGACCGGGGGAAAAATCTTGGCAATAAAAAAATTTGAAGCAGAGCAGTATGACTTTAATAAAAAAATTTTGCTTATTCATTCAATTATGGTATAGCTGGGTAGGTAGGTAGTGCTCGACTCACTAAGAGACTACGTAAATAAGGTATTAAGACTGAAAAAATTGGAGCGGTCCACAGAAAAAAAGCGATTAGGAAAAAATGCGAATGCGATAATTATCCACCGTAAAAAATGTGCAAAAATAACTCTCGGAAATAATTGCGAATAGCGCTTCAAAGAATAAATGAGTATGGGAATTTTTATATACCGTTGGTGGACAGAGGGCGCCAGGTATTGCTGGTCCTCTAGCAAGATAAAAATAGAAGGCTTCAAATAAAACAGCAAGTATACCTATACCTACCTATATGTATGGGACATCATGTTACATGCCACCTTGGAGCGACATAAGCACAAATTACTTCCTTTCGCAACAGAGCCTTAACAAGTCACTTTTTTGTATTCACAAATTGCATAAATTCATTAAAAATTCGCCCGATGCCTTGTTAGGCCTATAGCTCAATTAAATATACACGAAAGTTACAGTTTTACATGTAATTGCTTTATTTATTACGACAAACGGCCATTTTGGGGTGGTGTTTAAGTATTTTGAAAAGTTTTAAGTAACTTAATTATCTTGATAGTTGCTTAAATTATATAAGATATAATTTGTGTCTGTTATTGGTACAGGCTCCATGATAAATGTGACAAATTGGCTGACCTTCTTACCGGATTGCTATAAGTAAAATAATAAAGAAATGCTGTGAATATTATAATTATAATTAATGATGAAAGAATTGCTCGAAACCTATGTACGACTGCTCTCAAACGGTGAAGGAATCCTGCATAATATGCCGAAGAAAACATTCTTAGGCGCATTGTTAATTTCACCAAACCGCTCTTTGTAAGCGTGGTGGAACCTGAGCCGTGGTAGCCTAGTTAGTTGTGCACTCGCCTCACGTTCATGAGGTCGTGGGTTCGATCCTGGCCCGTACCAATGAGTTTTTCGAAACTTAAGTACGGTTTATTTAAAATACCACAGGTTTTTCGGTGAAGGAAAACATCATGAGGAAACCTGCATACGCCAAAGACTGGTATTTACTATTCTAAGGCGTATGTGAAGTCCACCAAAAACGGATCGGGGCACCGTTTGGCGGACAGGGGTTTGGCACAACAGATCCCATAGGGTCGAAGTGTCGCCAGGTATTCCTGGCCCCCTAAGAAGATAAGATAAGATAGCACGTGCGCCCTCGTTGAGTGGGTAGGCCTCCAACATATGAATAGGATCTTGATTAATTGATTTAGGTAATTATAGTTTTATTTCTTGCATTAGTGATTACGTTGAAGCCCTGGTAATTTTAAGGATCACATTTTTCTTATTCAATTAAAAAAACCGTTGTGTAGATTTAGGAATGCCTAATTATTAGTTAATAATAATAATAATAATGTTTGGACAATTTTTACACACGGCTGTTTAGTCCCAAACTAAGCCGAAGCTTGTAAATGGGTACTCAACAACTGATAAACATACTTTTTAAATAAATACTTAAATACATACAAACACCCAGAATCCGAAAACCAACAGTTATGCTCATCACACAAATGTTGGTCCCGGGTGGGAATCGAACCCACGACCTTTGGCGCAGTAAGCAGGGTCACTACCACTACGCCAACAGGCCAGTTGGCTAAGTATTACTAACTAGTATTTGAACTGTTAGTTACCACGTGTTTAGTTCCGAATTACGTAACTTTAACCATAGACTTGGAAACTATAAGAGTAACTTAAACTAACATAACACCAACACTATGATTTTGTTGGCTTCTTAAAACATTATAGGGAAGTTGTTTCTGTACATTAAATATTTTTGAAAAAAAACTGAAAGAGCGTCAGTGGCGTAGGGGATAAGACGCGGCCTATCATATCGAAAGGTCCGAAGTTCGATCCCCAGCTGGGCCATGTACCAATGGGTTTTTTCTCGAAACTTAAGTACATTTACTGACTGCTCTCAAACGGTGACGGAAAACATCGTGAGGAAACCTGCATACGCCGAAGAAGAAATTCTTAGGCGCATGTGAAGTCCACCAACCCGCACTGGGCTAGCGTGGTGGACTATAGCCCGAACGCCCTCGTTAAGAGGGTAGGCCTGAGCCCCAGCAGTGGGGACATTAATAGGCTGTTGACGAAAAAACTGGGTCAGTCTGTGGGTCAAAAAAGTGGGTCAGAAAATAAAACTTTTGGAATTTTTGTCTGTCTGTTCGTCCATCACGCTTTTGCCACTGACTGGATTTTTACGAAACTTTGTACAGAGAGAGTCCAATTCCCTGGCCAACATATAGGCTATAAAACATTTCGAAAATTAGCCAAAAAGTAATGACCAGCAATAAAAATCTCTCATTTTCTAGCATTTTGTATGAGCTTGCGGTTCAGAGTAGACATGCTGGTGTTGAAAATGCTACAGATGCACTTATCTAAAGTCCACGCGAACGAAGTCGCGGGCAACAGCTAGTAGACAAAATTATATTTACTAATAAGTTTTTTACCAGGAAGGTTCGAATCTCTTTGTTGACGCGCGCGCTCCCTATGGAGACTGCATCTTGCATATTTAGTATGGGAACCAATGTTGCCACTTACTGGGGGGGGGAGGGGGGGTGCGGACAAAGGAAGCGGTGTAGCTGGAGGAGGTTGCTAATACAAATTTATGTGGAGTTTGAAAATGAGAATGTATGAGTGAGTCACAGTATTGTCATACATTTGACACGATTTTGACACCCATAGAATGCTTTTTTTACGCCTCTTTAAGGGGCCGCGAGCACGCACCAAAGACATCTTAACTCTATGTTTTTTACGAACGAGATATTTAAGTAAATAAGTACTCTTTCGTTTTTTGTGTTGAGTAATCCAAAATAAGTCGTACTATCATCCAATCAAAGAAATGCTCCGAAAAGTATGCCTTGGGCGGCTTATTATGACTTCTTTGTGAATTCAAATTGGATTTTAGATTATTTTGTTTCGTTTGATCCGAGGTAATCTTCGTTATGTAATAGAAAGAGAAATTGGGTGAGTCCCTTGTAATCCCACTTTTATATGTCTCCATTATTTATTCCAATAGCATCTTTGCGAAAAAATTAAAACCAAAATAAGACAATGTATTGCGCCTATCTCCTGAAGTCGGTTAGACTGATGAAAATACGTATATCTATTTCATTCCGAATGTAATGGTAATCTAAAGCCAAGCCAATTTAACCCGGCCTGTCATGTCGAGAGGTCAGGTTCGATCCCAGGTCGGGCAATGTACCAATGCGTGGGACTGACTGCCCGCAAACGGCGAAGGAAAACATCATGAGGATACCTGCATATGCCGGAGAAGAAATTCTTAGGCTCATGTGAAGTCCAGCCGCACGGGTTTGCGTGGTGGACTACATGCCGTACGTTCTCCATAATAGGATAGACCAAGTTTTTGTTTGACCACCTGTATATAGTCAACCACCGTCTCAACAGGTTAAAGTGAGACAGTCTTAATTCACCACCAGGTATCTTTCCAGTCGTTTAACTCTTAAAGGAAAACATCGTGAGGAAACCTGCATACGCCGAAGAAGAAATTCTTAGGCGCATGTGACGTCCACCAACCCGCACTGGGCTAGCGTGGTGGACTGTAGCCCTAACGCCCTCGTTGAGAGGGTAGGCCTGAGCCCCAGCAGTGGGGACATTAATAGGCTGTTGACTGCGATCATCAATACTATTGATGATCTGATGATCGCAGGCTGTTGATGAACTCTTAAAGGTAGTAAAAAAACAAGAGAAACAAGAATAAATACATTTAATTTTGTATTGACTGTTGCTCATGATTCATTTTTAACAAACATTTATTTGCAGTTCCAAGTACAGTAGCATACGTCATCGTTGTTACTTTACAAGTCATCAGAGATGTCATCAGAATCATGTAGAGTTGTGCGAGATAGAAGAGAAGGTAGAATTAGAAGAGTCAGAAGCGAAATGAAAAGTTATGCAGAAGAAATATGATTATTTCATAGGGCAACACTGTAGGTATTGAGTATAGGTATCCAGAGCCGTAAAGCCTAGTTAAAAAAAGAAAAGAGTATAGGTACTCAGAGAAAGAAAATAAATAAATAACTTCTTTGCATAGTTACTTATTAACTAGCTTTCTCAGATAGGTACTTCTTTCTCTAGGTAGTAAGTGGTTTGCATCTTCATTAGGTTGCCAGACAAGCATTTAGTATTAAGGACATCTCTGAAATCATCAACGTCATCATAAGAGTAAGAGTTGCCAGGCATTTCACTACGAATTAAACTAAATAACGCTATTATTTTTCCTGACAAAGCCCAGATACTTCCTCGGCTTCCATAAAGAAGATTGTATCACACAGTTCTTAAGGATGTAGTTGAATAATTCGTAATGATATACCAGGAGACGTTAAATCTTATTGCATCTTAGAAGACCGTAGAAACGTATGGCGAGGAAGGCAGCACGGTTCTATAAGGCAGCACAGGCGGGTGCCCCAGCACGGTGCTGACGTGGGAGACCGCGAGCGGCGCGGGCGCAACCACCGGGTGGTGATACACGGGGGGGTACACCGGGGGGTGGTATACGGGGGGGTACACCACCACCGGCTTCGGGGCGGGGGCTGCCGACGCCGCGGCCAGCACGCACAGGATTGTTAGCTGGAAACAAAAATAATTATATACATGAAAAAACATCCGCAAGTTTTCCTTCAATAGGTAAGTCGTGTAGGGTAATTTCTATTTGTTTCATGGAACAAATTGATCTTCTTATTATTTTAAAATAAACTGAAACAAAATTGAAGTTTCATATAAACGTCACACACAGTTCTTGGGAATTCCCCATCGTGTATACACATAGATTCGGTGTCACGTCAGTTTAATGTACAATAGGGAAGTTACATTATTTATTAGTAGCGAGTATCATAAATAATGACCCTTCACTAGATGGGATGATGATATAAAAAAAATTGCTGGCCCACAATGGCAAAAAATAGCCCAAGACCGAGAGAAATGGAAAGCTTTGGAGGAGGCCTTTACCTGAGAGGGGTTCCAGGGAAATAATAAATTAATACCTACCTACTTAAAATATAAATGTTTTTTTTTAATTTTATTTTTTATTAACAAAATCAGGTTATTATATAACATAGATAGGTACCTACTAAATGTTTTTTCTTTAAGTTAAAAAACTGGAAATAAAAGGCTTTTTTATTTTTATTTCATTTATCATAAATAATGAGAGGTTTACTAATAATGAAATTTTAGGGAAATAATAGAAAAGCAATGTATAGAAAGGAAAGTAAAGAAGAAAGAATGCAAGGATAATGAGGCATGTAGTTAACGAAAAGAATCTCAAAACTGAAGAACCTTTTCATTCAGCGACTGTACTATTAGAGAATCGGCCTTATCACCAATGTATGGACTGTTTCTCTTTGTTTGCATTGCGATGCACAATTCGACTAAACTTTGTTTTCTAACCAACCAACTACCAAATTCTGAAAATTAAAATTCAATAATTGAAGTAAGTAGTAGAATTCATCAAAGTGACCATAGAAGCATATGAATATCAATAATCAGGTTTTATCTTTTTTTGTTGCGGAAATGAAACATTATTCAGACAATGTTTATTACAGTACCTCAGGGAGGTATGCTAAATTTAATAAATAAATAAGTTTAGTAATTTTTTTATATTTAAATGCAATGTGTCAATACACAAGTTATTGGTTTGCGTAAAGAAGAAAAACCATGGCATCGTGGATGTATCCATACCTACCTAATACATACCTAAATAGAATCAGGAATACTCAGACAGTCCTACACAAAGAATTGATTACTTAGATAACAGAAAAAGATAAAACTATTAATTAAAGATAATGACGTATAAATTTCACGTGCAAAAATTAAACAATTCGGGTTTACCTTTTAATTAATAAACGTATCTGATGTTAATATTTAATACATAATCAGTAATTAAAATGAACTACAAGTACATGAGCATATTAATCACTTTAAATCACTTTAAAATAATCACAATATAATAGAAAAACATAGTCATTTTATCAACGATAAGGGTACGGTTGAGGCGCCGTAACCTGACCACCGTCTGGAGGAGGTGGGTACATGTACCCTGGCTGCACGTTCACGTGACCGCCTCCTGGATGCTGTGGTGGGAACATAGGATACCCTGGCTGAACATTCACTTGACCGCCATCAGGTGGTGGCGGGTACATATACATAGGTCCTGGCGCCGTCACCTGACCACCGTCAGGAGGTGGAGGGTACATCTGATGCGGTGGATGGACTGGATATCCTGGATGACCTGGATGGCCTGGATGACCCTGGCCCGGATGATGAGGCCACTGACTCATTGTGGCAGTAAAATGACTTGAAGGAGAATAAACTTTTAGGACCGTTACAAACGGTTTTTGTGAGCGAACTGGTAGAAGTAAGTCACGTTATCGGATTTAATTGCGATGGATTGGAACGAGAACCTAATCTTATCTTCGACTGAAAAGGAACGTTCGAAAGATAAGAATGTTTTGTGAATTAAGGATTACAGTAAATACGTGTAGTCATGTCGTGATTCGTCACCTGTAAGAAACATTAAAACTTTTGATGTTGTTGATTAACCGGGTACACTTTTCGGCCTATTTAATGGCGAATTATCGGATTGCTTTTGCCAACTCGTCAATCAAACCTCTGGACAGATTTTGGTAAAAAGTTTTAAAGATCATGTGAGTCCTTATGAATTCATAAAAACGGTGGAATAATCATTTCTATTAGTTAATGTAGAAATATGGTTCTGTGTTTGTTCCTCTTTTCGCCTTTACAAAGGGATCGGCTTAAAAGTTTGTGTAAAGGTGATTCGGAGTGACAAGACTGATTAAAACTTGATTAAAATTAGATAAGTGTGTGTGTAGCCTTGCAAGGCACAAGCTAGTTATTTATATAAAGCTTAGTAGCAAACGGATTAAATAATATAATGAATTATATTCTGGAGAAGGCCTAAAGGGTTCTATCAATTAATTAAGTCCAAAGAGTTCTCAATACATTAATCTAGTTATAAACAGCTTCACCCTTAATCCTCAAATTTCTTTTGTGTAGCAATAACAGAAATAATTAAATAGAATTTTATTTCTAACATAACTCCTAATGTAACAGAGTTCAGAAGTTTTATAATTGAGGTCGAGTGAAAGATAAGATCGCAATAATTTCACCAATAGGTGATGCTAAACGGCCAGAAAAAGTTGAGAAGAAATTTAAAAAGAAAATATTTGTGCCATCTCTAAAAACAGTACGTTACCAATCGTACCAAGGTTGCTCTTTCTAATTAACACATGACATAAGAAAAATAAAAGAAAAAGGAAATAGGAAACAAATTAGACTATAGACAATTTGTAACATAAAGTGGAAATTAAAATCGTAGTCACATGTCAAAGCAGTAAACCCATAGGTAAAATTATAAGGAAAACTTGGGCACATGTCAATGGTGGCAATATTGATTCATAAACAAATTTGAATAATATTATTATGAAGTTTATCAATTGAACAACATAATTAATTGAACAGAACGATCCTATTCATGCACAGAAATAGATAATAGCACCATTCATGAGTATTAGTACATGAGGCTCAAGGTCACCCAAAGGGCAATGGAGAGAGCTATGCTCGGAGTTTCCCTGCGAGATCGAATCAGAAATGAGGAGATCCGCAGGAGAACCAAGGTCACCGACATAGCTCAAAGAATTGCGAAGCTGAAGTGGCAGTGGGCTGGGCACATCGCTCGTAGAACTGACGGCCGTTGGGGCAGAAAGGTTCTCGAGTGGCGACCACGTATCGGAAGACGCAGTGTAGGCAGGCCTCCCACAAGGTGGACCGACGATCTGGTGAAGGTCGCGGGACCCGAGTGGATGAGGTTAGCGCAGGACCGGTCGTCGTGGAGATCCTTGGGGGAGGCCTTTGTCCAGCAGTGGACGTCTACAGGCTGATATGATGATGATGATGATGATGAGTATTAGCTGCAACGCGATTCGTGTTAGAATGATGCTTCATTCTCAATGGAAACACTTACATTTATTTATATGTAGTACTTGTTTCTTGCCTAATCAGTAATCACGCTACAACGGCCAAATAGATTTTGTTCAAACTTGGTACGGTTATACCTTATATAACATCTTAGAATACAGATACATAGGAAACTTTTTAACGCGAACATACATAATATCAAAGTCCACAAATTAAGTCATAGACCGAAAAGTAACGTTTATGGCATTAGTGGAAACCTATCATGTCTCGCATGTAAAACAAAAAGATTACTCACCATACGGTACATGTTTTGTTTAGTTTTTAATATATTTGATCCAAAATTAACCGAATTGCGACCGGCGAACTGGCATACTGCCTGGCTGAGGCCAGGCGCCTGCATTTATACTAAACGCTAGATATTTTTGCTATTCACTTGATATGGGCAGGAATTTCTTTAAATGCAGTTAGATTCCTCGTAGACAGTACTAGGAATACGGTGTGCGTATACGTTTATGTCCTAGTGCATAGAATTTTGTGAGTAAAATCATGATTGACTGACGCTTTTCGATATCAGATCGGATGCTGTATACATAAATGTATCAATGCCAATAGATTGAGCATGCTGTGAAAAATAGCGAGACTCTGGATGCATTGAGCGTTCTATTTAATATAGATACCAAATCTCTAGCGATTACAATACATCTTGAAACGACAGTAGGCAACAGTCACAAAAACAACAACATGCTTGAATTTGCAACAATACTTACCTACAACTGAATTAAATTACAATTGCTATTATTATAATTAAGTAAGTAAATCTTGTAGGAGAATAGTGAAGTTGTGGTTGTAGACAAAGAAATGGAGTAAGTTGAATGAAGTGAAATGAGATTTACAAAGATCCCTAGATATATACAAAATGCGAATTCGCAACTAGGTGGTATCGGTGCAGCGTGACAATTTCAGCCAACCAATCACAGCACACGACTTTATCTAAACATGTCCTATCTACGCACTAATTATACGTCAAAAGTGACATATCTCTATGGCACGCCATCTGTAGGCTGCTTTGCGATTTCGTTCTATTCAAGCTTAATAGTCAATTTATCTGATTAATTTAACATTATTTTAAGTACTGAAAGCCTGAAACTTCTTTTCGCTCGTTAGGAAGGCTTAGTGAGGAAATACAATTACAAGAAGTGAATGGAACTATAGATTTAGTTCAGTAAGGCCCTTTCGTAATCAACAAAGTACCGACACAACGGGAAGGAGATCTGCCAGAAATCCTGTGTTTATTTTTGTGCTGTTATCCAGGACTAACAAGTTTAGGTAGTAAGGTCGGTTTTCCAACATTTTCGTGAAGTCATGCGCACCCTAGTGTAGTAAGTTCGTCAAATTGTTGCAGAGAGCAGCTATCTGAACCGGATGCACAGAGCAGCATATGTGCAGAGACATTCAAATAAAAATATTATAAAGATCACTGAAATAAATTTAAAAGTACGCCAAATAATGGTACCTAGATGTTCAGCAATTTGGGCGTTTAATTTTATGGTTCAGGTTTTTTAAGCATGAACTTAATAACAAAAACGTAACATAGTAAATGTTTCTAAATGATATTGCAAGAAAACGTTTTAAATTGTAAGTAAAAGATACGATTTAATTTTATTGGCTCTTTAGAAAGCTTATTATCAAATAGACGATTTTGATGAAACTTGATATCTTACATCCTAGTAATAACATTATACCTATAAAACGGACGAAGTCACAGGGTATGCAGCAGCAGTTTAACAATAAATTAAATTTTAACACAGGACTATGTGTGACAGGTATGGTGCATTATGTTATTACTCTACAGGGCATAGCAAAAACTGACCGTTTAAAATTGTATAAGGATGACATCTTACTGCAACCGATGCGCCATGACCGGTTCAAATATGGCCGACATTCCGCTGTGAGACCGCGGCAGGTTGTTTTTAAATAAAACGTACTTCGAGTCCACCATAGACGGCCTTGTTTCTATTACAGATCGTAATTTCGTTAAGTCAGAAAGGTTATAGAATTCTCTATTACATTGACCTTTTGTTATCAGAGTGTAAATCTCTTTGTTAGATTTAAATATTGTACAATTTGTATTGTTGTTTGATATTGTACGCAAACAAGTCTCTCTGTATTAATTAAGCCATAAATCCATCTGCATATATACACGTCATATTTCCCCGAACACAATCGCTAGTTTTCTACTTAGTTGCTTCTAGTAATTACTGCAAGTTAGTATAGAATTCGTATTTCTCAACGTCTACTTTAGATTGCTCCAGATTCCCTTGAGATATAAAAATGTACTTATCAATTATCGGTAATCGGTATGGATCGTATTCGGTATTTATTAGCGCTGTTTGTTACTTGTCCAGTTCCTACTAAAGTTACCTAATTGAAGTTTTTTTTCCAGATCTTTTTAAACACTTTTTCCTTGAAGCGTCTTTTAAGGAAAATAATTGACGTGAAGGAAATGAAACTTTTTCTATATCTTTTTAAACACTTTTCCTTGAAGCGTCTTTTAAGGAAAATAATTGACGTGAAGGAAATGAAACGAAAAACGGAGAAGGCACTTAATTTATTCTAAATAAGCCTTCATTATGAAGGAAATGTTACTATTTTGACCAAAAATCAATGATGGACTGCGATGAGGGGTACAGTCTTGACGATGGGGGAGTGGTGGACCACCGAGCTGCTGTGGGCGACGGCGTGAGGGGCGGTCTTGACCACAAGCGCGGGGGCGGCGTGGACCGTGTGGACCAGAGGCGCGGCGTGCACAGCATGGACCACGGGGGCCGCGTGGACGGCATGGACCACCGGGGCGTGATGGACGGCGTGGACCACCGGGGCGTGATGGACGGCGTGGACCACGGGCGTGCCGTGGTTGACCACCTGGCTGGACTTGGTGATGGTGGTCCTAGCGGCCACTACGGGGACGGTGTGGACCGAATGGACCACCGGGGCCTCGTGGGCGACCAGCAGGCCGGGGGCGGCGGCGACGCAAGCCAGGAGGGCGGTGAAAGCAATCTGAGAAACAAAATTTGAATTTAAAGAAATATCTACTAATTTTAGAAAGAAGGAGGAAAATGTAGTAAATCTAAATATCGAACTATATTAGCAGATATGTATACCTACCCCCATATTTCTTGCAAATAGATCTTTAAACGACAAAACCACTTGGAAATTTTGTGATAACTCGATACGATAAACTGATACGTGTTAAAATTCAAAAAACTATTTTCTGTCATGTGACATGACCCATGTCAGCTCGAATGTTTTTTTACAAAGACACCAATCACCACACAGTCTAGTCTATAAATATAGTCCATGCTCCAGTACCTTATGGTAACCAAGCAAAAGAGTAAATACACTGCATAAACAATTATCCGACCTATATCACAGGATTATAAATAAAACGTGGAAAATATAATTTTTGGTTACCTGTAATCAAAATGCAGACGCACGAGTGAATGTGAATTTAATTGCCAATTTGCACGGAATGCAAATGAAGTAAACAATTACAATCTACATAAACGGATTCCACAAAACGACGAAAATAGAGTAACTTTCGCAGAATCAGTGTAAGAACATTAAATGTAACATAAATATCAAATATTTGAAGGAAAATAATGATAGAAAAGAGCGTGAAAGCGTTAAAGAAATAGAAAGACACAAGGAAAAGAAACAACTTAAAAATAATGTTATTTCACATACCTTAGGGAAGTCTACAAGAAGTCTAACATAATAACTTGATAATTAATTGCGAATATTTTAGAAAAAGTACAAGGATTAATTTGGAGATACCGTTCAAAAATGTACTAAAATCGCGCTTGAACAAACAACAAACTCAGCACGTATAAAATAGAAATGCTCATGCGTTTGAAAACCAATTAAAACTCCCCAAAAACCAATTTGTTAGCCGTAAAAAATTTATAACGCCTTTTGTCGAAAAAGTTGGGTAGGTACCTATCTAATGAAATAAAATCTACCACTTGTCGCGAGAATTTAATCACAGTTAGGAATTCCCAATATTATTGATCGTCAATTGTTTTTTACAAAGCGAACTTTCGAAACTAAAAAGGGTTTTAGCTAAGAGTGAAATCGTTACCTATAATAAATGGGATTGACATCATCTGTGATAATGTAAAAGCCATTTGAATATAATAATCGAAACAAATGATTGTAATCAATTATTCAAAAATTAATAACATCATTGTGATCGAAAAATACTTAACATTAGCTGTTAAGAAGACCCTAAACGAATAAGAACTTAAATTTTGTACGAACTTAATCTACCTTATCATTCCAATGAACTAAAAACAAAACAGAACAAAATCGCTCTATCACAAATAACTGAAATTAACTCCGTATAAATATTGCTAGAATCGGACAGTACAAAACTGTTAACTACACTACAAGTTAGTAATTAGTTTGATGGTACAGAGACCGGACATAGAGACAGTATGAAACCCGGCGTGAGAGTGATTAATGGATTTAATAGCGGAGAGTTGCTGTTCAAGGTTAAGGACACTAGTTATTTATAGGTCAACTACAACTAAATCTAGTGGGAAGCTAGTGACAGATTTGTAAGTGGATTTCCTTAATAGCCCAGAGAAGCAAGATGATCAAGAAGCTGATTCTGAAGATCGTATAGTCCTAGTCCCTTACGACCGACACAGGTGTTGAAGGATCTGTATACTTTATCAATATTGTTAATTTTTTATTACTAAGTTAGATTTCTTTACAACTGAGATGCGCTTGAAAGTTAATAACTCTGTGCATGAACTTACAAATCTCTGCATGGTTGGTTTGGTTTGTTTGTCTTGTAGGTCGAGGAGTGCTCAATGCAGGCTTTTGCAGTTATGTAACAATTGGGCGGCGGTCGGCAGTATTTATACCGTACCACACCGAAACTCGACAATGAACTCTCGTCGCGTACTTGAAGCTCGTATAAATTATAAACCGAGGTACGAATACAAGTAAAAAGGAAAGGAGGCGGTAAGGCAGAGCGCGTAAGAAGCACCTGCTATGAAATAAAATTAAAAAGAAAAAAGCGTTTGATATAAAAGTTACATGCAACTATGAATGAACTAGTAAAAGTTACAATGGTACAACAATTTAAATCTTTTTTGCCTAATTTGGATAAACCGGCAAGGGTTTTTTAGTGAACCACACGTATGGTATTTTAAACATGGGTAATGTAATAAATAAAATTTTATTGAAAAATCTTACTCATGCGGAATTTTACTAAAAAAGGTTAGTCTAAATTGCGTCCATCTTGTTTTATGATGTCATTGGTTACATCTGATCCTATTAAAGCTCCAAGTAGGTATTTTAATACCTACTTGGAGCTTTAATTTTTTTTTTTTTTTTTAATAAATAAATTTTTAGCTTTAATTTTTAAATTTAATTTAAATGCATTAAAAATCTCACACCGTACTGCGTTATGCTTTTTCTTTTAAATCACCTTACTATGATGCATCTTATTATTCTCTCTTAAAAACCTTCTAAGTTACTGTAATTACAGTTTTAAATACCTACAGTATTTTATAGCTTTAAATTAAATGCTTTTTCCCTTGCTTTCCCTGTCTCAACCGTATTTTTATAAAACTTCCTGTAACCTCACACCACCGACAATTTTTTTTATCATTATATCTACGCTATGTAATGCCGCATCCACAAAGCTTTCACTGCCATCCCACGCTTGGGCGCCGCGACCACGTGACTTCGAGCTAATACAACGAGCGAGTTAATCTCCCGCTCAGAAGAGAGCCAGTTCATTAGGATAGGTTTAGCTCACTATTATTATTATGTTCGTTGTTTGTGCAGCTTCCTAATTGTACCAATTCAATACTCTATAGTGCACAAAAAATAAAACAAAACACAATAATACATTAGATTTAGAAGGCACAACTAGGCGGTATTATCGCTAAGAGCGATTTCTTCCAGACAACCTTTTATCCATATAATTATTCAGATGTCTAATACCAAACCATGATACTGTCGAGAAAGATAGGATATTTCACATATGTGTAGAGCCAGACCGTCCGAAGTTATACCTATCTCTAAAAATTCAAGAATTTTTGAATTTTCTATCATGTTATGAAGATAAACAATTTGATTGTTTAGACGTAAATAAAAGTAAGTTGGAGCAGAATGTAGGATACTTAAGTTTTCATAATAAAAAATCTTTCAAATATATGTACATTATTTTATTAAAATATCTTTCCCTGATCCTAATATGAGTTTCCTTGATCACACATGAACGTATTCCCGTTAATATTTTATTTTTACTTCAAACACGTTCATTCCATTTTCACTTACACATTTTTCCCGCAAAATATATGAAATAATTTTCAATTTCAATTCTACGCCCCAAAAAGGATTTTAGATCAAAAAGAAATCAATAGCTACCTACCTACTATGAAAGGTGTGGTCGGGTTGCCTTTCTTCAGCTCGAAGACAATAGTGACAGCTCAAGGTCAATGTGTTTTCACTGACTTGCTGTCGACTGTACGTACCTATCTTTCAAAATAACTTCCGGGTGTGGAAGGCCTGAGGTGAAGGTAAATACATTTTTCGGTAAATATATATAATTTAATACGACCTCTGCCTAGCCTAAAGGGTTTCTTGCTACACGAGTTAATACGCCTCAGGCGGGCTCGGTACGGAAACCGGAAGATGCAAAATCCCAACCGATATAAAAAAATCTCGCAAACCAGTTAAGCGATTTGAATATTTTGAGCGTATTTAGAGCATCAGTGGCGTCGGGGATAAGACGCGCACTATCATATCGAATGGTCTGAAGCTCGATCCCCGGCTGGGCCATGTACCAATGGGTTTTTTTCTCAAAACTTAAGTACATGTACTGACTGCTCTCAAACGGTGAAGGAAAACATCGTGAGGAAACCTGCACGAAACGAAGAAGAAGTTCTTAGGCGCATGTGAAGTCCACCACCGCATTGGGCTAGCGTGGTGGACTATAGCCCTGACGCCCTCGTTGAGAGGGTAGGCCTGAGCCCCAGCAGTGGGGACTGTTGATTAATAGGCTGTTGATTTGAGGTATTCTGTAAATATTTCCAGAGTTTGTTTTATCTAACTTTGAAATACTACTACTGGCTACTGCGCTCTCGCGGGCTCCCAACGTCTTCTAGACAAGACAACAGTAGGAGTCCTATTGTGTCTCGTTGGGTGCCCGCGAAGCGTTCAGGTTAATTTAAGCTAGTCTATTGTACATCTGTTAATTGTTTGTGAGTTTGTGTTGTGTCAATGAATAAATGTCTATCTATCTATCTATCTAAATATATCTCGTAAGGAAACATTAGTGGGTACCTTATGTCATTTTTAATCAAACCTTTGGTACTTCAACATTACCGAGTAAACCGGTTTAGGATCAGCGCATTCTCTTGCAGCCATGATCCCTACCTGTAATGTATGGTAATTCTTGAAGGTTACCTACATAGAGTGTACATGGTGTGGCAAAATATGCATAATGTATAATTTATGTGTCTTTGTTCAGAGTCTAGCATTTCGTATTGCCTTGCCAGCTGTTATTTAAGGAGAAACTACTTAGGTACATACATAATACATACATATCTTCACGCTATGTCCCTGGCGGGGTAGGCAGAAGGAACGGAGCGTCAAGTATCGCGATCCTGACACACCTCTTTCACTTCGCTCAGTCTCACAGACGCTCGCCGCGGGACGCGAGTGCTCTTTACGTGTCCGTCCGAGAGCACCCGCTTCATCTGACTACTACTTAGGTACTTATATATTATTAGATACTCTATTCAGAGTCAGAGATGCGACTTATTTGAAATACTTCTATTTAAAATGCAAATACAAAATGCAAAATACCTATTTTGTATTTTGCATATATATCAATATCAACAGCCTATTAATCTCCCCACTGCTGGGGCTCAGGCCTACCCTCTCAACGAGGGCGTTCGGGCTTCAGTCCACCACGCTAGCCCAGTGCGGGTTGGTGGACTTCACATGCGCCTAAGAATTTCTTCTTCGGCGTATGCAGGTTTCCTCACGATGTTTTCCTTCACCGTTTAAGAGCAGTCAGTAAATGTACTTAAGTTTCGAGAAAAAACCCATTCGTACATGGCCCAGCTGGGGATCGAACTCCGGACCTTTCGATATGATAGGCCGTGTCTTATCCCCGACGCCACTGACGCTCTTTAATGGAATATAGCTGTTTCCCGTGGCGTCGCCCGCGTTTTATAAGTTATAAATATAGCTTATGTCACTCAGGGTGAATGTAGCTTTCCAATGTTGAAAGAATTTTTGAAATCGGCACAGTAGTGTTTGTACAAAAATACAAATCTTACCTCTTTATAATATTGGTATGATAAAGAAACTGAACTTTACTGGAATACAGGTAACAGAGCTTAATTACTCTATAATCGGGCTAATACACGTAACGAGTACAGTGGCGAGACTGTACCCTCGGCCGAGTACCTACTGTACTTAATGAACATTTTGACGAGTGCCTCGGCCGAGCAGAGTAATAATATCAAGAAGTTTCGAATGTCTTTGGTCGCGCGCGCGCTCCCTGTGGAGATCGCATCTTGCATATTTAGTATCGGAACCTATTGGTGCCATTTACCGGGGGGTGCGGACAAAGGAAGCGGAGTAGCGGGAGGTTGCTAATACAAATTTATATGGAGTTTGAAAATGAGAATGTGTGAGTGAGTCACAATTTTGTGATTAGTTCGAAAGAATTTTTACACCCATAGAATGTTTTTATTACTCATCCATATGGGAGTGGCAAAGTTTTTTGATTCATGAATAATATTCACACTACTCGTTCATCCGACTCTCGCGGCCTAGTATCGATTTACTGTCTCGCCACTCGTTACGTGAAATTAACCTTAAGGGCTGAACAGATTTTAATGAAACTTGGTGCAGTGATAGCTTATATAGTCCGCTAGTATATAATATACTTTTTAATATGAAGTAACTATTAATTATGTGATCTGAGCGAGGCGGCTGGTATGTCCAGTGTGTGGTAGCCTGTAGGTATTGTATATGACCAGTCAATAGATTATTTATACAAATACCTAAGTAACTTGACCGTGACCCTGCCTACTGTGCCAAAGGTCGTGGGTTCGATTCCCACGCGAGACCAACATTTGTTGGTTTTCGGATTCTGGGTGTTTCTATGTAGGTATTTATGTATGTTTATCAGTTGTTGAGTACCCATTTTACAAGCTTCGGCTTAGTTTGGGACTAAACAGCCGTGTGTAAAATTGTCTAAACATTATTATTATTATTACTTCAATAAGTGCTAAGTAAATGTATTACTTAATGTAAATAATAATAATAAAACATAAAAAATGTTAAAAGTAGGTATATAAAACAAAATTTGGTTGCTATTTTTAAATTCAGCCGACAAATGTGTCATATTCATAAATAAGTTAACACCCTATTAAGGTCAAATTGAAAGCACTTACATTTTGACCTTTTAATAAAAGCATGTATAAGGTTCCGCACCAAAATAGTAAAAAGAACCTTTAAGAGTCGATGGTATGTCAGCTCAAATTCAAATTTCCCCCCCGCATGCCTCTCCCACCGCCGCCGTCAGCGCACCTATCTCACTCGCACTATTTATGTAGGGTAAGCTACACAATATTGACCGTCCAAGATGGTTCTTAATAAAAAAAACACTATGTATTAATAATTTATTTACAGTCAATGTCAACATACTTTATAGCATAGGAGTACCACATCACCAAGTAACATTAATATCAGGCGTCTTTGTCATTCAAAGAATCGTCTATTTTATAATAACAAATTGTTACATAATGTGATTTTTAAACTTTGTGTGCATCATATTCAAGATAGATATCTCCTGGTAGTTTGTACGATAGTGAAACCCTCATCATCCATCCGGACATCACCAGCAGGCGGCTGTGGTTTTACAGCGGGTTTACTTAAACAAAATATTCTCAAATCTATATTGACTGGATACGGTTAGTATATTTATTTCTTTAAACTTTTCTCTTAATGACTACAACGCAGATTATAGATCGAGCTAATACCTAGCTCTCTTTCGCAAAATAAAAATGGTCACTATATCTGCTGCTCGACCCCACAGTAAGATGCCTTATGCCATGTTACTGTGGCAGTAGCTGAAATATACTAATTTTGCGATAGCAATATCAGTAATTGTCAAATTTTTCTAACGGCATAGGCGGCCGAACTTAGTATGCCAGCTAGTGAAGCTATGTGGGGCCCCCATTGAAAAGATGAATCTATAGTTATACCAAGGAACACAATACTTTTAATAAATTCTAGTCTATATGTACCTAAAGTCATATTATTTTCTACATGTCTTACATTTGGTAAGCAAAATTTAATACATTTAGGCCGGTTTTCCTGTCACGCGTGTTTGCGCCCGCATCCTGGTCCGCAACTTTTCCCGCTGGAAAAATATTTAATTTTGATGAAACTTGGTACAGTCATAGCTTATATCCTGGGATAACATATAGGCAACTATTTACCGCGGTAAACTTTTCCCGCGGGAAAAATATTTAATTTTAATGAAACTTGGTACAGTGATAGCTTATATTAGTGTGGCTGACGGAACGGAAACCTCCGTGGGCGAGTCCGACTCGCACTTGCCGGCTTTTTATTTTTACTTTTCAGTTCCTTTCTTTTTTCGGCGGTTTAATTTTTTTATTCAGTAGATTGAGGGCGGACTTGTCGTCACACCTCGCCTAACTCTCGAATTGGCATATTTCGAACATGTCTAGGATCGCATAACTCTGGCAACATGCATGATAAATAAAAATCTTTTAATTTATCTTCCATAATCTGTTTCCAGAACTTGTCATCGCGTTGGATTTTTTCAAATGTTATGTCTGTGTCCCGTCCAGACCATACCGCGAATATACATTGCCGCCTGCCGGTGATGTGTAATTGTCCCTGGATTTGTATAAACCAAGGATGTTTTTTATTAATATAAAGTTGTTGACTATCCAACAGCGAAACAATTATTGAGATCTTTCCTGTAGTTACAATGATTACTTCAAACACACATCCATCTACCATTCCAAACATCCATACAAACTTTACCTCTTTTTTATTAGTAGTACAGATTATAAAAAATAATTATAAATTTTATTATATTAGGTACCTATAAATTAATTATTAAAAAGTAAGGTTGTCTGGAAGAAATCGCTCTTAGCGATAAGACCGTCTAGATGTACATTACTGTATCTGTTTTTCTCTTTTTGTGTCTGTAATTTTAAATGTGCAATAAACTGTACATATTGAATTAAATTATAAATTTAATTTTATTGAGAGAGAACAATCATATATGGACGAGTGTTGTTGCCTTGCCTTACGACACAGTCAAAGTCAAAGTCAAAAATATTTTATTGCATGTAAGTACACTGGGTACATTTATACAACGTCAATTTTTTTTATCTACCACCGCCTAGAAGTCTACCTATCAGCCGTGTTATGTTATTAGTACTCATAAATTGGATAATCCCGAAATCGAAATGTTGCTTCAGAACTTACTTTTCCATGTTGTTATATATGTTAACATCTGTTTTATTCGGAGCATTCTCCTTGTCAGAGCCATGGTTATTTTCGGATGCCCCTGATCGTCGTAATCTAATTTGAGAAAGATAAGTACATTTATGATTACGTATAATAATTTAACCCGATGTAAATTTTCTTTACCAAATAAATTATACTCACTTTAGTGCTTTACTCAAGTTTTTGCCTTTTTTTTTACGCCAACCAAGTCTTTTCTTTTTTTTGTTACCTTGGTTTCCCATTTTAAAAAATTCGTTATTATACTAAACGCTCGGGAAATTATTAAGAAAGATATTGGAAAATAAATATTATCTTCAGAAAATTTCTTTTGTAGTCTTCTGTCTACACGTCGTCGTCTATTTTTGTTCTGTCAAGTCAAACAACCAAGTATCGAAACAAATTACAAATAAACATCCAGTCATTTTTCAGTCAAGGAGACTGTACTCCAAAAAACACTAGGATAGCAACAAAGATGCTACCCTATTTCAAAATATAATTTGAATAAATGACGTGTGACGGGAGTGACAGCTGGATGGCGGCGAGCGACACGTGTTCCCCGTGCCACTGGCAGAGCGGGACTGACGCGGGGTAGGGAGATGCCATGCGGCTCAAGTTGGGCTGGCTTAAAAACGCTTAGATTTAGGTTTTTCCTTTTTTTGCCGAAAGTTATGTGTATTTTGTAAATTCAAATGTTATGTGATCTGCATATTAGTAAGTACAGTTAGTACTCAAAATATGGTGATTGTACGTAGCTTTATTACATAAAAGTAGCGAAAATAAATTCTTAAAATGGTTAACTTTGGAATTTTTTTTAATTGAGAAAATTTTAACGAACTGTGTTTTCGAAATCGTGAATAACTAGTAAAAGTCTTCTACTTTACTGCATATTTATTACAAAATGAATGATACAGTATTGTTGAAATAGCGACGGATCATCCGACCCGCTGTGAGATATCATAGCCCCTTAAGGGGCTTTTTGTCTGTATGTCTGACGGTATGTCTGTCACAGCTGCTTATCTCACCAACTATTAAATGCTATCAAAACAAATGAATGAATTAAAAAAATACCTATTTTTATCTGGCCTGTTGGCGCAGTGGCAGTGACCCTGCCTACTGCGCCAAAGGTCGTGGGTTCGATTCCCACCCGGGGCCAACATTTGTGTGATGAGCATAACTGTTGGTTTTCGGATTCTGGGTGTTTGTATGTATTTATTTAAAAGTATTTATTATGTATGTTTATCAGTTGTTGAGTACCCATTTACAAGCTTCGGCTTAGTTTATGACTAAACAGTCGTGTGTAAATTTGTCCAAACATTATTTATTTATTATTATTATTTATTTTCGTTGCAGGGGCAAAAATGGTCGAAACTTTAAAAGTGGTGTTAGTCTCATCAATACTGTTTCCCTTTCTGACTGTAATTTTCTGTAATGAGAAAAATAGTCACGAACTGGGGAGGACTATGAAAAATAGTGATGAACTGTAGGGTTAAACAGGTAAGGGGCTGTGGCAGCCTAGTTGATTGTGCCCTCGTGAGCTCGTGGGTTCAAACCTTGGCCCATACCAACGAGTAATACCATAGGCTTTTCGGTGAAGAAAAAAATGGTTCGGAAATTGCATACGCCAATCAGAATTTCGCGTATGTGAAGTCCACCATAAAACGGATTGGGACACCGTTGGTGGACAGGGGTTTGGCTCAAAAGAGCCCAGATCGGTCAAAGTGTCGCCAATTATCCCTGCCCCCCTAAGAAAAGATGAGAGCTAAATATATGTATCGATAAATATATTATATCGGTAAATATATTTTTTCGGTTTCATAAGGATGTCTAGAAACATACTTACCTACAAGTCCAATGGCTTGTAATTATATTAAAAGCCACTATAGACAATGGAGGCAGTTTTCCTAATGAATGAAAACTTTTTTAACGAACAGGTTATTAAGAAGGGTAGCTACGCCGAATGAGCATTGAAGAATTTTTAATCCAGATTAATTAACAGAAAAGGTAAAGGTTGTTAACCTTCCTCCTATTTTTAGTTTAATTGAGCGCAGGAATTTGATTTTATGAGTCGAGTCGTGACAAAAAGTGAGTTGAAATTGTACAAAAAGCGAGTGGAAACTGTACAAACGAAATGAAATTCATTAACTCACGCCTCTTTTGAACTGGGTACCAAGTTTTAATTATTCACTGCATCACCCGTGTAGGTAGATACGGGTTAGGCACTGTATAAGTTTGAAAAGGTGCTTTGTCGCTAATGATGTCTCGATGAAAATCGAGTTACAACTTTGATCGTTGAGATTTCAAATTTTGAAATCGTCTGCTGCAAAATTTTTATCATTAGCCGTTCAAAATTTACTTCTAGAACATTTACGAAAAATACGTCAGGAATGACATTTTAATTAAAAAATTTTGGATTTTAAAATCCAGAAGAAAAATTAAAACAAATATTATTCCCTTTAGTACTGTTCCCGTGGACAAACTATTCAACTTTACAAAAATGATCCACCCTATAATATATTGTTGTAATATTAATTTGTTTAAGCTTATTACTCATAGGTAATAAGCTTAAACAAATTAAACACAATAGATCCCAAAGGGTCGCAGTATCGCAGGCTCCGGTAAAAACGGTATAAGCGCTTTTCACATTCTAGAGCTAGAAATAGAAATAAGGTTATGAACACAATGAACAGGGACAAAAACATGATTATATAATAAAATACTTTTGATAAAATTCGTAATTACATTTTTAGTCATTTACAATGAGTCGTTTTACCGAAAGATATTAAATTTTTCGCAGCTCGCAGATTTATGAATATTTCATACGGTGTTATATCAGAACCCTCTATGTATTTAAGGCCGTGTTACCAGGTCGTCAAATAGAATGATAATTTATTCGGTTAAACAATTTCGGTTGCATAAATTGTAATATTTTGCTGAGAAGAAAAATGAAAAATAATTACACGTTTTTAATCGACTCCTTAAGGCTAGAAAAATAGATAGATTCTTTTAAGATAGATACAGAGTTATAGGTACCGTGGAGCTTTATAAATACGGTTTTCGTTATAGCCATAGATAAGGAAAGTCGAATCACGGAACTACTTTTCAGTTTTCACGTCCTTAATCGAATAAAAAAAAGCAATAAATTTAAATTGTATGCGAAATGTTAAAAATCTTTGACAAAAGACACAAAAAATTAAATAATTGTACATAATGAAACCAAAAGGTACTTCATTAATTAATTAAAGACAATATTTTGCAAAGGTCGACGCATGTATCGGCGCAGGCGCATAATGATCACCGAATTAATCATCTCGCCGTGATTGATCGGCGACGCACGGGCGTGACAGCGTGTAATTTGACGAACATTCAATTACGTGAACGTACGAATGTCAAGTTCGCAATAAAATAATGATTCAATACACTTTATTGCACATAAAAAAATTACAGACAAAAAAGAAAAATACAGATACAATAATGTACACCTAGCGGGCTTATCGCTAAGAGCGATTACTTCTAGACTACCTTTATATCATTGAGAAGCTTTAATAACACCCAAACCCAAACAGTATGGATTGTTATGTTTAGTCCCGTCGCAAACGTATGGTTTCTCATACTGATATAAATTCGTTTTTGTATGAATTCAGGTGGTTCCGGGACTCATCTGAATTCCTGATCAGGAAACCATACCGTCCTATATCACTCTTTCACACCCGCCACCATAGAGATAGGATCTATTTGGTGGGTGCTCGCGGCCCCCTATTCGAACATTCCTGCCCGCCACACACACAACACACACACACAACGCGTCCACACGATGCACACGCATACATTTCTTGACATTAATGTCAATCTCCACAAATGACTGAGCAAAGACCAACGCTAACGTAGGGCCGGGTTGCATATTTCAAACGCACGACGAATCGCAACTCAATTAGATCCGCTCAAATTAGAAATTTTGGCCAAACTCGTCGTAGGAGGTGAGCAGATGTCGGTTCTCGGATAACTTCAGTCGCATTTTAGTAACTTTGTCACGACTAGGATGAAGAGCTTGAGGTAGTTTTTTCTTGGAAACTACATTTACGATTTTATTAGGTCCAGCCAGAGAGTTGTTAGTATACATAGAGCGCGCGTTAGCAAGTTTGAACTGTAAGCACGGGTTTGAACAGTCTCGAAATTTTCGGAGCGACGCTACTAGTCACAACACGTCAGTAGCGCTGATTGTTGCTCTCGCCGGTATTTATTAGGATTTGGAGTAATCATGGTAAAATGTGCAGTGCCAAGCTGTAAACACAATTCACGGAAACAAACGATCTAGAAAAAATCTATATTGAAGCGTCCATAGAACAACTGCTTACACTTGGCACAATGGGCAGTGAGCGATGCGCGCACTCTATAGCCAGTATACTAACTCTATGGGTCCAGCAGTAAGTAAGCGGCTGTTCTCACCCATTAATACCTACCAGCAATGCTTTAACAGCGTGCAACTCTTTGGACTTTTAGCACCACGAAGGCCCAGGGTCTTTGTCATGAAACCTTCATCCCATCCCATCCATTCCCTCGTCTCTTCCTTGGTTCTATCCATACTTACTAAGTGGTCCATCGCCTTGTCTTATCCAATTATTTTTTTCTTTCTAACTTTTCGTGGACTACCTTTGACGTAATATTCACGAGTATGTGAAATTAATCACGGCGGTTATGAAATGGAATCTCTACCATCACAGAAAATGTTTTAAGATTACTGGCGAAGCTCGAGAAAGTATAAAAGTAAACTAAGAAACTTTCCTGAAGCCAATATAAGGCTTAATGAACCTACAAGTTTGTGAGATGCTGATTGCGATTTCTTTCTATTAGTAAAACTTTATGGGTTGTAAAATATTCCGTGATATTATCAGATCATAAAAGTAGATGAAAAATACGCTGCTAGTGACGATTGCAGTTATTGGACTGACTCACGTGTTTATTTATCTGAAGCAGTTAGGTGTAGGCAGAGATTTGTTAGTTTACATCGAGCGCGCGTTAGCAAGTCTTAACTGTAAGCACGGGTCTGAACAGTCTCGAAATGTTCGGGGCGGCGCTACTAGTCACAACACGTCAGTAGCGCTGTATGTTGCTCTCGCCGGTATTTATTTACATTTGGAGTAATCATGGTGAAATGTGCAGTGCCAAGCTGTAAACACCATTCACGGAAAAGAACGATCTAGAAAAAATCAATATAGAAGCGTCCATAGAACACCTGCTTACACTTGGCACAATGGGCAATGAGCGATGCGCGCGCTCTATAGCTAGTATACTAACTCTATGGGTGTAGGTAATAATAAATCATTCAGAAATAGAAGAAACGATTCTCAGAAATATTCACGATTGGACGAGCGTAATCACTAGTCAGAGGTAATTTTTGCTTGAGAAGAGATCGACAAACTACAAAGAGCTGACCAAACCTCGGCAGTGGAAGCATTGAAAGAATTAAAGACAAAATATTTACAAAACGCTTTATTCAATAACAGGAAAGTCTATTTACAATTAATGGTGGTAAGCAACAACAGGCACAGTCTCGTGGACAGTCGAGCTGTGATGCGACACCGCCGAGTCACCAGTCTTCACCGTCACCAGCGGTGATGAATGCAGATACAGTGGTGATGAGTGTACCACGGGGACCAGGGACGAGTGACCGCTGCCGTGGTTGCTGTGATACACTGTGTTATCCAACTTGAAATACTGGCTAGATTTAGCCGGCATGGTCACCACGTGAGCTGGTGCTGCATGGACCGAGTGAACCACGGGAACGGAGTGAACCACAGGAACGGAGTGAACCACAGGAACGGAGTGAACCACAGGAACGGAGTGAACGACATGAGTGCCTCCGTGGTTTACAACTTGGCTGCTTTTCGTGACGGTTGTCTTTGAAGTCAAGGGTGAGTGAACAACGGGAACGACGTGCGCATGAGTGTGGACGATTGGTGCGTGGATGTAAGTGCTTCCGTGGTTCACGACTTGACTGCTCCTCGTGAGGGTGGACTTGGCGGTCAGAGGGACGTAGTGGGTGTCGTGGGTGAGGAGGAGGCCTGGGGCGGGGGCCGCCGCAGCGCAGACCACGATGGCGGTGAAGATGACCTGTCAAATAAAAAGGTTTGATTAATTTGTAGCAGTAAATATTTGCAGGAATCTCCTCTTTTTTCTTCGGTTGGTATTCTCGGGTTCTAATAATTATAGGAGTAGAATAAAGCCTCATCTAGTTGTGCGGCTGATTTGACTGGAGCAAACGACAAACAAGACAAGTTTTCGGAGGCAGGTTCCTATGCCGCGATCCTGATTTATACATAGGTCTAGGAAGATAGGTCTCCAGCTGCCTATGATACTTCGAACGTGATGTTTATTTTCTATTGATCTAATAGATTTTTCAGTTTCTTTTGTTTCTGTAAATTATTATTTGTTTGCTAAGTCCGAGCTTTTGACCAACTTACAATGGTTTGCATTTTGGTTTGTGTTGTTGTCACGTCTGTGGTCCAACTGATGGGTCATACGTCGCTTGCGAACTTTTTATATGCGGTCAAATTATTGATTGCCCCACATCACAATAATTTCTGGGGCACGCCAGACCCACCTTGGCTTTCTTTTGCTCGTATTTCGCGAATTAAAGACGCATTGGTGAACTTGTTGCGTAAAACGGCGCGTGCGAGCTCCATTGAGACGTTTGTTTTTTCAACCTTGGCGCCTGACAGTTTTGTCCAATTATATGATTGCTGATTAGTAGTATAATTAATTTAATTGGTATGCCCACTGAAATAAGTGAGGGAGCGTGCTGCCTTGGTCTCACAATGTAAACAAAGTTGACGACTGTTGTTCAGGCTCGTTGCGTACGGCACGTGTAAGATTATGATTACTCAGTATTGAGTGTTTAATGCCAGCTATCCTATCTTAGATGTTTGTGAGTTCGGATGGTTGTTGCTCAATCACGCTATAACGGCTGAATGGATTTTGATGAAACTTGGTACAGCGATAGCTGATATCCTGGGATAACATATAGGATACTTTTTAACGCGAACAAAGTCGCGGGGCGTCTGCTAATACCCCCTAAGTAACAAAACGCCTACATAGAGGGCGCTGTTTCACAATGTACGCGGGAAAAACTTTTCTACGCGGGCGAAGCCGCGGGAAAAAGCTAGTGTTGGATATTTGTGAGTTCGTAAATGTTTGTTGCTCCGAACAGTTGCCGCGAAGTAAGTCGCGGGGCGTTTGTAGTGTATAACTTCTTGAAGGCTTAAGAAGACCGGATCAGAAACATTTCTGAAATTTTCTGCATTGAGAGGTTAATCCATTATTTGGGCCAGCCTTCTCCGGGTGGCTGGCTGTCATAATTCAAAGTTTTTTTTTTGCTTTTCAGACAGTTGGCACAGAGGTTATTGTTTTTCTTAATAATTAATTATACAGCGTGCAGCAAAATACCTATAGTGACCACTTACAGGGGCGCACTGAAAATTGTTGATCCGCTCTGCATTTTTTAAAGATTTTTTTTCAAAAAGGTATAAATTTTCATCGCCATTGCTGTATTCGGGTTTGGATTGAACCCACGACCTATAAACGTGGGGCACTACCAGCTAGAACTGCTTTGTTATACCTATCAGGTATGTATAGCATTGTCTAAGACAACAAAAGCTCCAGTGTTGCCAGGGGTGCGTACAATCAAAAGCTACGCATTTGGCAAGTCATCGTTTACCAAACTATTTTTCTTGTAGACAGGGCCGGAGCTAGCACTGTGGTACAGTAAGTTATACCATACCATAAAAAGTAGTTTAACAGAAAGTAAAATACACATAGAGTGTTCATTTCATTTTATTTGAGTTAAAATACAAAACTGCGTTAGACATCGGTGAGTGGAGCTCACAAAGAATGTACCATAACATATGCGAATTTGTATGACAGTATGATACAATTTTCCTTGTGTAATACGGTAATGGTCCATTCTTTGTGAGCTCCCAGGTACTTAATCAAATAAAGGATTTTACATAAAGCCGCCAAGTTGTCAACTTACTAGATTTTTATACGACACAAAAACAAACAGTTGATGTAAAATAACGCTAGGTTTGTATGTAGTTGCGAAAAGTATGAGAAAAATGCGTCAAAAAAAATATTTTTCTAACAAAAGAAAGTAAAATGTATTAATTAAAATGTATAAATTAGGTTTCAAAATAATTATATTTTACTAAATAATAGGTTCTACTTATGTATAATGGGATATTGTGTAATCTATGGAAGATTAGCCCTAACTACGCTCCTGGCAGCTCACGAAATCAGATCTGATAACTGATAATGTTAAGGCATTGTTACTACACAACTGTCATGGCCTTCACCCGATTTACTAAACTTTATTCAATTTTGTAATGTGTTAGTCAAACAAAAATAGGAAGGGACATCGGTCCCAAACATTTTGACCCAAAAAGGGTCATTAAAAAATTATCACAGGTTCTTAAGGCTTGAATACTAATTTGGGATGGAATTTAGAATATGTAGATTACAAGAACGGGGTTGAAATAATACAACCATTTAGGCGGCAATTTGCAAAGAAAAACATATTTTTATTTTTTGACATTTTAAAATTATTTTTCCTTGGACATCTTTAAATAGAAAATCCGGCAAGTGCGAGTCGGACTCGCCCACGGAGGTTTCCGTTCCGTCAGCCACACTATTAAGCTATCACTGTACCAAGTTTCGTCAAAATTAAATATTTTTCCCGCGGTAAAAAGTTGCCTATATTGCTATATGTTGCTTATATCCCAAGATATAAGCTGTTACTGTACCAAGTTTCATCCGAATCCGTTCAGCCGTTATCGAGTTTCCCGCGGGAACAATTTACCGCGGTAAAAAGTAGCCTACATTTTATTCCAGGATATAAACTATAACTGTACCGAGTTTCATCAAAATCCGTCGTGCCGTTCTTGAGTTATAAATGATGTTTAGATTTGACATTTCTTCAAGTTTTTGGCTGTATCTTTTTTGGGATTTGACTTTTTGACATTTTTACTATTTGTTGTTATAAACGGTATGTGGGCGCGTATTGTGTGAAAATTTCAAACGTATTCGTGCTACCGTTAGGTAGATACAGCCCGAAATGTCGTATTATGTCGTATTTTTGGTTTTTGGCCCCCCACCCCATTAGATCTTGACTTTTTTTAATTTTGAGTATTTGTCGTTGGATGCGCCTTAGGTACGCGTCTTTTGTGAAAATTTCAGCTCGCTACGTTTCACCGTTGCGGAGATACAGCCCTTAGAACATCGGACGGACGGACGGACGGACGGACAGACGGACGGCGTAGCGACAGCAATTTATAATTAATTGTTTAATTTCTTGACGATTGTTCCTATAGATGCGACTCTATTTATTGCTGTATAAAAATGTTTGTAATCAGTTAAAGCGAAATAAATAAATCTATCTTATCTATCTGTCTAAAATTCTCTAAATTTTAATAAATTCGATTACAAAGCCTTCCGCGCCTTCAGTTCTACTGCTAAAGTTTATGTTTTTGAAAACTTTTATATTTACGGAAAACTCATTCAAACCGTTTGCGATTAAACCGGGGGACTGAAACTAGGAGATTCTGTACAATGTTATCGATGAAAATGTTATTATTTACGACGCTCGTGATTGCGTGTAGCCCTTTACGTCGTAGTTACGTGTGGGGCTAGACGGAATGTGAACATATTATTTTGATAATGGCAACATTTGCGAGGCGCCAAAATAGAACTGGGGACAGAATGATATCTATTTTTATTTTGCCAATAATATGTGGGGCAGCAGTCTCTGCAAAACGAGTTCTATCTAAAAATAAGATAGAGTCGTTTAAAGTAGTGAATCGCAGGTTAAAATTAAAATGAGTCGTTGCCGATTATGATCGGGATACTTTGAATAGAGACACGATGGCTATGAAGCAGTATGCGTGACTATGAAGCATTATCCAATAAATGCTAGTCGACTACACACCTAGCTGGTGTGCCGTGTAGACTCACACGCGCAACCAAGACCCTCCAAGTGCTGGGCCCAAACGTGTTCAACAAACTTAGCAACACACTAAGGCATGCACCTAGCGAGAAGGTTTTTGTGTCTGGACTAAAAGCTCAATTCATACAAAACGCTTACTACGCTATTGATGAGTTTTTCTCTACTTAGTACGTTCGGCAGCCCACACAGATAGTAGTATGGACTATGTATATTGTTATGAATTGACATATAAATAACTATCTAATTTAACATGTTTATGACCACTGCATTAATTTATTATCTCTTTAAAATCTGTATACAAATTTATAATTTGACAACCTCTGAAATGTGTAATCAATGTAGACTGTAATGACGTATAATGTTAAA
The DNA here is from genome assembly GCA_949699065.1 of Metalampra italica. Taxonomy (NCBI): domain Eukaryota; kingdom Metazoa; phylum Arthropoda; class Insecta; order Lepidoptera; family Oecophoridae; genus Metalampra; species Metalampra italica. Next base: position 11,401,809 of record OX452977.1, on the reverse strand, counting down.
TTATTAATAAATGACTGAAACTGAAACTGAAACTGACTATGAAGCAGTATGCCTTAAATGCTAGTTGTCTATGAAGCAGTACGCCTTAAATGCTACTTGACTATTATGAAGTATGCCTTAAATGCTACTTGACTATGATGCAGTATATCTTAATAGTAGTCTTATAATGTAGGTAGGTAGGTAACATAGATTTGTCAAAAATCGTAAATAAGGTGGTTTATTCAAAATTCGGTTATCTAACCCGATGTTCAGAATTTAAATCAAATAATGTTATTAGGTTATGGGCCCAGCACTTTCAGTTATTCCATTGATCAATCAAACGCCCACACTTCGCCTCGGCCAAACACCTACAAAATAAGATAAAATACTGTAAGTACATGAGAATCTAATAAAGGGAGACGTAATCACTTTAATTCATTAAGAAGCACTTAAAAGTTGGGCTCGCGAGCCCATTGTTAAGAATGCTCACCGTTAAATTTGTTTAACGTAGACTTAGTTTTATTCCTGATGCGGATGCTTTCGACGATCGGTGACTAAGGTTCAAACCCCGGTCCGTTACTCAAAATTTGTTTATTTATAATAACTTATTTTTCATTTCAGGCATATAACGATTACATTAAAATATACAATATAAAGTACTTAACAACAGATTTCAGCTCAGGATATCCAGGTGGCCATGCCAGAACGAACAAACCCCAGTAACTTTTAATCGGCGAACCGACAAAATCTAGTTTTTGCGACAAAATTCGACTAATAATTAACGACAATTTGGGCATCTATTCATAACTGCAATTTGGCATGCCAGAATGACGCTCACATTATCTTGTTCTCCGTCAGATTCAATTAAATAAAATGAAGCGAAATTAATATAACATTTAACCATGTGTTGAAAACAAATGAATCACAGTGTATTACAATTTTCGCATTGACATTTCACGATGGTATATTATGGCTATTCTTCATTCCGGTGGCATTTAACGAGAAGTAAGGTCGGAATTGCTGTACGACGGATGAATAAAGGCTGCCGCGCCGCGAGCTATGCGAGTCAACGGTCATCTGATGAGTTAAATAATCTTTTTAGGAAGCCAGGTATACCTGGCGATAATTCAACCCTTTTGGGGCCTTTTGTGCCAAACCCTTACGATACTCCAATTCGGTTTTTTGGTGGCATATGTGACGCCTTAGAATAGAAATAAATCTTTGACGTATGCAGGTTTGCTGTGAATTCCTTCACCGAAGAATCTGTGGTATTATAATAAACCGTACTTAAGTTCGGAAAACTCATTGGTACGCGCCAGGATCAAACCCCTTACGTTTGGAAGACAATACGCAATATGAAAAATTATTATGTAGTGTTGCTATCTTAATTGTTCTAGGTATTATACGAAATAGGTTGCCATGAAGAGCTGTTATTTTAATGTTGGTACAACAGGTTACATATGCTTTTCATATCATGTGACAACTATAGGGAGACAGACGTGTAATACCAGCGTCTACCTTACATTAACTACTAATCGATATCTAGATTTAATAAATCTTAATTTAAATCCAAAGTCCTTCAACTTTTAAAGGAAAGCGCTTGCCAAGAACTTTAGGTCATTACGGGCTATTTAAGGCAGTAAATGGTTGGTATTTCATTCGATAAAATCACACCTTTTAAGGACTTTCCAGTCAAAGTATTAATATAATTATAATAATATTATGTCCCTTATTCAGATCGCTATACTTAATCAGAGATTACAATTATATAGGTAGGTATTATACAACCAATTATTACAGGGTAGATAAAATATTTAAGCTGTATAAATATACCCAGTGTATTTATATGCCATAAAATAGTTTGACTTTAGGTATTTTTAAAAAACACGTTTATAAAATATTTATTTTACGAGGTAATCCGCCAGAGAACCAATGCATTCGACAGACCTCAAGACGTGCGTTGAAGTGGCAGTGGGCTGGTCTCATCTGTCGTAGAACCGAGTAGTGTGGGACGCCCCCGGCTAGATGGAGCGACGATCTGCGTAAGGCCGCGTGATGCGTGAGGATGCAGTAGACTAGTGCAGGCTGATGATGTTATTTATTTCATCCACTAGATGATAAGCGGCCTGCCAGATGGCCCTTAAAAAAGTGGGTGACTTAATAACTCATGGAAACGTCAAAGGAAAGTCCCACTGAAAAAGCATGAAAGTACACGGCTGGTTGTTCTTTTTACTAAACGTCCTGTATAAATTAAATACCTAACAAAATAATCCCTATTGACACCGCTATCATTAAGTTACCCAACATAGTAATTTACCCGGCGTGTGCGCATTGAAATATCAGCGACATTTGTTGTATAATAATAATTAATCAAAGTTATACTTTATAGCTAAAACCGTGCAGAATTCCTTTTGGAAGTCTGTAGTGGCTCTATATTTCACAAAATTATTTTAGAAACAAAGTCGTAGATAGAAAAGATTGTTAGCTGACATGCTCTCTATCTATTGGTTTATTTTAATTGACACGTTAATTAGCATACTCGTAGATTAACTATCCTCGTATTCTAAGTCTATTTTTAGTTTTTGTGTCCCACTACCCAAGCACCAAGAATCATTATTTAACGTAGATTTAGTCCTAGAAAAAGGTACTTAGGGCCTAGAACAATTCAATAAGACAAAAATTTGGCGACGTCTACCAAAATATAATCATATTTAAAAGCCTTGGGAGGCTAATAATTATTATGTAGTACTCATTTCTAAAATAATTTTTCTGAAAAAAATATGTTGCACTTATTTCTGCAAGTGGCAACACCTCAGTTGCCCGGCACCATTGTCTAACACCAAAAGAACCAGAGACATTCGATATAGAGTAGTAAAGCTCTAGAACCGTTCACAGCAAAGTACCACCAGTGGAACTCGACGTCCACTTCCTTTTAGCGCGACATGTCTCAGACAGGTGGCGCCTTCCCAGTGACAGGTGACATTGACATCAAAATGTATCGCTAATGATCTGTGTTAAGTAAATCAGGCGACTTTGAAACAAGATAACGAAGTGGGCGTACCCACTTCGCTTTTGTACTGTTGAGACATTTTATTTGTATTTATGACAACAGGTCAAACCAAAAATTGAATTATAGGTAATGGACTCCCTAAACGATCATGCGGCATGACATGCATTACGTGCTGTCACTCATGCATGACCGTCTAGTTGTAGTGCAAACTACGTGCTGGCCGTCGCTTCACTGTACTGATTGATCGCAAGCATGATGTTTCATCATGCAGCATGATCGTTTAGGGACACTTTAAGTAAGTATACTAATAAGAACTCTTTCTTCTTAAAATTTTATATTAACCGTGCTATACTTTGAGCTTGTCAAGCCATACTCTTAGAATATACCTAATAGTATTCTAAGAGTATGGCCATCCTGCAGAATTAGGTGAAAAATCACGCTATGGGAGACGAGAAAAAAATAGAACGTGGGTGAAGCCGCGGCAAACAACTATTAGTGCCTTAATAAAGTTCGTAAAGATTCCGTCAAGCAGCGGCTGTTGAGTGATGCTGTATTTAATTAAATTAAATGACAATTTAAAGTTTATATCTCCGATAAGCCACATATATCTCAGTACCGCCCGCGAATCTTTTCGCAGTTCATTAAAAAATCGTTTAAAACTTTAAAACGACGTGTTAAGATAGCCGTAAAGCGAAAACGGCTGGCCGGCTCTTATCGCCGGTAATAAGCATTAACAGAGTCTTTAAATGAAATTTAAGAGCCTGCTAAAGGCCGTTTGTCACGCATTGATCGGTATCTGTAATTGCTTCCAATTAATTTAATGCTCATTCCCTCGAGTGATTAAAAAAATCAACGAAATATGCATTCCACTGAAAGCTATAGTATACACTAGCCTTTTCTTGCGGCTTCGCCCGCGTAGTAAACTTTATCCCGTGTATATTGTGACACAGCGCCCTCTATGTAGGTGTTTTGTTACTTAGAGGGTATTAGCGGACGCCCCGCGACTTTGTCCGCGTTAAAAAGTAGTCTATATGTTATTCCAGAACATAAGCTACGACTGTACCAAGTTTCATCAAAATTTGTTCGGTAGTTTTTGCGTGAAAGAGTAACAAACATCCTCACTCACATCCTCACAAACTTTCGCCTTTATAATATTAGTAGGAAGGATAGTAGGATTAGTAGGATATAGTGATAGTACTTTTTTTTTTTGCATTTTATCAGGACGTTTTTTTAAACTTATAGGTACGTTGACCTTGCTTAACCCTTGATCAGATGGTCACATCGCACCCCTAACTTCGAACCCTTAAAGTACCTTATGTGTGCTGGAACGCGATGTCGCTACGTGCTCGACGAACCTGATTTCTGATTTCGACGAAAACAACGGCCAATGGCGGCCAAGGCGTGCCATTTGGCCACGCGGCCAAGAACTTGGGGAATTAGGTTTGGGCACAGTAAAGGTATTAAGTATTGTACGAAGTCAAAGAGAATCTCCAAACCCAAATTCTTCACTATGAAAAATTAATTAATCGTTGCGCGGGTTGTAGCAATAGCCTATAAAAAAAATCTTAAATATTTTATTATCACTTTTTATTATGACATGGATAGTTATTTCGATCATGCTTACAGTAAATTACGTCCTCTTTATATTAACTTTTTTATTTAAATGTATTAAATTAATCAAACAAACTGTCTCAATTACCCGCCTTTACATACAAAAAAGTCATCCACGTCAAAAGCTTCTAACACTCTTCCAAAAACTAACTCCCTTTAAAAAATTTTGACTTTAGGAGAAACTTAGTTACTATTATCAATTGCGAAATGTGTCGCTACTAAATATTTATACTGCACTAATATGAGAGGAAAATCTCGAAAAATTCCTACCTCTGGCTGTTCAAGTGTGATTCTGGTAATATGAACATTGACCGTGATTCCAGCTTGCCCTTAACAATAAACGAAAGTAAAGCCCTGTATAGCCCTACTACTTCTACAACATATTATAGGTATTTAGACTTATGTATGAACGAGCCGGCAATTTATCTACTAACTCATACTTAATTTACGTTCAACTCATTTAAAAACTCATACAAAATCTTTCTTTTACCGCACATGAAAATACGTGTTATTGATATTAATTTTACTTAATTAAACGCCTGTAATGATCCTCAGTCCTCATATTCAAAGTAAATTATGATCGAAATAGGTACCTTAAATGAAATTTGTCTATAAAGCAGTATGTCATAAATGTTAGTTGACTATGAAGCAATATGTCTTAAATGCTAGTTGACTAAGAAGCAGTATGTCTTAAAACGAATTTTAAGCAGTCATTATTTTTCCAAAAAATAGCTGTGTACTCTCCGATCACTGGTTAAAATGTTATTATTTAATTGACTAAAAAATTTGTTCAACGAACTTGTTCCTGAAATTATTGGTTTCAAATTAGTCTTTCTATAATTGATAATATAGCCCATAGAATAGATTCAATGTACTTGTAAAACCCTCTTATACTCTGTATATTTTAGGAAGACACCTGGATATGAACTCTCAAAAGTACAATTGAACATACAGACATACTTTTAGATTTATAAATATAATTAAGTATAGTAATTTCAAGTTCCCAGCAAAACTAAATTGTGTACGAGTACCTACACACACAGTGAAACCAAGTCTACTGAAATAATTTGACATAATTTCATCATTGCATTCATTATAGATAAACACAACAAAACAAACAAAAACTAAACCTTGTCGACTATGACCTACGTCAAGAATCGTAAGGCGTAATTGATACATTACTGCGTAAGTGACGTCTCAAGGCACTCCGGCGGTTACTGGCGTTTTGTTTATACACAAGTTAGAGTGCATTCGATTTTATACTATTCGAAAGAATACATACATACCTACCTATCTTCACGCAATATCTATGACGAGGTAGGCACAAAGGACGGAGAGCTGACAACAGTATCGCGATCCTGATACACAATCTCATCATTCTACATAATATTTTTAATTTAAATATATCTTAATCGATCAAACATATATTTTTAAGTTAACTTCATTTTTATGCATAGACATGTGAAACAACACAATGTCCAGTTTTATTTTTATTAATTTTTAAAGATAACAAAATGTCTGCAGATTTTTGCATAAATGTGGTTCACGTGTTTGCCTCAAACGCCTGTTATAGGCTGAATCCCACCTATAACAGGCGTTTGAGGCAAACATTTGAGCCCAGATGGTAATACTGTCAGAGTTTTTATTTATTTTTGAAATAAGTTTAACTCGACTCTACGTCTGAATAAATTATAAAAAGTAATAAATCACTCAGTGTTAGCATCAAATGTTATAATTTATAATGTTTAAACTATCCATGACATTCATGAATATGAATGAACTTTATTATAACAACGTAACATCTAACTCTCAATCATCACTCACCGTTCCGGCATCGTGACTTGCGGGGCGGCAAAATTGGTGATTAATATTATTATAGCATTTGCCGCCCTAATAATAATAATAAGTTAACATTTCTGATGTATCCACGTATCGGAAGACGCAGCGTAGGCAGGCCTCCCACAAGGTGGACCGACGACCTGGTGAAGGTCGCGGGACCCGGCTGGATGAGGTTAGCGCAATACCGGTCGTCGTGGAGATACTTGGGGGAGGCCTTTGTCCAGCAGTGGACGTCTACACGCTGAAATGATGATGATGATTTCTGATGTTTGTTCGTCTCACACCACTCAGCGTCAATCTGCACTAAACTCAAGTATCAAGTAAAACAACACAAATTAACCTATGTAAATTTAAATTGGTGAGTACCTATGTTATAATATAAATTAAAAAAAAAACGTTATGTTACGTCCCAAACGACGGCAGGTATCCCTAGTCCTCTAAGAAGATAAGTGGTGGACATTTTATACTATAAAATGTTTATAACATCATAAATAGATTAGATTAGATTTATTTATCTCACATTACAAATATTCATACATAGTTTTCTTATGTAAAAAGTCAAAGTTAATGTAATCGTCAATAAAATTTAAAAAATAGTAAAACATAGTAGTAAAAAAATGTCAAAACAAAATGTCATAAAGTAGGTATTACAAATGTCACTTTTACACAAATTGTGTATGAAAATATGAAAATTCATAATAATAAGATATTAATGTCACAATTGGAAGTTAGAACTTTGCGTTCATGTATTCTTTGACAGAGTATAATTCTTAAAATATGTGATGTTTGATGATGCTACCATCATACATTGGAACTTCTCCGTTTCACTTCAGCTATTTAGTATTCAATACTAACCAGGTAGCCGTGGAACATTAATTAAGCCCTATCTCAGCCCACCTCCGCCCAAACCGTGTACCCATTGGGTGGAAATGTCACGAATTCTAAGACACATTGGTTCCCAATTCAAATTCAGAGATAAAACCACTGATAAATGAATTATAATATAATCTGAAACCTTTTTAGGGAACTTATAAAATAGGACTAGAAAAATTGTTTCTTTGTTAATTGCTTCATCATGTGAAAAAGGTTGAACGGATTTTGATGAAACTTGGTACAGTGTTAGTATATATTGCTTGACTGTCAAAATTTTTCATCTTGGTGTAAAACTGTAAGTATATCAAATGCTTCTAGATCTATCACAAAAAAATATCATGACTTTCTTTGTTATAAGTACTGATAAAAAGATACTTTATGTATTGAACTTTGTGATATTTACAGAAATATAAATGGACAATTCCACAAAAACTTTTTTATTTACTTATTGTTACGGGGGCAACAAGCAGGCGGGCCTCCTGATGTTAAGAGGTCACCGCCGCCCATAGACACCTGCAACACCCGGGGGTGCTGGTGCGTTGCCGGCCGAGGTTGAAGAGCTCTTTAGACTTTCTTCTTGAAGAACCCCATATCGTAGCGCTGTGGAAAAACGTCAGAGGGAAGGTCATTCCACATTTTGCACGTGCGCAGCAAAAAAGAACGCGAGAAGCGCACAGTGCTGGTCCGCCAGGGATCTATGAAATGTGGGTGAACCGTATTCTGACGGCGCGCGGTGCGATTTTGTTGAGCACGGTTTCGTCCCTGAAACTCAATGTCAAATTTCCGCTAACAGCTTGCATAAATAAAGCTAAGTATAATAAAACCTAAAGATTCGGCCAAACGGCCCAGTGGTCCGTTACGACTCTACCCTCAGACTTTTATTATTATCCTTGAAACACTTTTTAAACACCCCTATTTTTTTGAGGATTATTTCGCACGACAGACATATAAAAGCACTATTCCGCGGATTACGGCCTTAAAACCGACCCTAATAAAAATTGCTCGTACTCAGTCGCTGTTTCCGGAGATGTATTTGCATGTCCTCCTTAGGCCATGTTCATAACATGTTATTATAGATACGACTGGCAGTAACCAGGTTCGAAAATAATGATAGTCTCCGTTTTCGAAACTGGTGACGAATGAGAATTATCTACTTATCTCCAGTACCGAAATTCGTTACAAAATCAAGATGAATTATCTCCAGCTTCGTAACATCGCTGGCTTTGGAGAATGTTTGGAAACTGGACAAAACATAATAACCAGTATTGATACCTGTTTACGAAAAACAATCACTTAAATGGATTAAAGCATAGCTGTTGGAAAACTATATAAATGACACAGTAAAACTGTGTCATTTATATAGTTTTGGTCTGTTCAAAAGTAGTCTGTTCAAAAGTAGCAGACATATTTAAATAATGAATTATCCCTCTTACAATATTAGGAAATAGGTGTACCTTAGTATATCATTTTTTAATAACTCTTGATAACTGTCTCGAGGAGAACAGAATTAAGTCCCCAATTCCATCAACAATTTACCAGACTTATGCAGAAAACATCTAACACACAAATTTTATTTATTAAGCGGACTATTAAAGGCCTTGTGAAAAATCCCAAAAAATAACATCATCTAAATATCTCGTCAATAAAAGTCCGGAACTAGTCGCAGCTTGAGTCGCAGTTCAAACGCTAAACCTTGTGAACAGCGCCTTACATCCGCTTCTCTTGTTTTTTCGTCCAACAAATCAACCCACCAGACTGGATAACCCCTTAACGCTCGGTTACACTTTACATCTCTCGAACAAATAACTTCTTCCGCGTTTCGGGAATTTTTCATATAATCCACTGGACGTTGACGACAAATGCTGCAATCAGAGAAAATTAAGTCAATTTGGGTTTGAATAAATTGAGGTCCACATCTTTTATTTTTATTGTTTTGACTACGATTTCAAGCCAAGTCAGAATTTTATGTATTTACTGCATTATGTATGTACTGCACTGTGCAAAAAATCTGTAAAGATAACTTCAAAAGCTGTCTATATAATCTATATTAGTGTTCTCTATAACTGAATGAATGACATAAATTATATTCCTAGAGATTTAAGAAATTGCTCTACTATTTCATGTAAGTACTCACAAATAAAATATTTAAACAAGATTTTCTTTTGTTGCAGATTCCTCGCCATCTGGTGGCCGCTGAAATGTCAAATCACAAAGCGACGCGCGAGGATGATGATCGTGTTCATCTGGATCTTCGCTATCGTGGTCACCACCCCCTGGGTCTTCTTCTTCGACCTGGTCGTTATCTTCGAAGACAACCCCAACGTCAGGTTATGCCTGGACGTCTGGCCCAATCCCTTGAGCGAAATCCTCTACTTCGTCGTCGGAAACCTCATATTCTGCTACATCCTCCCGATGGTCCTCATCACGATGTGCTACATCCTGATCTGGATCAAGGTCTGGAGAAGGGCTATTCCAACCGACACTCAGGATGCCCAAATGGAGAGAATGCAGCAGAAATCCAAAGTCAAAGTCGTGAAGATGCTCGTGGCAGTTGTCATCCTGTTCGTCCTATCGTGGTTCCCTCTCTACCTGATCTTCGCGAGGATAAAGCTAGGGGGTCCTATTCAGAAATGGGAGGAGGATATATTCCCAATCGTGACTCCTCTAGCGCAGTGGCTGGGGGCGTCGAACTCTTGTATCAACCCGATACTGTACGCGTTCTTCAATAAGAAATACAGGAAGGGTTTCGTGGCTATCATCAAGAGTAGAAAGTGCTGCGGGAGGCTGCGGTACTACGAGACCATTGCGCTGCAGTCCTCGAGTACGTCTACGAGGAAATCGTGGCATTACAACAATAATAACCACACGTCGTTCACGCGACGGTCACCACCGGTGGACAAGAACGCAGTGTCGTTCATATTCAACCACACGGGAGTGTAGAAGCCTCTCTGGTGATTGGAACTGGTTTTCATCAAAGCCATGCGGCTGTATGGACGCCACGCGGCCTCGGCCGGGCGCCGCCGGCACTCGACCGGCGCACGCGCAAACGACCGAGCGTCTCGGCGGCATATCGACTCACACACGACATTTTATATGCTTGTAAGGTATGTTTTTGAGTTCGACAGTTTGATGTTGTCCCGTGCAAGAACCTTTTCGACCCTCGTGACAATCCAATAACCTATTTACTAAGTGAACATAATCAGTGAATGTTTTTTATAATAAGTAAGTTACCGTAACTTTTATACGTAAGTGTTGATGTAAGGGAGATATTATTTTTACACTGATTGTAATATTATAAAGAGAAGAGGGAAGCGCACATATTAGCACAATATTTTATAGTTAACATTTTATTTTTATTTAAACGATAAATTGTTTAATATTTGAATAATTTTAATTTGATATAAAATTAATAAATGTATTCCACTTATTTATCGTTTTGTTTTTCAAATTCTGTGTTAGGGTATATAAAATATGATTCTTTATTATAAAAACTAAAACTCCAAAAAAATTTTAACTAACCGAAGTAACTTGAATAATGTGCAGTACAAACTACTAACTGATAGAATAAATTAAGTTTTCAATAATATAAAAATATTTATTATAACTGTTTCTGCAAATGTAAATGTCCATCATTTGAATTTTAATTTTACAAACGTACCTACTAAATAATAACGATATAGCCTTATTATATTAGTGAAATTAAAAATACATACATTTTAAAAATTAGTTGGTCAGTAATTTTCTAACCAGAAAATTAAATCATCAAACGTAGTTTTAAAAACATGAAAAGTATCCAACAATATAATCCGATTAAAATATGATTAATATTGACTTCAATTATACTTTGCCTAAGTAGTTTTATAAATAGGTAGGTAAGTATACTTTAACATTTAGAAATATAGTAAAAAGTTGAAGAGTCACTGGAAATTGAATAATAAGAAATATTCATGCCCTACTAAAGTACCTACTCATAATTTCAGTAAATTGCATAATTCTGAACAAAAAAATAAAATAAAAAATACGAAAGGAATTATTCTTTATTTATATTACTATCTTTTAAATTATGAGATCTCAGATGAGTAGTTAATTTTTTTATTGGCTGGTAATTAACCGAGCTGCTGAAATATTACACCGGGCGAATAAAATAATAAATTGGGCAACTAAAAATATAAATTCAAGCAGCAAACCTGACCTAATTTTTTGTCGCCGATTTCAGCTATTTTTAGTCGCTCGGTTTATTATTTTCCTTTTTAATTTACTCATTTATTATATTTTTATTGTGATATATTGAGTGACTTTTTCAGTGACTTTTTGACGCCACAGAAAAATTGCCGCTTTAATGCACAAAATTGTTACGAATAACGTATAATATTAGGATAATAAATTATGTACCGAAGTACAATGTGCGAATAAGGAAATGAAAATAATATATTAGACATATTTACCAACTACTAAGTACAAAATTTTCTTTTCAACCACGACAATCTTGCAATCATTCTATCAGTTCTTAAAAGGCATACATTACATACAATATCTCCACGCTATTGACGAGGTCCGCAGAAAGAACCGAGCTCCTCACACGCTCGCCGCGGGACGCGAGTACTCTTTACATGTTCATCTGTAAGCACCCGCTTGCCCGCTTTATCTTATCAATATAGATCATACCCAACTTCTATTACCAATCACATTCGCTCGTCATTCGTTCAATTCATTACGATTCATTCGCTCACCATGTCCAAACCAACAAGGCAAGGGTGAAATATTAAACTGAAACTACTTCAAGCTAATTAGGTACCTTTTCGAAGTGTTAGAAAAAACTACATATTCCAACTCCTGTAATAATATATCTTTGTCATTTTCCTCACATCGATTTTTCATGCGTTTTAGGTAATATTTGTACTTGGTATTTTTTATTAACTTGTGTACTTAGACAAGTGTGTTATTTGCAAATATTTTATTTCTCATACGCCTGTATATCTAAGGAACGTTAAATGACATATTTTTATGTGGATTATTTTTAATGTAAACATCAAATTCAATATGATTTTCTGAAGCTGAGAAATTATATTAAGTCAGTACCTAATACTTCAAAATAAAATAATAATAATGTTAATAAAAGTTAAAGTAATATTAAAATTTGTATTGCGCAATAATTGCGAAGTGTAGATTTTTGAAAACAATATTTTTCTACTCAAGAAACGACAGTATTTAAAAAATATAATTCAGCTCTAAATAACGAATACAGCTTATTAATTTGCACAAAATCTGTTGTTTTTTTTTCAGTAAATACATATTTTTTATTAAATACGAAACCTTTTTTAAAAATGGAGTCAGTCAACTTGACAAAGTGGAAGCTTGACTGATGGCTGCGTGAGACTCCTTCTAAAGGAAATACATCATGGGTGTGATATTACGTGATTGGATTTTGAATTCAGCTATTTTTATATTCTTTAAGCATTTCATAGAAAGCTTAACTTCTGTAATATTTGATTTAAGCAATTAAATTTCGCAGAAAAAGTAGCATTTTAAATTCCCATTTATATGTGTATGATATTACAATAATAAAATATAAATAAGTATTTATAATTATTACAATAAGTCTATGAATGATAAAGTGAGAAAGAAGGCAATATAAGTATACATATTATAGTAACTAAGCATCTCCATAATAATGTCATTGTTTTTATGATTATTACATTTAATAGGTAAAGAGTTTAAATTATGTACTCTATTATAAAAAAAGCTGCCGGCAGCCAATACAAAATATTTTATGTAAAAAATCATCACACTGAAAACTTAAACATTTTAATAAAAAACTGCAGAGAGGATAATTGAGGATAATTACGGAATAAAAAAGATGTAAATACTTTGTTTGTTTAAATGTAAAATATGTATTTTATAATTTATTAATACTTGACAGTAGATTAAGAAATAAAGTTATTTTAAATGTTATATGTATAACAAAATAAAATATTTAATAGGACAGCATTGTTTTAAACTTTAAAATAAATCAAAACTATATTTATACAAAATTTGAAATGTAATTTGTAATATTATCAACATCACTATTGTAAATAACTGTGTTATCTAGAAAAAATAGACATTTTCAATATATTTTATTTATAATAATTTTATAAAGCATTTCTGTAAGATATTGCTGTTTTTGTTTTGCTGTGTTTGGTGTTAGATTTACGATTTATATTGTATCTAGTGTAATGATAATGCGACCTGATTTTAATTAATATTCATAATTATTAATAAAGTGTTAATAAATTATAATCCATCCTTCGTATATTATCATAATATTGTGAAAATAATAATATATAAAAATCGCTTGATAATGATGCCTAAAATGGTTTCCCTGTACCATATAGAAGATTATGTCAAAAGCTTGTAGTATAGTGGTACCTGTAAAAATTGTACTATACAATTTGTTTAGGCATAAAGTATGCAGTAGTTTGATGTTCCAAGCAATGTTAGGTGATTTTTAGGGAATTTTGAGTAAATTTTAGTAAACTTTTTAGTTGATGGCTGATTTGATTATGGGATTTTAAAGAGGGTTTGAAGTTATAAACTTTTAATCCACTTAACTATTTTTGTAACCATAGTACATTTTAGACTTTCACGCTTTGTATTCAGAATTATATAATTATTTACGGGTCTTACACACGAAATAGTTTTATTTACCTTGCCCGACGTTTCGACCAGGTTACACTGGCCGTGGTCACGAGCTGACTGGAGAGGCGAGCTGTCATTGTTGATCGCTGTGAGTAGTTTCTAAAACTACCCTCTTCTGATCTTGTATTATTGGAAAGTCCCGGCACAAATAAAACTATTTCGTGTGTAAGACCCGTAAATAATTATATAATTTTGTAACCATTTTCAAAAATCGGCGATTGTCTCCGTTAAATAAGTGGTTACGAATCAGGATTATTTATCATCTTTTTCGAGAATGCTTTTGGATACTTACTGTGTACAAACTGGACAAAACGTATCCAGGTGTGAAATCCTCTGGTTGTGAAAATGGACAAAATATATACAGTTTAGATACTGGTTACCAAAAACAGTTGCGTAAGTTTACTAAAGGATAATAAAAATAAGTGACAGTGGAAATACACAATTAGACAAATGCAGTCTTCGATTCAAACGCCTACCTTTGGATATTATAGTAAAAAAAATACAAGACGTACAATTACTGTAAGTAAAGTACCTACCTTAATTGAAAATAACAGCTCATTATAAATAATTTATATTCTGTTAATTTTCACAATCAAATCAGCCAAAATTGATTTGACAGGCGTACATTGTGACAAGCGAACTCCAAAAGATTTCATATGACCTACATCTCCGTACAAAATGTCCGACATATCAAACAATGAACACATGCCGTTTAAAATAAAATTTTCAGACGCCCATTGTTATGAAACGGTTTTGGATTTTTCTACGAGAGCTTGCAATCAGTAGATTTTTTACAAAAACAATGAAAATGAGTCCCGACAAACGTCTTAAAAAAAACTTATTTTTCTTGCACTTTTGGACATGTAATTGGAAGGATTCGAAAATTAATAAATTGACATTGAATTAATGTATTAACAACGTAACTCTAGCTGTTCTTACCTGTTTAAACATGTGACACAAAATATCTGTTATTTTCAAGCGTCCATTAATTTTTTGTGCTAATGCATTCTTGTGTTATTTTTTGACTGTTGTGTGTTTGTTAGTTTATCATTAAAATTCTCAGACTTTCACATTGACATACTAAGTATAATAAAAAATATGTGTGGCCGATCACTTTGTTTAACAATGAATGAATTATGCCTAAAAGTACTAGACCTGACGTCATTATTAAAGTCTGTTTATACTGAAATGCGAAATTTGCAAGTTCGCAACTAGTATAGTATCGGCGCAGCGTAATAATAATCACAGCGTGGGTCCGCGCATGTGCAGCTAACTTCAGTCTGTTCTTTAAGCAGCTACAGTATCATAATCAGTCTACATACATTGTTATTTGTATTGGTGACCAGGCTCGGTGTAATGGACCTCGATTTAAAATGTTAAATACACGTTAACATACGTTCGAAAATGGAGAAAATTTAACTTTTGCCTTATAAAAACCACACGATACTCGATTGAATTCAAAACGAATGTCACTGAGTTTAAATATTGTTAAAACTATAGAAGTGTTTTGTGTGAAATACACCTTGAGGGAGAGTTTTTCATACAGTAACAGTAGTTTATAGTACTACGTACAAGAGCAAATCTTAAAAGCACCAATTGTATGGTAATTGAATAAACTGCAATTAAATTGAAATATCATTTGGATTGAAGTGTCGGCAGCATCTATTACGTAGTACTTTAAGCTCAATGAACCTACCCTATGTGCAAATATCTTGTACTTACTTAGCGAATAAACTATGTGAATGTAAATTTTAAACCAAAGTTTCATTTCTATCCCAAACCTAAATATAAATGGGTACGGCCACGCTGCACAACAATCTCAATCAAACCTGAAAATACCCCTTCGAAGACTCGAAGACTACCTCGTATGCGCGCGAAAGCCAAAATGCCATTTTAGTTTTTGGATCTAATACCTTTTTTGACGTAATGCTTGTTTAGAGTTTTGCGTAGGTTATAATATATTAGGTAGTATTATTCGCACAGTATTATTCGTAGGGCACATCGCCCGCAGAACCGACGGCCGTTGGGGCAGAAAGGTTCTCGAGTGGCGACCACGTATCGGAAGACGCAGTGTAGGCCTCCCACAAGGTGGACCGACGATCTGGTGAAGGTCGCGGGACCCGGCTGGATGAGGTTGGCGCAGGACCGGTCGTCGTGGAGATCCTTGGGGGAGGCCTTTGTCCAGCAGTGGACGTCTACAGGCTGATTTGATGAGGTAGTATTATTACCTTTACTTGCCCTGTATTAAGAGGAGTGTGGCTACCTTTTTACCGAACTTTTTTTTCCACGAATTTTTATTTCCATACCCTTTTCTCCCCATTTTTAATTTCCTTGATTCCGTTTCTAACTTGGTGGAGAAAGTCTTCGTCAGGTCGGCATTATCAAAGGCAGATTTCGCTAAGATTTGGATTTCGATAAGGCTTCATTTTCCGTATCACCTTCTCTGATGAAAATTACTTACAGAATCATAATAGCAAATTTGTAGCACGGTAAAAAATCTGCAATTAAAATGATGTTTTCTCTACTATCTTGTTTTAGTTACAGGCATGGCTGACAGTTCCTATATTAAGTATAGAAATATGAGCCGTTGTGGCCTAGTTGGTCGTGCGCACGCTTCACGTTAATAAGAACATGGGTTCGAACTGTTCGAGCCTTGGGTTCGAAACTTGGTACCCGTACCAATGAGAATGATTTTCGAAATTTAAGTACGGTTCATTACAACCACTAGTTACAGTCTTTCGGTGAAGGAAAACATCGTGTGGAAACCAGCACGACAAGGGTTAGAATTTATTTTCTAAGAATGTACCTTTTTTATTGTTACATTTTTTATTTTTTATTGTTTGGGGCAACAAGCAGGCGGGCCTCCTGATGTTAAGAGGTCACCGCCGCCCACAGACACCTGCAACACCCGGGGGGTGCTGGTGCGGCGCCAACCAAGGTTGAAGGGCTCTTTTGACTCCATTCTTGAAGGACCCCATATCGTAGCGCTGTGGAAAAGCATCAGAGGAAAGGTCATTCCACATTTTGCACGTGTGTGAAGTCCACCACAATACGGATGGGCCACTGGGGGCACCGGTTGGTGGACAGGGGTTTGGCATAAAAGATCTCAAAAGGTTCGAAGTGTCGCCAGTTCTATATAGGAAGATAAGATAAGTATAGAAACAATATTATTAAATAATTATTCTTACTTTACCTGAATAATGTATGTGTGTGAGTGTATTGCCTACAATATACAATTAGTAACAGATACATTTCTTCATCATATCCTTACATATCGTATAACACTATAATAATTGGCAAATAACAAAGAGATAGTTTCCATGGAGAGCTACGACGCAAAAAGTCATATATTCGGATTCACAACAAATATATGATACGGACAAACAATACTGTATGTTTAGGATATAATTACCTCCCGTAGCCGCGGGGTAAACCGGACCGGGCGGCAATGTCAAGCTCCAGGAGCGAATTAGGGTTGGATCATATCTGTCAGCACAGAATCGCACTTTTGCCGTCAGTCAGTGCTGCGGCGTGTTTTAGCATGCTATCGCGCGCGATCGCATGCTGTGAACGTCATTTGCTCGAGCAAGAAACATAGCGGGTGTCGCGCGGCAGCACGCTATGTTTCTCGCTCGAGCAAATGACGTTCCTGAACGACAGAAAAGGTTAGAGATATAAAAAAGTGCGATTCCGTGCTGACAGGATGTGGTCCAACCCATAAGGGATAAAGGCTCCAGACAACCTGAAATTTTGGGTTAAATATGAAGTTGTTGAGATGCCCAGATGGAAAATTGTAGTTGAAACATGTAGAATTTTCATATGTAAAGGGTGAAAAACAAACGGGACCGAAGGACAAGAAGTAGGTACCTACCTAAGATATTGAAACTAGGAAATTCTGCTCGAACGAAACATTTCTTTATTTTCCGAAGTAAGTGAAACAGCATACAAATATTTTTGGAAACTCTCTTGCCTCAGCCGAGACATCAACCGACAAATTTTTCCGACCAATAAAAAACATAGGTAAAAAAACGATTTTCTGCTTCCTGCTGGTTATTTTAATTGCCGTCTATTTCTGAGCCATGTTTGGACGTTTCAAGACTTGGACTAAATTTGTAAACTTGACATTTACCCGAAGAATAGGTTAAAAGTTTCAAGCATAGAGTTAGTATACTAGCTATAGAGCGCGCGCATCGCTCATTGCCCATTGTGCCAAGTGTAAGCAGGTGTTCTATGGACGCTTCTATATAGATTTTTTCTAGATCGTTCTTTTCCGTGAATCGTGTTTACAGCTCGGCACTGCACATTTCACCATGATTACTCCAAATCTAAATAAATACCGGCGAGAGCAACAATCAGCGCTACTGACGTGCTGTGACTAGTAGCGTCGCCCCGAACATATCGAGACTGTTCAGACCCGTGCTTACAGTTCAGACTTGCTAACGCGCGCTCTATGTATACTAACAACTTTCTGGTTTCAAGTCTCTAGCTCATCGAGCAGTTAGTTTATAATATAAAATCGATTGCCAAATTTGTACTGACAAAATTAGACAGACAAGAAAGCGAGTTAATAAAATAAGTTATAAAGGTAAGGCCTCCCTGTATGATCCGTCATTGCCGAGTCCGTCCCTGGTCTTTATTAGTAACTTTGGACCTCGTTGACTAACTGCAACTCTGTGTAGTAAGTTTTGATATTCAACTGAAGACAAATAACGACCTAATTGATTGGTTTTCGTCTCTCAATATGTACGAAACTTGCAATCCAGCAAATGAACGTCTGGTGTCAGTTTGTCCGGCACCGAACTACTGAGGACAATGGAGAGAGCTATGCTCGGAGTTTGCCTGCAAGATCGAATCAGAAATAGGTTTTCATCAAAATAATCAAAAATGCGGCAAAAAACGGTCATATCTTTTGACTGTGTTGACTTAGGGTCAAGGCAGACCAAGCGGAATGCCCGCGCACTTTTTGACGTCATTGTCAAAAAATATCAATATAGGTAGTCTAAAGAACAAAATCGTATGACTTCTTAGCGATAGAAGAGTGGTATAGCACTATTATAATCCTCTGTGGTATAGCCGCCACTAAAGAAGAGTGGTAGTATGATTACAAGAAGTAAGCCTGTCTATTTAAGAATATTTACAAAGATATTCCAGGTTCAAACAGACCCTGCATCCAAAGTAAAGACATCGGTAGATACAGCTGTGTGATTCTGTAAAGTACGAATTAATACTCGACCATCACATCGCAAGTCACTCACTTCACTTCGCATCCGAACATGAAAGACCTCGACGTCGCATTGTGTAAACAAATACAAGCTACACAATAAACACCTCACTTGCGAAGTAAAGTGAGTATTGAACTGTGAATCATTGAGTTAGAGACCGATCTCACTGCGGATTCAGGATCGAGTTGCACAAATACGCTTACAGAATAGCAGGGCTGAAACAATTTCCTACGAATACCCCGCTAACTGTCAACCCGCTAACGGCTTGGCAAGACAATACGTGTCTTTCCGCCGCTCGATCACTCTTCGAGCCATTATTATGATAATGCGACGATTGCCCACCGACGGACGACTATTGGTGAGAGGGAGCAACGCCCTCGGAGAAAAGAAGCCGAAAGCGTAAGGACCGAGTTTAAGATTGGCTTTCGCGATGTACGCGGCGCTGTTCTCATTGATTGGGATAATTTTGTTATCTATAGACGTTGTATTTATCCTTCCGAAAGCAAGGAGCTCCTTGTCGGTTTGTTCGTTTTAAAAAAAATGTTTCAGTTTCAGTCTTTTATTTATAATTTCACATCATTATTTATTTATTAATGTACCTACTATTAACTACAGTGTAATTAGAAGTAACATTTCTATGTCTTCACGTTTTTAGGGTTCCGTACTTTAGAAGGAAAAAGAAACCCTTATAGAATCACTTCGTTTTACTTCGAGTTTAATATTACAGGTGTTTAAATCTACACCTGTATCAACGAAATACCTACAACAAACTATAACCTCAGGTTTGTTCCCATAGATAAACTGACTGGTGAAATTAAGATATTCAGGTATTCTCGGGAATGTCACATATATAACAGCTGGTACTGCGAGTACTGAAAATTAACTTCGGTCCTTAAACACGGGTCGGACGAGGCGTGTTATGGAGCTTGAGTCTGAGCCCTTACTATAATAATTAGGGCTGCAAAGTTTGTAATTACCTTTCCGAGCGTAAAACCTCGACCAGTCGTAGAAACAAGGGTTTATTCCCATCTCGGCCCCCATGAATTTATACCTATTAAACCACTTCCAAGGTGTTAGCGCTGGGAAGAAGCAGCGAAACACACTTCAGCCTACCTTCCCAACAAAGTAAATCATAATCATCATATCAGCCTGTAGACGTCCACTGCTGGACAAATGCCTCCCCCACGGATCTCCACGACGACCGGTCCTGCGCTAACTTCATCCAGCCGGGTCCCGCGACCTTCACCAGATCGTCGGTCCACCTTGTGGTAGGCC
Source organism: Metalampra italica (assembly GCA_949699065.1). Lineage (NCBI taxonomy): Eukaryota > Metazoa > Arthropoda > Insecta > Lepidoptera > Oecophoridae > Metalampra > Metalampra italica. The sequence continues at coordinate 11,381,322 of OX452977.1, read as the reverse complement.
TGCCTACGCTGCGTCTTCCGATACACAATAAGAAAGTACATAATGAAAATATAAGCTTGTAAAAACATTACAATACCCATATCAGTATATGAGTATGTATGTTTCTATACGGGCGGGCTAATCTTGATACCAGGCCAAACACGGGGTTTCCACTAATTAATAAACGACCTGTGAAACTTGTCTTGGATTAATTCTGGTTCTAATTAAAAATGCTCCAGTTTGTAAACGCGAAAGAAATTTATAAATAATTTCAAGGAACTGTCACGTGGAAATCCACAAGCTTGGAGCACGCGGCAATCTTTGGAGGAAGGGAAATTAACCGCAGAAATAGATCAAAGAAACTCTGAATGTTTCGAGACAGACCAGACGGCAAGCCTGCCTCTCACGTGGCCCTGCCTGTGTAAGTTTTTGAAGTTTAATTTTTCATGTTTCCATTTAAATAAGTTTTATTTAAATAAATTGAAATTGAAAATGTTGGTGGTCCATTGCTAAGTGACCTTTGCGGAAGTAGATGCTCGTGAAAGTTTATCTTCAAAGTTTCTTGTTTCAAGTCAACGATACACTAATGTGTGTATCAAAATAGTGTCTGTAAGTATCCAAAAAATATTAAAAGTTATCAAATCTTACGTCGCTCGTACACGAAATAACATAATATCCGTCAATTTTAGTTTAGCTAAGCGCAGTCAAAAGATACGTCGTTTATGCCGTATTTTGAGTATTTTTACACTCGCAAGGGATTGGTTGCAATCCGAAAACTGTTACAACACAAAAAGTTTATTACCAAACAAACTTAATTTTACTTATGAACAAACCGTTCACGCAAGTACGTAGTACAATTTATTACGTGTGTCAATTATTTTTCAATACTCTACAAATTATCGACGGTTAAGTATCAATACCATCTATCTATCTTTTTTACGTTTTTGACCTTTTAATGCAGCTAAACTTCAAGCTTAATATTCGCTTGGCCTGCTAAAATCGTCTAAATTTAATATACTCCAGAACTGAAAGAGTTGTGGGCTCTAGAAATGTCACGTACCTATCTGTTTCGCGCGATAATTTTTTCTGCCAATACCGCCTAGCTAACCTCATATTCGGTGTATATTTGTATGTTACAGCAGTGATTTAACTATAATTCCTTCAAGAAGAGAGTCAAAAGAGCCCTTCAACCACGGCGGGCAACGCACCAGCACCCCCGGGTGTTGCAGGTGTCTACGGGCGGCGGTGACCTCTTAACATCAGGAGGCCCGCCTGCTTGTTGCCCCCGTAGCAATTAAAAAAAGGATTTTTGGCTTAAGTTTTCATATAAATACTTGTTCCAATTTATGGAACGTTTTTTCAATACTGTCAAATTGTATTTTTGTAGATAGATGGTATTGATTTTGATTCCTAACCGTCGATTCCAGAATTAGAACCAAATCGAAGCCAATTAAGTGCCAATACTAATATAGGTGAAACCACTACAGCCAACTTTATCGCCGGCAAGGTTTAATTACCGCAAGCCCCACGGAGTCCCTGGGTCCTGTGCGAATAAGCGGGTGCGAGTGCAGCCGACACGGGGCCTTGTGCCGGTGACCCAAAACCTCGTTCACGGCCGCATGCCGTCCCAGCCTGCACCGGCCGCACTTTGTACACAAATAATTGTTTATTGAGAACTTCACATCGCCTTTTAACGCCCACTGCTGGCTGCCAAGCCGGTTGTCAAAATTTTCAACCGGGCGGTTACAATTTACAACCGGTAGAGTTCCACCGTTAATTACTATTCTGTAATAGATTGTATAACTAAGTACCTACTTACCGTACTTGAATCGAATTGAAATATTCTTTAAATCAGATAGGTAAATCAGGTAGCGTTAACAATGCCTTGCCTATATCTTATTCTAGACGGTTAGGTAAGAATATGCCATTTAATAAATTACTTGATTGACCAATTATGTAGAGAAAATATTACGATATATTATTCTAACTGGACATATTTTATTATAATTATTGGGTAAAGGACTTCGATAGGCTACAGAAAGATGGACTTTCAGCACTCACCAGTGGACGCGTCGCCGACTCCTCGGGGGCCCCCAGTGATGCTGACCACAGAGCTGCCCTGCTATTCTGTAAGCGTATTTGTGCAACTCGATCCTGAATCCGCAGTGAGATCTGTCTCTAACTCAATGATTCACAGTTCAATACTCACTTTACTTCGCAAGTGAAGTGTTTATTAAGTAGCTTGTATTTGTTTACACAATGCGACATCAAGGTCGTTCATGATCGGATGCGAAGTGAAGTGAGTGACTTGCGATGTGATTGTCGAGTTTTAATTCATACTTTACAGAATCACACAGCTGGTTCGATGGGATCTCGTAAACTGGCACTTTGGTATTTAGTTTTGTGTAGGTTGTCACACTCGGCGTTAGTTATTTATATTTTATTTTATTTAATTAGTCGCGTGCAGAAATGCAGTGATGCGGCCGGTTGCCATATTGGTCGTAGACTCAATGTCTTTAAGGTCGTCGATAGATGGCGTTTTGATGGAAAAGTGCATTCAGTACAAATTCTGTTAGCCTTTTGCAATATAAAAAAAAAAGAAAAGAAATGAAATTATTATACTTTCTAAACTGGTGCGTTGTAATACTAAACAATAATTTAGGGCCAAAAAAACTGTGTTTTCCCCCCTTAAAATGTGAAAATCAAAAACTCGTCAATTAAGAGTGAGAGTAAAGAAACAGTTTGTATGGGGAAAAGTGGGGTTTTTACGTTTTTCAGAGCTTTTTTCCGATTTTTGCTCTGCCATTAAACTTCAAGGAATATATTTTTTTAAATGCTCTATTGGTCCAACCGTTTTGGAATTTTGCGCTTAGCAACATATTTAGCGGTTCATTTTTATTTCATAGCATAGACAGATTAATTTGTGTGTAGGTTTAATAGAAAAAGACAATAATTTATTTTCAGTTGTGCCTTATTATTTACTCAGCAAATGTTTTCGGTAATGACCATTTAAGGACGAACTTTAGTAATTAAAAGCAAAAGTTTGTCTTAAGTGCCCACTTAGGGCTTAGTCCTAACTCCTAGAGGCCACTCCACGGTATTAGGGTCACAAGATCACGTTAACGATACCTTGGCCTTATTGCGGCGACATCTGATTTACTGCGCCTATAAATTTTTTGTTGCTCTTATAGACAAACCGATCTTGAACCAGGGAAATGATTTGCAACTATATGTCGCAAGATGTCAACTACTTATCATACGCAGTCAAGCATTTTTGAAAATTTTACAATGCATGTGTAGTCCACCAACCCGCACTGGCATAGGATGGATTATAATTGACCGAGCGAGCGAAGCGTCTAAGTTTCGAGATTGACCAAAAATGCTAATGTCCGTCTGTCCTTCTGTCTTTCTGTCTGTAATTCTCTACAGGTCGCATTTTTCAACCGATTTTGACGAAAATTTGGCATAGGTATAAATTAATTAAACCTACAAAATGAGTAGAATAAAATTTTGAAAAACATTTTTTTTAGAGTACCTAGCATACTCGCAAAGTGGGAGTGAACTTTTTTTTTCTTGTGAATCCCATAGTGTGGGATATCGTTGGATAGGTCTTTCAAAAATATTGCTGGTGTGTAAATACCATTTTTTCGATTTAGGGATCCGTTGGCGAAATATTAAGCTTTAAAGCGGTAATTTTTGTTAGAGTCACGTGTCCCCCCCCCCCCTGCCAGCTAAACGGTTGCTTCTGGAAATGTGAAAAAATTCATGGCAGTAGCATATATAACGTAGTTACAAGGAAAACTATTACGGCTAAGTAGGTTCTATTAGTTTTTGAGTAATAGTGGATCGACTTATGAAAGTTGAAAAAATAAATTAAGTTCATAGAACAGCATACGTAAAATGGAAAATTATTTTTTTCCGCGTGATATCCATGGTGTGGGGTATCGTTGGATGGGTCTTTCAAAAATATCGCGGGTGTGTGAAAACATTTTTCGATTCAGGGATCCGTTTGCGAAATATTAAGCTTTAAAGTGCTAATTTTTGTCACTTTAGTAGGTACTTTTTCTGTCTCCAACTACAAAGTTGACTTTTGTTGGTTTCTTTTAGGTTTGATTTATAAGGGCTGGCGAGGTCTACTGTTCTCACGGAACTACTAGTATAGCCTCGGTATATAGCCTGGACTATATAGCCTATACGGCCTCGCTACGAGGGTAGCCCTGTGCGCCCAAAATTGATAATAATGATAATATTTTCTGAATAAAAATAATATTGCATCACCTCAGCTATCTACGTATTTGATACATATTAATGTAAGGTAATCCCATTTATTTATTTAATTAATGACCCAACGGCTGGCCTCTTCTTTTCCCGAAGGGTAATTAGTAATTATGGTTACCCCAAGGGTACGATTCCAACACGCTAGAGAACCTAGCAGATTTCTAACCTGAATTAGCATCTTTAGTTCACTTTTATTTCTTTTAATATATTATTTTTATAATAGTTCAAATTTATATTTCTAGGTAGTGTAGGCAGGCCTCCCACAAGGTGGACCGACGACCTGGTGAAGGTCGCGGGACCCGGCTGGATGAGGTTAGCGCGGGACCGGTCGTCGTGGAGATCCTTGGGGGAGGCCTTTGTCCAGCAGTGGACGTCTACAGGCTGATATGGTGATGATATTTCTAGGTGTAAACTAGCTGGAATTAAAAGCCTATAATATTTACTAGCATTCATGTGGTATATATGAGATTTCGCTGATCTCCGCATTATTCGTTTACCGATAACATCATTTGAGTACTGCATCATGGGACGACCCCGCCAGGTGAACCGGAAGCGGCAGGATGCGGCGAAAGAAGGGGTTCTAATAACCCTATGCTATTTAACATCACGCTACCTTCCTTAGGAGCAGAGCTAAAGAAAAAAAGTCAGAAATATATAACGCAGGCGAGGCCACGGGAAACAGCTAGTGATGCGAGTCTAACATAACACATTACATTTATTTTAGTACATTGTAATTATTATAAGTCTGCCAATTATTCTTAAAATTTTACTTTAAAGAAACCATTGTCTGCCCTGCTATTCTGTAAACGTATTTGTGCAACTCGATCCTGAATCCGCCGTGAGATCGGTCTCTAACTCAATGATTTACAGTTCAATACTCACTTTACTTCGCAAGTGAAGTGTTTATTGTGTAGCTTGTATTTGTTTACACAATGCGACATCAAGGTCTTTCATGATCGGATGCGAAGTGAAGTGAGTGACTTGCGATGTGATGGTCGAGTTTTAATTCGTACTTTACAGAATCACACAGCAGATAACCCAACGTGAGGTCAATGCTCTAGGAAAACGGACATTATTCCTAGGTCGTTTTTCAAGCTGTCACAGTAACTTTTATTGGTGCCTCTGGTAATACAGAGCTAGCTTTTAATTAGTGCTTTATACCTCTGCGAACCGCGGACTGCGATTGTGTAAGTATGCCATTAATTATAGTATAAATGGCTCGTAGTATTTAAAAGATTCGCACATCACATAATAGTTGGCTGTCCGATGCAATATGTTGGCCCGCAGGTTTGCACGATGTACTAAGCAGGTTAAGGTGACGCTCTTCAGAGCGTACTGCCAGTCCTTCTACACGTGCAACTTGTGGACCAACTATACGCAGAGGACATACAATGCCCTGCGCGTGCAATATAATAACGCTTTCAGGGTGCTGTTGGGGCTGCCGCGTTTCTGTAGCGCATCGGGGATGTTTGCGGAGGCGCACACTGATGGCTTCCACGCCATCGTCAGGAAGAGATGCGCATCCCTGATGAGCCGAGTGCGCGGCAGTGCCAACGGCATCCTGAGAGCGATAGCTGACAGGTGGGACTGCCCAGTGCTGGGGCACTGGATACGGCTGCATGCGGTCAAATAGCCATGTGCCCGGGTACTGGGGGTCTCCCTGTCTGGTCATTGTATAGCCCTGGATGTGTGTGTTTGTGTGTGTATGTGTATGTGATTTATTTAATTATACTAACATTAGTGGTTAAGATTTAATTTAATTTAATTTAATTTAATTTAATTTAATTTAATTTAATTTAATTTAATTTAATTTAATTTAATTTAATTTAATTTAATTTAATTTAATTTAATTTAATTTAATTTAATTTAATTTAATTTAATTTAATTTAATTTAATTTAATTTAATTTAATTTAATTTAATTTAATTTAATTTAATTTAATTTAATTTAATTTAATTTAATTTAATTTAATTTAATTTAATTTAATTTAATTTAATTTAATTTAATTTAATTTAATTTAATTTAATTTAATTTAATTTAATTTAATTTAATTTAATTTAATTTAATTTAATTTAATTTAATTTAATTTAATTTAATTTAATTTAATTTAATTTAATTTAATTTAATTTAATTTAATTTAATTTAATTTAATTTAATTTAATTTAATTTAATTTAATTTAATTTAATTTAATTTAATTTAATTTAATTTAATTTAATTTAATTTAATTTAATTTAATTTAATTTAATTTAATTTAATTTAATTTAATTTAATTTAATTTAATTTAATTTAATTTAATTTAATTTAATTTAATTTAATTTAATTTAATTTAATTTAATTTAATAGAGCGTCATTGGCGTAGGGGATAAGACGCGGCCTATCATATCGAAAGGTCCGGAGTTCGATCCCCAGCTAGGCCATGTACCAACGGGTTTTTTCTCGAAACTTAAGTACATTTACTGACTGCTCTCAAACGGTGAAGGAAAACATCGTGAGGAAACCTGCATACGCCGAACAAGAAATTCTTAGGCGCATGTGAAGTCCACCAACCCGCACTGGGCTAGCGTGGTGGACTATTGCCCGAACGCCCTCCTTAAGAGGGTCGGCCTGAGCCCCAGCAGTGGGGACATTAATAGGCTGTTGATGATAAATATCGGGGGAGGGAGACCTATAATGAAATTGGCTCCTATCATGTACTATTTTCTGGAGTGGAGAGCCTGCAATGGAGAGAGCTATGCTCGGAGTTTCCCTGCGAGATCGAATCAGAAATGAGGAGATCCGCAGGAGAACTAAGGTCACCGACATATCTCAAATAATTGCGAAGCTGAAGTGGCAGTGGGCAGAGCACATCGCTCGTAGAACTGACGGCCGTTGGGACAGAAAGGTTCTCGAGTGGCGACCACGTATCGGAAGACGCAGTGTGGCAGGCCTCCCACAAGGTGGACCGACGAGGGACCCGGCTGGATGAGGTTAGCGCAGGACCGGTCGTCGTGGAGATCCCTGGGGAAGGCCTTTGTCCAGCAGTGGACGTATACAGGCTGATATGATGATGAATTCAATATTCTAAAGACAATGGTGGTAATTCAATTCGTGTATCTATGCTGACTGAGACTGTCTGAGACAAACCGTTTTTATCTCAATAAAACATTTTAGAAGTAATCTTAAAAATAATTTCGTGAAAGTTCTCATTCATTCAAAAGTATTAGTTTCATACCTTTTAAAAGAAGAGTGAGGTTTCCCTAAATCTGTATATTATACCCTTCCCTAGGAAGATTGTCTGAAAGCAATACCTTCCCAGAAATTTCTTTCAAAGTAAATTATACTTCAGAACTCCCGACAAATTGAACAATCCGTACAAATCTAATTCATTAACGAATATCCGATTCCAAGGTCTCGGGCGAATACCTATTGAATGTCAGATGTCTGTCGCCGTGGGAGGAATTTCAGCTGGAAATTTTGTTGCCAAGGTCAGGGAACTGAGCTGGATGTAGGTTGCGCAATGTTGCAGGTAGTGTGTTTTCTTCAAAGCGTAAACGACTTTTAGCAAACGGTCCACGTAAGTGATAATTGCAGCGGAGACAGCTTTGAAGCAACTCTGTGCGTTACAACAATGTAATAACGTAAACGATACAATTTTAATTAAAAAGGAGTCGGCCAGTAACTTGATACAATTTAGACAGAGAAAAAAAATACGAAAAATATTGGTTATTATTCAAAAAAAGTATGGATAGAGCGTCAGTGGCCTCGGGGATAAGACGCGACCTATCATATCGAAAGGTCCGAGGTTCGATCCCCGGCTGGGCCATGTACCAATGGGTTTTTTCTCGAAACCTAAGTACATGTACTGACTGCTCTCAAACGGTGAAGGAAAACATCGTGAGGAAACCTGCATACGCCGAAGAAGAAATTCTTAGGCGCATGTGAAGTCCACCAACCCGCAGTGGGCTAGCGTGGTGGACTATAGCCCGCACGCCCTCGTTGAGAGGGTAGGCCTGAGCCCCAGCAGTGGGGAGATTAATAGGCTGTTGATGATGATGATGATGACGGATTCATGTATGTTACCAGTACTTTATTCTTTAGTGAAAATTGTTTCCGATAGTGACTATATTTATTCAGTTTGCTAAACCTTTTGGCTATGTATGTCTGTCTAACGCATGCTCAGAATGTGTGGTATTCAAATCAAAAATTAAATCAACAGCCTATTAATATGTCCCCACTGCTCTGGCTCAGGCCTACCCTCTCAACGAGGGCGTGCGGGCTATAGTCCACCACGCTAGCCCAGTGCGGGTTGGTGGACTTCACATGCGCCTAAGAATTTCTTCTTCGGCGTATGCAGGTTTCATCACGATGTTTTCCTTCACCGTTTGAGAGCAGTCAGTAAATGTACTTAAGTTTCGAGAAAAAACCCATTGGTACATGTCCCAGCCGGGGATCGAACTTCGGACCTTTCGATATCATAGGCCGCGTCTTAACCCCGACGCACGTACGGTATGTATTCAATTAATTAATAACGAACACGTACGAACGAACAAGCGAATGATTGAATGAACTAAGAGTGAACGAAGAATGAGGGATTGAATAAAATATTTATCCAAAACCTAATTAGGCAAATGCAAATTTTTTAAGCTATATTTAAAGTCCAAGTTGATTTCTGTAGGCAGGCACCGCCGCGGGGCGGAAGCTAGCAAACTATTTGACAACAAAATACCTACAAAGCGAGGGGTATTCGCAAGTTTGTCTTCCTCTACGATATGGCTCTTTTGACGAAGTATTTTTATGCTTGACTAGACTCGACTTACTGCAGGTTAAGATTGGGGGATTCCCCCAGTCAATGTCAAAAGCAATGGCACACAGACAGCTTTAGTACGACGTCATGTTGAAAGTTTTAATTTGTGCAAAGTTTTAATATTAGAAAGGATAATATTGAGAAAGACAGACAATTCAAGCATCACATTTTTTTTTAATTATTTGAATGACAAAGATTTTGGGAGTTTGGGATTTGTAAGGAGTTGGGAGATCGCAGTGTGGAGTTTATTACACAGACGATGGTGCTACCCGTCACTGGGCATTGTCGTTTAATCGCCTTGTGCACCACACCCACAGGAAGACCGGGATTTGAGACAAAAAAATCGCGTTCGTCATAAAAATTTAATGTTTATGGTCGGGAGTGCAATGCAATGGCAACTACATTTTAATTTTTACGACGCGTCGCGACGGCGAAGTCTCTGGTAAAATAAATACTTTAAAAACACAGCCATGTTTTTAAAGTATTTATTTTACCAGAGACTTCGCCGTCGCGACGCATATTAATGTTTAACCTAAAGACGAAATCCGTATAGTGTTTGATTAAACCGGTTATGATAAGCAACCGTCGTCTAAAAAGCAATTTGCCTAAAAAGCAAAATACAATGTTTAAATTGTAGAATGTCTAAGAATTAAAATGACTCAAACTCAAATTTCCTAAGTTGTAAAATGTCTAAAAATCAATTACTACCTATCGACAAATTGTGTAACGTCAGTTTATTCCTGCCACTGAAAATCCGGCCTTTGGGCTCCCTAAACGGATCCTTAAGCGGTCCCTAAACGAGCATGCGGCATGACATGCATTACGTGCTGTCACTAATGCATGACCGTCTAGTTGTAGTGATTGACGTTTATGAAAAATTTTAATAGGGAAGATGGTTTTAAATTGTCACCGTCGTGGAATCCAGTGATCGATAAACTTAAATCTCGTGACTTATCGTCGAATACACCCGCGGATACCGTGAATGTTGTGTGCCGGGACTTTCCAATAATACAAGATCAGCAGAGGGTAGTTTCAGAAACTACTCACCAATGACATCAACAATGACAGCTCGCCTCTCCAGTCAGCTCGTGACCACGGCAAGTGTAACCTGGTCGAAACGTCGGGCAAGGTAAATAAAACTGTTTCGTGTGTAAGACCCGTAAATAATTATATAATTATGAATACAAAGCGCGAAAGTCTAAAATGTACTATGACGTTTATGACATGCAAACTACGTGCTGGCCGTTGCTTCACTATACTGCTTGATAGCAAGCATGATTGTCCATCATGCAGTATGATAATTCATGTAAACGTTGCATGTCATACAAGCATGATCGTTTAGTGACCACTTTAATTTATAAAGGTTTACGGTAATTTTATCAAATTTTTAACACTATTGATTAACACTATAAGACTATTGTTGCTATTTTTCTAAATTTGGTATTTATAGACGTTTCAATTTCAGTATTTCAAAACTTATTCTGGAAACCTTTCAACATTTGGAAGGCGAAATGCTACTTTGTCGAAAGCTTGTTTTGGGATCTCTTTACAGCAGGTATAAATCTTGGAGTTTGAAAGTTGACTTGCAGTTTACGATCTGCGGTGGATTTTATACAAAAACTTATGCATCGGTACCTACGTTTGTGCTTCTTATAATGTGTATTACGATCATGTAATATAATGTGTATCTGTATATACGATTCCGGGACTCAGTGGCCCACATGTCAAAAGATCGGAAGGAAACTATATTAAGGTGATCTCACTAAATTTGAATCGTAGGAAAGACCTCGAGCACGAGGCGACACCGACGTGCAGAAGTCAATAAGTAGATGATTTTGTTCTTTAGGCTATAGTAATATGGTTCATTTGACAATGACGTCAAAAAGTAGGCGGATAAATTTTCGCTTGGTTTGCGAGTCCCATATGGGGAACGGACGGATGGTTTTTGGACATTTCAAAATTTTCATTCATAATTTAATTCTTTTTTTTTTTCATTCATAAATTTGTTACTACGAATGTAATGTGATGACAATATCCCGTCACGCATCATGTGCGTACGGCGAGGTCGTCGGCCGCCTACGAGTTTGATTTATCGCCCCTCCCGACCACCGCTGCTGTGCCGGAAAATATACACCGGGAGCCGCATTCCGAAGCTTATTAGACTAAATGAAACGAAATAGAAAGGACTCTTAAAAGTATATCTCTTGTCGTTGCGAACAAGGTTTCAAAATTCAACATATTCAAGGTATTTCAAAAACAACACCTATCAAAAATATTTGCTTTAAAAGAAAAATAACAATCCTGTCTGGTTAACTAAACGTTTGATCCCGTTTTATCGTATGTTAATAAGGGTTGGATGTCTAAAAACACAACAACAGGTTTTCGACTTTCGATCATTGATAACAAATATAACTTTTAGTTTAACTATTCGTAGGTACTTTGTTCAATTTTTCATGGAACAAAATGAAAATAGAAAAAAGGAAAGTGTTAACTGTTACGATTTTTTTTAAATCCTGGCAATAAGCCAAGGCTAATAATCCCTATAAGTCATCATCATCATCAGCCCACACTAGTCCACTGCTGGACATAGGCCTCCCCCAATAGCAATAAGGCAATAAGTCAATTGTTTCCAATTGGCCGTAAAACTAGATAAAAAAAAGTAAAAACTTATCTTGTAAGCTGTCTGCCGCCTCCCGGACAACTCGTCTCTCAAATCTCCCGGCCCGCTGCGCCCACAAGCGGCCACTAATGGGAATTCCGTTTTATCATCCCTAAACACATATTTACATACGTTTAAACGGATTTGGGGAAATTTGTGGAGAAGACGTGGCACAGAGGAATTATCCGCGGTGCAAAGCGCTGCATTCGAAAGAATGACGACTCGCGGTCTATCATGAGTTTCGGAACAAGATCTGTTTATTTCAATCTTTTATTTAACTTCACATTTTGTGTCACTCCATCTTAGCCGGGGGGCATCCCACACTACGCTTGCCCACGCGTGGTCTCCACTTGAGAACTTGTCTCCATGAGCGTTATCGGTTTTCCGACAATGTGACCAACTTCAACCTAAAATGTCTACGATTTTTTGATGTAGGTACTGAATTAAGATTCCCTAAATTTTGAATAATGAATATTTGGCAAAGAATTTAGTCCCCGTAGAATTTTTTGGACGATTGAAGTTGCCTGACTTCTGCCCAATGACAGTTTTAGGTGTCAAAGGGGTTCACTAGAGACGCTCATTCAATTTTAAGTAATGTCGATCAATCGAATCAAACTTTTCAAGTTTTTGGCCATCTCTACGTATCACATTATGTCACTTACGCACACATAGACGTTAAACACTGTCAGCGATGTTGAAACAATCCGCGACTATATCCACTCAACCGCCAAAAAATTCTTCGCTGACTATAATTTACGTGTTGTCCAGTTCTAGGTGTATTATTCTCACATTGATTCTATTACACCGAACGGAAATTAAAAAGGAGTCTTCAGTCCTCTGGAAACCCCGTCGATTTCCTCTGAAGCCACCGACGCCGTAAATAACCCTCGAGTTGTTACTGTTAGAAAGGATTTCATAAGCTGCTTCTTACCCGGCGAGACATCTGGCTTCGAAGGCTTGAGTGAGAAATTGTCTAAACGTCTGGCGGACGCAGTTACAAGTGCATTTAGTTGTTCTCGGGAGAAAGCATTTCAGGCAGTACAGTCGGTGGCACAATATAATTTTTAAAAAGTACAGATTTATCTACATAGGAATGTATATTTTTTGTATTTTCTTTTCTTTGTTGTTGCCTGATATAAACGGATTACTTACTTACTTACTTACTATTTTCATTTACACAAATACTCGTAGGTAAAAAAGATTACATTCCCGTCCATTATTAAACTTTTAAGAAAAACTCAGGTGGGTAGGAAGTCGATAAGTTTTGGTCTCGACATTTCTGCGTGCTAATATTTTTAAATACTTTTTTTTATGTCAAAATAAAGTTTCAAAGTAAAAAATTTCAAAATTGTTAAGCAGTGTTTTTTCGCTCTAATCGATTAAGAAGTTTCGATACTAGCGCGAGTTCCGCCCGCGCGACACCTCATTTTCAATGCTCACTCCCGCGTCCTACAGTTTAGTTATTAGTTTTCTACATTAAATTGAAAATCCTACGTAACTCAACGTAAATGAAAAATAAATTAAAAAGAACGTAGGATAATAAAAATAATTGTACTTTGAAATTATACTAGGTTAGTAACAAAAAGAAGAAAAATACTTTATACCTAAAATAAAAAAAATTACTAACAATAACCTACAAAACTTTGTGCAACCTACAAAATAATCCTTCGTAGTTTGTGTAAGTGTAATTAATTTTGAAAACCTTTGATATATTCCTCCTAAACTTTTTTGTGACATAAATATTATGTTTCAATCGCCAAATGCGTTGCTGTCCTTCTACCGCAGGTTTGGTAAATTCGTTTCATTAGCAAATGGAGTTATGTCGTCGACTGTACAAGATTTACACTTAGATTTATCACTGCTTTCGCAATAAAAGAAAACATTGAGACGAGTGCTATAAGTACATTATATAAAGTACCTACTAAAATGTATGGTAGGTCTTATTTTTAATTAAAAAGTGCTTTTTGAAATTAATACGAAGGTAGAGAGAGACTGTTAGTGGATCAATAGTTTGCTTCGAGAGCCAGGAACTGTGGGTTATTCCCATGGAGTTAGGATTTCTTTGGTGGGCGCCCAGGGAATTCGAACCTTCCTGGTTATTAATAAAAGGGAAGAATTTTGTACCTACAATTTTGGATTACGTATTTTTTAGCTACCCTCTTAAGGCCCACGACCTAATTGTTCAATTACATGAAGTCCATCTAAATATAGTCTAAATATGTATTACCTACTTGCTGTTACCCTTGGCTTTGTCAGCGTAGAATAATTTTTTCCCGCGGGAGCAGCTTACTGCGGTAATTTTTTATTTATTTCAGGATATACTTAAGCTATCACTGTACCAAGTTTCATCAAATTGCGTTCAGTCGATAAAGAGTGAAAAAGTAACAAACATGATCACTCCCAAACATCCATCCTCACAAACTTTCGCCTTTATAATATTAGTAGGATGTTGTTATTGAAACGTTATATAAATTTGATACTCTATTTAACTCTCCCTTATTAAAAATGTTGGGTTTTATCTCTCAGTCCGAGGTCTGAGCAACATAGCCAACTTGATTTTGAGTCGCAAGCCTCAAAAAAAAACAATAATAAGAGGCTGTTAATCGAGAAAAAAATGTCATTACAATACCCTTTCTAGGAATTTCTTAAAAGGCGTGTGAATGAAGCTCGTTTGAGAAAAACACGCCGCAGTTTTTTCGCTAGATTGCGCAAATTGTCTCGCCCACGATATGATTAAGGCTTTAGGCAATGGCGTCGCGCTAATATTAGTTCTCCACGATTCCAGCGCGCCGTAGGAAAAATTCTAAGTAAAATAATAAAGAGCAACACTGTGGCGTTTCAAATCAAAAGGGACCTTGTGGCGGAAATAAATTATCTACAGGGCTGAAAACTACATACTTAGATATACCTAACCAACGACCTTACGGTTATTTTTCAGGAATTTTGGGCTCTAAAAAGTAAAAAGCAATTTGCGAATAAGACAAAGTGCCTAAAACGTACAATGTCTAATTATCAAAAGGCCTAAAAAGCAAATTGACTACTAATCATAAGTATTGTCTACCTACTTTGCAAAATGCCTATTAACGTAAAATGTCTAATTTGCAAAACGTTTAAAGTGCATAATGATTACGAAACAAATTGCATGGAATGCATTTCAAATGCCATATTATGTCAAGTTGCTTTTTAGACGTTTCACAACTTAGGCATTATAGGTTTTAGGCATTTTACTACTTAGGCAATTGGATTTTTAGACGTTTACAACTTAAGCTATTTATAGATCAAAAATTGCTATTTATTTTAATTAAAATATTATTAATCTTATACACACACAATACACACATAATTAAAAAAAATAACTTATTATAAATCTAAAACTAATCTACAAATAAATAAATAAACTAAACCTAAACCTAAAAAAAGCTAATTAAGCTATTTTAGTTTGAGGATTTTATTTCTTAGACATTCTACAACTTAGACATTGATTTTAGGCATTTTGCTCTATAGACAAATTGCTTTTTAGACGATACGATCGGCCGAATATTTTTGTTGGAAATAAATTTACTTTACTTTACCTATGAAAAGGATTAGCTAAGTAGGCAACTTTCTTCCCAACCCCCCAGGGAACCATACGGCAGTAATTACAGGCAAATGCGTAATGGCAAACATAACTCATTTACTATGTTTACCTTAGGAAATGTACTCGGTAATGTAATATAATAACTTGACGGGAAACGACCAATACCAAAATCTCCGTGGATTCGAATATGATATTCCAGCTACGGTTTGTATCATTCCGAGTGGCCGCGTGACATAACGACGGGAAATAAATGGAATTTTTGGCCGGTTCACTAACTCTACGATTCTGATTACATATCTCAATGATCGCAAAGCTAGGTACCTATATAAAAGTACCCACGGGAAGCTTTAGCCAGCGGCCTGCGGTGGCGGTGGCGGCCTGTTGTCTTCCTTAAGCAATGTATGACATTATCATCTAGGTCTGTGACATATTTTATCATTTTTTTCACTGTCTGCCAAACAACAGGAGGTGGGTATAATCAAAATTTCACCGAAAAGGTTCTTTTATCAAATTTTGTATAACTACATACATAGTTATCATATAGGTATGCATGCTTATATAAGATGTACGAATCTTATTTTTTTTAAATGAACAAACAAATTTTGTTTAAATAACTACATACATAGTTATCATATAGGTATGCATGCCTTTATGTAAGATTTGTTGACCTTTAGGTAAGATTCGTACATCTTATATAGGCATGCATACCTATATGATAACTATGTATGTAGTTATACAAAATTTGATAAAAGAACCTTTTCGGTGAAATTTTGATTATACCCACCTCCTGTTGTTTAAACAAAATTTGAGAAGCACAGAATGCGGACGCGCGAGCATCGCCACGCGTAGGGGGCAGGCGGCGGCAATTCCAAACTCTTTGAGAGGTATATAGGTACCTAAAGACTCCGTTCAAAAGTATTTTGATTTTCGGCACAGAACGCCGCATTTCAACTTTATTAAATTCTTCTAATATATCTGTCTAGTGTCTACTCTTTGTGTGCCTTGAAGTCTGATTCCACCAGCCTTTCATTATTTCAGACCCTCCGTGTCCAGTTAGACGCACCCGCCGCGCCGGGGGCGGTCACTGTTGCCAGTGGCGGATCTAGGTTTTCACTTTGGGGGTTAGTATCCATTGTATATAATTATATAAACATTATAAATAAACGCGTCTCACAGAGCATCGGTTAACGTATCTGCATAGACAGTAACATTTAAAGCATTTTTCTACAAGGCAACACTGTTTTCACTATACTGGACAGGCTTGTTTCCAGGGCCGTAGAACCCATAAAATATATACATCGGAAAAACAATGTTCCCATTACTACGATTAGAACGGGGATCGACTAATTTTTCCCCTTTTACATCAGACATCAATGGTTTTGAACTGGACTTTAGCTTTCAATTTACATAGCTTTCAATGTACTCGTTGTATTTTATAAAATATGGTTTACGACTCTGGAAACCAGTTCTTGATTACCATGTCCATAACTTCCAGAGTTGTGAGATTTAGAAGCGCAACCATAGACACTGCGGTTACAGAACGACAAGAACGTACATTTACCGATGTACATTTGCTACAAGTTTCAGTTTAAGGATGGTTTGAATCTCTTTGGTGGCGCGCGCGCTGCCTATGGAGACTGCATTTTGCATATTTAGTATGGGAACCAATGGTGCCACTTACAGGGGGGTGCGGACAAAGGAAGCGGTGTAGCGGGAGGAGGTTGCTAATACAAATTTATATGGAGTTTGAAAATGAGAATGTGTGAGTGAGTCACAGTATTGTCATACATTTGACACGATTTTGACACACATAGAATGGTTCTTTTACGCCTCTATAAGGGGCCGCAAGCACGCACCAAAGAGATCTTAACACTAATTTTTGAGTGGTCCGGCCCACAGACAGACAAACAACTCCCTATGAGAGCCCTAACAGGGTTCATGTGTCCGTTACAAATTTTAATATTAAATTCTCATGACGCTATAAATAAAATTATGAATTATAAGTCCCGAAGTGTGCAGATCTGTGCCAAGAACAGAAGAATCCCAGAGATTCTTAAAAGAAACTCTACTTCAACCTGTTTAAGTATAGCACTGAACAATTAGTTAGATGGCGATCATAAAAGATCAGCAGTGGTCGCACATGTAGAGCTGGGTAAGTCTTGAAAGAGCTCCGTCACAAATAATATTGAGACGCAAAATATCGTCAGTGATCGACAAGGAATTATAATGGCTAAACTTCAACATTTAAACAAGGGGGTCTCGTGTCTGACGCCTTGGGACCCCCTCTGGATCCGCCCCTGCTACTTTTTCGTATTTTCGTCAAATTCTCGCCGTAATCATTCTTTTCAGGAGAGTCTCGTTAAAGGTGTTTCGTGGTTAAAGCGGACTGTAGAAAAGCTACAAAACCTCATTCCGTCCATGTTAGATGTTAAATTTTGTTCAATAGAAAGGTAACGCTCCTTTTACCGTTTGGAATCACGTTTAGATCTTATTTTTATTGTTAAAAAAAATGTGGGTAGATTGGGGTAGAGCTAGCTGTAGAGCGTAGTCTATCCGGATAGACAGACAGTCTGCCATTCTGATTGTTTTTTTATTAAACTTTCTAATGACTTTTCAGAATTTGTGAGTCCCTCAGAGGAATTAATTTTTTTCTAAGGTGAGTCTAAAAGTTTTTGCTCTATATAAAAAGTTTTAACTATTTCTGAAATTAATCTTTTCTCACCAAGCCTACACGGGGCTTGGAAATATAATTATTTATTTTAAACTTTAAAGTCTAATAATATGGGTACGTAATTTTATTTTATTTTATACTAGCCTTTTCTCGCGGCTTCGCCCGCGTAGAAAAGTCTCTCCCGTGTACATAGTGAAACAGCGCCCTCTATGTAGGCGTTTTGTTACTTAGGGGGTATTAGCGGACGCCCCGCGACTGTCCGCGTTAAAAAGTATCCTATATGTTATTCCAGGATATAAGCTATCACTGTACCAAGTTTCATCAAAATCTTTTCGGTAGTTTTTGCGTGAAAGAGTAACAAACATCCTCACATCCTTACAAACTTTCGCCTTTATAATATTATTAGTAGGATATGCTGGCCGTTGATTGACAATCGCGTGTACTCTTCACTGTACTATGTGGTTGATAACTGTCTGAGGGTCCATCATGCAGCATGATAATTCACGTAAACGTAACGCATGTCATGCCCATGCCGCATAATCGTCTAGGGACCGCTTATCAGTTCCCTAGTTGACATAAAGGGTCTTTGGTCTGATCTGTTCTGTTTGATATCGACACAAAAACATAACAATATGCTGCATGGGCTAGCATAAAAGCTTATTCTGCTGAATCCCGAAAATCTTTTGCAAGAATATCGCTACTCAGATCTATTTACATGCAAGTCCGAGTACAGTGTTCACTTTACTTTTTCTGCTTCAAGACTGCGATATGCAAATTGTATATTTATGATTTTTGGAGAGAATTGGATTTGGGAAATGGCTTAGCATACGTACAGTCAACAAAAGAGATAGTTAAGCAGGCACATTACAGAGCTGTAGTATAGCGCTGCACTGTGCCTGCGTACATATCTGTTTTGTTGACTGTATCTTGTAGTGTGAGAGTAGGTAATTTTAGATACTATGACGCGTAACTCCATATTTTTAAGTCATGTACCTAGTATCAATAGATACTTAGTAACTATAATATAAGAGCCGTGGTAGCCTAGATGGTTGTGCACTCGCCTCACGTTCATGAGGTCGTGGGTTCGATCCTGGCCCGTACCAATGAGTTTTTCGAAACTTAAGTACGGTTTATTATAATATCACAGGTTTGAAGGAAAAGACTGGTATTTACTATTCTAAGGCGTAAGTGGAGTCCACCAAAAAAACGGATTGTGGCATCGTTTGGCGGACAGGGGTTTGGCACAACAGATCCCATAGGGTCGAAGTGTCGCCAGGTATTCCTGGCCCCCTAAGAAGATAAGATAGTACCTAATCAGACCCTGAGCTCAGTTCCATGGTACTCGCAATGCAATGGACACGTCATTTGAGAGTCTCGTTACAATGTAAAGTTGCATAGAGCCTCCATTATTACTAACGTAAAAGTGACCCTAAGCGATCATGCTTGCATGACAAGCAACGTTTACGTGAATGTCATGCTGCATGATGGATCATCATGCTCGCTATCAATCAGTACAGTGAAGCAACGGCCAGCGCGTAGTTTGCATGTCATGCACGTCAATCACTACAGCTAGACGGTCATGCATGAGTGACAGCACGTAACGCACGTAACGTTTAGGGAGCCCATTAGGATTAGAATTGAAAAGTTGTTGTTTAGAAATTGAAATGACTTAAATACTCAAACAAAACCTTTTAGTAACCTCTCACATCTATTTAATATCTAATGATATTTGAGTAGGTATTTTCATAGATTTGTATTAATAAACGTTTTGAAGTTCAATGCTATTGATTCTGAGAGCTTGTTTTAAACTGTTTCGCAAATTCCAGCTTGCGGCTTTCAATTTCGGTTGAGCATCAAAACATGGCTTATATTGTTTTGTGATCGTTATGTCACCGACCCGGGAGCAAAGAATATTGGAGGTCAAGGTCAAGTTAGTTGCCCTCCAGGTGGGATTTTATTAATTCGCCTGGACGAAGCGCTTCCAATATAATATCATATTATTAATATAAGTATACCTCAAAATCTTCAATCAAATTATACGCATTTTTTTACCCATTTCTGTTTATGCCTACCTACCCTTTTCAGCAGCGAGTACCAAAGTAACAATTTTACCTCTCATTGTCTCACGTTTGTGAGACGATACAAGCGAACAGATTAATTCGTCTAGTCACTTAATGTACAATTTTTTTTGTAACAAACCACCTGACCTAAACCAAAAATAACAAACCCTGTACTACTACAGGTGCACCCAGCTCGCACCCCTTCGGACGCCTACGAAACCCGCTCTACGTAACCAGTTTCGTACGAATACTTTTTTTTCTTCCTAAGTAACCGGTTTCGTAGGAAGATTTTTTTTGTAATCTATACTTATAACAAAGCAGTAAAAACCGTGTGTCTGTGCAACCAAATTTAAATATAAATTTTTCAAAAAATGAGAAAAATGAAAATCATAAATAATAATAATAGCAAGTAACTGACAGTTTCGTACTAATATATTAAATTCTTTATACGAAACTGGTTACGTAAGAAGAAAAAAGTATTCGTACAAAACTGGTTACGTAGAGCAGGTTTCGTAGGCGTCCGAAGGGGCTCGCATACGTTAAAGTTTGAGCGTGTGCGTAAACATGTAGGGTTGTCGACATCGGTATAAACTAATTACGCACTAGGCAACGCGCTATGCATTTGCGGGACAAACAAACCGGCGCGGCGGACGAGGCGAGTGTCGCTTCTGTAGCCTGGTAGTGCTCTTTGCAAACGGTATGTAGATAAAGGCGCACGGGCCGCGGCCGAGCGCACGCAATTGGGCCAAGGTCCCGTGCAAGTGTAAAGATTTAATGCGCTCCCGGTAAGGTCCGGGGGTAGGACCTGGAGGGACAATCCCCCATGCCTTGATGAGGGTATAGAACAAGCTACGGTCTTACCTCCCTCACCGGGATATTCGCCTGCAATGTAAATGTAACAGTTCAGGTTCGATTTTGATAATTATTGTTACAATACCTAACTAACTGGATCACTTCACTAAGGGCTTCTTTCACCACTTCCTGATATTGTTACAGATAGTAATCTTAGTGTTAAACTAATCTATCAGATAAATCTGTGTGATAGACTATATAAAATATATAAGATATAGGCAATCAGATACCTGTGAAACCAAAAAAACAGGCTATCTGTCAGATAACCTGCAGATAGCGTATCTGGGACTTTATCAGCAAGCGGTGTAAGAGGCCCTTAGTCATGTATGTAATGCTTGAATCTTAACTGTTACTGTTGCCTCGTCAGTAAATCTCGGTTAGGGTACGATGGGACTCACATGTGGTTAAATAATAATAAAAAACTATTACTGTTGTTGTAACTGTTGTTTTTTTGTCGATTCCATTGGACATCGCTGCTGTTGATGATGATGAACACATTTTAAAGGAATTTTAGGAGATGGTAGCGTTTTAGTTGTAAACAAAGAACAACTCGAGTTGAGTATTTGTTGTGAAGCGATTTTTTCTTTAATTACAAAGATCCCTAGCTATGTAAAAAATGCAAGTTCGCAACTAGCGTAGTATCGGCGCAGCGTAATGAAGTAGCCGACCAATCACAACACAGTGCGTGGATCCACAGCTAACTTCAGTGTGTTCTATGTGCAGGTGCAGCTGCAGAAGGACTCTTGGCTCCGGACCTGCCTACATTCCGCTGCGAATCCGGCCCAGTCCGGCACTGGAGAGTCCCTTGTTTACGACAATTTTACAAATTCATGTAGGTACTCGATACTTCGGGTGTAGGAAAGACGGGACATTTCGAACGTGTGCTGACGGCAGAAACGGGACATTTCGCCTTTGAATGTCTGTTGGCGGGTGTCTCGGGAGATTGCCTTCCGCATGCCTGTGTCTCGGAAATGGAGTTCGAAGATTTATGGAATCAATTGAATAAAAAATGTGTTTCAGTTCATGTAATTAGTAGGTATATATATGACCTCAGTACTTTTCTGTATATTCGCACTTTTATGAATTTCGGTAAAATCCTTATAATCTCATTAATCTGCTACAGTAAATGACCACATAGTCACAGAATTTAGTATTTATAATTCTAAGAAAAGCTTTTTCAAATAAATTGAAATTCAAACTCACTAGGTACCTACTGTGTATGATGCGGGTCATAAACTCTTTATTTTCATGCAATACACCTACCATGGAACTATTATGTACCAGTTGTAACATATTAGTTCCATGACACCTACATAATATTAACGGACAATTAGCAAACAAGAGTTTTTAATACTATACAAAGGAGATCTTTCATTTTGGTAAAGACACCAGAAGCTAGGGCAGAGAGTTGTTTCTAACTCTTTGGTCTAGGGTCAATTCAAAGAAATTGAAATAGCATAGAAGGAGTCCTAAAAAAGGAACAAACAAAGAGTGCATTATTTATCTCATTCCCACATTCTTAAAATACAATTATATGGAACGAAACCTATGCATGTTACTGAATTCAATTTTTAGGATTCCTTCTATGCTATTTCAATTTCTTTGGGTCAATTCTATTAAAATTCAAAATTAAATTTTCGTCGCAATACGACAAGTCGGCGGCGCGGCGGTTGTAGTTCGAATAGTTTATCTGTGACGAAATTTTGACCTACGTATGACTTTTTAAGGGGCTATGATATCTCACAGCGGGTCGGATGATCCGTCGCTATTTCAACAATACTGTATCATTCATTTTGTAATAAATATGCAGTAAAGTAGAAGACTTTTACTAGTTATTCACGATTTCGAAAACACAGTTCGTTAAAATTTTCTCAATGAAAAAAAATTCCAAAGTTAACCATTTTAAGAATTTATTTTCGCTACTTTTATGTAATAAAGCTACGTACAATCACCATATTTTGAGTACTAACTGTACTTACTAATATGCAGATCACATAACATTTGAATTTACAAAATACACATAACTTTCGGCAAAAAAAGGAAAAACCTAAATCTAAGCGTTTTTGAGCCAGCCCAACTTGAGCCGCATGGCATCTCCCTACCCCGCGTCAGTCCCGCTCTGCCAGTGGCACGGGGAACACGTGTCGCTCGCCGCCATCCAGCTGTCACTCCCGTCACACGTCATTTATTCAAATTATATTTTGAAATAGGGTAGCATCTTTGTTGCTATCCTAGTGTTTTTTGGAGTACAGTCTCCTTGACTGAAAAATGACTGGATGTTTGTTTGTAATTTGTTTCGATACTTGGTTGTTTGACTTGACAGAACAAAAATAGACGACGACGTGTAGACAGAAGACTACAAAAGAAATTTTCTGAAGATAATATTTATTTTCCAATATCTTTCTTAATAATTTCCCGACCGTTTAGTATAATAACGAATTTTTTTTAATGGGAAACCAAGGTAACAAAAAAAAGAAAAGACTTGGTTGGCGTAAAAAAAAAGGCAAAAACTTGAGTAAAGCACTAAAGTGAGTATAATTTATTTGGTAAAGAAAATTCACATCGGGTTAAATTATTATACGTAATCATAAATGTACTTATTTTTGGAAAAAGAAAAAAGAACAACTTTATATTAATAAAAAACATCCTTGGTTTATACAAATCCAGGGACAATTACACATCACCGGCAGGCGGCAATGTATATTCGCGGTATGGTCTGGACGGGACACAGACATAACATTTGAAAAAATCCAACGCGATGACAAGTTCTGGAAACAGATTATGGAAGATAAATTAAAAGATTTTTATTTATCATGCATGTTGCCAGAGTTATGCGATCCTAGACATGTTCGAAATATGCCAATTCGAGAGTTAGGCGAGGTGTGACGACAAGTCCGCCCTCAATCTACTGAATAAAAAAATTAAACCGCCGAAAAAAGAAAGGAACTGAAAAGTAAAAATAAAAAGCCGGCAAGTGCGAGTCCGACTCGCCCACGGAGGTTTCCGTTCCGTCAGCCACACTAATATAAGCTATCACTGTACCAAGTTTCATTAAAATTAAATATTTTTCCCGCGGGAAAAGTTTACCGCGGTAAATAGTTGCCTATATGTTATCCCAGGATATAAGCTATGACTGTACCAAGTTTCATCAAAATTAAATATTTTTCCAGCGGGAAAAGTTGCGGACCAGGACGCGGGCGCAAACACGCGTGACAGGAAAACCGGCCTAAATGTATTAAATTTTGCTTACCAAATGTAAGACATGTAGAAAATAATATGACTTTAGGTACATATAGACTAGAATTTATTAAAAGTATTGTGTTCCTTGGTATAACTATAGATTCATCTTTTCAATGGGGGCCCCACATAGCTTCACTAGCTGGCATACTAAGTTCGGCCGCCTATGCCGTTAGAAAAATTTGACAATTACTGATATTGCTATCGCAAAATTAGTATATTTCAGCTACTGCCACAGTAACATGGCATAAGGCATCTTACTGTGGGGTCGAGCAGCAGATATAGTGACCATTTTTATTTTGCGAAAGAGAGCTAGGTATTAGCTCGATCTATAATCTGCGTTGTAGTCATTAAGAGAAAAGTTTAAAGAAATAAATATACTAACCGTATCCAGTCAATATAGATTTGAGAATATTTTGTTTAAGTAAACCCGCTGTAAAACCACAGCCGCCTGCTGGTGATGTCCGGATGGATGATGAGGGTTTCACTATCGTACAAACTACCAGGAGATATATATATCTATCTTGAATATGAAGCACACAAAGTTTAAAAATCACATTATGTAACAATTTGTTATTATAAAATAGACGATTCTTTGAATGACAAAGACGCCTGATATTAATGTTACTTGGTGATGTGGTACTCCTATGCTATAAAGTATGTTGACATTGACTGTAAATAAATTATTAATACATAGTGTTTTTTTTATTAAGAACCATCTTGGACGGTCAATATTGTGTAGCTTACCCTACATAAATAGTGCGAGTGAGATAGGTGCGCTGGCGGCGGCGGTGGGAGAGGCATGCGGGGGGGAAATTTGAATTTGAGCTGACATACCATCGACTCTTAATGTGCCATTTTAGATAATTTTGTAGGTACTTACATAAAATTTTATCGTCTCTAATTCACAAGTACCTACCTATAGATTTTTATGAAGGCAGTAATAAATTTATTTCCTCGTTCTAGGTTGACCATCGGCCATAATGAGTGACACTGGCCTTGATAAAGATATATAAGGACAGAAATTCCCACATAAACCCCTTGTCAGTACACCATAAAACTCGACCTTGGGACTAGGTATCTGATGGTAATCTAATAGCCTACCAATTAATACGCTTTTATTATTTAATACACAAAAGATTCGTCCTTCACCGTTTGCGAGGCTTCAGAAATAGTACCTACATAAAGTACGTACCCACTCGAGAAATACCCAATGGTATAACATACATATAATATTCCATTACCTACATAGCACGGCCCAGGGATCGAACTTGGGCCTCTCGTAGTAACACGCCGCGTCTTTCACACTATGCTAGCGACGCTAAAAGTAAGTTTTGCTAAATTCAACTATGGGGGTAAAAAAGGGGTGCAAATCAGAGACCAGTTTTATACTGGTTTTGTTTCCATGACGTGCCGTCGACTGTACACATTGGATCTCTTTCTCTTTTATAGACGTGGATAGCTTTAATTGGCCTTTAACTTTGTAACCTAGTTTCTAACAACTATCTGTAATTATTGGATACCAGGCTGCGGTTTTGGGTATTCTGATAATTAAAAACTACGACTGGCCTAGAAAGTCTATTTTACAGTTTACCGTAAACTGCTTAAGCCCTTTAAAAACGTCTTGTTAAGTTGTAGTTGTTTAATTTATTTTTGTATATTCATATTATTGCTGTCGATGGCAAATGGTCCGGCGGCGGCACCTGTTCAATATTACTTTGTGGACCAATGGTTCTAGTCCAAAAAATAATTAAAAAAAACTATAAATGTCACTTTGACATGACATTGACATTTGTTTGACACGTAGCATGTACCGCACGAACTTCATGTCTGTCTATTTCGACCTCCATTCATCCTTCGCTGCACCAAAACAGCGATTTTAACGTCATTTTCCTATTAAAAGATTAAGAAAACACATTAGAAAAGCTTTTATTAGGCTTATAAGTGTTATTTGTTTAGTTTACAAGTGTTAAATTAAGGTGTAATAGTGAAAATGGCGTTGAAATCTTCGCCGGTGATGTTCGGATTACTCTCCCGATTCTCTCGTCGCAACCTCTCCACATCTAACGTCTTGGCGTCGAAGCCGATGACCGTGCGCGATGCCCTCAACCAGGCCATCGACGAGGAGATGGAGAGAGACGAGAAGGTCTTCATTCTTGGCGAGGAAGTAGCGCAATATGACGGAGCCTACAAAGTTACGAGGTCTGTATACTCGGCGCGTTTTCTAAGCTTTCAACAGCACCCTACATGATATTTATAACTGAGAATCGCTAAAAGATAGACGTATTTACGTATACTATGGATAGGTTATGTGTAAAACGGGTGTAACATTCAGAAAGATGCGTATGAAGGTTACATAACCAATAAGTTTGTTGACAGATCTCCAGTTTTGTTGTCTTAGTGTTTCCTTGTACAGTTTCCTGCAATGACGACCGTCAGTTATAACATCTTTAGCTTCACTTTCTTTACAGTAGGATTTACAACATTTATGGATATTCCATTGTTAGAATGAAATTCAATAAATGAATCAGTAATAGCAAACTTTTGTAAGGTTATCCTGCTCTTTTTGAACCTTAGATGAATGAAGTCAAAAAGAGAAAAACTTACTTTCGGTCAGTGTGGACAAAAAGGCAAAAAGGGGCGCAATGAATAAATGTCTATCTATCTATCTATCAATGAAAAAAACTTAGAAAAAATTCCCTTTTTTGGAATCCGATGCTGCCCTGGCGTTGTTGGCGTCAGGGTGGACCAACAACCCACAACTTGATTGCATGTAATTTACATTCTCAATATTACTGTTTCATAGGAAAATAAAATATTGTATATAACACTGGTTATTGTTTCAATATAACTATGATTTGTGATTAGTTTGAGTCTGTGCGTTGTCCACCGACCGAGTCTAGTCATAATTTATGTAACAGATTCTTTCTGATTCTTGATTCCTGACCTTGTCTGCAATTAGACTCCTTGGGGTCTATTGTGGGTGTTGTGGCTAGTGGTTACACCATCCAGTGAAGCACAACCAAGCCCTGTGTTCTTCACATCCCAGCAGGCCTCTGTCCCAGCGGATTGTAGCTTATTGTGCAGCCATGTCCTTGCACTGTAAGAGCACAGCGCAGCTGTTTCTAAACCTCATGAGCTCATTTTAGTTTGTAAGAAAGTTGCTTATAAATCTTCCTTTGGTTGGTTCCACCTAGGAAATTGACTCGGTGAGAGGGGAGGCTGGTGGATGCTTGTATTGTTTGAAGATCACAGGGTGTGAAGCCGAGTTTCTGATGGTCATTAATGATATAGCACAATTTGTGTGTGAAATATTGTGTTGCCTTGTGTGCCTAATAATGTTTTTCTATTTGTATTGGCAGAACATTTGAATGTAAGCATAACAATTTTTTCAATAGAATCAAATATTCCACAGATAAGTAACAGGCAACATTAATAGGAAATCGTGTACCTAACATAATTGCAAACATGTCTTGGCCATTAAGGACTCACATTGTTGTTAAACCGGCATTTTTTGTGTCCATAAATATAATAAGAAAAGGCATAATGTTCAACAATGGACATTGACGGACTTGTGAAGATCTATCAGTAAAACCATTTCCTTGCAAACCTCTCATTGCTAATACTATTTTTTCAGGGGCCTCTGGAAAAAGTACGGCGACAAGAGAGTGATCGACACACCGATCACGGAGATGGGTTTCACGGGCATAGCGGTGGGAGCCGCCTTCGCAGGCCTGAAGCCTATCTGCGAGTTCATGACCTACAATTTCTCCATGCAGGCCATTGATCATGTTAGTATACCTAAAAGCTGATGTAAAAATTGAATCAGCATTTCAACATTAAAAAATCATCTAAGCACACACCTAACCTGTGACCTAACTTATTACAACTTCAACGTAATAAAAATAATGGCATCATTTTTTATTGCAATTGTCCAATTTGGACATTTGTGTCAGTGTCGCGTCAATTTCTTCTGTTAAGTTTTCGGTAGCAATTTGGAGAATATGATGGAGATTAGATATTCAGTGTTCATGAGGATCAAATCTAAACCTTTTACTAAACCAGAACCCAACCAAAACTTATGTCCTGCTCGGCTCAATTTCTGGTAGAGTTTTAACAATAGTATTTCACATTTTGTGCTATCAATAGTATTGATTTAATTCCTCTGTTATCGATAGTAGTAGTTCCCGTTAGTGTCGCAACACTATTCATGAGTAATTTCCTGAGTTGTATGAGGGCACCCATCACAGTGATTGCGACAATCAATTGTTCAATTGTTAAGGCCAAGGACATTTCCTTGCTATGACATAAATCTTAATGGCAGAAACTGAGCAATAAATCAATTCACTGATAAAACTGAGTGAGTTTACGTTTGATATCTGATAAACTTAGTACATCTATCTCAGTAAACAAGAAATAAATGAAAGCAGTAGGTAATGTTGACAAATTCATTTTATAGTAATACTAGCGGACGCACGCGACGTCGTCCGTGTTAAAAGTGTCATTAATGAGCCCATAATTAGTTCTTACCTAATATTATGTTATCTTGACAATTTTTATAGTATCTTGGCCTCCTCCAAAACCGATCAAAATCTAGGTAATTAATATAATTTTATTTATTTACTAGCTTTTTCCCGCGGCTTCGCCCGCGTAGAAAAGTTTTTCCCGTGTACATTGTGAAACAGCGCCCTCTATGTAGGCGTTTTGTTACTTAAGGGTATTAGCGGACGTCCCGCGACTTTGTCCGCGTTAAAAAGTAGTCTATGTGTTATTTCAGGATAATCACTGTACCAAGTTTCATCAAAATCTGTTCGGTAGTTTTTTCGTGAAAGAGTAACAAACATCCTCACACCCTTACAATCTTTCCCCTTTATAATATTAGTAGGATAGCTTTTTGCATCCAAAATCCTCCTGCAACCCTGTTCATGTCATCTCCCATCTACATTATTCTCTTCCTCTTTCCATCTCTTGGATACCATTGTACTATTATAACCTATAGAGGTAATAATTGTGTCGTTTCGTTCTGACCACAGATAATAAACTCAGCGGCGAAGACGTTCTACATGTCGGCGGGGCAGGTGCCGGTGCCGATCGTGTTCCGCGGCCCCAACGGCGCGGCGTCCGGCGTGGCGGCGCAGCACTCGCAGTGCTTCGCCGCGTGGTACAGCCACTGCCCGGGGCTCAAGGTGCTCATGCCATACTCCTCGGAGGACGCCAAAGGTATACCTGTCATCATCAACAGCCCATTAATATGTCCCCACAGCTGGGGCTCAGGCATACGACGAGGGCGTTAGGGCTATAGTCCAGCACGTCAGCCCAGTGCGGTTTGGTGGACTTCCGGGGCTCAAGGTGCTCATGCCGTACTCCTCGGTGACCGACGACCTAAAGAAGGTACCCGGAAGCGGCTGGATGCGGCGGGCAGAGGACCGGGTGTGGTGGCGTTCGTTGGGGAAAGCCTATTTCAAGCAGTGGAAATTATGAACCACGATTGTACCATGGCTAGGCCACACATGCCCGTTGCGGTAGACCTGTGCTCAAAACTAAATCATTATCATCACATCAGCCTGTAGACGTCCACTGCTGGACGCAGGCCTCCCCCAGGGATCTCCCCGACGCCCGGTCCCGCGCTAACCTTATCAAGCCGGGTCCCGCGCCCTTCACCAGATCGTCGGCCCACCTCGTGAGAGGCCTGCCTACGCTGCGTCTTCCGATACGTGGTCGAATTAAATATCTACAGAAAAAACAAGCCCAACCCTTTGTATCAATCATCTTCTTTGTATTGTTTCCTTGTGTGTACAATAAATGAAAACCTGTGTGACTCTACTCCCGATGGGCAGGTCTCCTGAAGGCCGCCATCCGAGACCCGGACCCCGTGGTGGTGCTGGAGAACGAGATGCTGTACGGCGTGCAGTTCCCCATGTCGGACGAGGCCCTGGACAAAGACTTCGTGCTGCCTATTGGTATGTATATGGCATTTTGCGTTTCCTTCCCAGCATATATAGGTGGACGGATAATCAGAAACAGGGCAAGATTTTCATACAATCGAGGTCACTTTGAAGCCATGGTTCTCCGTGAAGGATTGATCAAGGCATGACAGTCATCGAGAGAGTAGATGGAAGACTTTTAGATCGCTATAGATATACAACTGATCAGATGAGTCGTCTGGAAGTAGCATCGTCATGATTCCTTAACTTTAAGATTTTGATACATTTTGGTGCCATTTTGCGGATTTCTTTCTTCATGACGATGCTGCTTCCAAACGCCTTATCTGATCAGCTGAATATCTATAACGATCTAAAAGTTCTCCATCTACTCTCGGCACTCGTATGTTTAGTTTTGCCAGTGGCAGTCTCCTTGCTTCCGACATCCTGATCGTCCGCTGGTCCTGAGGAAATATGTGTTTGAATTGCAGGCAAGGCGAAGATAGAGCGAGAAGGCAACCACGTCACCCTGGTGTGCGCCGGCCGCGCCACAGAAACTGCCCTCCAGGCCGCCAACGAACTCGCAGGCAAAGGTCAATATCTCGGTTTTTTAAAGTAGGTTTTGGATTGGTTACTAACACCTTTAAGCCATTTGTGGCGTTCCAAATCAAAAGGGACTATATGGTGGGAATGAATTATCTACAGGGCTGAGAACAGACCCAGAAAGAGCGCAAAAAAAAAAGCAAAAAAATATTTGCTCTGTTTATCCAGCTAGTTTATGTTTATACAGCTAGATAGTTATTCCGCCGGGTAATATATCATATTATTCAGTTCGCAGTCACTCGGACACCTGTCATTCTTTGTCTTGACCAATCAAACCGCGGTTACGTTTCAACATGACAGTATATTTGAGTGACAATGTCAGGGTGTCTGACTGACGTGAAAGAGTTTCAAACGTATGCGCTCTAAATCCTGCGAGCCTTGATAGGCTGTTGATTTGAATGTGTTGCAGGCATCGAGTGCGAGGTGATCAACCTGCGGTCGCTGCGGCCGCTGGACTTCGAGTCCATCGCGCGCTCCGTCGCCAAGACGCACCACCTCGTCACCGTCGAGCAGGGCTGGCCCCAGTCCGGTGAGACTCGCACACCTTTCAGCCTAAGCACACGCCGTATTTTATTTATACGCACAGACGACGCGCAGATGTCGCACGTATACGCGCTTTAGGCGTATCACAGACACACGCGGCCTGCGGTGGCGGCCTGTTGTATTCCGACTTCAGACACGCGCGGCCTGCGTTTTCATATTGAAGCTGCGGCCTGCGGTAGAGCGCCACCGCAGGCGGCGTGTGTCTGGGATACATCTTAAACGGATTCAGTCAGTAAAAATTCGCGCCGATGCTGTTTCCAAACGGCTTCTGATCAGTTGGATATCTATAGCGATCTAAAAGTCCTCCATCTACTCTCTCGATGACAGTCATCAGATCATGCCCCGATCAATCCTTCACGGAGAACTACGGCGTCAAAGTGACCTTTCCTTATGAAAATTTTGTACTGTTTCTAATTGTCCGTCCACCTATGTAGGTTGAAAAGATCAAAAGAGGAGTTTGGAGAGCGTCAGTGGATAAGACGCGGCCTATCATATCGAAAAATCCGAAGTTCGACCCCCGCCTGGGCCATGCACCAATGAGTTTTTTCTCGAAACTTAAGTACATTTACTGCCTGCTCTCAAACGGTGAAGGAAAACATCGCGAGGAAACCTGCATACGCCGAAGAAGAAATTCTTAGGCGCATGTGAAGTCCACCAACCCGCACTGGGCTAGCGTGGTGGACTATAGCCCGAATGCCCTCGTTGCGAGGGTAGGCCTGAGCCCCAGCAGTGCGGACATGTTAATAGGCTGTTGATTTGAAATGTTGATGTAACTGTCAGGTATTGGCGCGGAGATCTGCGCGCGCGTGATGGAGTCGGCGTCGTTCTTCGAGCTGGACGCGCCGGCGTGGCGCGTGTCCGGCGCGGACGTGCCCATGCCGTACACGCGCTCGCTCGAGGAGCTCGCGCTGCCTCGCCCCGCGGACGTGCTCGCCGCCGTCAGCGCCGTGCTCGGCAACAAGTCAGTAGCAAGCACACAATGCATTTTTCCTCAGTAGTTGTCATAAGATAACAAACGCTTTTGCGGCTGAAAGCAAATTGTACGATAGACGAAGTTCCTAGGTGGGCCGCAATAGTACATTGTTAACCTAGGGGTGAAAGTAACTTATTTAAGTCCCGAGACGGGGTTTGGCGCCCGACGCGTAGCGAGATATATTCTTTAATTATTACTTAACTTTATGTTATTTCAATTTTACATCGCGCTGTAATTGAGTGGCTGTATAGAAAGTTGGAACATGGTCCAATAGAAATGTCAATATAGTACTAGTTTTTTTTAAATAATTTGACAGCTGTCAGTTGAAAGCGATTCTCCCTAGGGCTGAGATGTATTACTTTCAACCCGCTACTCAGGCAACTTCAGACTTACTTTCAGAGTATGAGTAATGAAAAGTTTATAATATGGTATCTTGTAAATGAAAGGTCTGATTGAGAAGATATCTTGTGTTTTTGCTGCTAGGAACCTTGCACGCACGTGCAGACGAGACGCAATTAGCGTTTGTTTTCATAAGACCTCTAAGGAAAAACGGAATATGTAGTCCCCGTAAATCTTGAAGTTGCCTTATTCCTGCGCAGTGACTAATTTTAGGTGTCAAAGGGGAGCTGTGAGGGGGGGTCTCAAAATTTTTGAGTTTTTGGACATCTCTGTCTACGCATGATGTCAATTACGCACACATAGACTGTAAACAGTGTCAGCGATGTGCAAACAATCTGTGACTATGTTCACTCAGCCGCCAAAAAGATTCACGGGGACTATAACTGCGCTCAAACTCAAAGTCCAGTTCCAAATAAATTTATACTATCTAAGTCAAAATAAGTTAACAGTCAAAGTCGTTAAGTAGTTGCATTTCATAGCGCTGTCTACCCGTTGTCCGCTTTTATTAATAAGTAGGTAATTAACAAGTGGATTAAAACTTTGCGATGCTTTGCATCGACCCTCCAAACACTGTAGGTACAATTTTTCTTTTTTTTCTGTTCCAGAATCAGCCAATCGGCGAGCCAATAAACAGGAAATCTCAAGCGAAACGCACCAATGTAAATACTCCATCTATTTATTGGTACACTCGGGCACGGCGATTCCTCACCCGCTGTGACAAACTGATCAACCCTGCCTCACTAATGAGACAACGGTCTAAGTACGGTCGACCGCACGTCAGTGGAAACTAAACGGTCTGTCATAAAGTCCAAGTCAAAATATGTCATTCTTAAGAGTACATTGAATTTTTTTATCTACCTCCGCAGGCGTTAGCACTGAGAAACAGCAGTATTGAAACTCCATAATAGACTAGGCCAGCTCTAGGTCAAAGTGTTTCCGCTGACGTGCGGTCGACTGTACGTACAGTGTGGTACAAGGTTGTTTAGTTTGTCAAAGGAATCCCTTATTATCTTTTTATATTGTCTTTTTCACATACTATGGTGCTTGTGACATCAATTTTTCTGTCCAGTCCAAGATTTTTTTCAATTTAACACTGGATTTACCAAGAGTTCCCGATTCTGAAGAAGATTGGATTAGACTAATTTATCAGTTGTTATAATTTTATTCTTGTGTCATACGTCCAGTACGTACGGCAGTACATTTGCCATACATATTTAAGATAAATCTTAGATTTTTATATTTATTAGATTTATGCTTTTAATATAGATTTATATATTTTACTTATTTTTTTTTCTATTTACTAGCTTTATTATAAGTCCATCTTGGTCCATATAACTGTTGGACGAGCACCATCCTATTTGAAATAGACTATAGCGACTGAGGCAGGCGGACACGAGTCGCTCCGAATTTGTTTAAATAAAACTAATAAATAACAAAATATTATTAAATCGAGCCGTAACCGCCGATTTTGTCGTAAGCGACAAATAATAATTTTTTTAGGAGAAGGTAATTTGTGATTATTTGTGGCGGTGGCGCTACTTTTGCTGTCAAAATGGAAATCTTATGAAAATGATTCACTGTTGTTAACTTAATGAAAACATCGAAAGGAAACCTGCATACGCCGAAAAAGAAATTCTTAGGCGCATGTGAAGTCCACCAACCCGCACCGGGCTAGCGTGGTGGACTATAGCCCGAACGCCATCGTTGAGAGGGTAGGCCTTAGACCCAGCAGTGGGGACATGTTGATGGGCTGTTGATGATGATGACGTCTGCTATGCTTGAGGAATTGCTTGAACGATTAAAATCGCGATTTAAAAAAGTCAGTTACGATAACATGGTGGTTAGGGCTGGATACATAAGTCCATTAAATTAAGTAAGTTTTTATTTGTCTTAATGACTAGTTGTCACCCGCGGCTCCGCTCGCCGTCTGCCTCAGAGTGTCGCCTCGGAGCGTTCCTAAACTCCCTAAAATACCCTTCGATAATTTTAAGTACCTATTCTTCTGACATAACTAAAACTGTAAAATGTATTCAAAAACTATTTGGGAACGCACCCCAAAGATTACAACGGAGCAGCGATTCTCAACCTTTTGATTCGTAGAACCCCCTGTTTAAAAATTATCACGTAGATTTAAGCTTTGCACAGACACCAGTCTCTGTCGTATCATTAGGTTAAGTAGCACAATCCGGGAAAATGTGTGTAATTAGTATTGTACACGGGTCTTACACACAAATATTTGTTTCTACATCTGCCATGTTTGGAGCAGGTTACACGCGCGGTGAGAGCTGCGAGCAGTTGCTCCAACTACCCACTGTTGGTCTTGTGTTATTGGAAATTGACGGCACACAACACTTTCGGTATGCGGATCGACGACCAATTGCGAGATTGTAGTTTAATTGTCGCGTGTAAGACCATTGTATAAGTCTAAAATGTACTAAACGTGTGTAACGTCTAAAACGAACTATAATTTTGTACGTACCTTCTGTCTATAGACGGTGGTGTAAGTAAATTGCTTATAAGCACAAGATTAAGCCTCGAGATTTTAAAATTAAATAAAAGCTTGTAAATTATGTCATTTTAAAATAAATAGCAATATTATAGACCCCAGGGGAGCGGGCGCTCCCCAGGTTGAGAAACGTTGCCGTAAAACGTTTCACTGCCTCGCGTGATATAAGATGCAATGATGTTTGTAAATTTATGGAATAGATAAATAAAAGTTATTTATTAAATAAATTTGTTAGAAATATTATATACCTACTTAGTTTTATTTTATAGTAAATGTGCCGTTTTCCAGGTTAGCTCCCGTAAAAGTCGCGCTGTCCAAGGGTTTAAAAATCATTTTCTCTTGGTTGCATGGGCTTATTATCTTTGCCTTTCTAAAGCATTAAACAGCATACCTTTCGTTGATTGTTGAACGGTCTGGCCCTGGCTGTCAATCATTCTGCGCCTTCGCGCTGTTTTGTTGATTTTATATTTTTTTCTTTAATGCTTATTTATTTAATTAAAACTTTATTGCACTAATTTGTACAAAAGGCGAACTCTCTACCAGCTGACCTTTGAGCCATGCAGATAAATTAGTGGTAGGCGCAAAAATTTCTTTTTTTTTCATCAATAATTTTATTGATCAATGATTACCTACTAAGTACTTGGCATCGACACAGCGCACGATTTTGAATTCCTTTTTTCGGCAAAGTTATCGAGAGTCTTCGTATAGAGTAGACGCGTCCAAACCAGCGAACTTTCTACTACATTTTTATTCGTAGGTCCAAACAGTAAGTCCTTAGACAGCGCCATCTATGAGATTTTTACGGAAGCTAGCCCGCAAAACGGCCCATTTCATTCGAATGCGCGCACACAGCTTAGATAAAGCGTAGCATGTGCCGACAGATGTCGCTAGCATGCGCGTTGTTACTATGATTACAAAATAGTTGAGAGAAAATAATATTTTATTATTTCCCAATATACATAGGTGGAAGGATAATTAGAAACAGGGCACGATTTTCATACAATCGAGGTCACTTTGAAGCCATGGTTCTCCGTGAAGGATTGATCGAGGCAAGATCTGATGACGATCACCGAGAGAGTAGATGGAGAAAAAAAATTTTCATGAAAAAAAAACACAAAATGGCATCAAAATGTATGAAAATCTTAAAGTTAAGGAATCATGACGATGCTTCCAAACAGCTCATCTGATCAGCTGGATATCTACAGCGATCTAAAAGTCCTCCATCTACTCTCTCGATGCCCGTCATCAGATCATGACCCGATCAATCCTTCGCAGAGAACCATGGCTTCAAAGTGACCTCGATTGTATGAAAATCTTGCCCTGTTTCTAATTATCCGTCCACCTATGTTTAAAAACTAGCTGTATTCTAGCAAACTCCCAATCCAATCCAAGTGGCAATCACTGAGCACACACGACCGAAATCCTTCGAAAATCCCCAACAATACCGCCAACAATGACCGTTCCGGAAAGTCCCGTAAATGTATTGTGCGGGACGCGGGACCGATGACAGCGTGATGGATCGGCGTTCGGGACACGCCGTGGGGACATGTCCTCCATTTCTACACGACTTATTTCTGACGTTTTGGTGGATTGTGTTGGTGAAGGTAGATTTGGATTGCACTTGGTTTTCGTTCACAGACTCAAGGGTTGGAAACAGAAACTTCGGTGAGTGCATCGCAAGCGCTTTATAAGTTACTAGCCGATGCCCCGCGACTTCATCCGCGTTATAAAATACATTATTTATATGGGGTTATTCCCAACGGATCATAATTATGATCCGTTCGTGGTTGCATCTGATCACACAAAAATGTTATAAAAAAATTTTAACCCGTTCTAATCATGCCAGTTTCACAGTTTTAAAGTTTGTCAATAGATGGCGCTAGGTGTATTTTACACCCCGCTATCATTTGGTTCTTCACAATTTGACAAGCGTGCTAATTACCCACCAGTTTTTACCTCTTTAATTAGGTAGTAGATTTCTGACTTTTCTTCGTTTTGCTTCGCTCCTAAGGGTCGTAGCGTGATGCTAAATAGCCTAAAAGCGTCCACAAGAATTGAGCTATCAAATGCAAAAAGATTTTTTCGAATCCGACCAGTAGGTATCGGTAGTTACAGAGATTTGTATTTGTATTAGCGCGTTCAAAAAAACCTTTATTAGATCTCATAATCCGAAAGGATCCGAACTAGGTGATCCACCTTCGGATATAGCTTAAAATTTTAGTATGTTGAAGCGGCAGTGGGCTGGTCACATCTGTTGGAGAACCGATAACCGCTGGGGTAGACGAATTCTCGAGTTGAGAGACTTGTGGAGGCCTGTGTCCAGCAGTGGAATAATCCAGAATGATGATGATACCACAACACATTTATGTGGGTTTTGATCAGGGTTTGTAGAGACTCATCTTTTCACGATTTCATAAATCTGCCATACTTTAGACACCACTTTGTTTTTCGCCCAAACTAATTAGTTTTAAAAATTTTATCTAAAATGATATTATTTCAATTAACGATCGTAACATTCATCATCATCATATATCAGCCTGTAGACGTCCACTGCTGGACATAAAGGCCCCCAGGGATCTCCACGACGACCGGTCCCGCGCTGACCTCATCCAGCCGGGTCCCGCGAGCGTCACCAGATCGTCGGTCCACCTTGTGGGAGGCCCACGCTGCGTCTTCCGATACGTGGTCGCCACTCGGGCGCCTTTCTGCTCGGCCGTCAGTTATACGAGCGATGTGCCCCGCCCATGGCCACTTCAGCTTCGCAATTCTTTGAGCTATGTCGGTGACCTTGGTTCTCCTGCGGATCTCCTCATTTCTGATTCGATCTCGCAGGGAACTCCCACTTAAAGATTAATAAGGATTAAGACAGTCGCTTCCTAGCCGTAGTTAGAGATGTAAGGAGTTTACCAACGATATTATACGAAATAACTATTATAGATCCTCTGTGCCATTGTTTCTGTACCAGCTGTGGCGCTGCCAGCTACTCATTTCTATCATCATCATCATCAACAGCCTATTAACTGCTGGTGCTCAGGCCTACCCTCTCAACGAGGGCGTGCGGGCTATAGTCCACCACGCTAGCCCAGTGCGGGTTGGTGGACTTCACATGCGCCTAAGAATTTCTTCTTCGGCGTATGCAGGTTTCCTCACGATGTTTTCCTTCACCGTTTGAGAGCAGTCAGTACATGTACTTAAGTTTCGAGAAAAAACCCATTTTACATGGCCCGCTGGGGATCGAACCTCGGACCTTTCGATATGATAGGTCGCGTCTTTATCCCCGAGGCCACTGACGCTCATTTCTATACAGGCCTTTTATTATATTGTCCTATATTTAGATCGCCAAATTCCGCGCCGTAGCGAAATCCACTTTTATTATTAGCGAAGCAAGCGTGCAATATAAAGGTTCATTCTGAAAAATCTGTCTCCGCGCGTGATGGATCGCCTGCGAGCGAATTACCCATATTGTGGGGACGAGAAACACCCAAATTATATTTTACTCCTACATTCTGTATTGGGGATTGACATTTTTTCGTTAGCTCCGTTTTTTGCGCTCTCAGCCTCATGTCAACGCAGCGGGATTGACGCGTCAAACAAATTTCATATTTTTTGCGACAATAAAATTGCAAAACTCACGAGTGGCTCTGACAATGACGCATATAAACGCGCGCAACCACCCGATGTGACGGTTACTACTTATCATCATCAGCCTGTACTAGTCCACTGCTGGACATAGGCCTCCCCCAAAGCGCGCCGCTTAACCCGATCCTCGGTTCTCCGTATCCAGTCACTGCAAGCCGCCTCACGCAGGTCATCGCTCTATCTAGCCGGGGGGCGTCCCACACCACGCTAGCCCGCTCGTGGTCTCCCTCGAGAACTCTCGTCTATTCCAGCGGTTATCGGTTCTCCGGCAGATGTGACCAGCCCACTGCCACTGTTACTACATAAACCTAAAGCAAATTTAAGACTTAGGCTAGATTTTAAATTACTTCAGTTCTACGATACCTTAGTCTGCCACTTATTGCTTCAGTGTACTAAGCTGTCCGGACTGTTAGCGGGTTTGCCTCGCTTACCTATAGGTATTATTTCCTCAATTTTTAATTTCCATTCCCCTTTTTCCTCATTTTTTATTTCCTGGTCCCATTTCATCCTTCTTAAATCCATCAAAGTTTTGACTGGCCTGTTG
The DNA here is from genome assembly GCA_949699065.1 of Metalampra italica. Taxonomy (NCBI): domain Eukaryota; kingdom Metazoa; phylum Arthropoda; class Insecta; order Lepidoptera; family Oecophoridae; genus Metalampra; species Metalampra italica. The sequence continues at coordinate 11,342,098 of OX452977.1, read as the reverse complement.
GCGTAGTGGTAGTGACCCTGCCTACTGCGCCAAAGGTCGTGGGGACGATTTCCACCCGGGACCAACATTTGTGTGATGAGCATAACTGTTGGTTTTAGGATTCTGGGTGTCTGTATGTATTTATGCATTTATTTAAAAGTATGTATGAACAGTTGTTGAGTATCCATTTAGGTACAAGCGTCGGCTTAGTTTGGGACTAAACAGCCGTGTGTAAAGTTTGTCCAAACATTATTATGTGAGTCCTGCGCTCAACTCTATAATTACGTAAGGGTCAAATTAATGTCGTCACATTTGATTATTTCCACGAGGTCTCCGCAACACTACTCTTGTCCCAGTATATTTTGGGGACCTCGAGCGGAGCAGTGGGTCCCTCCTGTCTGCAAAGTTCCCGAGGTAATCGATCAATAACTTACAGAGCTAAGTTGGACGTCGCCGACATAGTAACATGAACATTGACAAGAAGTTTGTACAACAGTTTAGTAAAAGATCAAGTGAAGAGGGTGGCAGGGAATGCACAATTTGTTCAGGAATTAGCTGGTTTTAATATGGATCGAAATGAAGCCTGTCCTCTAACGGAGAAGCTTTCATTTACTACCTTGAAAATAATGTAAATAGTTTCATAATTGAGCAAGCGAGTGAAGCGAAGTTTCGAGATTGGCCAAAAATGCTATTGTCGGTCTGTCAGTCTTTCTTTCTGTCTGTAATTCTCTACAGGTCGCATTTTCAACCGATTTTGGCGAAAATTTGGCATGGGTATAAATTAATCACGCCGACAAAATGAGTAGAATAACATTTTGAAAAACACCAACTGCAAAGTTGACTTCTGTTCGTTTCTTTTGGGTTTGGTTTATAAGGGTTGGCGAGGTCTACTGTTCTCACGGAACTACTAGTTTTAAATGTTTGGTTCTCTGGCGGATCACCTCGTTTCTGATCCTAATTTAGCATTGCTCTTTCCATATCACTTTATTACCACTTACAAAGTCAAGAAAATACATAATTTTGGAAATCATAGATTCAATTTACCTAGTCATTCATTTAAAATTATTATTGTAACATTACTGAATGATTATCAAAAGCGATACATTAATTTTAATCTAGGGACGAAGGAATACAAGTTGACGAAATATAAAGTATCTTTTTGCAATAACTAATTTTAATATATAGATTGCGTAACCTACACAACTGGACGGATAATTAGAAACAAGGTAAGATTTTCATACAATCGAGGTCACTTCGAAGCCATGGTTCTCCGTGAAGGATTGACCGGGGCGTGATCTGATGACGATCGTCGAGAGAGTAGATGGAGGACTTTTAGATCGCTATAGATATCCAGCTGATGAGATGAGCCGTCTGGTAGCAGCATCGTCATGAAGAAAAAACCCTTCAAAATGGCATCAAAATGTATGGAAATCTTAAAGTTAAGCAATCATGACGATGCTGCTCCCAAACGGCTGATCTGATCAGTTGGATATCTATAGCCATCTAGAAGTCCTCCATGTACTCTCTCGATGACCGTCATCAGATCACGCCCCGATCAATCCTACACGGAGAACCATGGCTTCAAAGTGACCTCGATTGTATGAAAATCTTGCCCTGTTTCTAATTATCCGTCCACCTATGTATATAATACTGCGTTGAACTTACCTGTTGATAGATGCCCGTACCTAGTTTAAGCACAGTGTAGCTATCTATAAGTACAGTGTGACGACACAAGCTGGTGATGGGGTGACGACGAGCCTGCCTTCACTAAAATAAACCTAAGACTAAAACGAATTGAATAAAAGTCGGTCCGTCTATTCGTTAAATTACCTACTTAACTCTTGCCTAATTTACGCAATTTCCTTTTCAATACCCACCCTTTAAGCACCTTATCTGCGTTTAATATCCCATTACTCAAACATTAGCCTGAGGCATGAAATGCAGACGACCCTTGTTGACTTTAAAATCTCTTTCAACTATGCATTTAATTTGATTGCACCGCGGCAAGGGAGCGCCCGCAATCCCATAGAGTGGCCAGGCCACCTTGTAGGGGTTGGAGGGTTACGACAAATTGATTTGGTTCCGGCCGTGTTTGTAACCAGCTCTTCGTAAGAGCCGTTTCATCATCAACAGCCTATTAATGTCCCCACTGCTGGGGCTCAGGCCTACCCTCTCAACGAGGGCGTGCGGGCTATAGTCCACCACGCTAGCCCAGTGCGGGTTAATTGGTGGACTTCACATGCGCCTAAGAATTTCTTCTTCGGCGTATGCAGGTTTCCTCACGATGTTTTCCTTCACCGTTTGAGAGCAGTCAGTACATGTACTTAAGTTTCGAGAAAAAACCCATTGGTACATGGCCTAACCGGGGATCGAACCTCGGACCTTTCGATATGATAGGTCGCGCCTTATCCCCGAGGCCACTGACGAAGAGCCGTTTACGCGTGCCATAACTAAGAACTAAGAAACGTTGAAGATCCGAAAATTATTTGTTTGTAAAGGAGGGAAAATACAGCGATCAAATTATTCTTGTTTCGTAACTTGGTTACAATTTACAAATGGGTCACTGGAAAATACACATTCCAGAGTCTGTAAATATTTATTGTTTCTTTCTCGTTTTATATTACTAACATAGTCTTCGGAGAACATGCTCAGTTTCCCTGCGAGATCGAATCAGAATAGAGGAGATCCGCAGGAGATCCAAGGTCACCGACATAGCTCAAAGAATTGTGAAGTTGAAGTGGTAGTGGGCTGGGCACATCGCTCGTAGAACTGACGGCCGTTGGGGCAGAAATGTTTTCGAGTAGCGACCACGTATCGGAAGACGCAGCGCAGGCCTCCCACAAGGTGGACCGACGATCTGGTGAAGGTCGCGAGACCCGGCTGGATGAGGCTAGCGCGGGACCGGTCGTCGTGGAGATCCTTGGGGGAGACCTTTGTCCAGCAGTGGACGTCTACAGGTTGATATGATAATGATGAACATAGTTTTAAGTCTTTTGTATTACTGACATCTTTGGATACTGTCTGAAATAAATTATTTGAATTTGAAAAAAATCTTCGTTTGTAACTGGTTACAAAACTCGGTTACAAACACGGCCAGAGCCGTTCTATTGAGGAGTGTAGAAGCTATATCTACTCCAGAATCCCAATGCTCGTACACCCTGTATATATATATATATATATATGTATGTATCTGTGTGTGCGAGCGGATGGAGATATTTGCTGTTTACACGTTTATTTGTGAGAAATTTCGCGCCTGCACGGCCGGCCGAAAGTACGATAACACCGCAACTTTTAAACATAACCTGTAGCACGTTAACTTGAATTCTTTGAGTTAATGTGGTGGATGATAGTTAAAGGCAAATAATATTATATCGAATATCAATACTTATCAAAAATCATCTGTTTAGACTAGGTAAGGTACTTACTAGGCTGTAACAATTCACGATACCGGTGTCGAACGCTGAATTAGGTACTCAAACTTCTCTTCGGTCACTTCTGTCTTTTCCTTGAAAGTCCATCTTTTGAACGTCCAATTTTCCGAACGTCCAATTTAAATGTTAAGCAGCATAAACAGAAAAATCCGGAATCGAATTCCCGAAGGTCGGATTCATTGAGTAATTGGGACCTTCAATGCCGGAATCTTTCACTCTCTCAAGCGACGATAATAATATGTTTTGATAACGACTTTATGTAGATACTAGCTTATGCCCCGCGACTTCGTTCGCATTAAAAAATATCGGTATTACTTACTAACTGTTGCTCGCGGCATGTAAATTTGATCTGTAACTTTTTGCTCCAACATCATTTTTGCATCAACATCCCTTTTCGCCCCTTTAGAGTTGGAATTTTAAAAATACAAGTACACCAGATTTTAAGTCAGACTACATGCTTTCAAACAAACAAAAAACGGTTCAAATCGGATTAGTAGTTTCAGCGTGATGCTAGTTCAAACAGACAGACAGACAAGATTTTTTTTGAGAAGTGTTTTGGGGTCAGGCCCAAATAACGTATTTTTTAAATCCCTTCAATGTACAGAAATACTCCCGTTACGATTTTATAATAGTATAGACTATTTGCAGTAGGTTAGGTATACATGAAATTAGTTGTGTGTACATGTACGGTCGACCGCACATCAGTGGTAACAAAACCAGTATAAACTGGTCTCGCGTAGTATTTTTTTTTTTTTATATCATCTTATCTTTAGGCACGTAGAGTGCACTTAGATACGTCTTATAATATACGTATTATAATACTATTAATTATTTGTTATTTATTTACATAATTCTATTTCCATAAAAATAAAAATAAATAATCTATTGAATACATTGTAACAAAATAATAACATTAAAAAATAAAATAATTAAATTATCTGCTGTATAGGGGCATTTGTCATCAGAATTAATAAATTTAAGTCATATTCATAAATTCAGTCAGAGTATAAGGCTCTTTGTCAATTAAAAATTTTTTACAAAATTTATTAACTCCCTCCATATGAACTTTCGTCCGCCCGTACCCTGTAGGCCTCTCTAATGGCGTGTGACAGCGGCGCGGGCGGTGATGGATCGGACCTCCCCCTCCCGCGCCTCCCGCGCCTCCCGCACCACACCCCCCGCACGCCCAGGGGCAGAATTACCAGACTTTTTCGAAAATACAGTTTTTCGGAAGGGAATGTGTCGACTTATATGAAAGTGCGCCAAATCCAGTAGGTATAGTCCCCGTAGAATTTTTCGGCGGTTGAGTGAATATAGTCACAGATTGCTTGCAATGGCGCTAATAGGTCTCTTTGGTGGGCGCGCGCGGAGGGGGAATTCGAACCTTCCTGGGTGACGCAGTGGCTGGTCACATCTGTCGGGGAACCGATTACCGCTGGGGTAGAGTTCTCCACGAGTGGGCTAGCGTAGCGTGGGACGCCCCCGGCTAGATGGAGCGATCAGCGTGACTTGTACAGTACAGCAGGCTGATTGAAGGAATCTGGAAGTTTATTTTTTTTATTTTAAGTTAGAGAATAATCGATACTTTTCAGTTCCACTGTCACGTCACGTCTATTACAGCTATGCATAGTCCCAGTAGAATTTTATGGCGGTTGAGTGAAGTTGGCTGATTGCTGCGCAATGACTAATTTTAGGTGTCAACGGGTAGCTGTGAAGTTCACCTAGAGACGCTCATTTAATTTCAAGAAATAGTGCATTGATTCGATCAACCGAATCAAACTTTCAAGTTTTTAGACATCTCTATGTAGCACACTATCTCGCTTACGCACACGTAGACTATAAGTTCACAGTCAGCGATGTGCAAACAATCTGTGACTATATTCACTCAGCCGCCAAAAAATTCTACGGGTACTTTATCTACACAAACACACTTCAATTAGGATTATCCCATCAACCTAACCTTAGCTAAATCGTCCTGCAATCATACCTAACCCTGGAACATCGTGAGCTCGTGAAGAAAAATTGGCAATGCATTGTCAGTTGTTTAATTTAACTGTAATTATAATATTTAACTGAATTATCTCTCACACTGACCGGCCGTGTGTGTGGGAGCGGAGGTCGACTCGTGCCGCAGTCGTTACGCCGTTTTGTTTTATGAGATGCCCCCAGGGCGAATCTACTTGTCTTAAGTATCTATCGACATTCATAAAATCGTTTGTCGTGACTGACTGGCTGATCTATCAATGCACGGATAAGGCGTATCCCAGACACACGCGGCTTGCGGTGGCGGCCTACCGCAGGCCGCAGCTTCAATATGAAAACGCCGCGCGTGTCTGAAGTCTCACATACATTGCGTATCGAATACGCCAGGCATTCTGGAAATAGTTCATTGATTTGATCAACCGAATCAAGCTTTCAAGTTTTTGGACATCTCTTAGCACATGTAGGTGTAGGTGTACATGTAGCATAACGTTTTTGGTTAAGGTTTGGATTTGGTAACATCTTTCAGAATTAGCGCGTTTGGCTCCCTGGTGCTGCATAAGTAGTGGACTATAATATAGGCTGTTGTTTTGAACGTTACAGTCCAGCATTCCATCGTCTCTAGCTCGTACGTAAGTACAATGATAATACAGAACAAATTGTTCGCCATTATTCATGCAACATTATCGAAATTGCTTGCATTGCCACACACCGCCTGTCAAGTTTTGGCAGTTGTCATTAAACAGCTCAACACGAACGGACGTCTTCTCTCTAATTCTCTCCCCGTTTTCCAACAACTGGCGACCGTGATAATAATGGATAAACTTAAAAAGGAGAGGAGTGTAATTCGGCGTCTTTTCACTAATAATTTAAAAGAATTTGAAGAAATTTTCAAAAATGAACCAAATTTACCATCGTGTTCTGTAAAATTCAAACTGATCAGGGAAATGTCAGAAAAAATGGCTGTCTTGGACGAAAAAATTCGAGAAATTCTGCTTGAAATTGATAGCGAAGAAAGCGAAATGGAGAAAGAATTTACCAGTGTAATCGAATATCGCAGCAAATATCTTCAAGCCGAAAATCAATACGAGTCTATAACCAATACGTCAGCCTCGGATTCGTCCTCGCTAAGCAAACATTCCGTGATAGAAAAGTCAAGTCGAAGGTATTTTAAATTACCGAAATTAGAACTACAAAAGTTTGATGGTAGCATAAAAAACTGGCTCAGTTTTTGGGGTCAATTCCGAAAAATTAATGATGACAAGAAGCTAGATGACGATGACAAATATCAATACCTATTACAAGCGATGGAGCCAGGTACAGAAGTACGCTCTATCGTTGAAAGTTTTCCTCCAAGTGGGATTAGTTACCATCATGCTGTGGACCAATTGAAGTCAAGATTTGCGAGAGATGATCTTTTAATAGAGACGTATGTGCGAGAGCTATTGTCGCTAATATTGCTTCAGGCTAAGAATAATAATGCTCTATCGCTCACATCACTTTATGATCAGCTTAACACGCAAATAAGAGCACTTGAAACCCTTGGAGTTACTAAAGAAAAGTATTCTGCTTTCATACATCCTATGATAGAGTCAGCTTTACCAAACGAAATCCTAAAGATATGGGAAAGGTCACGTCCAGCTAAATACACATCAGATACACTTTTGAATGATTTACTTGCCTTTATCAAACGAGAAGTAGACAGCGAACAACGCATCAAAATTGTAAAATCCACGTTTGGGTCTAATGATGAATCTCGTTTTGAAAATGCGCAGCCACCCACTGCTGGATGTTTAATTGCAAACGTGAAGAAACCTGATGTCATTAAGTCGTGCATTTTTTGCGACAAGACTACTCACGTAAGCCTCGAGTGTTATAAAATATCTAAAATGACACTGGATCAAAGAAAAGAACAAATAAAGAAGAAGAATGCGTGTATTTTGTGTCTGAAACCAGGTCATAATGTGAGAAACTGCAAGGCGCACACCAGTTGCTGCATCTGTTCTAAGCGTCATTCCATGATCATCTGTCCTGGGAAGAATATAGACGGCGGCGACAGTTCGAGTAACACGGCTTGTACGAGCGACACGGTCTCTACTAATCACAATATTTCACAGGCTCGTGGTGTAACGTTGCTGCAGACGGTACAGGTACACATCACAAATGGTACCAAAACGGAAACTGTACGCGCACTCTTCGACAGCGGGGCTCAGCGATCATATCTCAGGAAGTGTACAGCTGAAAGGTTGGGCTTGAAAGTCTCTGGTAAGGAATTTTTAGGTCATTCATTGTTCGGCGGCATTGACGTTAAGCCCAAAGAGTTTAATGTATTTAATTTTACAATTCAAAGCTTAGACAAGGGGTTTTCTTTTGAAATGTCGGCTTTATCACAAAACTGTATCTGCGGGAATATTCCTCGTGCTAATTATTACGACAAACAGTTGTCAATTTTAAATAAGTTTAATGTGACATTGTCAGACATCGGTGACGGATCGCCCGAAATAGATTTATTAATCGGTGCAGATTTTATTGGTCTTCTTTTAACTAATGAGTCTTTATGCCTCGACAATGGACTGGCAGCGGTTAAGACGAAATTAGGGTGGACGTTACTCGGTAAACTAAACTGTCGGTATTCAAACAGTAATAATAATAATGTTAATAGTTTGTTTTGCTCGACTAATTTTAATATTTCTGAATTTTGGAATCTTGAATCTTTGGGGATAAAAGACCCATTGGAAGTAAAGTCTCGGGCTCAAAATGAAGCTGAAATAATGATGCAGTTCGAAAATAATATAAAGGTCAATAATGAGGGCAGATATGAAGTAAGTCTACCTTGGAATCATGGCCATAAAGAACTGCTGAGCAACCGTACCTTAACCGAACGTAGGCTTAATTCTATGACAAAACGGTTGCTATCAGTAAATAAATTTAATGATTATGATGCCGTATTTAAAGAATGGTTATCTCTGGGCATCATTGAACTTGTTCCTCAGGAAGAAACAAATGATAACTCAGTTGGACACTACCTACCTCACCGAGCGGTGATTAAAGAGTCACGATTGACTCCGAAGATTCGGCCGGTCTTCGATGCGTCTGCTAGGGATGGGAACGGTAGGTCGATAAATCTGTATTTACAGAAAGGTTTTGATTTACCTTGTGAATTTTATTGCTGGACAGATTCAAGTGTAACTCTATATTGGATTAAAATTAACTTACCTTGGAATGTTTTTGTCAGCAATCGAGTAAAGGAGAAAAGAGAAACTATTTCAAGCGATCGTTGGTTTCATATTCCTGGACAAATGAATCACGCAGACATCGCATCTAGAGGATGTGATGCTAAGAATCTCGTGATGATGGGTGGGGCGGTTTTTTTGATAGACTTATACGGTTGTTAAAGGATTTATTGCGTCGAGTGTTAGGAAAGTCGGTTCTTACATATGAAGAGCTTGAAACTGTTCTTTGTGATTGCGAGGCTACCATTAATTGTCGTCCAAGTACTTGTGTACAGGATGATACAAATTCAGCTCTTGAACCTCTGATACCTTTTCATTTTTTAAGTGCATTGCCTTTAGCTGGTGTTAGTGATTTAGATAAAATCGACACACAAAATTTAAATATTCGTTTTAAATATCTTCAAAAATTACGTAATGATTTTAGACAACGGTTTAATACAGAATATATAGCTAATTTAATCTAAAAGGGAAAAGAAAATAAAAATAATATCAGAACCGGAGATAGAAACACCTAATAAAAGAGTACAGTGGCCGTTGGGTGTTGTCGTTAAAATGTTTCAGGAAAAATACTTCGCGCAGTGGGCGTGTCATTCGCACACCTGACACTTATGTCTGACAATGATAGCCTATATTGCTAACTGTACTATTCATGATTTTAATGTTAATTATTAGTTTCTTATAATTAATTTTATATTCATAAAATGTTATTTTTCTCTGGTTCGGATGATGTCAAGTTTTGGCAGTTGTCATTAAACAGCTCAACACGAACGGACGTCTTCTCTCTAATAATTTAAAAGAATTTGAAGAAATTTTCAAAAATGAACCAAATTTACCATCGTGTTCTGTTGACAGAGTACGTACCTTCATATTCTTAGCTCAGAAGAAGCTGCAAGTCCCAAAAAGGTAGGATAGTACAAGTCCACGGCTGGACCAATCATCTCTCAAAATGCTGGAAGGTATTGTTTGTATGGTTGTTGTATGGCTTGTAAACCTACCGCTACTGAACTCATTCCCGGGATAAGAGAAATGTGTATGGAAATCTGGGAAAATATCTTCGAGGAGAGTTCAGTGGCGAAAGGTATTTGGTACAGAACGGTGCAGGCGCGACCCCCTAGGAAACCTTGGTTCGCTGAGTCCAGCCTTCGTAGGGAAATGCTTGTTTTGGCGTTCAGATTAAGGTCCGGCCACATTCCATCAAATAAGTTTTTCATTACTCATACTCTGAAAGTAAGTCTGAAGTTGCCTGAGGAGCGGGTTGAAAGTAATACATCTCAGCCCTAGGGAGAATCGCTTTCAACTGACAGCTGTCAAATTATTTTTATAAAAACTAGTACTATTTTGACATTTCTATTGGACCATGATCCAACTGTCTATACAGCCACTCAATTACAGCGCGATGTAAAATTGAATCAACATAGTTAAGTAAATATAAAAGAAAAGAAGTAGTAATAATTAAAGAATATATTTTTTAACTGACTGTATTACTGTCAACTATTTCTTTAAAATAACATAGATTTGGGCAAAATATTTACCATTTGTTCAATGATGGAAATGAAAAATAATGGCAGAACCGCAGAATAGCTGGCCGGCCACAGAAAAAAACAAAATAGTCAGAAAAGCGGCAATCCGATCTTCATTTGTTTTTTCGAGTTGTAGAGTTTTGTTTATACTTCCGTATAGCAGAGATTTGTATTAACACTCATTTTATGTTTTTGTTTTTACTTTCAGTGTATTCGTAATGAAAAGCGCAGTGTTTCCCTCGGGTTCAAGACTTATTTAGAGGTCCCTCGAACTATTGGCGCCCTCGCTACGCGTCGGGCGCCAAACCCCGTCTCGGGACTTAAATAAGTTGCTTTCGCCCCTTGGATAACAATGTACTATTACCATCTGATAAGGAGAGCTGAATCACCACTATGTAGCCACTGTGGAAAACTTGACGATGTGTATCATTTGTTGGTGGAGTGTGGTCGAACGGCGGCAGAGAGACAGCGTTTGTTTGGCGGCCACCATGGCCACAATGGCGACATAAATATAATATTAAATAACCCAAGTTCGGATGAGGCACGAGCTGTGTATTTTAATTAAATAATTTCGCTAAGCGCTGTCTGTCTGCCTAGTCCTCCGAAGGACTTGTGTTTCCCTATGAGGCTGGCATGGACATATATAGTCCAAAGCCTCAATAAATAAATAAAAGATTTAAAAAAAAAATGCTGGAAGGTATAGCCGAAAGGATTAGCAAGCTGAAGTGGCAGTGGGCAGGTCACAAAACAAACAAGCAAGTCGAATGGTGATATGGAAGCTCCATTTTAAACAAAATAAAAATAGTACCCACATGGTATTATGAAACTTTTAGGATTTTTAATGAAAGAAGCGACGGGAAATCTTTGCCCAGCTGTGGGATACGTTAGACTATAAAAAAAATTATACATACATACATTATCTTCACGTAGGTAGAAAGAAAGGTGCGCCAAGTATATCACAATCCTGACACACCTCTAAAATAAATATGATAATAATTATAAAATTACGTCAGAAGTCAGGAAACACAGCGTTCTTCCGAATTCCGGTGGTTTTAATTATTCAATAATGTCTTTGTTTAACAGCTGTCCGACCGACCAGCACGGTGGTCACTGTCCACCACTCAGACACTCGACAGCCAACGGTCGCGCGGTCCGCTTGTGTTATAATTTAAAACAACTTTTTACAATGTGTACTACGTGTCCGGTATAATTTTTTGTTAATGAAAGTGGTAGTGAACTTGTGTTTTATTCTGTTTGTTAGTTGACTTTTAGTTCTAAATTAAAAATGTTACGATATGTGGTAAGTGGATCAAGTATTATTTGATAAATACAATTTTAAATCAAAAATTCATGCACACAAAATTAAATAATGAGTTCCGAAATTTTTGTACACTTTTTTGATTTCTCATTTCCTTTTTTTTTAATGAAAATTAACTGTTTTTAATTTAGTTTGTTAGTTGACTTTTATTTAGTTCAGAATAAAAACGTTGCCATATAGGTAAATAGTCGACGTAATTTTTTATTTAGTAAACACAATTTTGATTTAAAATTAGTTCTAATAAACAATACCCACTTAGTTACGTATATTCAATTTACATAGAAATTAAGTTCTTAAGGCTTAGTTAGTTAGATGCAGTAGCGACAGGGTTTTGTAAGGTCACAGGTTCAATCAGCAGTGCACATACAAAATAAATCTGCTACAAATTTTTGCATGCATTTAGTTCTATTCAAAATGAAAGTTAAAAAGTAGGTACCTACTGAGTTTTATTCTTTTTGTTAGTTGACTTTTATTTCAAAAAAAGAAATGTAACTACATGTTAGGCTTGAAGTTTATAGTTCAGTCAGTCAACGCAGGACCGGCAGCCGTTTATAAGGTCACAGGTTCAATCAGAACCATTCTATTCTGCAAATTTAGTTTTGTTTGTTGTCCTACTGTAATTTACTGATAGGTACAGTGATTTTACTTATTTTGGTCTCAATGTATTTGGCTATCAACTAAAAGTGTAGCATGACAACTTTTTATGCGATGTAATGGTTTTTTTTTTCTTCTCATTGGTTTTAAAGGCTATGTTAGAATGAGGTCAGTAGGGCAATTAAGTAGCGGTGTGTTGTTAAAAAGACCGGTTTTGATGTGAATGAGAGCACCTTCAAAACTGTCCGGTCCATCTTAGGGGGCCTACACACGCTCCGATTACACAATCTGATCAAACGTCACATCAGTACGTGTAGGCGTTTGTCAATAAACCGAGTGTATTACGTGTATATTAGTGGGAAAATGAGTATTTTTATTAATAAATTGAATCGAAATAATTTGAGCTGCACACAGAATAATCTGAAGTTAGCTGTAGAAGCGCGGACTGTGCTGTGATTGGTCAGCTGGTGTTGTTACGCTGCGCGAATACTACGCTAGTTGAGAACTTGCATTTTATACATAGCTAGGGGTCTTTATAATTAAATTCTCTCTACTTCAACTAATCGAGTTTCTTCTTCAAAGCAATGTTTAGACGTTATAGAACATTGTTTTGTTATGTATCTACATATGTATTTTCCTGTCCATGCGGTGATGACATGAAGCCATCAATGTAAAACCCAGGGAACTTTCAACTTGCTTAAGTCGACTTTTGAGTTTTTTCGCAGTTTCTATCTCCTTTCATATTCGTGCATGCAGTAAATTTTTTTTTCAATGCCAGAGAGTACCGTACCTTGTATTTAATATTGGTCTGAGACCTATCTACCTCTAACTTCTTTCTTTGGTTTTATCCATGCCTCAGCAGCTGTTTCGTAAACTTTAAAACAATGTTCATTCAACCTCATACATTCACTAATTGTTACAGATGGCTATCATACAATGCAGTTACTTCACAATAAACTGTTACGGTTCAAACAATGGATCATAACAAGTTAAATACACTAAAAGACAGCCATTCTCAGTTGTTAATAGACGATGCCAATATGTCTATTTAAAAATCCTAGACAGTTACATAATAAATTTCTTTCTACTAACGCCAGCTGACTAACAAGTGTGGGAACATCAGGTCACGTTAACCAGTCTAGCAACATTGTTTACAACATTTTATTTACCTGTGGCTAAATAGAGAACTAATCAATTTAGTATGAACTTCGGAGGTTTTTGTTCACCGCTAGCGCCGCCTAAGTTAGCAATACAAAATTGACGGCAAGTGAAAACATACATTAACATATCAATCACCCATAAACACAGAAACGTAAAGTTACGTCACGTTGCGTAATTGTTTGTTTATTCCACGATTAAACCGTATAATTTTAATAATTTTTCGCACGAACGAGGGGCCGGTATGTGACGACTTACGAAGTAATGCTAAACTTGACTACCGAGTTTCGCCAATTATTTTGTTGCGAAAATTAATCCACCTCTTTTTTGAAAATATACTTAATACCACAGTGGATTGTAACAGTTCCATACTACTAAGGTCAGGTGAGGTCAAGAGAGACACAGGAGAACGAGGAACGACCAGACCAACGTAGACTGGGCGTCTAAGAGTTGGACTCTATAGTTTGTTAGATCTGGTCTTTTGTTCTTCTTTCCCTGGTATCCCCTCTTACCCCACCTGACCTAATACCAATACTTGAAATGACGACTTTTTGAAAATACCGTTCTTGAAATGACCACTTCTTGAAATGTGAAATGACTACTTTTTGATATGTAATTCAAATTATTTTATTTCACACCTTACCGATAAAATCCACGGCGTTAGATGACCTCTTCGCAGTAAATTACCTTTCTACTCTTGTGATATGCTCGCCCTTTCATTTTAAAAATTGCATATACTGTTAAACAGCCGTAAAGAGATAATTTACTGCGAAGAGATCACTATCAAAAAAATTTCATTTCCATTTGTGGTCATTTCATGGATTTCAAGAAGTGGACATTTAAAAATGTTATCCTAATCCTGAAAGTCCCCTTTACATCGCATCCCATCTCCACAGGTACCCCTGCTACTTCTCGCCACAACAACGAGATCCTACGACGACCGACTGACGTCAGCGGCGTCGCCGGCGCAGATCAAATTCGCCATCGAAAGCAAATACGACGACACCGGCCCGGGAGCCAAGAAACCAGAATACGCGTACAACACATACAAGACCTTAGACGAAGCCCTTTTAGGCTACATCGATGATCCGGACACTAAGCTACCTCAACACGAGAGGGAAAAGGCTATAGGGCTGTTATACAGCCGACAGCCCTACCGAAGTTACGGGCCGAAAGCCGAAGCTTTACAATCTAACGATGTCTTTGATCCAAAGCCTAGTTTCAATGCGTATGATCCCAGATACACGATGCTAAGTGCGAGCGGTTTCGATAACAAAAGAGTTCCGTTCAAAGTGCCGAAGGTGCATTTGGTGAAAGCCAATCCGTTGAACATAGCCCACTATATAAGGAACCCTGTTGATCATTTCGATGCTTATCCGAAGTATACGTTCTCGTATGGAGTTCATGTAAGTATCCATTTTTATACAGCTTTTTTTTATCATCAACATCTCGCTACGACCCACATGAGCAAAAAGAGTATAGGTATAAGAAATAAGTTATAAAGCGCAGGCGAGGCCGCGTGAAACAGGTCTAGTATATTAATAAAACAAGGAATTTGTAGGTCTTCAAAATTAAACCAATAAGTTAAATATAGTAAAATTAAAAAAAAAAAGTATAATAAAATTTAGAAAATAAATAAATAACTAGGTCTTAATAATTAAATAGGTACTTATATTACTAGGTATGTTAAACATTTTCTTTTTAATTTATTTTCCATTTACTTTGAAAAATGCCTAATATTTTTTTAAGACCGTACAAGGCTGAAGTAACATTAATTTTTGTCATTCAAATAATCGTGTTTTAAGCTTTCTTAAATTTTCGGTCATTCATATTCAAGATTTCTTCTGGTAGTTTGTAGTGTGTATTTAGTGTTTAATCAATCGCAGGCTGATTAACACAGTCCTTTACCCTGTAATATATTACAACATATATTTATAAACAATCTTTGAGACTGTCTGTCTGTACTAACAATATAAACAGACAAACAATAAAATTCAGGCATAATGAATATTTACTTTTATTTCAATTGGGTTATGCAATGTAATAGCGATTACATAATCACCCTTTAAATTATGTGTGTATAGTAAAAAGCAAGAACATTGATTAGAATCCATAAATTCGAACATGTTTGTACATGGGGTCATTGTACTCTATTTTCAATGTTTCTGGCACATAAAAAGTACAAAATTCGCTCTGAGTCCAGTTGACACAATCCTACTTCCTACTAATTTAATAAAGGTGAAAGTTTGTAAGGAAGTGAAGATGTGAGGAATGATGTTTCACGCAGAAAGAGTAACAAACATACATCCTCACATCCACAAGGTTTGTTACTGCGTGAGAGATTCCTCACATCCTTACGAACTTTCGCCTTTATCACAATAGTAGGAAATAGGATAGATACACTTTGTGCAATAATATGATAAAAAGTTTATGGTATTTATTCATTTTGAATCTGGGTAGATTATTTATTATTTAGTGTTATAGTAAATAAGTTACAGGTTAGATAATAAGCATCCATCCATCCAAGGCTCATTCATATCTTTCAAAAAAACTCCTGTAGTGTATAGAAACATTTGTTTAGAAGACAGCTTTTTGTTAGTCTATTGCATATTCATTCTTTTTATATTCTTTGGTAGTTCAAACTGCAAAATTAAATTGACATAACATACTGTAGCTCGATGCTAATTTAAGACTATGGGAAGCCATATAAGAATCAGATTCTCATCGAGTATTCTGTTACCAATGGGAAAGACCCCATAAAAAGTTTGAAAAATATTATAGTTACCTACTGTATTATATAAACACTATTTCCTTCTATACTGTACAATTGCATAAACTCCCTACACTACTCATTTGCTTTTAAACACTTTGAATTTTACTTCATCAACAGCCTATTAATGTCCCCACTGCTGGGGCTCAGGCCTACCCTCTCACCGAGGGCGTGCGGGCTATAGTCCACCACGCTAGCCCAGTGCGGGTTGGTGGACTTCACATGTGCCTAAGAATTTCTTCTTCGGCGTATGCAGGTTTCCTCACGATGTTTTCCTTCACCGTTTGAGAGCAGTCAGTACATATACTTAAGTTTCGAGAAAAAACCCATTGGTACACGGCCCAACCGGGGATCGAACCTCGGACCTTTCGATATGATAGGTCGCGTCTTATCCCCGAGGCCACTGACGCTCTTGAGAGAGAAACCCCTCAAAGAAGATTTTAGTATGTACATAATCAAGCTGCGGCAAAAGGAAGCCTTGTAGGTACGACTTTATTGTAACAGGTCATAAAATGAACGGAGTATAGGTCCCAAAACGAGGACACCGGATTACGAAACGCGGGTCGAGTACGGCCCCAGTACGGCCCTTTCCCAAAACGTTCTATCTGAATTAAGTAATACTTAAAAATAACCGTTCTTGAACTTGTTATTGCACATTACAGGAGGTCTACCTAGTAAGTTCGACTACCGGCCTTGTAGATTTTTGTGTAAAGAATAAAGACAGATATGTTTAACAATATTGTGGTTATTAATTTGCTTTTCCCGCGAATAAACTTTATGTTGTTATATATAGTAAGTAATACAGAAATTAAATTACAATTCTAATATTAAGTAAAAATAAATTTTACATTTTTACGACGATTTTTATTTTACGACCGAGACTCGGTCGTAAGCTGCCGTTCTGTCAACATCCTGAGGATGCCTCGTAGAGAGGTGAAACACGTGTCGATTTTATAATATTTTATGTTGTTTTATACAGTATATTTTTCGCTAGTATTATTATTATTTTGTAATTTATAAATTAGTAAATTTTGACCAAAACATTTTGTTTAGAATAGTAATTTGCATGATATTATTTATAAATTTAGACTTGTAAAATTTATTTTTACTTAATATTAGAATTGTAATTTAATTTCTGTATTACTTACTATATATAACAACATAAAGTTTATTCGCGGGAAAAGCAAATTAATAACCACAATATTGTTATATAATGGATTTCCGCAAAGTAACGCCTGATACAATTAAAAAGATATGTTTAATTATTTTCTATTCCACACATTAAAAAGTTGGGCGAAATGGGTCTAATCCACCCCTCTGGCTGTCCCAATCAATTCGGATAAATTGAACATTTTTCCATTCTTCCAACTTATCTAAAACTTGACACATCGAACATAATTTAATTAATAACTGAAAAACCTAATAGTATGTACATTGATGTAACTTCAGTCTCGCACAGTTTTTACAAACAATAAATTGTCAACTTGATTTTAAATTTTAACACCCAGAATTCGAAAACCAACAGATATGCTCATCACACAAATGTTGGTCCCGGGTGGGAATCGAACCCGCAAATATAAAAAATTACTCTAGTCAAAACTATGATTAAGTTTTGGTAGCAATTAAAAAATTAAGCTTTCAATGATTAATCATCGTCAAAGCGTAATTGTAAGCCTTGAGTGCGCGCGGTATGCCGAGTAAAGGGTTCCGGGTTTGAATCCTAATAGTTGGTACAAACGAACACGTGTGTGTTATTGTTATATTAAATAACTAGCGGACGCCCGCAACTTCGTCGGAGTTAAAAAGTATGCCTGTTATTCCAGGACATAAGCTATCACTGTGGCGGGTTTCATCAAAACGTTTCATTTCTCTCCTTAAAATGTGAAAACCAAAAAACCCTGAAATACGTCATTATTTATTTATGATGAGTACAAGCTAAATTCCAATTTTCAAGTTCCTACCTTTTAAAAACCGATACCAACGATGACCCCCGTTTCCCCCCTTAAAATGTGAAAATCCAAAAACCCTGAAATACCTACGTCTTTTTTATGCTCAGCAGCTGTAATTAAACTTTTCATGTTTCTAACTTCAAGATCAAAGTATTTCAAACAAAGATGGAGCTTCGGTAAAACCGGGTGTCCCACTTTAAGTGTACTTCTCGTCTTTTTATTTTCTTCAAATGTACATTTTAGTGTTTGAAAATTAACACGGAAATTACAATTGACTAATCGCATCAATCTATTTGATACAATGTCCCCAGTGCGGGCGAGGCTTACAGAATTTGTATGGGCATACAAAGTTTAGTTACCAATTCGTTGCATACGCCCACTCGAGCGTGCCGGAAAGGTCGCTGTAATTATAAACTCTATTCGCTGTATCATAAGGCGAAGTGTTACCGTGGCCCCCTGTATTCAACTCACGCATTTTCTAGTTATTTGCTAACTCCCTGAGCCTTGGCTTGGCGCCCGGGCAGAGTTGTGACATGTTTCCCGGATTCATGCAACAGTGGCAAATCAAGATCTTTACCAAATTATAACCGTAATATACGGTAAAATACAGCTAGTACAGTCGACCACACGTCAGTTGAAACACTTTGACCTTGAGCTGGCCTAGTCTATTAGGGAGTTTCAATACTATGAGAGACCAGTTTATACTGTTTCCACCGACGTGGGGTTGACCGTACAAAACAATTGCAGCTGCCACGCGTTAGGGTTGTTATCCTACTAATATTATAAAGGCGAAAGTGTGTATGGATGTTTGTGAATTTGGATGTAGGTATGTTCGGATGTTTGTTACTCTTTTACGCTAAAAACTATGAAATAGGTTTTGATGAATCTTTACTGTAATATAGATTAAACATCAGAATAATGAATAGGCTAAAAAACCTCATGCAAGAAAAGCTGTTCCCGCGGTAATACTTTTCTACGCGAGTGAAGCCGCGGGAAGCAATAGTTAAGCATAAACGAGTAAGTATTTAGTTTATTTGAGTTTTAATTAAGGTGTGTTGGCTTAATTCAGTCTAAATTATCTCCCCTCACCTCCAAACCTTTGCAAGACCTTCCAAACATCCTGTATAGTAATGACAGATGCCTTAGACTTGGCAAGATACTTACAAGGTTCTCGCCCGAGCCAGTTTTGAGCACCTAAAGGTACGACCTTACTTCGTTGGTGACCTTTGAACGCATGTGATGACGTCAACGAGTATAATCTACACTAATATGCTGAAGAGTTTGTTTTTTTGTCTGTCTGTTTGTTTCTCTCTCTGAAACTAGCAATCGGATTTGAAAAATTCTCTTTGCATTTAATAGCTCACTTCTTTAGGAAGGTTACAGGCTATTTATCATCACGCTACGACCCGTAGGAGCCGAGCAAAAAAATCAGAAATAACACCCAGGCGAGGCCGCGGCAAACCGCTAGTTATAAATATGATATTTTAAAATGCCTTTATAGGCACTTTCTGAGCGCGACCTCCGCTGCGGTGCGCGCGCGCATGCGGCGACGCTCTCATATTCACTCCACTTTCACTCTCGTTTGAGCCACTGTCACCTGGGAACGTATCATTACGTATCAATAAAATCCGTTCACCGTTCCACTGACTTAATTAGTAGTAAAGAGATTTTATTATAGCGCACATCAAATAAATACCTACCAAATGTATCGTAATGAAATAAAAAAACCTTTGTCTTAATTATAATGAGATCCTGTAATTGTATAAATATTATTATGATAAAAATTGAATTTTTTCCCCCTTTCCCAACCCTCATTGCATGTTTAGAGTGTATACATTACCTAAATACGAATTGGACGTAATTTAAATGTATTTCCGTATGGACGCATTTTTCACTTTGGTCGGTTTTAAGACGTAACTGGACACTAATGACGCTAAGTACGTAAATAATAAATGCCTCAGATTTTTACTTAAGATATTAATTGGTCTTTAAAACCATTAACCTTACATTAAATTTGATAAATTACAGGCATGGTATAATAATCGCAATTTAGAGCCAACCTTGACCTAACTGTTGTCCGGTGGCCGCCCACGTCTGAACATGTCAGTCATTAAATAACATGTCAAAATATCTGCGCGCGCGCACACAATGCAATGAGACGTTGTAGATCTGAGCAGTGATAGAAGTAGGTGTAGAATAACTATTGTTTAAATGTTTATTTACTAGGTTTTGTACAAGAGACCATTTATTTGATTTGAATAATCTGTGGAACAATGCCCGGTCGACCACAGATGAAGTTATTTGTAATGGAGTCACAAAAATAAACGGTACGGTCACACCGTAAAACAGAGCTTTCTGAATTACAGTAAATAAATATTTACAAAAGCAATGTAATCATTTAATTCAATTAAATGTAATTGTAATCTAAACTAAAATAACCTAAAACTATTCACAAAAATACAATAATAATAATAAAAACACTACAAATAAAAAATGTCTTCCAGAAGAATGTCTGTAATATGTATGTCTTTCAGAATATAACATGTATCGATTTTGGGTTGTCATTAATGATTCTATGTAAAATGACATAAAATAAATTATATGAAGATAATTAAATCGCTTCAAATATTTCTGTTGGAATTTTTGAATTTTTTTTTCGAAATGACTTACCACAATAAACGTACCATACCTACACTGACTCTCTTACCTTTTTTATTCACACCACATTTTTTTCGTAATAATTGACCTAAGTACCACAAACAAATAATTATATCTGATTGTCTATGATCACGTTTAGACTCGATAAGGTTAGTCGGCCAATAACTTAGAAGGCTCTATCTAACTGTTGCTTTAATAATCTATCATTTAGCCATAAGCTATGATTATCGAGTGATTTCTCAGTCGTGTTCCTACGCAAGTCGGTCGATAATACCAGGGCACACAGACGGATAAATTATATTAGAGATAGTTGTAGCATTCTTGTGTAAGCTGATATTTTAAGTTATTTAATAATTACTAGCTGTTGCCCGCGGCTTCGCATGCGTGAAATAAGTATTTATCGCGGTAAAATGTAGCCTATGTCCTGCCCCAGGGTACGATGTATCTGCGCACAAAATTTCATCAAAATACGTTCAGCGGTTTAGGCGTAAAGTAACTCTATCTGTCTATCAGTTTAAAAACATTCCCACATTGCCTCGCGACTTCGTTCGCCTTATATAAAGAATGTTAAATGTTATTCTAAATTTTCTAACACTTTTTATATGAAATGTTTTCCTACCTTTGAAAAAACCAATACTCCCATTTACTTCCGTTTCCCCCGTAATAATATGTGACAATCCAAAAACCCGTCATTATTTATTTATGATGAGTAGCTAACATTTCCAATTTTCAAGATAAGTACTGCCTTTGAAGAAGCGATACTGTCATGCAAATTTTCACACCCCCGTCTAATCGGATCCACTTCTTGAGTACGTAATGTAAAAACCTCATCCATCTGCCTCTGCCTATATCGATGACTTTCTTTTCCGTTTTCTGACGCTTTTTTTTTGCTCTGCTCCTAAGGGTCGTAGCGTGATGTTAAACAGCCTATAACCTTCCTCAAGAACTGGGCTATCGAATGCAAAAATAATTTTTCAAATCTGACTGGTAGTTCTCGAGTTTTGAGCTAAGCAACACATTTAGCGACGTCTCTCGTCACTCGAGTATAGGTACAGTCACGAACCGGGATTGCTAAGCCACTTCCCACTGTTCGTATTTTGACACTTTTCATTTTTACTGTTTTAATTTCGCAATATTATTAATATCAGTACTTTAATTATAATTTTATTTGACATTGATGTAAAATTATCATTTTCTGACATCTCTATATTTTATTTTTATATTATTTCGACATTGTAAGAATATTTTTTTTTTTTTGTATATCAATATTGACGAGTATGTTTAGTACGAATAAATGAATATGAATATGGTCATGTAATGCAAATCGGTTTACAAAAGGGTTGCTATGGTCACATTTCAATAACGAAAATTGGCGGCATTCGTGTAACAGAACCAAGTTAAGATGATAAGCTAGTGGCTCAACAATCCCGGTTCGTGACTGTACCTGCGTGTGCGCAGTCCGCACGTAGAAGCCCAGCTGTGGCCTTGCAATGAACTTGTCTGTAACATATGTCTGTTCGTGTTGACACACCTCCATAGCTGATTACTACATTACGCTGGCGGCGGTTCGTTAACTGACCACAAGAATTCGCATATTGAAAGCGTCGAGGCCACCAGGCCAGGAAATTATGGCCGCTGGTCTTAATATCGATAAAAGCCCCTCGACTCTAGTGTTGTGTCACGATATTATCGATAGTAACAATAGCTTGAATCTAATGTATTTGTTGTCATTTTTAGATTTACAATAAAAATGTCCAACGACCATCCCCAAAATGAATAATGTCTATGTGTTTCATGTTGGAAATTATTATCGTAAATTGCATTTTTCTCTTTATTTTTAGCCATTTTTTACCTTTTTAATCTCACAATGTAAAAGTTTAACGTATATTTGTGCAGTCACCGAAATGTTAGCACAATCAACAATTAGTTTTTGCAAATTTGACAGATGGTACCATAATGGTTAAAAAGTCATATACATACGTGTAATCGGTGAATATAGTATGTACTAGATCAAAACTATCGATTGGTATCGTGACGTCACGAGTGTAGTATGATTATGATCGATATTTCTACAACACTAGCATACAGCTAACGGCTGAGTGTTTTATCGATAACTTGATTGTTCCTCTGTTTTTGTCGCAGAATCGAAGGATTATTATTGAGAAGGAAAAGCAAAAGTACATGTTGATAGACTAGAGAAGAAAGGGGCCTGGAGAAGTTTTTGGAGAAGGTACTTTCAAGCTGTAAAGATAAGCAGGTTCTCCATGATAGGTTTTAAGTACCAACTTTAAGGGTCAGCGCAAACCTTGGCAAAAGCAGCGCTGCAGATTTTATGCATAATTATAATCACGCACAATGCCGCAAATAAAACGTACTCGTAAAAGAGGGTTTCTCAAAAAATTTACCATAACTTTTTTGTCATTAACCTGCTTTTTGTGTTTTCACAGAACAAATACGTTTATATCTATGAATATGTATCAAAATTATGTTGTCCTAAAAATAGTATGAAAATAATTTAATTTAAAACTAACGATTCAATTCAATTCAATACACTTTATCGCACATTTAAAAATTACAGACAAAAGGAGAAAAACAGATACAGTAATGTACCTACATCTAGGCGGTCTTATCGCTAAGAGCGATTTCTTCCAGGCAACCTTTAACGATAGTCCCAAACAAAACTTTACTGTGTCGTAACAAAAAAGCAAATAATTATTAATTCTCAGGTACTATTTTTTGGGATTATTTAATTTTATTGTCATGGTGTTTTTTTGAGAAATGCTCAAAAATCCTCAGGCTTCATCCCACTATATGTGCCAGGTTTTTTGATGCACCAATAACTCCACCAACAACTAACATACATACCACCAATTCTCATGCAGTTCAACTCTAATTCCAGGACCGGAAGACCGGTGACCTGAAGTCGGCTCTGGAGTCAAGAGACGGCGACCTGGTCCACGGGTACTACTCGTTCAGAGACCCGGACGGCAAGCAGCGCACGGTCCACTACCAGGCTGACGACAAGCTCGGCTTCCGGGCCACCGTCAGGAGGGTCTTCCCACCTGTGGAGTAGAAACCATTACCTCTCTATCTCAATCATCGTAAAATAGGGTTACAACAAAATTTATAGGTAGACTTTCAGAAACAAAGTGTCGATACGAATGACATCAACTTTTATTTTGTTTTAGAAATTATTAGGAAAAAAAATAGTTTTCATATTTTAACCGCTTTGCTATATGTTATAAGGTTGGGTAAGTGAAACACCTGCAAATATCTCCAAAATTAGAGCTTTCTTAGCACACTATTTCGCTTTAATTTTGTTGTCAAATGACATCTACTTTAACGAACTTGTATGATTTAGGTCACTATATGAGTGACTTAGCTTTCCCACTGTCGGAGGCTGCCAGGGTACTTTATAGGTTAGTTAGGGTAGGAATCAGCAGAAGAAATCTAAGGTACTAGACCGGTAGATTTCTTGTTATTCTGCGTTGACTCCAATAGAGCGACATAGTCGCCTTAGCGACTAAGCTCTGTAAATTTAGATAAAAAAAACTACTTTATACTTTTACCTACAGTGCATAAATGAAACCTCTATGGAGATATTTGAAAGTGCTTTAAATACCCAACCTGACGCACCCTGACGGTAAACTTTTATGTATTTTGTTACATCCTGTATTAAATAAATAACGATAAACTTAATTAAATTCTTTAAAAATAAGTATTTAGTAATAAATAATGTAAGTAATAAATAAAAACTATTTCATTACCTACATGCTGAGTCAAATAAGTACCTACATTATAGTTAATTATTTTTAATTTTGTATTTTATTATGCATCAAATGTTAATAAACGTATACCTTCATCATCAACAGCCTATTTATGTCCCCACTGCTGGGGCTCAGGCCTACCCTCTTAACGAGGGCGTTCGGGCTACAGTCCACCACGCTAGCCCAGTGCGGGTTGGTGGACTTCACATGCGCCTGAGAATTTCTTCTTCGGCGAATGCAGGTTTCCTCACGATGTTTTCCTTCACCGTTTGAGAGCAGTCAGTAAATGTACTTAAGTTTCGAGAAAAAACCCATTGGTACATGGCTCAGCTGGGGATCGAACTCCGGACCTTTCGATATGATAGGCCGCGTCTTATCCCCTACGCCACTGACGCTCTATACTGCTCTCTACTGACGTATACCTTATTACTAAGTTATTCTAAGATTGCGGCCATATGATAAGTCTGAATTTCGCACAGACCTAGAGGTATAATTATCTAGGTTTGTGGAATTTCGTTTTTTTTTATAACTCGGGAATAATTACGTAATTTATGTATTGAATCAAATTTTAACTCGATCGGTTCAGTTGGTTCCGCGCTATCCTGGACACAGACAGACGGACAAAAATCATCTCTAAAAGAATATACATTGGTGAAATGCGACGTGGCGCGTTATAGTACAGCTCAACCTTTAAGATCTAGGAACTTATTTCCTTGTAGGTAACTCAGTTACAAACAAAGAAGTTCATTACTTAAGTATTCTTAGATAGGCATTGCACATTGTAATTACAACTTATAATAAACCAGTCAATCACCAGTGCAAGTAAAAATAATCTTAGGTACTTATTTATACCTACTCTACACGAGGTACTTTGTGTATTGAAAAAATAAAGATTTAATTATGAGTAACATTTACTTCATAACGAGCTAAGCAAGGATTAGTAAACATCGCTTCATCCACACATTAAGTCCACAGTTGGACATAACCCTCCAAAGAGCACCACCATGCCTCCTATCCAGCTGCTTCCGATCGCCATGTTAATTCAGGTCTTCGATCCAAGTTACTGTCTCGTCTGAAACACGAAGCCAGTCGACTTATATCTTTCCTTACATTTTATAGTTAGTTATATTCCATGGGTTTGCTCTTACTATTTGCGTAGGCGCATTACATTTCAAATCGATCCTCGTTTCCCCTGGTTTTAGACTTGCGAGTTCAACAGCAACGGCGGATCCAGGGGGGGGGGGGGGGTCATGGGGGTCATGACCCCCCTGAGCTAGTTTCAGGACTTAGGTGGACCACTAATTCTACTGTTATCAAAATTAAATTATAAGTTCTTGACTTGACCACGACTATGTGACCCCCTCCTGGCGCCAAAGCTGGATCCTTGAGGCTGCGATCCGGGCACATGCCCTTGAACAAGTTCGCTTTTATAAGGGGCCGTCCATTAATCACGTGAGGCTTGAAAGGGGGGGGAGGGGTTTGACAAAAATCATGAAATGTCACAAGGGGAGAGGGGGGGTGTAGTAAGATATCACGTGTATTTATTTTTTCATTATTTTTTCAAACGCGAGATTTTTTAATCGAATAGCGGCGTGTAGTGTGACCTTGACTCGCCGTTGCTAAGTACAATATATGTTTTTCGCATGATTACACCATTCGTTTATTATTATTTTTATGCCAATCAAAAACAACTTGCAACCTTTCTGTCTAGACATTTTTATCATGGTCCTTAATTTCAGAATAAAATAAGATTATACTTTATACCTGTATTTAAGATAATATTCTAAAAAATTTAAATTTTTTTGTAGATATTAAAAATACACGTGATGTTGGGTGGGGGGGTAGTCTTAAACCTCACCGTGTATCACCAAGGGGGAGGGGGGGTTAAAAAATGCTTAAAAAAAGATCACGTGATTAATGGACGGCCCCTAATGGGAAAGGCGGAATCCCCTAACTGCAGCAGATGTGACACGGTAAAGGATGTTTACCATATCCTAATGGAATGTGCCCGGGTCGAAGCTAAGAGAGCTAGCTTAGGAATAAAGACCTATAATGTAGGATTAGTAAATACCATTCTGGCCTTACCTCTGTCGGTAAGGGATAGAATGCTATTTAATTTAGTTAAATCCGCTCTAGATTAAATTAACTTAAGCTTAGTAGCTAAGTAGCAGGAGAACCAACGTCACCGACATAGCTCAAAGAATTGCGAAGCTGAAGTGGCAGTGGGCTGGGCACATCGCTCGTAGAACTGACGGCCGTTGGGGCAGAAATGTTCTCGAGTGAAGACGCGACGTAGGCCTCCCACGAGGTGGACCGACGATCTGGAGAAGGTCGCGGGACCCGGCTGGATGAGGTTAGCGCAGGACCGGTCGTCGTGGAGATCCATCTTTGTCCAGCAGTGGACGCCTACAGGCTGATATGATGAAGCTAAGTAATTAACGTACCTACGAGGGTGACTTTAAACAAAAACCCTCTATTAAATAAAGATTTAAAAAAAAATTTCAATCAACATGTTAAGTCCTTACTGCCGGGGCTCAGGCCTACCCTCACGACGAGGGCGTTCGGACTTGGCCTCACGAGGATTTCCTCTAACGTTTGAGGCACGGCACGAGCAGGAACCGAACTTCGATCTCTCGATAAGACAGACTAGGGCTTCCCCGCTACGCCACCGCGCGCGCTTACGAAACCAAATAGTTTTCTTCTGGGTGTAGTTTGTGGCACTAATTATGTGGCCTTTTGATCCTGTCAAAGTCGAAATCAAATTATTACGTCCTTACATATAAAGTAGCCGTTTTTTTTTCTTTTAATTAATTTTGTGTGTAATAATAATTTACTTAAAACATTAGCTAATAAAATATTTTTTACAAAAATAGAATATTTAGGTTTACTAATTATTTACTGGTAGTAAATTTTTCTCACTTATTTGTGTTTCATGTTTATTTATGATCTCACCTGATTGATTGCTTCATTTCATCGTCTTTAACACAATGTTTTCTGATTTTGAGAAATTAAGACATAGCATAATGACTGTTATTATGCAGAATAATTTGCGTAAAAATTGTAACCTTTTTGATTTTATTCATACGAATCGGCAACTTTATGACCCATTGCATTAAAACCACTGGGTAGGTTTACGTTTATTGCGTAAGCAGTCAGGTATGTATGTATACAAATCATTGCAAAATGTGTAGTATCTTTTGTATATTATATTATCTATACGGTTTTGGTTTCAGGTTAATCCGCATATCTTTTATCTGTGTGTTTTATCTCAGATACGGCCTGTCGCTCCTATCATAATTTATGAGCAATTAATCAATTGTTCAACAAGTACGTACGGCTATCTCGATCACGTCACTGTAGGTATAAGTTGCAGGCAAACCTCCAAATAAATGAATTTGCAATACGCCTATTCAAACTACGATTGTCTTGTGGTATCTACTTTTTGCTCCAGTGGCACATAACGGAATAAACAGACGAACTAACAGACAGACAGAGGAATCTTTCGGAAATGGAATGTCAGTAATGGTTCTGTCTGATAATCTTTTTACGTACCTACCTATTTAATTTTGTTTTTTTTTTAGGTTTTATGTTACCAAAACAAAGTTGAATGATTTATGTATAAAAACACCAAAAAATCTATTCTTTTTTATATTTTGTAGTGTCATTAATTTCATATCACTTTATTTGTTAGGTTCCTAAGATAACGTTATTTTGATCATGCGTATACATGTTTGCGTCATTTCTATAATATTTTATTTTGCAATAAAGAGTAATATAGAATTATGGTTTGGCTCTTACTTGCTGTTGTTACTTACTGGTTGTTACACCTTGTTTATAAGTATACCTAGGTACTTGTGTACCTACTTACATAGTTAATTTTGGAAGACCTTGTAGTGAAGTTACTGTATCTAAAAACATCGTCTAAACGTTAGGAACCGGAATTTCGGAGAAATAACTAGATTTCCCAATTACCTACGACACAACATTCAGTGAGATAAGATAATTTTCTTTGTTATTATTTCTATCATTTTCGTGGTTCCTGAAAATGTGTTAACTCCTTATAATGTTTATCTTTACAACAAATCTCCACAAATCGTGCGACTTGCCTTTGATATTCCGATACAGCAGGATGTGGATCGTGGTACCACCGCACCTGCGCTAGCATTAATCGCTTGCAAGGCCGCGCCGACCGGCTTCCAATAAAAATTTGTGTGTGTGTCAGTTTGTATGGAAGCGAATTGTGTCTGTCAGCAAGCACCAACTACGGAGAAAGCCAAGTACATTTACTGACTGTGCTCAAACGGTGAAGGTAAACATCGTGAGGAAACCTGCATACGCTGAAGAAGAAATTCTTAGGCGCATGTGAAGCCCACCAACCCGCACTGGGGTAGCGTGGTGGACTATAGCCCGAACGCCTTCGTTGATAGGGTAGGCCTGAGCCTCAGGAGACATGTTAATAGACTGTTGATAATGATGAAATTTTAAAAAGCTAACTTTACTAAAATACTTTGACCAAATATCATCAACAAATAAGTGTCATAAATAAATGACTTTAATAGCAAAGGCCTCAGAGTATCGGATCGATAGACGGACGGGCAGATTACTATTGTACGGTCGATCGCACCTCAGTGGAAACAAAACCAGGTCTCTCATAGTATTGAAGCTCTCTAATAAGCTAGGCCAGCTTAAGGTCAAAGTATTTCCAGGGATGTGCGCTCGACTGTACAGCCCGCCGCCCGGCGAGATGTCAAAACAGCGCAACCTGCATCCACTGTGCATGTCCCGGCAGGCAGTTCTCAAACTATTGCTATCTCGACTACCAATTCATCATCATGTGTGTATGTATGTCTTCTTCTTCGCAGCGCTAGCACGCTAAAACTTAAATTAAACTTTAAAAAAATACAATAATAATAATGTTCACGTGGCTTTTTAGTCCCAAACTAAACTTGTGGAGATTGGTAAGTACTCAACATCTGATAAATATTATGTACCTACTAACATAGTAAAAATATGTGTTTTGAAATGTTATTAGATATTTTTTTAAAAATTATACATATCTACAGAATACAAAGTCAAAATAAGTATGTTTGAGTACACTGGGTACAAAAAACACACGTAAATTTTATAAGTGTAGAGAAGGTATCAGCCCAAAATGCTTGCACCATTATAACGAAAGACAAAAA
The DNA here is from genome assembly GCA_949699065.1 of Metalampra italica. Taxonomy (NCBI): domain Eukaryota; kingdom Metazoa; phylum Arthropoda; class Insecta; order Lepidoptera; family Oecophoridae; genus Metalampra; species Metalampra italica. Next base: position 11,312,558 of record OX452977.1, on the reverse strand, counting down.
AAAATCTACCTAACTGGTTACTCATTATTATTATTAGGCAATAAACAATTTCCATTTTGGACGTTGGTTTGGTACAGTTGGAGCACCGCTGGCAGGATGTCAATCGCTCAATGATTCGGAGCGACACAGGAGCTCTATTTTTGAATCGCTCTCCTCGCTTCAAGCGATCGATTCTACTGTTTTTCCTTTGACATCCGATACAAAAATCAGTAGAGTGGACCGCTCGAAGCGAGGCGAGCGATTCAAAAATAGAGCTCCAGGTTTTTTGTCCCTCGCCCCGGACGGACGTGTCGCGGCGCACTCAGGTAACTATAAATAATACACATTTTTGTTTTGTCTTTTTTGTAACACACGGACACCAATATCTTATTCTTAGACGGGGGTGGCAGTCCCTGCACCGACTCCACGAAGACGGGAGTTTCGTTCAATTCCCCCCGGGACGTCAGTCCAGCCATCCCAACTCCTTGAAGTAATGGAGTAGGACTTCTGACGGCAGCACTGTAGCAGGGTGCTCGTTGAGGAGAGGTCGGGATCTATTGCCAGCCCCGTTTCGGATCTGAATTCCTGTGTTGCGGGACAACCATTATCATCAATAAATAATTAAACACGACACACTGATACACGAGCTGAGTCGGCTCGTGACCACGGCCAGTGTAACCTGGTCGAAACGTCGGGCAAGGTAAATAAACTATTTCGTGTGTAAGACCCGTAAATAATTATATAATTACCCCCACATTAGGTAGGATTCCCTCCCCCCCTGTGTCGCGGGTGGCATGGACACATACAAACATGGACAATACAATGACAAACATCCAGACCCGAGAAAAGTCAAATAAATGCTTGCTCCGGCCGGGATTCGAACACGGGACTCTGAGCACAGCAAGCAGAGTTATTAACTACCAACTGGGCTATGAAGGCAGAGGCGTCAATCGGCAGTCTTCACAGATTAAATAAACTCTTGTATTAAAAGACAACAAATTGAGCAAACAACGTTTCACTCTACCACCATAGATGCAATCCAACGCTGCAATCCTGATAGGGTTGAACTGCACTATGGCGCATCGCGCTTAGCAGATACAAAACTAATGTTTTTTTTATCTTTTTTTTTTGAGGCTTATGACTCAAGGAAGTCAATGCCAGCCTCGTAAGGAAACACTGTTTGCCATGTAACTCAGACCTCATTCTGAGTGACAACTTTATAAAACAAAGAGAGAATCATCTCAACCTACAAAATGTGCTCCACGCATGGGACACTGAACTCTATAGTTATGGAGCTTACCTATTATATTTCGGTTCTCTTTCAGTTTGGTTATTTATAAAGCTTTATTTCAAATCAAAATCCGAATGTTATTTCAATTGATTGCAATTTTTTATTATCATGATTACGAATGTCACTTTTGTTTTCGGCGTTCCTCTAGATAGACGGTTTTTTTTTTCAGCAAATTCTAGAAGAGCGAAACCCTAAGCCAGCTAGAAGCTTCATTGATTCACATTTTCTCTTCATTTGTATCCATTTATTCAGTAGGTACCTAATAAACTCCATAATAAGTGTCTTCAGTATTTATTTATCATCTCCCATTTTTTCTTCATCTTCAATTCAATCTTCATATAATGTTACTGTATTAGGTAATTCGATCTCGCCAACAACGTCGCGACAGCACGGTTAGTGGAGCAAGCCTTCAAGCCTTGGAATGGCGCTCGTGAATTAATTTTTTTATTATTAATTTTTCATTTTAAAAATCCACTGAGCATGATATGCTATATGTGTTGTGTATCTCAACCCTTAAAGAGTCAGGTAACACGCGCTGCTAGCAATTTCCTGAGCTGTCTTTGTGCGGGACGGAGCTATCTGGCGATCGGAACACTTTGATATCCGCTGCTGGTGGCTCACGCGGCCAGACAGGCCAAGGTCATAGCAGTCCCAGCGCCGGCAAAGGTGGTATCCACATAGGTAAATAGAGTAAGGAATAATCACTGTAAGTCTTCGTTTAGTTGTGCGACTGAAGTTTTATTAAGATTTATGACTCATTGCATTGCCCCTTTACATCTTCACAATCAATCAACAGCTTATTAATATGTCCCCACTGCTGGGGCTCAGGTATATCCTACGCTAGCCCAGTGCGGATTGGAGATCTTCATACGCGCCTAAGAATTTCTTCTTCGGCGTATGCAGGTTTCCTGTAGTTACTGTGCGAACTTCGGACCTTTCGATACGATAGGCCGCGTCTTATAATCGACGCCACTGACGATTTTAGGTGTAATGTAAGACATTGCATAGTTAGGTATGCTCACAGATTACTTAGCGAGCTTTTTCCGTGTTCTGTGGGTATGCTAACCAAGTGTTGTGTTCCGTAGGTTCCTAATGGGTTTAATAAAAAGTGTGCGTATGCTTAGAAGATGAGTAATTATGATCATAGACCGTATTTGCGGTGGCAGGAATACTGACACAGTGTGAGGAGAACTCTATTTTAATTTTTAAAATATCGATTAATAGTTATTTGTTATGCAAGGCTGCAAAGTTGGTTATTTTGTGCGAGTACTAGTATTGAAAACTGAGCAAAGGTTCAAAGATAGAATCCTGAGCGTAGTGAGGGTTTCAAGGTACGAGACGCAAAATAACTTTGCTGCCGAGCGCAACACACAATTTTTCACCTCACTACAGCGAGGAAAATACTGAATTGAATCCTTTCGGCGGTTTAGAACCACAAATAATAATAACCACAATTTGAATTGACCACTTCTTCATAGGTATTTCCACCTTCTACAAATTAGAAGAAGAGTTTTAAAAAGTTTTTTTCCAGGTGCAGTTTTCCACACAGATTTCGAATGAGAAAGTATACCCATACCTTCGGAGCTTGTGAGGTTAAAAAATAATTACCTACTTACAAGTAAAAACAAACAAATTAACAAAAACAAATTATTTGTTGGTTGATCAATAAATAACAAATAAATGCTCAAAATGTCGGCACAATTAAATTGGAAGGAATCTCGTCTCGCCGACGCACAGGGTGAACAAAAAATGAAGGCGCCAGTGTCCATCTACAGAATGTTGTATTAACAGTGTGAAGGCAGTGTTGGAACAACAACGTATCGAAACGGACATGATTCCGATATCTATAGACACGACGACGCTTCTAACACCACTGAACTCAGGGTTCCGTAGAATCGCTCTCATTAAAGTTGAAAGTGAAAATCCAGGTATTTACAAATATTTCTTTTTTATAGAGATATACACTTGAAAGTATTTCTTTGCCTAGTTATTTTTATACAGAATGTCCTAAAATTTAATTAGAATATCTCAGTAAGACCCCATTAGGTTACTGTGAAAGGTGTTAGGCATAGGTAGATAGTGACAAATAGATATCATTGTTATTCATTCTGATTTGATTATATTACCTACCTAATTACCTACTATGAACTATGAAATCCTCTACTTAATAAAGATTTTTTTAAAAAGGCTGTGATACCTAATGCCCTTTTATGAATATCGGGAAAATCCAAAGACCAGTTTTTGAATGCCCCAACTAATCCATATTTTAAGATTGTATTTCTGTCTAACTGAATAACCTTGCTACTGACTGACCACAGTCTAAAAACCAAGTCATGACCATGTCATGAATGAGAAATCAAATGACTTTACTAGTTTATATACTGATTTCATCAGGTAAAAAATTAACAAAAGTGAAATGCTCAAATTACCTAGGTACAGACGACCGCACGTCAGTGGAAACACTTTGACCTTGAGCTGACCTAGCCTATTAGGGAGTTTCAACACTACGAGAGACCAGTTTATACTGGTTGTTTCCATTGACGTGCGGTCGACCGTACCTACATAATATACAGAACCCGAAGTCAGAGATCAAACTCTTCTAACGGCCGAAATTTTTTAATTGTAATCCAATAGGGGATAAATAAAAGGTTTTGTTGGACGTTTTGGTGTAAAGATTGCGGTCGACCGCCGACACGCGTCCACACGAGCGGTGCGTCTGCGCATCTAATTAGCTTAGATTTTGGTTTCATCTGTGGAAGATACGGCTCTTATACGGAATTTCTTGACGACTGAATGAGTATAGTCACAAATTGTTTGCACATCTGACAGTGTTTATAGTCTATGTGTGCGTAAACGAGATAGTGTACTACATAGAGATGTCCAAAAGTTTGATTCGGTTGATCGAATCAATGAACCATTTCTTGAAATTGGATGAGCGTATCTAGTGAACCCCGCACAGCTCCCCTTTGACACCTACGTTGAGTCATTGCGCAGAAATCAGACAACTTCACACAGGACTATACCTTACACAAGCAAAAACTATGCTCTGTGCAGACAACTTAAGAAAGCCTCACAAACTAAAATTTTGTAAGTGATGGCCGTAAAATTATTGTTCGTAAATAATCGGTTAGGTTAAGGTAATTAGTTTTAGGTTAGGTTTATCAGAACTCCTAAAATATGCCGTAAATCTTCGGGTTTAGCGGTAAATCCTAGGATTTACCATAGTTTGTAACCATTCCCAGTTCTAAAGCGCTAAAATAATAACCTAATATAACCAAACAAACATAAAAGATCCATAACCTCAATCTTGTAGCGTTTTTTTTGTTCGCTGCCCGGAAAATGTCCTCTGTTGTTTATCTCGGTCCTGTCTGTCGACAGGCCGTCACTGTTACACGTGCAAAGGTAACATTGCATTTGTGTGGAGGCGCCACTGTCCACGTCGAAACGATAACCCGTCATGTCTTACACATAGTTCTATTTTCCACCGTCGTCGTGTATAACTTGGTCCGTTTGCAATTAGAAACACACGATGATTTTTCATATTAAATTGACTGGACATCGAACGAACTCGTGGCGCCAATTTGGGTTTTATACCTCACTGGGACCAGCCCATTCTCCTTTAGTTTGTGACAGATTGACACAACTTTTTGTTTTTGAAATATTCTCTTTCGGTGACACTGCCATTTTTGACAGACTTTATCTCGTTATAATTTTAATGCTTTGTGTTGATGGGCTCTTTTGGCGACAGCCGAAGTATCAGTTCATCTCTTATTTTTTAATTATTTACTTTAAAAAATAAGAGCGTCAGTGGCCTCGGGGATAAGACGCGACCTATCATATCGAAAGGTCCGAGGTTCGATCCCCGGCTGGGCCATGTACCAATGGGTTTTTTCTCGAAACTTAAGTACATGTACTGACTGCTCTCAAACGGTGAAGGAAAACATCGTGAGGAAACCTGCATACGCCGAAGAAGAAATTCTTATGCGCATGTGAAGTCACCAACCCGCACTGGGCTAGCGTGGTGGACTATAGCCCGCACGCCCTCGTTGAGAGGGTAGGCCTGAGCCCCTGCAGTGGGGAGATTAATAGGTTGTTGATGATGACTTAAAAATGTTTATTGCAACTTGTTTTTCCAGGGCTGTAAAACTTACTATCAGTTTAGTGCGGTGTGAGCTGCAGTGTGAATCACTGAATGGCACTAGTTGTGCCCTGGAGGCCGTGCTGCGGTTTTTTGTATTCGTGATTTTAAAGTACCTACGATTTGGAATCCTTATAGGCATAAGGACTCCAATTGGCCGTAAACTATATTAAAAAATAAATAGAGGTACTTTGTAACGTAATGAATCTTCAATACCCTAGAATAATAATGGGACGATGGCGTTCAGTGGCCAAACGGTGAAGAAAAACATCGTGAGGAAACCTTTATACGCCGAAGATGGAATTTTTAGGCGCATGTAAATTCCACCAACCCGCACTGGGTTAGCGTGGTGGCCTATAGACCTTTCGTTGAATCAGTATTTAGTAGATAGATTGTTTTTGACATTGAAAATTGACCATAATATTGTTTTTAGACCACTTTTTTGCAAATCACGAGTCTAATTGAGTTGGTTCTTCCCACAACAAACTATCCTCGACCTAAAAATAAACCAGTAGGTATACCTATCTGTATTGATAGTACGAACAGATAACGCACACTCCAAATAATCCTTTCTGTGTGACCAAATCTAAAATAATTGCCAGCTACCGTGTTCGGTGTCGATAAAAATGATATATGATGTCGATACAACGGCCAAGATATCGATATCAATCGCGAGCATCACTACACATCCTTGTGTCAAACGCGTAAGGTGCATTATAGTTTTTCGGCGTCGGTAGAGTAGTGTTGTACGCGTAAGTAGAATGAAAACGATACGATGACACATGATGGTAATTACTAGTGTATTGTAATAGAAATATTTTGATAGTTTGCTGTCAATTATAATGTTGTATAACAGAACTAACAGATAACAAGTCCCGTTTTTTATTTATTTTTACTGAGTAAATACTTATCCCAACATAATAAGTACCTTAGGTATATATTATTAGGGGTTAGTAATAAACCGGGCGACTAAATTAATAGATTGGGAGACTAAATTACAAATTCAATTAGCTAACTTAACCTAATTTTAGTCAGTTTCATTCAACGTACTAATGTACAGTGGTGTTCATAACTGCAGTAGCAGTTTCGCAACTCAATAGATTGAGAGACCAGTTTCACTTACTTCAAAACTTTCCTTAGTTTTAACTTTACTTAGGGCTTCTTTCACCACTTCCTGATATTGTTACAGATAGTAATCTTAGTGATAAACTAATCTATCAGATAAATCTGTGTGATAGACTATATAAAATATATAAGATATCGGCAATCAGATACCTGTGAAACCAAAAAAATAGGCTATCTGTCAGATAACCTGTAGATAGGGTATCTGGGACTTTATCAGCAAGCGGTGTAAGAGGCCCTTAGACTTTCTTGCAGCTTGCTTGCTTACCCAGTGTACTTGTACAGTGTACATTTATGCAACGTCAATTTTTTATCTACCACTGCTTCCAAGGTGTTAGCGCTTTGATATCTGTACCCACACACGAAAATATTCACTTCCTGGATATTACGATGAATTGATGACTTATTCCTATGACGATAAGGTTTAAATTAAAACACGCTATAGACTTGAGAGCGTCAGTGGCGTAGGGGATAAGACGCGGCCTATCATATCGAAAGGTCCGGAGTTCGATCCCCGGCTGGGCCATGTACCAATGGGTCTTTTCTCGAAACTTAAGTACATTCACTGACTGCTCTCAAACGGCGAAGGAAAACATCGTGAGGAAACCTGCATACGCCGATGAAGGAATTCTTAGTCGCATGTGAAGTCCACCAACCCGCACTGGGCTAGCGTGGTGGACTATAGCCCGAACACCCTCGTTGAGAGGGTAGGCCTGAGCCCCAGCAGTGGGGACATTAATAGGCTGTTGATGATGATAGACTTGGGTTGGGAGTCAGTTAAATCTAATTGGTTTTCGTGTTGTCGTGCGCACCGTTGAACAGAAAAATTACTCTTAGCGTACTACAGCGCTTATGAACCTTACTGTACATACTCGCGATAACATATTTTAACTTTGACTATTAGTTAAGTCAGTTTTGTGACTAAAATTCGCTCAGCTTCAAACCCATACACCTCTATTAGTGAATGCTAATGTCTTGGCCACTTCACCGGCCGTGCTGGAGTTATCATTTAATCCTCTGTATTGGTGGACCGCCTGATTGCAGCCGAGTGTGATAACGTCGATTAAATACGTGGCGACTTAGGAAATACCCACAATTATCTGATTATCGACATGACGTCTCATTTCTGTACAATTTTTGTCAATATTTGTGTTTAGTTCTGGAAGCTTCCTCTATTACAGTTCTTCAGATTTCAAGTTGTTTTAAAGTGTAGGACGATCATTCTGGCATAACATGCAACGTTTACGTGAATGTCATGCTGCATGATAGACCATCATGCTTGCTATCAATCAGTACAGTGAAGCAACGGCCAGCACGTAGTTTGCATGTCATGCACGTCAATCACTACAGCTAGACGGTCATGCATGAGTGACAGCACGTAATGCATGTCATGATGCACGATCGTTTAGCTCATTCTTTCTTCTTCTTTACTTTCATCTTTCTTTCCCGTGCTTTTCTTTCCCATAATTTCTCATCATTATTGAATTTCCTTACTTATACGTAGTTTGATGATGAAAGGCAAGCCATAAGGCATGTCGAGGGCAAAATTCATTAAAACTAACGTCAGATCACGGGCTTCCGTTATCGCCGCACTATCGGGTGACGTACTTCCGTCTGTTTGTTTGCTTCACAGACACGTTCTAGATACTTTTTGTGGATTTTATGGTTCCTCTTCTAGAATTAAAACTTGCGATTTACTCCACAAATGGTTGGAGTTATTGAATTGTCATTGTACTCATTACGAATAAATAGGTCATATTTGGTCATACAACATGAATTCATCAGTTTATGTACATTTTTTTTCCATACAAAAACTTTTTCTTTCTATAAAAATAAAATAAAAAGAAATTGCGAGAAAGTTTAGTGCGGGCCGCCGTACAATTTATGGCTAAGTTGACGAGGGAAAAAGTAAGTATTCTTTATATTAGATAGTCTTTTATTGTTGATATGGAAACATTCAGGAAGGTTCGAATCTCTTTTGTGGCGCGCGCGCTCCCCTATGGAGACTGCATCTTGCATATTTAGTATGGGAACCAATGGTGCCACTTACAGGGGGGGTGCGGACAAAGGAAGCGGAGTAGCGGGAGGAGGTTGCTAATACAAATTTATATGGAGTTTGAAAATGAGAATGTGTGAGTGAGTCACAGTATTGTCATACATTTGACACGATTTTGACACCCATAGAATGCTTCTTTTACGCCTCTTTAAGGGGCCGCGAGCACGCACCAAAGAGATCTTCATCAACAGCCTATTAATGTCCCCACTGCTGGGGCTCAGGCCTACCCTCTCCATGAGGGCGTGCGGGCTATAGTCCACCACGCTAGCCCAGTGCGGGTTGGTGGACTTCACATACGCCTAAGAATTTCTTCTTCGGCGTATGCAGGTTTCCTCACGATGTTTTCCTTCACCGTTTGAGAGCAGTCAGTAAATGTACTTAAGTTTCGAGAAAAAACCCATTGGTACATGGCCCAGCTGGGGATCGAACTCCGGACCTTTCGATATGATAGGCCGCGTCTTATCCCCGACGCCACTGACGCTCTCAAAGAGATCTTAATTTCATTGAAATATTGAACGTGGTATCTTAAACAGCCTACCTATAACGTAGATTGTCTCACAGAAGTTAGTCCCGTCGCGTCGCAAGACGGATGGTCCCGCTGCGGCGGCGCGTCCCGCGGGACTACGGCAGGTATGTCCCGAATCCCGTGATGTTTGCTGGACGGAAGTATTTGTACGGTCGGCCGCACGTCAGTGGATACACTTTGGCCATATTCAAATCAAATCAACAGTCTATTAACATGTCCCCACTGTTGGGGCTCAGGCCTACCCTCTCAACGAGGGCGTTCGGGATATAGTCCACCACGCTAGCCCAGTGCGGGTTGGTGGACTTCACACGCGCCTAAGAATTTCTTCTTCGGCGTATGCAGGTCTCCTCACGATGTTTTCCTTCACCGTTCGAGAGCCAGTCCATTAAATGTACTGAAGTTTCGAGAGAAAACCAATCGGTACAGGCCCAGCCGGAGAACGAACTTCGTACCTTTTGATATGATACCAGGCGTCGGGATCTCACCGACGACCGGTCCCGCGCTAGCCTCATCCAGCCGGGTCCCGCGACCTTCACCAGATCGTCGGTCCACCTTGTGGGAGGCCTGCGCTGCGTCTTCTGGGTTTATTCCTTTCTAGTTACTCGTTAGACAACTAGATAGAGACGGGGGTCAATGTACTTTTATGCAGACATACCTGGCACGTAGTTTAGTCTTAGCTCCGGTACAGGTCACGCTAGTATCCCGTCAGAGACCGACGTTTGATATGACACGGTAGCGCCTTCCTCTAACTTAAGGCTCCCGCACACGATCGATCGGGCTACCACTCTGATTATTTTACTCGACTTGTTTTCTTCGCACGTCTCTTCTCTAACATGTACGAAACTATCGATTGGTATCGTGACGTCACGAGTGTAGTATGATTATGATCGATATTTCTACAACACTAGCATACAGCTAACGGCTGAGTGTTTTATCGATAACTTGATTGCTCCTCTGTTTTTGTCGCAGAATCGAAGGATTATTACTGAGAAGGAAGTACCTATATGTTACTGTAAAAGCGAACTGAGTCACCATTATATCAGCCTGTAAACGTCCACTGCTGGGTTGCTGGCCTCCCCAAGGATCTCCGCGACGATCGGCCTCATATCACAGGGCATTCAGCCTTTTACCATCATCACAAGTTAAATCTTAGGATGTAGTCTGAGTAAGATAATTTATGCGGTGTCCGTGACCCCAGCGGGCCACCACGTAGTTTCGGGTCCCACTGTACGTCAATAAATACTGCTCAATTTGTGCCAATTAGTGGCAAAAAATTACAATTTGTATCCCAGTAGTTTCGGAGGTGTTCGCTCTTTAATAATATCTACAAGTGAACCGGAGTAGGTAGAGAAATCGGGAGAAACTTTTTCTTTTCTCTGTTTTGCGCTTTTCTTCTTTTATTTTGTACCTTTAAGCAGGAAGGTTCGAATCTCTTTGGTGGCGCACGCGCTCCCTGTGGAGACTGCATCTTGCATATTTAGTATGGGAACCAATGGTGCCACTTGCAGGGGGGGTGCGGGCAAAGGAAGCGGAGTAGCGGGAGGAGGTTGCTAATACAAATTCATATGGAGTTTGAAAATGAGAATGTGTGAGTGAGTCACAGTATGTCATACATTTGACACGATTTTGACACCCGTAGAATGCTTCTTTTACGCCTCTTTAAGGGGCCGCGAGCTCGCACCAAAGAGATCTTAACTCTAATGCCTAAAACAAAAAGTGGCATGGGAATCTTTTGCATTTTTAGAACATTTCGCGTTCAGGACAATTTGCGCTTACGACATCAATTGTTATTGAAATACGTCATCATGCGACTATCCAGTCGCCACTATGCCACTAAAAGTCGTTTGTGTGCCGGCGGCGTTACTCCGGCGGGTATTTATAGCACTTATCTCGACCAAGGGAATTGTTTTCAAGGAATCAATAGACAAACACGTCCCGCGGCGTTATCGCGTTATCTTTATCCGCGGCGGTGTGGCGGCGCCCTTACTGTCTTGCTATCGTGCCACCATAAAAATTGTAATAAAAGCTGATTAATAGCGTGGGAAGAACATTATACCTTCTGCTGATGAATGCTGTGCGCTGATCGGTTTTCTCCGAGGTAAGACACGTACGGTCGACCGCACGTCAGTGGAAACAAAACTAGTATAGTCCTGGTAGAAATTCTTGGCGGCTGAATGAATATAGTCACAAATTGTTTGCACGTCGCTGACAGATAGTTTGCTACATAGAGATGTCCAAAACTTGAAATTTTGATGAATTCGGTTAATCTAACAATGTAATGAACTATATTATCTTGAAATTAAATGAGCGTTTCTAGTGAATCCCGCACAGCTAACACCTCGCTACACCTGAAAGTAGTCATTGCGCAGAAATCAGCCAACTTCACACAACTGCCATTAAACTCTACGGAGACTATATAAAGTGGTATCTCATAGTATTGAAACTCCATAATACAGGCTAGGCCAGCTCAAGGTCAAAGTGTTCCACTGACGCGCGGTGGACTGTACCTGGAGCATTCCAAAATTAACTGCGATGTGTTGACGAGTAGGATTGGAACGTGTCCTATGTGTATGAAATCCGATTTCCAGACCACTGTGTGACGTGCGATCGACTGTACTTACCTATTTAAATAACAAGCTGTCGCCTGTCACCCTTGGCCTTGAGCTGTCTCGCGTGACAGCTGTCAGTTTGACAGCTGACGTCTGTCGCGGCGCCGTGATGGAGCGGCCTAATTATCGTTGTGTCTCTCCCATGACTGACATGACATTGGCAGAATTATTTAAAGAATATACTCCTTTAGATAGCCTCCTGGAGGTAGCATTCTGTAAGGAAAAATGTCACTGACCATCGCTCCGTCTAGCCGGGGGGCGTCCCACACCACGCTTGCCCACGCTTGGTCTCCAATCGAATCTATTAACCTATTGCTGCAAAACACAGCAACAAAACATTTTCCTCTGCGACGTGATAATCGAAATAAAAAGAAATCAAACTGGTTCCCATAGTATGTACTTAGTTGGAACTTCAAAATGATTGATTTGCTGAATACATCTAAAACTTCAGGCCAAATCACTGTCATGTCATTACAAATTGATTTAATTATCTTTATTAATCTAATTAGTCATAATAATGTCGTCAGTGCCATTAGAAACTGACGTAAACAACCGTACGTCTTCAGTTGCGTAGTTAGGTACATGCCTACGTCAAAATGTGTCTTTGTGAGTTGATGGATGGATTACATTTATCTTCATTAAATGCCTAATCATAAGCTTAGAGACCCAGAGGGCAATGGAGAGAGCTATGCTCGGAGTTTCCCTGCGAGATCGAATCAGAAATGAGGAGATCCGCAGGAGACCCAAGGTCACCGACATAGGTCGAAGAATTGCGAAGCTGAAGTGGCAGTGGACAGGGCACATCGCTCGTAGAACTGACGGCCGTTGGGGCAGAAAGGTTCTCGAGTGGCGACCTCGTATCGGAAGACGCAGCGTAGGCAGGCCTCCCACAAGGTGGACCGACGATCTGGTGAAGGTCGCGGGACCCGGCTGGATGAGGTTAGCGCGGGACCGGTCGTCGTGGAGATCCCTGGGGGAGGCCTTTGTCCAGCAGTGGACGTCTACACTCTGATATGATGATGATGATGATGAAGCTTAGAAAGGAGATACTAAGATGGGCATGGGCAAGCGTAGTGTGGGACGCCCCCCGGCTAGATGGAGCGACGGCCTGCGTGAGGCGGCTCTGGCAGTAACTAGATTGGATGCGGAGAACCGAAGATCGCGCCGCTGATGGGCTCTTCCAAGTCCAAAAGTTATCGCTCGTAGTCAAACTTCGAACACCATACACCTACTTTACCTCATCATCATCATCATCATGTCAGCCTGTAGACGTCCACTGCTGGACAAAGGCCTCCCCCAAGGATCTCCACGACGACCGGTCCTGCGCCAACCTCATCCAGCCGGGTCCCGCGACCTTCACCAGATCGTCGGTCCACCTTGTGGGAGGCCTGCCTACGCTGCGTCTTCCGATACGTGGTCGCCACTCGAGAACCTTTCTGCCCCAACGGCCGTCAGTTCTGCGGGCGATGTGCCCAGCCTACTGCCACTTCAGCTTCGCAATTTTTTGAGCTATGTCGGTGACCTTGGTTCTCCTGCGGATCTCCTCATTTCTGATTCGATCTCGCAGGGAAACCCCGAGCATAGCTCTCTCCATTGCCCTCTACTTTACCTACCACAAGGAAATTTTGACCATGGATCTTTCCTCGTGGTCACCTCCTACAGTAGTTTTCACAAACGATAAACCACTCCCGGAAGGACCGCTTTTCCAATTTGCCTGTGCTTTCCCATTTGGACCACTTTCTTGTGCTTGTTTCCCGTTCCTGTGAACTTACAAGTTATTTGTTTTAGATAATATACTAGCTTTCTCCCGCGGCTTCGCCCGCGAGTTTTTTTTTCCCGTATACTTACATTGTGAAGAAACAACGCCCTCTATGTAGGCGTTTTGTTACTTAGGGGGTATTAGCGGACGCCCCGCGACTTTGTCCGCGTTAAAAAGTAGCCTATATGTTATTCCAGGATATAAGCTATCACTGTACCAAGTTTCATCAAAATCTGTTCGGTAGTTTTTGCGTGAAAGAGTAACAAACATCCTCACACCCTGACATCCTTACAAACTTTCGCCTGTATAGGATAGGATTTTGATGTGATTTTGGAGGATTAATCGATAGACCGAAAAATATAATTAAAATTTTTGTAAGTTACCCAACAAGACAGTTATATTTTCCGATGAAGGCACTGTTATTTTTTTTAATATCCGCTAAGCTTTATCGTAATCTAAAGAAAAAGAAGTCCGAGAGAACATTAAACCTTTATCGGTTTCGGACAATGAGACGTTGACAAGCGATGTCTTCATACCAACACAAAAACAATACCCTATCCTCTTACAACGGCCGAGCACACAAAACTCACCTTTAAACAGACTGCGAATAAAGTCGATATTCCTCTAACTTATCGACACTGCTCGCAGCTCTAGAACGCCGTTAAATCCAATGGAACTTCAATCGAAAATGCATTCTACTGCCAAGGGATACGGTTGAAAATTCAAAAAGGGATGCGAATTAAAGGGGTTATTATGAAATAACGATGTCATAGTGTTGTGACGTGGAGCTTGATTAATAATGCGCCGGGAATGTCCACTCTCGGCTTTTTATAATGTTGATGTAGGTATAACATGTAACGCTTTTAAAACCGAGTTCGTTTGTAGGTACCTAATTGATTTTTACGGTTAAATATAAAAACAACATCCTGGGGAAAATAGAAAACGAGAATAACAGACAAAAATAACCTAAAAGTATATGTATACCTAATACTTTTATCAAATAAAATTAACTGTTAAATAAATCCTACTTATTTGTTGCCTTTGGCTTGTGTGGGATTGACTACCTATGGGAAATTAAGTTACCTAACCTTGTGGCCAGAAAGAGTTGCCAGAATTATGTTAATTAAAAAAAGATATAAGGCTTAGGGCTTCTTTCACCACTTCCTGATATTGTTACTAATAGTAATCTTAGTGATAAACTAATCTATCAGATAAATCTGTGTGATAGACTATATAAAATATATAAGATAAAGGCAATCAGATACCTGTGAAACCAAAAAACTGGATATCTGTCAGATAACCTGCAGATAGGGTATCTGGGACTTTATCAGCAAGCGGTGTAAGAGGCCTTTTAAAGATACAATATGCTCATAAAAACACAAACGTCACTTACATGAGAAGAAGACAATAATAATTTTGTGAGCATATAATGTAGGTACCTACCTAGTATAGTTTTTAGCCATAATTATTGTTTTTTTTTCAAATCGCACTACTTATGTACTTAAACAGACAGTCCGTCTTGTTACAAAAGACAGCAGGCTTCATTTTACTGCCTAATAAATTTATGTACTGATTGAAACCAATTACAAATCTGCTCTGCACATTCTAAAAATGTCGCTCTGCGAACTCATATAAAAAATAATAAAAATACATACCTACAGCCGGACATAGTACCTCCTCCTTTTTTGGAAGTCGGTAAAGAAAGAATCTCGCTCCCTTTTTACAAAGATATTGACAACTTTGGGGTCTGGGTAGAAATGAATAGAGTACTTGGATTCTGATGATCTGTCGATACATTTTATCCCTACATAAAGATGTTCGCAAACGGCGACTGTTGAGAGGAGCACTTAGCTAATGCTAGAAAAGGATAGCACTGTCTTGTGTCCCCGCACATATTTCATTTTCACGTCAAATGCGGTTTTGTTGTCAGTGAATTAAGATATGTTAAAGTGAATAATGGTGTCAGTATCCTTGTCTTGCTGTCGACTCCGGCGCATGATACATCGCCGCGCCGGAGACGAGGCCCGTTGTTTGTTGCGACTTCTGAATAATGGAGCTTGATGAAGTGCTCTCTCGGTCGGGGACACACGGAGAACAAGGGATGTATGTACCAACGGCGGATCCAGGGGGGTCATGGGGGTCATGACCCCCACGAGCTGGTTGCAGGACCTAGGTTGACCACTAATTGAACATAATGATTTTATTTATATATTTTGTCACCATACAGATTTTATGTAACTACATACCTTCAATTCTAATCCATTGTTATCAAAATTAAATTATAAGTTCTTGACTTGACCACGACTATGTGACCCCCTCCTGGCGCCAAAGCTGGATCCGCCCTAGGTATGTACGAACGGAATCTGGTAAATTGAGCGTATTAATATCAAGAAGTTTCGAATCTCTTTATTCGCGCGCGCGCTCTCTGTGGAGATCGGATATTATCTCGCACATTAAGGGCCCAGATACCCTATATGCAGGTTATCTGACAGATAGCCTGTTTTTGGGTTTCACAGGTATCTGATTGCCTATATCTTATATATTTTATATAGTCTATCACAGAGATTTATCTGATAGATTAGTTTATCACTAAGATTACTATCTGTAACAATATCAGGAAGTGGTGAAAGAAGCCCTTAGTATCGGAACCTATGGTGCCACTTACAGGGGGGGTGCGGACAAAGGAAGCGGAGTAGCGGGAGGAGGTTGCTAATACAAATTTATATGGAGTTTGAAAATGAGAATGTGTGAGTGAGTTACAATATTGTAATCCATTTGACACGATTTTGACACACATAGAATGCTTCTTTTACGCCTCTATAAGGGGCCGCGGCCGCCAACCAAAGAGATCCTAACTCTATGATTAAATATAGTCCCGTCGGAGTTTAATGGCGGTTGTGTGAAGTTGTCTGATTTCTGCGCAATGACTCAACGTTGGTGTCAAAGGGGAGCTGTGCGGGGTTCACTAGAGACGCTCATCCAATTTCAAGAAATGGTTCATTGATTCGATCAACCGAATCAAACTTTTGGACATCTCTATTAGTACACTATCCTAAGAACAAGGATCCCATAGAACAGCTGCTAAAATACCAATAATAATCAGAGAGGGACACACTTATTACAAAAGTAGTAAGAGTAAGCAAGACAGGTATAAAATCTTCTATCTCTATCTACGTATGTGACCAAACCACAACCCGACTAAAATAGATAGTGTTTGTTCAGTTTGACCCCGCCATTTAAGAAGCGTCTTCTCAAATTATTGGGGTAAAAGACTATTGCTATTTCATGCTATACGCTAATTACGGTTCTATGGTTCATTCTTTTTCTAAGACACTATCTCGCTTACACACATAGACTATAAACACTGTCAGCGATGTGCAAACAATCGGTGTCTATACTCATTCAGCTGTCAAAAAATTGTGGAGAGTGAAATGATTACTTGAATGATAAAATTCCATGTAGTACTTGATGGCTCAACAAATATGAATATAAAAGTATTATATCTTGTTCATTACAATCATATATGAATAAGATATGACTTTTTTAATGTATGAAACAAGGGCCCTGTGCTGTTTCTTCCCCAAATGTAATAAGTATCGCTTCGAAAAATGTTTGCTGAAAACCATTCCTTTCTTAAGGTTGAAGACCAACAGGACTTCATTCGCGTTTCGTATACATTTTTGGTACAAACTGATATAACCGCCAAAAAAAAAAAAAACATGAGAAGATTAGATAGGTAGGTACTTGTGAATTTGTTTAGAGGTAAAAACTTGTGATGTGCATACTTACTCTGTGTGTGCATTTAATAAACGTACAAATTCTAACAGAACATAGCATACGCTGACTCTATCGAATGACCAAATTGTTATACTAACAGAATCGAGGAGTGCGCTCCAACATTTGGCTCGGTGCACCTCGACCTTTCGAGGCACACCGATAGCCTATACTATTTTAGAAATCATTGAGAATCTAAAATGTAAAGATAAAAAAATAATTCTTCAATGGATCCCGTCCCATGTTAATATCTCTGGCAACGAAAAAGTAGACGAGCTCGCAAAACAGCCCTGCTATTCTGTAAGCGTATTTGTGCAACTCGATCCTGAATCCGCCGTGAGATCGGTCTCTAACTCAATGATTCACAGTTCAATACTCACTTTACTTCGCAAGTGAAGTGTTTATTGTGTAGCTTGTATTTGTTTACACAATGCGACGTCAAGGTCTTTCATGATCGGATGCGAAGTGAAGTAAGTGACTTGCGATGTGATGGTCGAGTTTTAATTCGTACTTTACAGAATCACACAGCAGGCTATGTTAATACAAAACCCGTAATTGGGAAATTAAAATACGGGGTGAACAAAGCTCCCGTATTTTTAAAAAATTCAGCCGGAGCTGGCGAAACCAATCGCTGACGTTTTCTTGCTGGCTGGCGCATGTCGTGAGTTTTTATGTGTAAAATTCAATTAAAAATTAACCACGCTATAATTTTTTAAGGACTCGCGCTTCGCGCTCGCCGTATGTCATAATATTTTTTTTTCGAAATATCATAACTTTTGCAGGCCTCTGTCATAATTTCTGAGTTAGTATTTGGTTGGTATCTAACATCCCTGGTATCTTTAAGTGTATATTCTTATTTAAAATGCTGTTTTGAATATCTTTCGCAAAAAATCTAAAACCCGTATTTTTTATGCTGGTAACCCTTAGATCAAGAAGTGACAGGTGGCAACCCTAACTGCCACATTTTGTGTAGCTAATTTTAAAAGACCAAAAGACATATAAACAGCCAAGTGAAAAATAACACAAAGAACTGACAGCTAGATCTGCCATTAAAGTGAACGCGAAGCCAGAGAATTGAAAACAGCAACACTCGAGTAGCAGCTTGGAATCGATTTACGTCAGAGGGATAAATTGAAGCATTCCGTGTAAACTGGCAGCTGAGGACCATTCAGCACTGCACAGAGTAAATAAAAACCCGTCCGCGGCGCACACCCAGCCTCCCAGATTCGCGCTATCATCTCGCACCGGCCAATACAAAATGGAGAACGGATCCGCCCGCCGCGATTGGCCGACGCATCCGTCCCGACTCCTCCCGCCGCGCTCGCCCCGCCCACGCCCAACAAAAAGTTTCCAGATCTCCTTCCTGTCACGGCTCGAGCCCAGTCGCGTTCGTGTCGTCACAGGTGCCCTAATGAACCCGTCCACCGCGGCCGGATAACGCGTCTTTCCATTAAAAATCACGTCTTTATCGGAGAGTTTTATCATCGACGTTAAAGATAACTCTATCTCTGTCGGGCGACACGCGGCAGAGCGGGACGGATTCTTAAAGTTTAGGTGTGGTTGAGGAAAATGAAGCCGCGGCCGGGCAGTGCTCGCCGGCCCACCTGACGTGCGCGCGTGCCATCGACAGCGCGCGGCGCGGCTCTAGCCCGTTTAAAATTCGAACGCAACGAATTCCGGGACGCCAATCGCCGCCGCGCACGCTCCCCGACCGGCCGCCGTAGTGATGTGTGTGTGACCAACGTATCGATAGACCCGGTGCTGTGACAAACATGATGACTATGGACGTCGGGATGTACAACAACCAGCAAAACGGGTACGGCAACGCCGAGTACTACCAGCAGGGCGCGGCGTACCAGCCGGTGTACGAGGGCTACCACGAGGGGTACTACGAGCCGGCGCACTACTACGAGCCGCTGGTGGGCGGCGCGGGCGCGCCGCACGACCCGCCCGCGCCCGTCATCAGCACCGACACCGGCCTCTGCTACACCAACCTCGACTACGGGGACCTGCAGCAGAACTATCCTCTGCAATCCTTGCCTCCGCACCCAGAAGCCTTCAAGCACAGAGAGGACGTTCCGAGGCACGAGGAGATGCATATGCACGATCACAAACTGGACAACCACTACTTGGAGACGAAGTACAACATGCACTTCGTGGACGAGTCGACGATGCAGTACGGGCACGCGGGCTCGCCGCTGCCGTGCGCGGACTTCGAGCACTACCAGCCCAAGGACGAGTTCGGGGGGCTGCGGGAGGGGTTCCCGCGGGAGGGGGAGTGCGTGGCGGCGCACGCGCACCTCCCCCCCGGACACCAGCCGCACCCCTCGCACGCCGCAGTGCCCACCTACAAGTGGATGCAGGTCAAGAGGAATGTGCCCAAACCGACAGGTGAGTTCTAAATTTCAAAAGCACCTATTGTTCTAGAAAATATTGTATCTAGAGGTAAGTCGGAATAGGAAATTTGGAAGAAAAATGGAAATTGAAATTAATACAAAGAGAACAAAATGTGCGTGGAAAGAGCTATGCTCGGAGTTTCCCTGCGAGATCGAATCAGAAATAAGGAGATCCGCAGGAGAACCAAGGTCACCGACATAGCTCAAAGAATTGCGAAGCTGAAGTGGCAGTGGGCTGGGCACATCGCTCGTAGAACTGACGGCCGTTGGGGCAGAAAGGTTCTCGAGTGGCGACCACGTATCGGAAGACGCAGCGTAGGCCTCCCACAAGGTGGACCGACGATCTGGTGAAGGTCGCGGGACCCGGCTGGATGAGGTTAGCGCGGGACCGGTGTCGTGGAGATCCTTGGGGGAGGCCTTTGTCCAGCAGTGGACGTCTACAGGCTGACATGATGATGATGCTGAACAAAATGTATGTACACCAGCTCCTATAGGTAGTAAAAACGTCTCAAAGTGAAGTCTTGATAATCTGAAATGAAAGAAATAAACAAAACCTACAATTAAAAACATCACTAGGTATAGGCAGGTACCTACCTACTTATATGTGAAAAACTAATAACAGAACTGACAATAACATAGTGTTATGTAAGGGAAGCAAATCTTTGCTCAGATTAAGGGCTTCTTTCACCACTTCCTGATATTGTTACAGATAGTAATCTTAGTGATAAACTAATCTATCAGATAAATCTGTGTGATAGACGATATAAAATGTATAAGATATAGGCAATCAGATACCTGTGAAACCAAAAAAATAGGCTATCTGTCAGATAACCTGCAGATAGTGTGTCTGGGACTTTATCAGCAAGCGGTGTAAGAGGCACTAAGGGCTTCTTTCACCACTTGCTGATATTGTTACAGATAATAATCTTAGTGATAAACTAATCTATCAGATAAATCTGTGTGATAGACTATATAAAATATTTATGATATAGGCAATCAGATACCTGTGAAACTAAAAAACAGGTTATCTGTCAGATTACCTACAGATAGGGTATCTGGGACTTTATCAGCAAGCGGTGTAAGAGGCCCTAAATTATATATCGTATTGTTTACAATACTTTTGACTAATCTCTTCTCTCCTTCATTAGTGAATTTCTCATTGTATGAATTCCTTGTCTGTTATCCACACCATACACAATAAGCGTGATGCTGCCTCCATAGCGCCGTTAGGGCCACCAGCTCATTTTTACCTTCATGATACCTTCATGATCCTCAAAAAAAAAACAGCCCAGTAACATGACCCCACTGTTGTGGCTCTGAACGACGCTAGCCCAGTGCGGGTTGGTGGACTTGACTTGCGTCTAAGAATTCCTTCTTCGGAGGTTTCCTCATGATACTTTCCTTTCTTTTGAGCAGTCATTAGGTGAAGAAAAACCCATTTGTAATCGGCTCTTTTTTGTTTACTTTTGTTAGCTGTGACCACAGTAATTATTACTTATTCTGTGCCAATGAGAAGCTAAATAGTAAAAAATCATGTTTTTCTTTCTATGAGTCTTTTGTTTTCATGGAAACTGGTGGTTTCTTCTATTATTTTTTCCAATGGCCGGCGAGTTGACGGTCACTCGGTGCTTAATAGCCGCACGCAATAATAAGCCGACTTTGCCAATGGTACACGACCGGGGCTCTTTTAACTCAGACCTCTTAAAATGACAGGCCGCGTCTTTCCCACTGCTTCGTAATCACAATCATCATCATCATCAATGGCGATACGTTCCTTGGCTCCGTTTTAAATTGAATTAAACTCGCCTCTTATTTCATTGGTGTCAGTTATCGAGTTAGCAAGTTGAGTGTTGTGACGGGCCGTCGCTAGTGCTGTGCCGCCGGAGTCAGGGGTTGCGGCTCCGACCTGTGTCACTCACGCTGGCGTTACGAGCAAATAATTTGACGTTCATCGTCTGCCGGCCGAGTAGGCACATCACTAATAACCTACTTATAAACTTGGTGCTGGTGGTATTGTTTCAATAATAACAGCGGGTAATGGTCTCAAATTATTTAATAACGTTATAATTATAACAGATGATAATGATGTCAATTCCTACTAACCTAACAAAGCAATGAAAAACACTTTGAGGAATGCAAATGCTAGAGAAAGAAATATTAATAGTCAAGTCCACCGATTCACACGCTGTTACAAACCCTTGTAGCAAACGATATTCAGAACGTGTCTAGGTAGAAAACGTAATGAAAATAGTTTCGATGTAGATGTAACGTCTTATAGTTGACTAATTCCTATGAAATTACTCGCAATTTTTCTACTATTAAGTCTTTATACTTATTCCCCTATTTTCCTCCTATTAAGTCTTAATGAAAATAGTTTCGATGTAGATGTAACGTTATATATAAAGTTGACTAATCCCTATAAAATTGCGAGCAGTTTCATAGGAATTAGTCAACTATAAGACGTTACATCTACATAGAAACTATTTTCATTACGTTTTTTAAGTGTAACAGTCACAGTCACGCCCCGCGGCGAGTGTGTGTGGGTGAAGAGTGTGGTGATACTGCAAGCGAAAGAGCTGTATCAGGATCGCGATACTTAGCGCTCCGTTCTTTCAGTCTACCTCCCTTCAGGGACATAGCGTGAAGATATGTAGTATATGTAATGTTGTATCAAACTCATCGAAACATACCAGAACATTTGGTCACGTATAAGCATGAAGCTAAAATCTCTTTGGCGAGTCGAAGCTTCCTGCGTATATGTCTTCATCATCGTCATCACCATGTCCCCACTGCTGGGGCTCAGGCCTACCTCTCAACGAGGGCGTCCGGGCTATAGTCCACCACGCTAACCCAGTGCGGGTTGGTGGACTTCACATGCGTATTAGTATTAAAACTAGGCAAATAATTTAACTGATGAAAATAAATAAATGTAGCTGGCTACACTGAATTGACACACACGTTTAATAGTCAATTTTCTTTCTACTGCCGCTGAGAGCGTCCGGTGTGACAGACAGACAGACAGACAGTAGATGGTGATCGCAGATAACCGCCGACTGACATGCGCACACGCTCGCCCTGCGCCGGCGCCGGCGTCGACGTCGTTATAATGTAGAATTCTCTATTTAAAATCATTTCATTTACTCTGTGCAACATAATTATAATGATACTGTATGAGAGGCATAACAATTTGTTTACAATTTTAATTATATGTAATGTAAATGAATGATAAGCTAATAAAATAACACTATAATTTTTGTGTTTCTAAAAGCATATTATTTACAACTTATTACCTTCAGTCTCCGGAAGTAACTTATTTATTGAAATAAAAACAGTAATTTAAAACATTTTGTTTAATTATCTATCAAAAATGCACATAGGTAGGTATACAGTATACAAAATCAATGAGAATGAATATAAATAGAATAATGAAAATAAATGAAATGATGAGAGGTAATTTCTAATTTTAATTTGAGTGTTTAGAGATTTTTTCTGTTGTTTAATCGAAGCTATTTTTATTCCGATAAAATACTCGGTTCCCACAAGGACGAAGCCTCGGAACGAAATTAAAGAGAGTAGTAATTGATGGAAATTTTCTACTAAGTTGGTACCCATTGGTTTACCAACTTAAAACATTTTAAGTAAGTATAGGTAAGTAACATAAAAAACGTGTAAAAAAATATTAAGTCACAATTTTTTTTTGAGAATTTGTAACAATTCGTCCTCATTCTAAATCACGTGCGTAGGTAAGTACGTAGGTACTATATCTGGCTACGTATTTCGGAGTCAGACACGCAACGCGGGCAGCACCGTCCGCTTATAATTTCACTAATCCCACATGTAAACCACGCTATCTCTATTTGTTTGTTTTTATTGCACGCAACTTAAAAAATCGGACGAGTGGAAATGGCCCGAGACGGTTTTCCAACCCGATTAGTTTTGGAACGACTTACTAAAAAAATCAATTCAATTCAATACACTTATTGCACATTTAAAAATTACAGACAAAAAAAGAGAAAACAGGTACAGTAATGTACATCTAGGCGGTCTTATATATCATTAAGAGCGACTTCTTCCATACACCTTAAATCATTATGTTCTCGACAGTAAGCAATTTTTGACAAACTCAGCAGTATAGTGTTGCAATGCACTTATGCTGCTAATAATAATAATGCAGTGAGTACCCAATGAGGAAGACATTAACAAAATCAGCTTATCAGTTCACAGGAAATATAACTCAATTCAATACACTATATTGAACATTAAAAATTACAGACGAAAAGAAAAAAAAACAGATAGGTACATTAATGTACATCTAGGCGGTCTTATCGCTAAGAGCGATTCTTCCAGACAACCTTTAATTATATATCCTTAATGATAGATAAGATAAGTAAGTAAAAAAAGTAAGTAAGTAATCCGTTTATTTCAGGCAACAACAAATAGAGAGAAAAAAATACGAGTAAAATAGTAGTAAAATAAAATATTTGACATAATTATTATGTAGTAGATGATAAATCTGTAAAAAAATGTTTTTTAGGTATAAGAGATAAGCTTTTAAGCAGAGAACTACATTCAGTTGAGACACGAAACATAATTATGTATCCGAACATATACAATGTAGCGAGAGACCTCAAGAAAGCCCAATTGCCAGAACCGACAACCCAAGACAGAAGCACTTGGCGCAGAAATGTGAGGAGACCCGACCCCAAATAACGGGGAAAGGGAAGGAAAATGATGATGTTGATGATCGGAACACTTCAACAGAATCTTTCAGCAACAATACACACAACATATAGGCCACATATTGTCGCTATGTCCCTGACGGGGTAGACAGTAAGAACGAAGCTATAAGCACACCTCTCTCGCTTCGCTCAGTCTCACCATTCTCTTCACACAGGCTTCGCGAGTGCTCTTCGCGTGTCCGTCTGTGAGCACCCGCTCTATCTGGCCCTGGTACGTCAGTCTAGGTTGTCCCAGGCTCCTATTACCAATCACATTCGTTTGCGTCGTCGTTCATTCATCACTTTGCTCAACATGTAATAAGGTTAATAAAAATATGCAACCAAACCTATATTATTATAATTATGTATATCACCTATACGAGTAACGATAATCGAAATACATATTTTAAATTGTAATTTAGGTACAGTTACTTAATTAAAACACTTTACCTAATAGTTAACGTAGAACCCGCACGAAGTTAATTAAAGCTCCACCGTAAAGCACAACAAAGTTACTTAACTTTAACTTAAAACTGTTAATTTTACGATGGTTAATGAGAGCTCTATAATCGTAACTCTATACATTGTAAGCGCATAATGCCCTTTTTATTACCCCATGATATAGTTTTCATAGTTTCCGTGTTTGTTTAAAAATAGGAAGGAACATGTTTATTTATAGGTTACAAAGTTATTAAGACATATAACGGATGGA
This sequence comes from Metalampra italica, assembly GCA_949699065.1. Lineage (NCBI taxonomy): Eukaryota > Metazoa > Arthropoda > Insecta > Lepidoptera > Oecophoridae > Metalampra > Metalampra italica. The sequence continues at coordinate 11,287,478 of OX452977.1, read as the reverse complement.
CACGTTTACTTACATCCAATTAGAATCGCATTTACACGTTTATTTCAAGTTTGTTTTAAGTTTCTCACCTCGTATAATTGCAAAATAACGAGTGACTATAATAATTGTGATCATACCCAGTCCATCCACAGCTACTTTGAATTTTTATGAGGTCTTTGACTGTATATATCCACGTGATATCAACTGTATTGTTCTTTTGTGAAAAGAAACAACAACAAAATACCTAACAAGACAGGTAACTATGTCTTGTATGTCATATACTTATAAACATTTTATCTAAATCGGAGATTGCAGTAGTTCTGACAGTCACCGTGATATTTGTACCACAGGGCACGGTACTAGGTACACTTCTCTAACGTCTATCTATCTTCTGTAATACTTGCTGAAACCTCTGTCAAACATAATTAATTAATTCAAACGGAATTCCTCAGAGAATTAAAACCAAAAAGTCCAAATATTTGCACCGAAATATTATTTATTGTACGTCTCCCTGAATTGAGATAGCCGAGTCATAGTGACGAGGCGCGGGCGCCGAGGTGTGCGGGACCAATAAAGCTTTCGTTCTGACAACCGCACCGCTTACTGCAGCGACTACAATGACAAATTGACTTTTGGAATTAATTTTATTGCGGTGATACTGTGGTTATTTGAGATTTTATTGTTATACGATTTTGTGATGTTCCATAATGTACATAGCTATCTATTATTCACGTTAGTCCTTTCTCAAAAAGACTACAAAATAATATTTGTATCGCTAATTATCATGTCTTAATGCTCACTCACGTATTGAGAATTTGATGTTTGTTTTGTAATGTATATAGGTAAAAGTGCTTTACTTTTACGTGAACACGACTTTGATACTATTGAGATAATAACACTATATCTATTCCATAGTATTTGAATGCATTAGAAGTTCCTAATATACCTACATGGAAATAAAAACCAAATTTGCTAAACAACTGACAGAAAAAGATAAATTAGGGATATTTTTAATAGGCAAGATCTTTCTCAATCAACAGTCCTCTAGAATGTTTAAAAATGTCGTCATAGGTATACCTATCTACCTATATTCCTCAGAGTGTTAAAACGGGTTTTGCGACCCAAAAAACAAGATCAAATACTAGACTTATGTGAAGTCTAGATAGAGTTCGTTTTTCAAAAACCAAAATCTGACAGCCACATTCTAATGAATATATTGTGTAAAATATTATAGAAATTAAAAACCGAAAATATACAAATATCAGTCAAAAGTTTCATTTTTACTTTAAAAATAAAGTATGTACGTTTTAAAAATTAAATATCGTACCTAAACAAACGTGATGTTCAAAGAGAAACAAAACTTGCAAAAATTTAATAAAAACTGCATACCAAAAGTATTGAGACCACACGTAGCTTGTCAAAGGACGAGATCCGATGTTATCTATTCTATGCCCGGTCCAGACATGTCGAGTACAATGGGAACCTGCAAGAAATCAAACCTCCAGGGATCGCCAACAAACATACATTTACCCTTTCGCAAGCAAACACACCAGATTTTTAACCTTAAACCTATGAAAATAGGAATAGTTTTCGAGTTAGACGTTAACAGAGATAAATTGGTAGAAGAAAGGATATCTCACACCGTCATTTTCTGCTTCAATGTATCTCATGACATTTTAAATGTTGCTCGGAATGTATTGGCAACTGAACTTTTGAACGAGTTATTCAGTAGATCAATTGGATCGCAGTTAGTGAATCTGTGCAATAGTGGAAATTTTGCCGTGATTTTTCTTATTGCAACAGTTATGGCACATTATCGCCGTGGCATTGGCCTTGTGTCTTGTGATTGATGAATGAGAATTGATCGCTTGTTTCCGTGTACTTACCAAGATAGTCATATTTAGGCGTAACTGAAAAATTGCAACCAATTTTACAGTTTTATCTTGATACTTCAATTGAAATTTATCGTTGCAATCGTTATGTTGAATTCGATTTAGAGAATATTTGAATTGTTAGATTAAATATTATCATCAGAAATCTGAATCAGATTTCCTATCTACAAAATCACTACAAAGGGAGTCAGGGTTTTGATTTATCCCTGTAACTTTAAAATTAAATAAATTTTATGTTTAAATCATCATCCGACTGCCGGGGCTCAGGCCTAATATACCCTCTCAACGAGGGCGTTTTGCTATAGTCCACCACGCTAGCTAGCCCAGTGCGGGTTGGTGGACTTCACATGCGCCTAAGAATTTCTTCTTCGGCGTACGCAGGTTTCCTCACGATGTTTTCCTTCACCGTTTGAGAGCAGCCAGTAATGGTACATGGCATGGAAGGTATATATTTATAGATATTGATTATAAGGTTTTCTGGAAGAAATCGCTTTCAGCGATAAGACTGCCTAGATGTACCTACTAATGTAATCTACTGTATTTATTGTGTCCAGTTATTTTATTGTGCAATAAAGAGTATTGATTTGTTTTGATCAAAACAACCAAACCAAAGGTTACCCTGAAACTTAGAATGGAACTATTACCTGTAACTAAATAATGGTTATCATGACTTCTACGTTACCCTTTGTTTATTACAAAGAGCGCGTTGTTACTATGTTAGGAACCTAATTTATAAACAGTGTCAACCTTTTACTATGGGGATTAAGTATTTATAACACTATCAACGTAAATTACAAAGATCGTATCATTAAAAAACCAAATCTTCCAATTTGATTTATTTTTAATTCAATGAATGAATATTCCCCTACAGAAGTTAACGCCCTAGCTCCACCGCTAACATAACTTCACTGCATGAAAATGCTAAATTCAATGCTTGATTTAAGTAAGCTTAAAACCTTTTTAGTATAATTACATACACTTCACCCGGGACCTGGAACCATCTAATTGGAGACAGGTCCATTTCTGAGGCGGTCATTAGGAGTAAAGTCAACTGAAAGTGGTTCCAAGTGGTGTGTTAGCACGGTCCGCAAGTCACCTGCATTAGGCGGACTGTGAGTGGCACAAAATACAGGAGGCAGTAGTTTTGTAATATGATTAAAGAATAAGAATAAAGTACACAGGGCGTAAAAAACATGAGACAAAGCTGTTAATTAGTGATGAAGCCTCAAGAGTCAACGAAATAAAAACATATTATGAGAAACATGGACGTCTACAGGCTGATATGATGATGTTGAAGAGAAACATATAGGCACATAACATACAAATAACATAATTTAGCACCCACAAAAAACTAAAGCCTGTCCAAAAATCACTTGCAAGAATTTAAAGACAGAAGAGAAGAAAATTTTTGATGAAGACAGCGAAACTATAATTACCTTTAAGATAAGTCTGAAGTGTCACTATACAATTTAGTGTACCTAGTAGCTTTATATTAATTCATAGTTTCGTTGCTGTCTTCAGCAAAATTTTTCTTCTCTTCTGTCTTTAATTTCTTGTAAGTGATTTTTGGACAGGCTTTAGTTTTTTGTGGGTGCTAAATTATGTTATTTGTATGTTATGTGCCTATATGTTTCTCTTCATCATCATCATATCAGTCTGTAGACGTCCATGTTTCTCATAATATGTTTTTATTTCGTTGACTCTTGAGGCTCCATCACTAATTAACAGCTTTGTCTCATGGTTTTTTACGCCCTGTGTACTTTATTCTTATTCTTTATTCTTGGAACTCATACATTTTTGAACTGTCTTTAGTTCTTTTTGGGTGCCAAATTAGGTACGTTATTATAATAATATCTATACCTATATGCATTTCTCTCTCAGTTTATTTTATTGACTTTTGAGTTTCCATCTCTAAGTAAGCCATTATTAACTCTATCTGGTGTTTCTTCACAATCTGAGTATGCTTTTGTATCTAAGTCTGCATTTGCTGCTGGCATGTGGTTTCGATTTCCATGCAGGTATCAGGAAATGTTGATTTAGCTTCTGCCGAACGAATCTCTTGCTTATGCCTATGTAACTCTGCCTGAGCTATATCCTTAAGCCAGCCCTCAACGCTAGCAGTCCCAGTAAACCGATTACGAGCAGCGGCCAGCCGCACTAGGGCGAGGGCAGGGGCGACCCGCGACGTGCGACGGCCCGCTATCGTGCGATCGGCACGCAAGCGACCCTCACGTGAGCGGCCCTGCTTGCTTTCCGATATTCGGCTTTGTCCTGGTAATGACCCCGCGTCTTGTTTAATATCAATAAAAATGCTATTTAGAAAGCCATATAAGAGTGCTGTGGTTGCATTATATTTAGGAAAACCGTGTTTGTATAGCATTTTGTTTTTGTTTGACTTTTAAGACTATTGTAACTGGAATTTTTGTTACAATCTTTTTATTAACTTGCAATGTTCGTATATGTTTGTTTAGGTCGATCTTGCTAGACCCACCTCCTCATACATAACCTATGGAGTTGAATTTTTACATGTTGGTTCAGTTCCGATGACAATGTTATTTATGGTAAGCATGACCTGAATCAATCAATCAAGAGGGCTAATGGAGAGAGCTATGCTCGGAGTTTCCCTGCGAGATCGAATCAGAAATGAGGAGATCCGCAGGAGAACCAAGGTCACCGACATAGCTCAAAGAATTGCGAAGCTGAAGTGGCAGTGGGCGGGGCACATCGCTCGTAGAACGACGGCCGTTGGGGCAGAAAGGCTCAAGAGTGGCGACCGCGTATCGGAAGACGCAGTGTAGGCCTCCCACAAGGTGGACCGACGATCTGGTGAAGGTCGCGGGACCCGGCTGGATGAAGTTAGCGCGGGACCGGTCGTCGTGGAGATCCTTGAGGGAGGCCTTTGTCCAGCAGTGGACGTCTACAGGCTGATATGATGATGATGATGACCTGAATCGACATCCAGGGTTAACTCCAGTTACAGTAACTCTTTAACGACTAACAGCACAAAAACGAAATTTTGTGTAGGCGTATATTTTCATCATCTTGGAGTATTTAAAAACTTGTTTAAAAAAATGATTTGAAAAAATGACCGAGAATCAAAGAATCGCTTTAAAAATCAACATTGTAAAAAAGTTTATTATAAAACAGACGATTGTTGGAATGACAAAGATGGCTGGTGTTAATGTTACTCCAGCCTCGCACAATCTTTACAAACAAAAATTATATACAAACTTGATTTTAAAGGATGTGTTAGTGTTACGGAAAATTTTGTTGCGCCGCTTCTTCGTAGATCTAACACCTAGGAAAACAATAACGTGTATATGTACATACCCGGTGTACTGATTAGCAATGAAATTTGACTTTTGGATTTTGTACAATTTACTATTACACTCAATAATTATTTAGGGTGATTTCCCTCCATGTCCCGTTCATTCTTTCCACCCTGTAGAGCTTTCTGGCCACTCATTGTGACACCAGTATCTGGCGGCTCGAGTTGCGTGCGACCGGATTAATGTTACAAGTACTTACTCTAACTGTCATTACGTCGCCACCGAATTACGCTCTTGCGGTATTATACCAGTACCTACCATAGAGTTGTTAAGGAGACGAGAAGCAGGTATTCTAGAGTAGAGTAGAGTTAGAGTCCAAATCAAAAAGCGAAATCTTGTACCAACTTTTTTATAGCCGAGAAGAAGCGGTGCAACAAACTTCAGCAACATGTCTTTTAAAATCTGTTTGTATAACAATTTTATTGTTTGTGAAGATTGTGCGAGACTGAAGTAACAAAGCAGCCATCTTAGGTTTTCGTTGCTGTTTTAATGTGATTCTTAGGGCTTCTTTCACAACTTCCTGATATTGTTACAGATAGCAATCTTAGTGATAAACTAATCTATCAGATATATCTGTGTGATAAAATATATAAGATATAAGCAATCAGATACTTGTGCAACTAAAAAAACAGGCTATCTGTCAGATAACCTGCAGATAGGGTATCTGGGACTTTATCAGCAAGCGGTGTAAGAGGCCCTTAAACTTTCTGTCTTAATTCCTGCGTTATTTTATCTTCGACTTGTATTACTAAAGTAATCAATGCTCGGCACCATATTTCAGAGCTTTATGATTTGTACATGCGAACCTTTTAGAAATGCTTTAGAATAAAATATGCTTAAAAATGCTTTAAAATATGCATAAAATATTTGTCTTTATAATCCTGTTACTGTTTACATAAAGTTTTCCTTTGATTTTATGTTTCTAATATCGTAACACGACTCGATATACCTATCTGGTAGTTATATCCTTCCTTGGGAAATGCTTAATAAAATATGCATAAAAAATTATATAAAATATGCATAAAATATTTGTCTTTTTAATCATATTTGTTACCTACTACATAAAGTTTTCCTTTGATTTTATGTTTCTAATATCCTATACGACTCGATATTCTGTATGAAATTACCTATAGGTATTTTAGATTGAGGTTTTAGTAAAATATGTAGTTACAATTACAACGGGAAAATATATAGTTTCGAAAAAAAAATTCAAAGTTTTTTTTATACTATAATTTAACTTCACAAGAAAAAGAACAGCAAGATAATCAATTAGACCTCTTCCTTAACTATTAGCTCCGGCCGTGGGTGGTGGGTGACGGTGAACGGTGAACGCTGACAGATAAAACAAAGGCACCAGCGATTGACAGCAGAATGTGCAGCTATCTCTCCCTCATAACTTAATGATGGTTAATGCTTGGCTGTGAGGCTTCTTATCGCGATCCGCTCTTAATACACTGCTATGAGAAATAACCTGATAACTGCTTATTGAATTATACCGTCTGTACCTATCAAAATTAACTACGTACATAGACTTCGGCCGTTACAATCTAGAGCTGTAAAAATGCTGAGTTTTTTTCTTTTGCTTAATTCTCGAGAAAAACTGTAAAACAGCGCGAAAAATAAAGGACGTTATCCATAGCTGTGAACATGGACATAATAAAATTAATGTAAGTAAACCTTTAAAAATATCATCATTAAGATTCAAGGGATGGATATTTTTCTTTGGCCAGCTATTTCAATATGGACCAATGATGCCATTACATAGGGCTGAATCTGTAAATGGAACCACTATAGCAACATCTCCCCTTTCATGGAGTCAGTGCAGGGGTGGAAGCAGACGTAGTTTTAGACAGAATTGACGTCAAAAAGAGAATATTGGTGTCGATTTCGGAGGTGCACACGACCTAACTAAATTTAGTCTTTGTGTTCTTTTTTTATCTGTAGAAATGAGAAAGAGATGGCATGAATTTTAGAACTGTCAAATTAGTTTAGTCATGTCAGACCTTAAATTGTCCCTCTACGTGTCAGACAGAGGGCATTTTAATCGCCATGTCTTATGGGCTTCCTAAACGATCATGCGGCATGTTATGCGGTACGTGCTGTCACTCATGCATGACCGTCTAGTTGTAGTGATTGACGTGCATGACATGCAAACTACGTGCGGGCCGTTGCTTCACTGTACTGATTGATAGCAAGCATGATAGTCCATCATGCAGCATGATAATTCACGTAAACGTTGCATGTAAACTAGTTTTGCATGTAAGCATGATCGTTTAGGGAGCCCAATTATACGTAATATTGCAATAGAAACCCGCGGTATATTTTCTTGTGTCTGACAGGACTAATTTGACAGTTCTAAAATTCATGCCATCTCTTTCCTATTTCTACAGATAAAAAAGAGTACAATGGACTAAACTCAGTTAAGTCGTGTGCACCTCCGGATCGACATGATTGTATTTCAATTTTGAACGAATTTCGGTTTAATGCTCCTTTAGCTACAGTCGACCGCACGAAAGTGGAAACGTTTTGAGCTTGCCTAGCCTAATAGGGAGTTTCAATACTGTGTGAGACCAGTTTATACTGGTTTTGTGTCTACTGACGTGCGGTCGACCGTACAATTATTAACTCCTCAAACCATTTAAGCACGTGGGTTAAATTGTGTTTAAGAGAGATAGGAAGACATTCCTAGAGATAAGGCCCCATTGTCTGGGCATACGTGGACTCGGTTGGGCAGATACAGAGCTGACGGACCGACGGACCGATTATTTATAATATACACCGAGCGTGGGAGGCTCGCCGGGAGATGATGGCGTATTAATGATGCCGCAATCATTAAGGCTTTTAGGGGTCCGTGTCGTGTCTCGATCAGAAGTAGGAACCACTTCCAGGCTTCCGGGGGATGTCGAATCCAGGTGGAACCTGGAGTGACTGAGCAGGGTGTGAAAATGAAAATTCGTCAGTGGATAATTTGGGCTTGATGGTAATAATAAATTCTTACAAAATTCAGGAGTCAGATTAATGTCGGCTTTTTGTGATTCGATAGTTTCCATTTGTTCCATGCAATGCAACATGACGTCATACTATACAAAATAATACTTTTATTTTGTCTCATTATATTTTTCTTTTAGTGACGTCATTGAAAAAAAAATTTTTTTCTTATTTGTTCCACACAATGAAACATGACGTCATACTATACAAAATGATATTTTATTTTGTCTAGTTTTATTTCTCTTTCAGTGACGTCATTGAAAAAATTTATTTTCTTATTTGTTCCATGCAATGCAACATGACGTCATACTATACAAATGATACTTTTATTTTGTCTCATTTTATTTTTTCTTTTAGTGACGTCATTGAAAAAAGTTTTTGTTCCGATTTGTTCCATGCAATGAAACATGCATGACGTCATACTATACAAAATGATACTTTTTTTAGTCCCATTTTATTTTTCTTTTAGTGACGTCATCGAAAAAATTCATTCCTCTAATTTGTTCCATGCAATGCAACATGACATAATACTATACAAATGATACTTTTATTTTGTCTCATTTTATTTTTCTTTTAGTAACGTCGTTGTAAAAAGTTTTTTTTTCCAATGTGTTCCATGCAACTTTTGGCACAAAAGCTATGCAAAAAGTTTGTCCCACAAAGACACGTCCATGGAACAAATAACTACCGAAGACGACGTCTCAGTCAGGTGTTTAAAACTTCTGCACTTTTTCAGTAGGTGTATACCAGTAGTTTTGGATAGTTAGACCGTGATGTCACTGTGTCCCAAATTACAAAATATATCTGTTTGTACGGGACCCTCCACGTACTAAATACTCGTGTTTAGGCTATGTCCGGTCAATTAGCTTTATCGGATTATAATAATATTATATAGTGGGATTATTGGCTCAGTGTTCTAATATTAACTGCTTCAATGGGTAACAGATTTGATTATGTTCCGTTCTACTTTCACGTTATGGGGATCAAGATATGAACTTCCCACTCTATTTTGTATTAGGTCATTGCTTCAGTTTTCTAGTCTTCGACAGACGCCTTCTTCAGTATACCATGATACTCGCTAAAGGCTACCTTCGTAACGTAGGTACCTAATAGTGCTCTCTTTTCGACTAATTACGAAAGAAAGGGAGAAATAAGTACGATATAGTTTTTACTTTGATTTTCGGCTCCTACAGGAGTTTTCTTAAAAATCTTTGAATGCAGTTGTAGTTATTTTTGAAACTAAAGGAATGTTTCCTTTCAGTACAATTGCGATCATCAATAAATAGCATCTTCACTCCAAACACGGCTTCGTTTACCACCCTGTAGGTAAGTCGACCGCACGTCAGTGGAAACACTTTGACATTGAGCTGGCCTAGCCTATTAGGGAGTTTCAATACTATGAGAGACCAGTTTATACTGGTTTTGTTTCCACTGACGTGCGGTCGACCGTACCTATATTATTTTACGATATAAATTATCACTTGACCAAATTTTATCAAAATCCGTTCAGCCGTTAACGGTTGCAAACATCAAAGTTTCGCATTTACAATAGTGATGGGATGAAATGGGATTTTAGCTGCTGTGACTTTATTTTCTGTCAAAAAACCACAAATATAAAATGTTATCGAACACAAAAATAAATGACTTTCTAAAATTAATTGTTTATCTGCAATTTGCGTCACGAAAGGATTAAAAGTTTATATCTCTACAGAGATCGTTTATCGAGCCATAATCGCGATTTTGGACAACTTATAGATTACATTATCTGTGTTCCATGTGCCTACCTAGATGTCACTTTAAAAATCACTAGCATTATCTTATCTGGCTCGGGTGTGTTATTTAGGAAGGGCATCGGATTTTTATAGTAATTTAATGGTTTAAAATTGATTATTAGTTGCTTTTGTGTCACAATCTTGCATTATATTCTATATCATACCTACTTAATTTAAAATAATATTAATGGAAACTTAAAGACCAACTTCAAGACTCCTGTGAGCCCTGTATACACGTTGTGACCAACGTGTCAAAAATTTGTATTCTCTGTCAAACGTTACCTATCAGAAAGGGATAGCGAGTATTTGATGTCTCTGGAATACACACAAATAGGCCTTGTACACCTGGGTTTGTCCACCTAGTTATTGACCGAGCGAGCGAAGCGAGCGAAGCGTCTATGTTTCGAGATTGGCCAAAAATGCTAATGTCCGTCTGTCCTTCTGTCTTTCTGTCTGTAATTCTCTACTGGTCGCATTTTTCAACCGATTTTGACGAAAATTTGGCATGGGTATAAATTAATTAAGCCGACAAAATGAGTAGAATAAAATCTTGAAAAATATTTTTTTTTTAGAGTACGTACCATACTCGCAAAGTGGCAGTGAATTTTTTTTTCTTGTGAATCCCATAGTGTGGGGTATCGTTGGATAGGTCTTTCAAAAATATTGCGGGTGTGTATTTTGATTTAGGGATCCGTTTGCGAAATAGTAAGCTTTAAAGCGGTAATTTTTGTTATGGTCACGTTTACTGTTTAATTGTAACAATACAATCCCTCCCTGTAACAAATAGCCCCAATCGCAACAACGCGCCAGACTAACACAGATCCCTTTCTCGTATGTCGCTTGACTTCTTCCATTCAGGATTCCTTCTTCGTTTCTTCTATGACATATAAATCAACCAATGCACATAACATTCCTTTAGTTTTGCTTAATAAGCACGAGAGTAGAGTTCTTTACAAAGTTTATGCACCCTAGCCAAGAGTGTTGGTGATAGCAGTATCTACCAATAGAGTTGATGTACCTGCCTATCACCTGGACAGTCGCCTCATACGAAACCCCCAAAGACTGGGAGTGAAACGGAACCTAGGGTGTCCAAACCCAGTTAAGCTATAGTATCTACGATTCAATATTTGTATTTGGCGAGTGACAGTGAGTAGATAATCGCAGTTTCCTCTGTAGGTATGACAGTATTTGAGTGGTGCTAATCTCCAGTTAGATTTACGACCTGAGCTATCGGTCGAGGCACTCAGCGCCACCAATAATCGCAATGTCAGTATATTTATACATTCTAATCTTTACAGCTCACTCTTTTTAACATACCTAGGTACGGAATTAGACGACAGAATCTAGAGAGGTATAGTTTTAACACTTGGGGTTAAGATGTTGTCACGAGATTAGCATTTTGTTCCAAAGAGTTTCTTTTTAATATCTAAACTGTTTTTTTTTCTTTTTTTTTCATTTATTTATTTAAACTAACACTTACAGTCGAGCCAAGCGTGAAAGTCATTAAATAATACAATAATTAATATCATACAAGATCCGAATACAAAACATCCTGAAACAAAAGCTTTTCCACTGTTAGGTATTCCTGTGGTAAAAATTGGCTTAGCAGAGCTCTTCTACATACAAAATAGTGTATAAGTCCTTTTTTTAATAGGTTTACGGCCAATTGGAAACAAGTCCTTATAGGCCAAACCGTAGCTTAAAATCACGAATACATAAACATAAAACCGCGGCACGGCCTTCGGGCACAACTAGTACCATTCGGTAAGTCCTATATTGTAGTCACGAAAGACGAACTAACGCTTGACAACTAGCGAATAGCAGTAAACAATATCTTCATCTCTACAAACCATCCGTCAAATAAAATGTAAAAGGAAGTGACAACCACTGCTTCAATGTAAAACCCACAGTGTAATTTGTGGATCTCTGTATCCCGTTCTTTTATCTCAAATACGCATGAAATGCTCCGTAAATTTTCCACCATTAAAATTCAGTAGCAAAATCTGATAAGCGCTAACGGTGGCTCGGATGGAAACGAACTAACAATGAACGCAACAATAAAGTCGTCTGAATCTGACATTTGGGCGGCCATCTTGCTTGAATGCAGCTGCAGCGGTCGGCTCATCGATTATACCACCGCAATCGATCACCCGCGAGTCCGACGTGTCACCTCACTATCACGTGTTAGTATTCAGTAATTTATTATTCTACTCCAGCCAAACTTATAGACCTCCGCACCTTCTTCGTTTCAAAGCTTTCGAGGTCCTCCGCGGGGAAATTCCGAACAAAATGCAAGCTCAAGGTTTTCTGGGCGCATATTATTTGGAGTAGAGCTTCCGGAGATACAGTGTCCAGCGTTTTACAGTGTCAACACTCAATAAATCAATTAAACATTAACATCTCAATGTGATAGTAATGTTTGGTTGTGGGTAGATGGGACAAGATACAGTCGGATGTAGGACTCTAGTGACAGCTATATTTTTGTCAATGGATGTTGAACATACTGCTTAGTTGTATGGTTTGAAGATTTTGAAGTTAAATGAGACAATTTTAGCCATTGTAGTTTTGTAGTAGATAGTAAACACATTAACCTCTTAAATTATAAAGGTTATTGAACAACAAAGAAACAAATAAGACGAATCAATGCGAAGTGTAGAATTATTAGCATTTTTAGTTACAGATGCTAAATTGACTGAAAGCATAATATCATTCGCATAAGAGCGTCAGTGGCCTCGGGGATAAGACGCGACCTATCATATCGAAAGGTCCGAGGTTCGATCCCGGCTGGGCCATGTACCAATGGGTTTTTTCTCGAAACTTAAGTACATGTACTGACTGCTCTCAAACGGTGAAGGAAAACATCGTGAGGAAACCTGCATACGCCGAAGAAGAAATTCTTAGGCGCATGTGAAGTCCACCAACCCGCACTGGGCTAGCGTGGTGGACTATAGCCCGCACGCCCTCGTTGAGAGGGTAGGCTTGAGCCCCAGCAGTGGGGAGATTAATAGGCTGTTGATGATGATGATGATATCATTCGCTAGTTGGGATATCGTTGTCTCTAAGACTAGTTTGCAACCGCAGTTCCGCTTGCGTAACATAACATACCTTATCAAGAAGACGTTCATAAAAGTGAAAACTGAATTACATCAGAAAAAGAGCAACTGTTCGTGTTCTCAGAGTAAATTGGTTTGGAACGTATGAAATCTTAAAACAAGATTCACATCAAGATGCCTCTCAAAATCATGTTGTAATTTATGAAAAAATCACAAAACATGTTCTAAGATGATACGAGTATCTAACAACCAAACAGATAGCTGCTATCAGCTAAGAAATTACTAGAGATAACCCGAGGTGATAGATTATGCTCAAATTGTTAGATCACTGGACACATCTCCCATGCCTGTAGCTACTGGTTGCACCAATTTATTTTCTACGATTGCAACATTTCTTACCTGTTGTTTTAATCTATGTTTACCTATTACACGCAGAAGGTATAATTTTAGATTTACGATAAGTTTTATCTGTTTTTTAAACTGATAATAGAAAATAGGTGTTTGGACTAACCGTGTGACGTGTGATCACACGTGCAAAATTGTTTTTGTGTTTTGGATAAAGTCTAGATCTATAGGTAGTGTCTAAGTATAGTAAGTGATCGAATGAGGGGAAACCTGCGATTCAACACAGCGTTTAATTTTTATCGCGTTCTGTCTGGAGTCCGCCTATTTTTGCCGCTAAACATCAATATGCCTATCTGTTTTTTTCCGATTTGAGTTTCCACACGAGGCATTAAATCCGACGCTACTTACATTACAATTACTAGAGGACGCCCCGCGACTTCGTTCCCGTTACAAGTTGACTACCTTACAAGTTGACTACCTCACAAGTTGACTACCTTACAAGTTGACTACCTTACAAGTTGACTACCTTACAAGTTGACTGCCTCACAAGATGACTACCTTACAAGTTGACTACCTTACAAGTTGACTACCTTACAAGTTGACTACCTTACAAGTTGACTACCTCACAAGTTGACTACCTTACAAGTTGATTGGTGGTTTCCTGCATCGTTTTGGGAACGCCTAAGCAAAATGTTAATTTCTAGACCAATTTTAGATAAGCCAGTGTAGGATAGGTTACCGAAGGTAAAGCCTCTTGCACATAATAGAAGTCGAAGAAGTAGAAGCATATCTGATAATTATCTATTAACATGTCCCCACTGCTGGGGCTCAGGCCTACCCTCTCAACGAGGGCGTGCGGGCTATAGTCCACCACGCTAGCCCAGTGCGGATTGGTGGACATCACATGCGCCTAAGAATTTCTTCTTCGGCGTATGCATGTTTCCTCACGATGTATTCCTTCACCGCTTGAGAGCAGTCAGTAAATGTATATATTTACCTACTTAAGTTTCGATAAAAAAAAAACATTGGTAACCTACACTGACGCACCTTCTGTTCAATTTAGTTTTAAGTAGATAGGTATACGAGTATCTTACCTATTTATATCTATTACAATTTCCAAATAATTCACACGTGAACCGCAGAGAATTTTAAATCAAAATTTTGCGTTTATCGTAAACAAATACTTATACAAACAGAAACATCATTCTATTTATAGTTAGGTATAGATAGTTACTTAGTACTTACAGATATGTTTATCACAAAACCTACGTTTATCGCCTGGTATTTACGTTATCACGCTTGGTGGAGATCTGATTTTTAGATTTTGGTAAATTCTCTTCAAATATAAATTTTGCTAGTAGATGTTTATCTGTGGCCTTGTCTTTATAATCTGTCCACTTATCGTCTTGTAAGTGGTAAGTGTCCAAAACAAAATTATTGTTCTCTGTATTTGTTATCTCTTATTTCTGAATATTAAAGTTAAGCTGAGAATTTGTTGTGAAATACCATAGAGTTAGGATCTCTTAGGTTGGCGGCCGCGGCCCCTTATAGAGGCGTAAAAGAAGCATTGTATGTGTGTCAAAATCTTGTCAAATAGATTACAATTTGTAACTCACTCACACATTCTCAATTTCAAACTCCATATAAATTTGTGTTAGCAACCTCCTCCCGCTACTCCGCTTCCTTTGTCCGCACAACCCCCCCCCCCCCCCCCCCGGTAATTGGCACCATAGGTACCGATACCCAATATGTCTCCACAGGGAGCGCGCGCGCCACCTAAGAGATTCGAAACTTCTTGTGAAATACCTACAGACATGGTATGGTGCCTTCATCATGGTATGGTGATTGAGCGTCAGTGGCGTCGGAGATAAGACGCGGCCTATCATATCGGAAGGTCGATCCCCTCCTGGGCCATGTATCAACGGGTTTTTCTCGAAAATTAAGTACAATTACTGACTGCTCTCAAACGGTGAAGGAAAACATCGTAAGGAAACCTGCATACGCCGAATAAGAAATTCTTATGCGCAAACCCGCACTGGGCTAGCGTGGTGGACGAATAGCCCGAACGCCCTCGTTGAGAGGGTAGACCTGAGCCCCGGCAGTGGGGACATGTTAATAGGCTGTTGATGATGATGGTGCCTTCATTGACCGAGCGAGCGAAGCGTCTAAGTTTCGAGATTGACCAAAAATGCTAATGTCCGTCTGTCCTTCTGTCTTTCTGTCTGTAATTCTCTACAGGTCGCATTTTTCAACCGATTTTGACGAAAATTTGGCATAGGTATAAATTAATTAAACCTACAAAATGAGTAAAATAAAATTTTGAAAAACATTTTTTTTAGAGTACCTACCATACTCGCAAAGTGGGAGTGAACTTTTTTTTCTTGTGAATCCCATAGTGTGGGATATCGTTGGATAGGTCTTTCAAAAATATTGCTGGTGTGTGAATACCATTTTTTCGATTTAGGGATCCGTTGGCGAAATATTAAGCTTTAAAGCGGTAATTTTTGTTAGTCACGTGTCCCCCCCCCCCTGCCAGCTAAACGGTTGCTTCTGGAAATGTGAAAAAATTCATGGCAGTAGCATATATAACGTAGTTACAAGGAAAACTATTACGGCTAAGTAGGTTCTATTAGTTTTTGAGTAATAGTGGATCGACTTATGAAAGTTGAAAAAATAAATTATGTTCATAGAACTGCATACGTAAAATGGAAAATTATTTTTTTCCGCGTGATATCCATGGTGTGGGGTATCGTTGGATGGGTCTTTCAAAAATATCGCGGGTGTGTGGAAAACATTTTTCGATTCAGGGATCCGTTTGCGAAATATTAAGCTTTAAAGTGCTAATTTTTGTCACTTTAGTAGGTACTTTTTCTGTCTCCAACTACAAAGTTGACTTTTGTTGGTTTCTTTTAGGTTTGGTTTATAAGGGCTGGCGAGGTCTACTGTTCTCACGGAACTACTAGTATTATTAGGTTTTTAAACTATGCTCAACAACTTTTAATAGACAATTCATCTTTATTGTACCTACATTTATATACCTACTGTAATGCTGCGAAGTCTTTTGTAATAGAAAGAAAGAAATACATGAAAACACTAGGTCTTTTTTGCTACCGGCGGCAACAAGCAGGCCAGCCTGATGTTAAGAGGTCACCGCCGCCCGTAGACACCTGCAACACCCGGGGGGTGCTGGTGCGTCGCCGGCCAAGGTTGAAGGGCTCTTTTGACTTTCTTCTTGAAGGAAGATCTTCTTGTTCAGATTGAAACGAAGTTCCTATGGCACAGAACAAGGCCGTAAGAAGTGTAAGACTTCGACCGACACGACACTTCGCGACGTGTCCCGAGGATAGCCGAGCATTCCCGAAGTTATGAACAGGAATTTATTACATTGTGTCTGTTATTTAATACATATTATACGAAAGGAACTTCGTTCCAACCGGGTGTCCCATAACTAGTCTTCTTTCTTTCATCTAAAATATAGGTACCACGACAAAAGAAAATACTATGGAAGCTTGTTACCCTACTGCGGCGAAGCCCAAAAGGAGGGGTATGTCTTTAACGCGTATGTTTTTTTCGTAGTCGGGTTGGAGACTATTAATTCCTCTGTGGTCGGGTTTTGGTTTTTTGTCGTCATCAGCATATCGCTTGGATTACTTACTCTGTGGTGCTGGTCCTTATTATGTCTACAACAAATTGTATTAAATTGTCAGTGGTCAAACTGCTTGTCCCTTTGTAATCTGGCATGTATTCGCCTCTAAGCGTCTTGCCATCGATGTGTAGATACCGTATCTATAGTGTGCGGCACAATCTGAGCTGCACTCAGTGCATCACAGCTTGCGGACGTGATTTTGGCAATGTAGTCTTAATACGTATCGAGATTATGATAAAAATGACCAATTCGAAACATGTTATAAAGTTCCTAACTAAATTAATATTAATTTCATAAGCAACATTTTCTCGCTGCCTGATCATCCCTATACTTTATGGAATCGATGTTGTCATCAATAATGTTATTATGTAGGTATTTATGTCAGAATATTTTATTGAACTATCATTAAATATTGTGATAACCTACACTTAAACTAAACTATTCTAAAATCCCGCCCCGTGTCGATTCTGGCGCGCTGGTGCCCATAACACTAGCGGCGTTCCCGCGCTGTATCGCTATGGACAACCTTTGCACCAGGAACGAACCGGAGCGGGGGTCCAAGCCCTTGTCCCTGAGTCGACGGCCGATCTCCCCAACGAAGCTCTTGGCTTCTGCGCCCCAGCAGCCCATGGTCTCTACCGCGAATGGTAGGAATAGGTAGGTTTTTTCCAGGGCTGCGTATTTTGTTCTTTTCTTAACAGCCGCGGATTCGGCAGCCGCTCCGGCCCTTCTAGTCGTGCCACTGAGGTGGCGCCGCAACAGTGCTGACGCACGTGGCGTCCCACAACAGGCACCTTCCTCTCCCCCATAGCACCAATGTTAAACCGTCGGGTCTTTTGCCGTCGGTGCGGCTGAGACCTGGGGGCTCAAGCATGCACGGCACATTAGCTGATACTAGAGCCCGACGGATTATGTCATTGAGGGCATGGTGGCGAGGGAACCTACCTGCGCACCGACAGCAACTCAAGGCGTGATGGCCGTTGGCTCCCACCATGGACCCGCAAATGCATCGGTGAGGTTCGCATACATTGCAGCCCAGGCGCAGAACCACTGCCACCCGCAGAGAGTCGCTGTCGAGCAGAGTGCCCAGGTGGGGGGACGGTAGTGCGTGCAGCCACGCTCCGGACTCCGGCTGCGAAACACCCTTCAATCTCGCCAGATCCGCCCCCGAGGCGCCGTCAATGAGTTGGTCGAGACAGGATTTAGATCCGACGTCATCCCAGGAGCGCTGAGGTATTTATGTAGGTATGTTATATAAATATTATATAGTGTATGGATTTTTTAGAATGTTTTTATGTAACTGCACAACCTACCTTTCTCTTAATCCGGTTACCAAAAGGTTTTCTGGAAGAAATCGTTCTTAGCGATAAGACCGCCGCCATGTACCACCTAAGTCTACTGTATTATTGTGTTCTGTTTTTTTTTGTGCAATAAAGAGTGTTGAATTGAATTCTTTGGCCGGCTAGTTCAGATTTGTACCAAAACGAATGGTTGTCCTTCGGAATGTTTTTGGCACAAAAATAAGGCTAGTAATGAACCGAGCGACTGAAATAATAAACCGGGCGACTAAAATACAAATTCTAAAACCTAATTTTTATTCGGTATGACGGATAATTAGAAACAGGGCAAGATTTTCATACAATCGAGGTCACTTTGATGCCATGGTTCTCCGTGAAGGATTGATCGAGGCGTGATCTGATGACAGTCATCGAGAGAGTAGATGGAGGACTTTTAGATGGCTATAGATATCCAACTGATCAGATCAGCCGTTTGGGAGCAGCATGGTCATGATTCCTTAACATTAAGATTTTCATACATTTTTTGCCATTTTGCATTTTTTTTTCTATATGACGATGCTGCTACCAAACAGCTCATCTGATCAGTTGGATATCTATAGCGATCTTAAAGTCCTCCATGTACTCTTTCGATGACCGTCATCAGATCACGCCCCGATCAATCCTTCACGGAGAACCATGGCTTCAAAGTGGCCTCGATTGTATGAAAATCTGGCCTTGTTTCTAATTATCCGTCCACCTATGTAGTTGAGTACTTTAGGGCTTCTTTCACCGCTTCCTGATATTGTTACAGATAGTAATCTTAGTGATAAAGTAATCTATCAGATAAATCTGTGTGATAAACTATATAAAATGTATAAGATATAGGCAATCAGATACCTGTGAAACCAAAAAAATAGGCTATCTGTCAGAAAACCTGCAGATACGGTATCTGGGACTTTATCAGCAAGCGGTGTAAGAGGCCCTTAGTCGCCAGTATCAACATTTTATTGCCGCATGTCCAAAGAAAACTGCGCGAAACGCAGGTGGTAGATAAATGGTGGTAGGTGGTAGGCGAATTGCTTTTTAGACGTTTTACAACTTAGGCATTTCGCGTTTTAGGCAAATTGATTTTTAGACGATATGGTCATAACCGGATAATAATAATAATGTTTGGACAAATTTACACACGGCTGTTTAGACCCAAACTAAGCCGAAGCTTGTAAATGGGTACTCAACAACTGATAAACATACATAAATACTTTTAAATAAATACTTAAATACATACAAACACCCAGAATCCGAAAACCAACAGATAGGCTCATCACACAAATGTTGGTCCCGGGTGGGAATCGAACCCACGACCTTTGGCGCAGTAGGCAGGGTCACTACCGCTACGCCAACAGGCCAGTCAAGGATACATTGTCCAGCAGTATAATGCCACACGTCGTCCGTCCGGGGCGGCCGGCGGCCGGCGGCGGCGCCGGGGCGGGCGGGGTTCCGTCACTCCGCACGATTGATCACCTCCCGGGGGATCTGTTGTGCCTTGTTCCCGGCGCGTTTTATTTTTATTCCCATCCCTATTTCTTGTTCCTCCGCTATTCGCCTGTTTGCGCGAATGTTTGGGGGAATTGAGACTGTTTTAGAAACAGGTTAGAGTAGGTATATAATATTATTATGCTGTGTGAATGAATATGCGTCCCACTTTTGTTTGGAGTTTGTCCTTTGAAGTAACTGGTTAGGCAAGTTTTTTCGCTGCCGTTCCTTCTGTTCTACTCAGTTGTATTTAATCTAATTGATGAGATCGATTAATAGTCCGAAGTTCGATCCCCGGCTCGGCCATGTACCTATGGGTTTTTTTTACTGACTGCTCTCAAACGGTGAAGGAAAACATCGTGAAGAAACCTGCATACGCCGAAGAAGAAATTCTTAGGCGCGTGTGAAGTCCACCAACCCGCACTGGGCTAGCGTGGTGGACTATAGCCCGCACACCCTCGTTGAGAGGGTAGGCCTGAGCCCCAGCAGTGGGGACATTAATAGGCTGTTGACGACGACGATTACAGCTTAGATTCATCGTCATCATCAGCCTGTACTAGTCCACTGCTGGACATAGGCCTCCCCGAAGGCGCGCCACTTAACCAGATCCTCGGTTCTCCACATCCAGTAGTCATATCTACCTAGTCACTTGTATTACATCAGCGTATAAGGTGCTAGAACCAAAACTGGGCTGATCACGTATTCTGTCGGAGAAACATAACCGCTGGGGTAGACAAGTTCTAGAGTGGAGACCACGCATGGGCAAGCGTAGTGTGGTCGGCCCGCGGCTAGATGGAGCGATGATCTGCGTGAGGCAGCTGACAGAGACTGGATAAGGAGAACCGACGATCGGGTTCAGTGGCGCGTTTTAGGGGAGGCCTATGTCCAACAGTGGACTAGCGCAGGCTGAGATCAAGGTGATAGTACTGCTAGGTGCCTACTTTATTTGTTCAACTTTGAACTCTGATAATCTAGAAATAATCTAGAAAAAGGAGCCTAGGTATTAATTACAATGTAGGTACCTAACACAAAACAATCTTCAACAAAAGCCGTGTTCATGTTAATTATAATTATTCCCACAAAACATATAGGTACCTTTCAAGTTCCTTCCATCATTACCATACCCGAAGTTATCACCACTTCTGATGTCGCAAAAAAACCAAACGCGTTGATGTCTAAAATTGCGGTCTCCTCACGCAAATTTACCAAACAAATATTTATTACTACGCACTCAATTTGACGACCCGTCCACCCCCTCTCGGCTGCAGGGTGTTAGGAGCCCCGCGGGGTGGGCACTTGTGAGGCAGGGCTCCAGATATAGTGGTGGAGGCGCCGGTTCAAGCGGTGGGGATCCGCCTTTATCGGGATTACGGGATTAGCGAGAAGTCCGTCGCGGGATTTATCTCGAGATTTCAATTCACTCTAGAGTGGTAATGCGGAGTGAATGTTGCACTTTACACACCAGCAGTTACATTTACAGTTAGGTAGGTAGGTACTTAATAACTTACTTCCAGTAGATAATATTATTTCACCGTAAAGTTTTATGTGTTGCCAGTGATGACATACGGTACCGAAATGTGGTCCTTCACTATGGGCACAGTACACGATAAGAAGGCTCAAGGTCACCCAGAGGGCAATGGAGATGGAGAGAGCAATGCTCGGAGTTTCCCTGCGAGATCCAATCAGAAATGAGGTGATCCGCAGGAGAACCAAGGTCACCGACATAGGTCGAAGAATTGTGAAGCTGAATTCAGAGGGCGGGGCACATCGCTCGTAGAACTGACGGCCGTTGGGGCAGAAAGGTTCTCGAGTGGCGACCACGTATCGGAAGACGCAGCGTAGGCCTCCCACAAGGTGGACCGACGATTTGGTGAAGGTCGCGGGACCCGGCTGGATGAGGTTAGCGCAGGACCGATCGTCGGGGAGATCCCTGGTGGTGGCCTTTGTCCAGCAGTGGACGTCTACAGGCTGATATGATGATGATGAAATTTTAAACACGGTTAGTTTAGCATTGTAAAGCTGACGTTTTAATTTAATGTTGGGACAGTGTGATCACTGGTGGGAATGTGCAGTGGGACCACGGGTGATAGAGTGGTATCCCGTGGTCCCTCCGGTATATTAGGACAAATCGGTAGGTATAGGACCTCGGGTAGGTAAAACGGTAAACCACGGACGACGGATTGTGCATGAATGGACAATAAAAACGTTTTTTGCATTAATTTTTCTTCATTCAATCTTGTTTCTTCAATGTTGTAATTTTCAAAGTAGTGTTAGTTAGACCACTTATAACTGAAGAACGGCTGAACGGATTTTGATGAAACTTGGTACAGGGATAGCTTATAGCCTGGAATAACATATAGGCTACTTTTTACCGGGGTAAACGGTTCCCGCGGGAAAAAATTAGTAGTCTATCCGCGCCTAGACGTCAAATCTCAACTCAACCTGGACTCTTTCCATAGCCCGTTTTGAGATTGAAGAAGAGAGTCAAAAGAGCCCTTCAACCTTGGCCAGCAACGCACCAGCACCCGGGTGTTGCAGGTGTGTGTGGGCGGCGGTGACCTCTTAACATCAGGAGGCCCGCCTGCTTGTTGCCCCCGGAGCAAAAAAGAATTCGAACTTTGGCACCGTATACCTAGGCCATGGCCGGGTAGGACGCACTGATTGAAGACTTTCGTCTTCAATTGTGTAGTATATGAATATTTAAATTAATTAACCAAGTGTGCTCACTTCAACGGTCCTCCAGAATATCGTGGGACTCATCGCGGCCCGCCTGCCGCCTCGTGAGGGCTCCCTCGGCTAATGTTAATAATCCGCACCAGGCCCGTGCATTACGCCGCCGCGACAGCCCAATGACGGATCACCGGCACCCGACGTGTATTTTTTTTATATATTTGCCGAGCAGTGAGTAGTCCATAATGATATTAGCTGTTTCCGGCAGTTATTTCTGACTTTTTTCCTTTTAGCTCAGCTCCTAAGGATCGTGGCGTGATGTTAAACAGCCTATAACCTTCCTCAGAGTTGGGCTATCAAATGCAAAAAGAATTTTTCAAATACGACTGGTAGTTTCAGCGATTAGTGCGTTAAAACTAAAACAAACAAATAACACAAACGAACGAACGAACGAAAAAACCAACATTTTAGCTTTATTTTTATACTTTGTGTGGGTATAGATAGCGCATGGCCTGGAAGAGTTCCATTCATTCACTTTGGTCTGAATTTGAAATACCTAGTCGGCCACCTTGAAATTTTTCATACATTTGCAATTAAAATATTTCAACATCTTTCAGTTGGTAAATAATTATTTTGACATAAAAAAGCGCAAAAAAATATTTTTTATTAAAAATGATAGGCGGACAAGTTATAACTGAAAATAGCGTTAGAATTTATATCAAAGGATACAAACAATTTTAGTGCTGTCAACTCAAAACTTAACTTTGTACCCTCTAAATCGGGCCTTTTAAGGGTCACAAGTCTGGGCCTTTCGAGACTATCAGCTAAGGGTCTTGTCCGTCTCTCCCCCAAAGGGTGTTAACGAAAGACACTTATGTACAGTCAAGGTTCATGAGTGCAGTACTGCAGTTTCGCAAATCATTAGATTGAGAGACCAGTTTCTACTAACAAATATACTCCTGAATATTACGATGAATTGATGACTTATTCAATGAGAATAAGGTTCAAACACGCTATTTACTTGGGTGGTCATATTCTTATTCATTTATTTTGTATTATACATACAGAGTCCAATAGTATTATACATGTAGGTACTTAAACATACATACCTAGGTATGGTAAGTACTTAATTTTAACAACATTAAGATGCAAGACTTTTATAGCAACAATTTAATAATAAAAACAATATCAGATTAATATATCGGTCAGTTATATCTACTTCATTGGTTGTCATGTTGTCGTGCGCACCGTTGTACAGATATGACGCTTAGCATGCTACTGCACTTATGAACTTTACTGTACCTTATATTAACCTATTTTATGTAGAGACGAAAACGTCAATGCCACCATGGATTAATAAAACGCTAATATGGCCGTATCAGATACACGGGAGCCAAAGGGATTAAGGGATCGAGTGTATTGGTGGGGCTTGTTTGCTTTGCTTTTCAATTTGGGCGACAACGATACCAGTATGTGGGCTTTTGTTATATTTTTATTATAATCATTGTAAAGGCCTTATTGCCGCGGGTTATGTAATAATAATATTTTTCAGGAGATTGTAGGGTTGTAATTTGTAAACAAAGAAAAACTCGAGTTTATAAAATAGACGGTTAATTGACAAAAATGACTGGTATTAGGTACTGTTACTTCAGCCTCGCGCATCTTTACAAACATTTGTTAGATAAAGTTAAACAAATTCAAAATTTCATTCAATACACTTTATTGCACGTTTAAAAATTACAGACAAAAACAAAAACAGATACAGTAATGTACATCTAGGCGGTCTTATCGCTAAGAGCGATTTCTTCCAGACAACCTTTGGGTAGAGAATTTACAGCAAATTAGAAGGTAGGTTGTGCAATTTTAGGCATATTTTAAAAATCTACATACACTAAATACATAGGTATACAAAAATATATATATACATACACACATACATGCATACAATATACATACATACATAAATACATACATACATACATACAGTGTAATCGATAACAACAAAGTTCTAAGCAGGTGAAGGAAAGAGGGAAGTGAAGTGATCAGACACAGTCGGTGAGAAAAAGTCCCTTGACTTGTTGCTTGAAAGCAACTAAGGATTTGGCGTGCCTGATCGGGACAGGAAGGGAGTTCCAAAGACGAATGGCATGGAGTGTGAAGGATTTATCGTAGAATTTAGAGGAGTGAGGAGGGACATGAAGACGAAGGTTTTCGGAGGAACGAAGAGGAAAATCGTGAGTGGAAGAAAGGAATTGGAAACGTTCTTTAAGATAGAGAGGAGTAGTTGGGTTAAAAAGGACAGAATAAAGGAGAGAAAGAATATGAGCATCTCTGCGACGACGAATGGGTAGCCACTTCAGCTGGTTACGGAAGTCGGAGACATGATCATACTTGCGCAGACCGAATATAAATCGAATGGCAAAGTTTTGAAGACGCTCAAGCTTGTTGAGCTGATCCACCGTGATTTGAAATTTGTAATTGCTTATTTCATTTCATTTTTGTATTAAAATTTACAAATACATTCGTCATTACGGGATTAAGTACACTGGGTACATTTATACACGTCAATGTTTATCTACCACCGCTTCCTAAGCGCTGGAAGAAGAAGCGGCGCAACAAACTTTTGTTACGCTGCTTCTACTCAGCTCTAACACCTAAGAATCGGCGGTATATTGACATGTAGGTGTAAATGTACCTACATAATAAAGTGTGGTCACTTCGTTATAACCGGCACAATATTTCTCTCCCGTCTGTTGAATTTAAAATGATAGAGTCAAGTCTTATTTAGTCCGGATCGTGACAAATTTATGATCGATTTTTCACAACAGTTTAGGGAGCTATTATGTACCTATTTGGAAAAGTTTGAAATATTTTTCACTTCGCACAATTTCGCGCCAGGTTTCATATAGTTGTGACCAAGAAGTTTCAAACTTCTTTGGTCGCGCGCGCGCTCCCTGTGGAGATCGCATCTTGCATATTTAGTATGGGAAACAAAGAAAACTTTGGTGCCAAAATCCGGGGGGGGGGGGGGGGGTGCGGACAAAGGAAGCGGAGTAGCGGGAGGAGATTGCTAATACAAATTTATATGGAGTTAGAAAATGGGAATGTGTGAATGAGTATCAATTTTGATATAAGTACATTTGGCACGATTTTGGCACCCCTTAAAATGCTTTTGTTACTCATCTATATGGGAGTAGCTTTTTTTTAAATTCATGGTTGTGACGAAAGGATTCTAAAATATCATACAGTATCGAATTGAACACGTCTGTAATGACACTGTAATTGTTTTCGTAAATAAATAAGTAAATAAATAGGCCGCGTCTTATCCCCGACGCCACTGACGCTTCTTATAAAGGTACCATTAAATTGACTGGCCTGTTGGCGTAGTGGTAGTAACCCTGCCTACTGCGCTAAAGGTCGTGGGTTCGATACCCACCCGGGACCAACATTTGTGTGATGAGCATAACTGTTGGTTTTCGGATTCTGGGTGTTTGTATGTATTTAAGTATTTATTTAAAAGTATTTAAGTATGTTTATCAGTTGTTGAGTACCCATTTACAAGCTTCGGCTTAGTTGGGACTAAACAGCCGTGTGTTAATTTGTCCAAAACATTATTATTATTGAATAATTGGAAACGCTGACAACAATTTAAAAACTTGTCAATTTATTGCTCGAGCGGCACTCGAGCGGACAATTAATTTGTAATTCCGATCAAGTCCGAAACGTGATACATCATTCCCATCGCGTCGTATCGCGCGATCGCAATAATTACGAGGGATTCCTCCATTGCACCCCTATTTACATTCCGTTTAAATATTACATAGGCACAAGTACCTAATATTTATGAATGGTAAGCCATCACACATGTAACTTTTGTCAGCTTTCTCCTTTTATGTAATTGTCGGCTGCCAATGCTAGAAGAAAAAGCGAAATGGGATGGGAATGAATATCAATAATTTCGTTCATGAATTAGTTTGCTTAATGTGAAAGGTTACAATAATTTTTACTTCTCTAAATAGGTATATCGAGTCTCTCCTTTATCGGCTCTAAAAGATCGTTCCTAATTATCCCTTGTTAAATCTTCACTAGACCTACTACTATCAGTTTAGTGAGGATGTGGGCTGCAGTGTGGATCACCGACTGGCGCTTGTGCCTTTTTTGTGGAGACCGTGCTGAGGGTTTTCTGAATAATATAAACTACGACTGGCCTTATAAGAACTTTGTCTCCAATTGGCCGTAAAATCCATTAGGTAATAAAAGTAAAATAGGTACTCTTAGCTCTACCCCATCTCGAGCTTTTTACAGCGCCCATTTGCCGGTTAAGAATTTAAGCAAACATGGCCGTCGATAAAAAGAATTGTGAGCGCATCTGCCGCATTGTCCAATGCTCGACCAATGGCGCCCGCTCGGCTCCCCTACTCGCCTGTCACTCGGCTGACATCCCAATTGTTCGTTATTTTTTTCCGCCGACATGGGGCGTCGACGCGGCGTACTGTGCAGCCTGTAGTACATTGAATTGATTGAATTACAGTTAATTTGGGACGCGGCGGCGGCGTAACGTTACGCTTTGCCACCCGCATCGCTGTCACATGCGTGTCACTTATTAAAGGGTAAATATTGTTCGCATCCAGAGCTTTAGCTAGCGGATGGATAATAAATAAAATACATAGGTAAGTAAGTATATGAAATAGTCACTATGCGTTTTAGTAGCCTGCCTCATAGTCAACTATAGGATATAAGGCAAAGGTATTATTTTATATTTAGGATTACATTATATAGTTAGTTATTTTAATTTAATTTAATGTTATTGACTATTTTTGTTAATGTTATTTGCAATAAAAATATACCCCCAGGCAAAGGTATGTCGATCATAATCGAAAATATGATTCAGATTTCAGAAACATGATAAATTATCTGTGATGATATTATCTTTCATTTATATTTTGTGTAACGATTTTAAATAGTATTTTTAAATGACCTAGGACTGGATTTTTCAATTTCAAATATAATTTAATTGTTGTTTGTGTAATTCAATTTAAAAAGAAGTGACTTTCATTTCATTCAACATCATCCTCATCATCGAACAGGCATCATCTTTCGATTTCTACATTTATAGGTGGCTTTTGATATCAAATAAAGCTTCTTAAAAGGCCGGTGGCTATAGTTAGGTACTTAGCTGAAAGGTTCGACGGGAGTTACAAGGATACAATAGGTACCTACAACGAATGCTAACTCCTATATAATTGAATCGTGAAAAAACAACACAAGTCACCCAAGCCTAAGCTTTCAATCGGTTCTCATTCTTTGGGGACAAATCGTGAGAATTGTAAAAAACACGAATTCAAAAATGGTGACGTGTTGTGTTAAACATATCTACACGATTAACAAACTACAGAGTATAATCTTGAATATGCAGGACAGAAATTTAAAGAATCACATTAAAACCAACTTTGTAAGAAAGTTTATTCAAATGACAAAAACGCCTGGTATTAATGTTACTTCAGCCTCGCACAAATAATTTATAAACAAATTGTTAACCATATATTCTGTGACTCAATTTGTATAACTAAAAAAAATGACAATCTTACAAATTAAATAGTACATTACTGCCGCGGCCCGCAACAGAGGCATTGATGGATGAAGCAACCGAGGCACACATACGTGAGTCTATCAATGCCTGGTTGTGGCCAAGACTTGTATAGTAGTTTTCTCAAAAAATGCGCGGA
Source organism: Metalampra italica (assembly GCA_949699065.1). Classification (NCBI taxonomy): domain Eukaryota; kingdom Metazoa; phylum Arthropoda; class Insecta; order Lepidoptera; family Oecophoridae; genus Metalampra; species Metalampra italica. The sequence continues at coordinate 11,259,268 of OX452977.1, read as the reverse complement.
AATTCAAACTATTACCTTTGTACACCATTTTCTTTCAAACATATACATTCCAAAATCAATGACGAACAACAATAAATTTCCACGCGCCAAAATGTTCATTTGTTTTTTTACACTAAACTGCTTGCAATTTGCCGAAATTGTAAAAAAACTGTTGTTATTTTACTTCCGTGGTTGCCATGGTCACATGACAATATGATATGAATTAATATGGTCACTATTTGACCGCTAGGCACTACATATATGGATTTTCATTCAAATTATTTGCCCGTCTGCTATGATTTATTTGACCAGTACAGCAATGACGATTTAACTCGAAGAAGGTTGTCAAAATAATGTTCACATTTCCAAGCATGTTTGAGAAAATATTATTATTAAACCTTACAATTTAAAAATAGAGACAGACATTACAATTAATATCAAACTTGATTTTAAAAGGTGTGTTGCGCAAGTTTGTTGCGCCGCTTCTTCTCAGCGCTAACACGAAGCGGTGGTAAATAAACAATTGACGTGTACAAATGTACCCAGTGTACTCTTAAATGCAATAACTTTAACTGACTTTGACTACCAAATTGTTGATAACTTTTTGTCTCTCAACCACCGCACGGTCTATTTGAGTGCATTAACTACGCAATGCGCCTAAACAAAGGTCCCTCAAACATAACAACTCAAATCCACAGGAGGTGAGCGTTTCCCTCGCTTACCCACAATCGGGTGATTGCTATTTGAGCTTCGTCGAAAAAGTTCAGTGTTCGGTAGAGAAACAGGTAGGTATTAAAAATTCTGCTAAGTGCCAGTCGAAATCGCGCACCGAGGGTTCCGTAACTTGAAAAACAATCAGACTTAGGTTAGGCTCCTTAGGTTAGAGGGGGGGGGGGGGAAGGGGTTATTCTTTTTAGACATTTTTCTTCATAAAAGAAAATAAGAACCTCTTTTAGAATGTAAAAATAATTCCCTTTCTATGATACACTACTTGACCTAGTAACCCCACTTTTAAATATTCCTGTCTGTCTCAGTTTTTTATGTCCTGCGACCATTACCTTCTATGATCAAATCTACTAAATATACTACTATCTAATCCGGTAAAAGATGCTATAAAAAGCCAACTATAAGGAGATATAAGGTTAACACTTTTTACTGACGATTATTCCTTTAAAAAGGTACTTGGGTCGTAGGACATAAAAACTCATTAAACCTGGGCCTTACTAGGGCCGGTCAGGAACAAAATCCCTGGGTGTGCAAGCCAGGGCAACGTGCACAAATCCGAGCTAGCGGCGGGAGGGGGAGGGGGCGGCGCTGGACAAACATTTGCCTCGCGTAATGGATTAGCGATGTCGCGCCGGCCTTCTACTATTACAGGCCGGAGGCTCGGGCCGGTGCCTTTGTTGCACTGATGCCGGTACCCTGCCCACTGAGGTTTCATTTAGGGAGTGTAGAGTTGTTTATAACCACAGGGTGTTTATAGCAGAAAGAGTGGACCGCCAAGTATCCTTCAATTTTTTTAATAACTTTCAAAATGTCTCCACTCTCAACTTTTTTACGGACACACTATCGCCCTTGAAAATAAGATAATCATCACATTATTTTCAAAGGATGATAGTCTGTCGTAAGACTGTCTTGGCTAACGTAATTCGCATCTTGTACTTGTCTATCTGGGTAGCTAGCTGGACACAAATGAACAAAAACTAAACCTGATTTTTGATGCAAATCCGGTCTTTGATCACAGAGTAAGTAATAGTCTTCAATTTTTTTTCAACAATAGTTTTTATAATCATGTGTCAGCGGGGCGGGGTAAAGAGTATTCATTATTATCATCGATTAAATAATAGTTACTAGTTGTTTCCCGCGACTTCGCCTGCGTAGAAAAGTTTTTCCCGCGGGTACAAGTTTTCCCATAACCTACATGTTTTATTAAAATTACTGTATCTATATTACTTACTGTAAAGTTTCATCAAAATATGTTGCGTAGTTTAAGAATAATCAAACATCCTTTATTTTCGCGTTTATGATATTTTAGTTAAGTATTTATTTTATTTTTAATTTATTTATTATAGTAGGATCAAATACCCTTTGGCAGCAGTATACGGGTGTAGCTGAGATGAGTTTGTGTTTTGTTTCGCTTTGCGTCACGCGCCGTGTCAATATTTGTGTGGAGGCTGCGCGCGCGCACCGGGCGCTCCGCTACGCACGTTTGTTGATGCGATACTAGTTCTACCATACTTGCACTTTTTTGACATAAATACTCAAATATTACAACTTTGTGGATTATTTTTCAAGAACGCTACGAAAAAGTAATAAGAAGTCTTTTGAGCGGCTTCAAATCTGCGTATAAAGTATTAGAAATGTAGGTAACCCACTAACGCAAAAATAAAGTATGCTTTTACTTAGATGAATTGATACATTAAAGTACAATTTTGCCGAGAGTCACTCATATCGATCCACCTACTTTTGAATCGCTCTCCTCGCTTCGAGCGGTCGATTCTACTGATTTTTGTATCGGATGTCGAAGGAAAATTAGTAAAATCGACCGCTCGAAGCGCGGCGAACGAATCAAAAATAGAGCTCCTTGTCCCCTCCAAACCTAACGTAAAAACGAATTTTAAAAAACAATACGGACTTCTACCATCATCATTGCTATCACTCGTAAATTCTAAGCTACGGCTCGGGCTATTACAGATAATTTTGCACCTACTTACACATTGAAATCAAATCAACAGCCTGTTTAATGTCCTCTCTGCTGGGGCTCAGGCCTACCCCCTAAACGAGGGCGTTCGGGCTATAGTCCACCACGCTAGCCCAGTGCGGGTTTGTGGACTTCACATGGTCTAAGAATGTCTTAAATTCTTCGGCGTATGCCTTCCTTTACCGTTTCCTTTTTCCTTTACCGTTTGGTTTCCTTTACCGTTTGAGACTAAAATAAAACACTTTGCACTTAAATTTCGAGAAAAAACCATTCGTACATGGCCCAGCCAGGGATCGAACTTTGGACCTTTCGATACGATAAGCCGCGTCTTATGCCCGACGCCACTTACACATTATTTTCACTAAACTAGTGATTTTTCTGTATTGATTTGAAGCCATATTCCTGCGGGAATGACAGCGCAAATCTCGTACCGCACGACAACGGAAACCAACCGAGTTTATTTGCTGTGGAGACGGCAGAGTGGTCCATTGCGCAAACAGACGGACGGACAAACAAGCCGTGTTTGATCTGCCGACGGGTTGGAGGCTGCGGCGGACAAAAACTGGACAACAATGTGTAGTGTGGGTACAGCTTGGCTCTCATGACCTGGCTGCGCGAGCGTCGCTAATCCGAAAGAATAAGTGTAGATAAAAAAAACGTTTTAAAGCGGTCCCTAGACATGCGGCATGACATTTACGTGAATTATCATGCTGCATGATGGAACCTCATGCTTGCTATCAATCACTTAGTATAGTGAAGAGTACGCGCGATTGTCAATCAAGGGCCAGCACGTAGTTTGCATGTCACTCGCGTCAATCACTATAATTATACGGTCATGCATGAGTGACAGCACGTAACGCATGTCATGCCGCATGATCGTGTACCGCTTAAGCAATATTCGATTTATGGCTTCATAGGTAGGTACAGACAGAGTCGGCCAAAAAAGTGGTGTAACACCCTAAGGTTGGGATTCGTTTGCACGTCATAAAACAATTTCGCAAAACAATCCTATACTAATATTATAAACGCGATGTAAGAATGTTTGGTATGTACCTTAGTTTGGATGTTTGTTTCATCCAAATACTTACGTAACATTTTAATGGAACTTTACAGTAATACTTAGGTATAGATAATAATTAGGTATAGATTAGGGGACAAATATATACTGTTATGCTTATGTACTTGATTAATAAATAAATAAATAAATAAGATGACACATCAGAAACAGTAAGGTCTATTTTCACTGTCAAGTGTCAAACTAATTACTAATGCTATCCTTTGGCAAGTTTTTGACAACTGTAAACTTCGCCAAAACATGTCAACATGACCCTTTCTCGTCAATAATACCTATAGATTCCGTACAGAGATTCTGTGTTTGTTGAAATTAATAACGTTCGGTCAACAGTTGCAGTGTCACAGGTTGTCAATTAGTGCGGTGTCGAAAGGATTATCGGGACATCGGGACCCGTCAGCGGGACGGGCGGGACGGCGGGACACGCCGGCTGGACAGCTAATACGGAAGGGGTTGTCACAGCCCGCGGACGATACATCATCGATACTGTATATTCGCTCATAAAGTGGTAACATGAGATTGTACAGACGGACGGCCTATTAATATGAGACGTTGACCGATTTAAATATTTTTTTCTATTTGCTGTTTGTATGTGGCTAATGGCTGTATATGTATAAGAATATGTATAAGAACGGAGCGCGCGCTTAATGACTCAAAATTAAAAAAAAATCGTAACCATTGAATATAATAAAAAGACAGGTGTGTCCATAGGTGACAGTACAGTACAGGGTGGAAATTTTAGGCGGTAGTTGGAGGTAAAGTACCCTAAATATGTATCAATGATGGCAAATTTTACTGAAAGGAAACATTCCCTTAGTTTGAAAAATAAGTAGGACTACATTTAAATATTTTTAAGAAACCAATTTTTAAGAAACCACTTAACTGAGCCGGGAATCGAACCGGACCAATGTGGAAAAACCCTTCGATACGCACGATTTTCTGTTGCAAAATCAAAAATTACTTACAATAAATCAGAAACTGAATGTAATTAAAATCAATATGATTAAACAAATAAACGTAAGTATACTTAATGTACCTATAAAAACATCCAATAAGGATAAAAAGTCTAAAAGAAATCCTACTTCCCCATAAAAATACCTGGAACAACAAATATCCTCAAACAATGCAACAAGTACCAACAGTTAGATAATAGCCGTGACACGTTAAATCTCAATTTTGTTTACCTTTCCGTAAAATAAACGTCAAAACTTCAACCCGGGCGCGGCGCGGAGGAAGCGCGCACTCCCGCGCCGCGGGGCGCCCCCATTCAAATATCTTTTATCTCCTTCCACGTTATTTGGAGAATAAGTGACACCTGTCACAAATGGACGCGCTCCCACGAATAACGTAAGTAGTTTAAAAGATAATCCCAGAAATGAGACGTTTGTGTACAAACTTGCGGATTTAGATAAAAAATTTCAATGGAAAGTCAAACTGACTCGGCAAACAATTAATTGTGTTGGTAAACCGATTCAGTTCTTACAACCTGTGACTCTTGTATTGTAAGAAAGTAATCCCTTTATTTCGATTTGACATCAGTAATTTGATATAAACAACTACCTAATTGCTTTAATGTTTTAGGTTACTGTTATGAACTGCTCTATTTATGAATGCGAAGTTTGGATGTTTGTTGCTGTCATGCTATAACGGATGAACGGATTTTGATGAAACTCGGCACAGTGACAGCTTATATCCTGGAGTAAGATATAGGATACTTTTTAACGCGGACGAAGTCGCGGGGCGTTCGCTGGTGACAAAATGAAATAAATATAATAGTAAATAACTACATACGAGTAAGTTATGCTAGAATGTAGTTGTTGTCGTAAAAAGGGTCACAGCTCCGCTTAGTGCTGCGGACATAAATGAATACCTGAAACTGTCCCTAATCGATAGATCTTTGTTTTAGATTGTAAGTAGGTACCTAGGTATTTTAAAGCAAGTGGTTAAATGCGAAATGGTCGTGAATAAACCTGACTTCAGTGAAAATATAAAAGCACGTTTTAAAACTGCGACAAACCTGATCAGGGTTTAGCTCTAAGGCTCTGACCATGAGCTATTACGTCAACTGCAGCTCTAAGTGGACCTCAGATAAAGGCTGAGATCGGATAAAGATTGAGTCTACTTACAAACAAGGGAGTAGGTATTCTAATTCATATTTAACCGAATATTTCTCTCTTTCCAGCGCCAAAGCTGATGATACCACCAGCCGACTTCGTCAACCAAGGCGTCCTGGGGAGTCCGCAGGACGGCCTCCGGACGCCAACTGGGAGCCAGATGATGGGCAACCCCCTCCTCAACCTGAACAACACGGGCAGAACCAACTTCACCAACAAACAGCTCACGGAGCTGGAGAAGGAATTCCATTTTAACAAGTACCTAACCAGAGCAAGAAGGATAGAAATAGCTTCCGCGCTGCAGCTCAATGAGACGCAAGTGAAGATTTGGTTTCAGAACAGAAGAATGAAGCAGAAGAAAAGGATAAAGGAGGGGTTGATCGTTCCTCCGGAGGCGCCGCCGGCGGCGACCTCCACTATAGGCTCCAGTGAAAACAGCAGAGAGTCCAGTTAGACGATGTAAAACTATCAAGTGTTTTTTAAAGTGACTTTGAAATCGTATGTACAAAAATAGGTTGAAATGTATTTGGTTTTTTAACTGATAATTACCTAAGTACAGTAGCAAATGAAGAAGTTTTTCAAGTTTTTCAGTTTTCAATTTCTTTCCTTTACATGCCTCGAGCATGTGACCTTTTTTATTACAATTAGGTACAATATATATTAAGATGTATATTGCATATGTGTATGTATGTATGTTTATAGGCAGAAGTATATACTTTATATAGATATTTGTTGTACTATTATTTGAGTAATACGAGTGTTTTTGAGAAATATATTCTTCGATACGGCCTCGTAAAGCCCACTGACTATATTTAGACCCAAGAGCCTTTTAAACTTTTAAGCCTTTTTAGTCTAAAAAGCCTTTTAGACTAAAATAGTACATTTTGTCCTAGAAGAAGGTACTTGGGTTGTAGGACATAAAAACTCAATAGGTCAAGTTCCTCTGGGTCTGAACGACTTCTGACCTTTAGACCTATTTATCAGAGCCGTGGGCCTGGATAGGACAGTTTACTTGAAGAATCCAGAGGTTTTTGTAAACAGAACGATCTATAGTTTCTCCCTTGGCCTTGCTGTTTTTTTTACTGAATGTTTTAAATCTTTCGCATATGATGATTTAAAATGATGGCAAAAGAAATTAGTTTTCCGATTTTAATTGTTTTGTTTCAATATCGACAAAGTTTTAAACTAAATATTATTTAGACCTTGAAAATATTATTTAGTTAATTTGAAAGTAGAGTAAAAATCAGGAAACTATTATTTTCAAGGGGTGTAGACCAAAAGATGCTGCTCAACGCTCGAAGCACACTCGGAAACTCCCTGTATGTCTTTAAGAACTTTTGTAAATGTGTATTATATAGCGTTAATCTAAATTATTACCGTAAACATATGCCGTAAAAGATTGCGCAGTAAGGTAATGTACGTCCTAAAAACTAATAGTTGACTTCATAATTTAATTACATATATTTAAATTAAAAAAACTATTTTTAAAATGAATAATTGAAATGAAATAAAAAGGGTTTTTAGACATTTTTTTTTCTTTTCCTTTTTGTACTTTGATTTCACACGTTCCATGAATGAGAAATCTTTTTTTTTAAGTGCTAAGTTCTTGTGAAAACTGTGTCAATAGTTCTGCAGAAAGCTGACATTTTAAAATATGTACTAAATAATGTGTCAACAAATAGTTAAATACTTTTCTACAATATTATTTGGAATGTAAAAATATTTGCCGATGTTTTTTTTCTTTACGGCTAGGCCTAGGGGAGCCGGGTTTGATTATGATTATAAATTCCTAGTCTAGGCGAAAACTGTTTTGTGTTAACTCATTATGTCCAGCGCTGGACATTGTTTATGCCGAGCAATGCTCATAATAAGTGACAGACGTGTTGGCAATCGCGGTACTAGGCCTCGCACCTGTGACGCTGCTACCAGTTGGGCAAAATGTTATCATGATTACTCTCTTATTTCCGTAATTTGATTATTACCAAATTCTCAATTCGGTATCATTTAAGTACAGAAATTCGGAAAAGGGAGATAGTAATCAAGTAATCTGGGTTTTTAAACCTATCAAAATTTTGTGTGATGTTTTGTTTGTAATTTTAAAAAATTTAAAGTGTATATTTTTTCATTACCAGTAAGTACATTAGAGCACTTGAGTTTCTCCTATATTTTTTTATTTATTTTGAATCGAAACGTTTTATTTATTTTTAGTTAGACCAAAGCTCAATTTCGTTTTATTTAAGTCGCTTCCAGTGTTGTAATTAGTAATGTACAGTCACGTAGAGATTAAAGTGTATCTAATGATAAATAAAATGTATATAAAAGTGTGCTAGGTGGGTGTGTGTGTACATTCCTTATACACTAAGCTGCTGTATCATTAAATTAATTATATCTATTTTCATGTTGAAGTTTCATTGGCTTTTTTTTCGTTTCTTCCAACAAAATACCTAACAGAGCGATGTATTCTATATGAGGATATGCACTATCGATACTTAATTCAACTTTAGCCTAAGAAAGCAATGTTTGTGTGTGTCCGGTCAAGTTGAATTCATCATCATCAGCCTGCACCAGCCCACTGCTGGACATAGGCCTTCAAGGCGCGCCACTGACCCCGATCCTCGGTTCTCCGCATCCAGTCACTGCCAGCCGCCTCTCGCAGATCGTCGCTCCATCTAGCCGGGGGGCATCCCACAATACGCTTGCCCACTCATGGTCTCCACTCGAGAACTCATCTACCCCAGCGGTTATCGGTTTTCCGACAGATGTGACCAGCCCACTGTCACTTTAAGGTACAAACTTTTTGGGCTGTGTCGAAGGCTTTGGTTCTATTTGTGTAATTACTGAATGTTTATCCCAAATCACAAAATATATTTCGCTCCAAAACGTACATTCAAAAAGCAATCTTAGGGTGGCAAAAATTATCATTTACCGACTTTACTTACATTATAAGGAAGCTAGTATTTTAAATGAAACTCAAATTAGATTCAAATATTAATTATTTTAGTAAATAAAAAGGCACCACATGTTTTCTTTACATTAAAATATTTTATACAATTTATTGAATAAATTAGTGATTTTAAACAGATTTAATAAGAACAGACTACACATGGCACTTAGCGAGAAACTCCATCGAATAGAGTTTAAATAAATTGTATAAGAACACTTTGGAATCAATACTTTGGGAATATATACCTACATAATAATACAACTTTATTTAGGAAGTGCAATGTTTAAGGTCCAAAAATTTAAACTAGAGACGCTCATTCAATTTCAAGAATTAGTACATTGATTTGAACCGAAACAAATTTTCAAGTTTTTGGACCTCTCTATGTAGCATACTATCTCGCTTACGCACACATAGACTATAAACACTGTCAGCGATGTGCAAACAATTTGTGACTATATTCATTCAGCCATCAAGAAATTCTATGGGGATTAAACGGAATGCCAAGAAATGCAAGAGATCGAAAATAAACATAAATTCAAATAGAGTTACGCTTCTATGGAATTAATTCCAAATATTCCACTCACGACTTAATAGGCTGACTTATCAAATAAATGCATTAATTTTCAAATATACAAGTAGTGCTGGAAATCACTATTATTATAATACAAGTGCACAGAATTGATTCTGTAAGCACAAAATAAAATACAAAATAATATGTGCCTTCAGAATTAAGCCCAATATTTATTAAGTTAAAATATCACTGTGCATATATAAATCTCTGGAATAGATTAATAGATAAAATTTATATAAAAATTAGAAAATATTTAATTTAAGTAAAAATATTAAGGAATGCGAGGGGGAGATCCTTTGGTATCTAACTCCCCTCTAACTAGCAACACCCGTAAGCCCACGACCCTAGTGAAGCTCTATAGCTATATAAATGCAATATTTACTATGCAAAAACTCTTGGAAATTATCACAAAAAAAAAATTAAGCCTACTTTCGACTTGCGCCAACAATGTAGGTATGTATGGGATTTTCTAGAATTCTATGAAAATGACCAGCTAGTTTTGAAATAGGTATATTTGCAAGGGTAGAATTCGGTGCAAAATCGACTACAGTCTCTTATTAATGTTTTCAAAGACGTCAAAAAGGTGCCAACTGTATTTCTAGAATTTTGGTAACCGAGCAAAAATCTCAACAAAAAATACCACGGCGTATTTGAAATTGGCGGAATTATTGACTTAAACACAATACAAAAGGCCATATAAATATAAAAAAATCAGTTTGGCCCCTTCACTTAGCAGCCTTCTCTGGTAACTGGGCAGCATATGGTAACAAAATGATGAAGTGCTTAGACAGTTCCAACAGTAAATATTGTGTGGAATGAATAATAGTGTCCGTAAATCTTTTTGGCGGTTACGAGAAGTTGTCTGATTCCTGCGCAATGACTAATTTTAGGTGTCAAAAGGGAGCAGCGCGGGGTTTTACTAGAGACGTTCAAGAAATAGTTCGTTCAATCGATCAACCGAATCAAAATTTTCACATCTCTACGCATCACATTAAGTCAATGAAGCACACATAGACTGTAAACACTATAAGCGATGTGCAAATAATCTGTGACTGTATTCACTCAACCGCCAAAAAGGTTTACGGGGACTATACCTTTGGCATGAGAAGCGACTAGTGCTGGTAGCTTGCTGTGACAAGTTAGTGCAAGCCTACTGCTTGTCTCCGACGATCTCGAAGGTGAGGTTGTTCTCGTTGAGTTTCTTGATGAGATTTGTGTTCTGGAACGCGACGCCGGTGGTCAACACGCCGCCGCTGCAACAAACACGTCATTTTAAAAGGGCTTTTTCAAATGAAATGAAATAATTTATTTGCCAGAACATAGTAAGAAAAAGATATAAACAAAATACATAGCATCATATTATGTTCAGCCGGTGACGGCATGCAAATTTTAACTTTTGTCATTAAAATAATCTTTTATTTTAATTTTTTAAATTTTATTTATTCAGAAACAAAAAGTCGTTTACATAAATATTTTTCAACTTATATAAAGTAAAATTAGACCTATAGTTTCCTTAATTAACTAGAATAACAGGCACATTGTTTAATCTAATATTTGAAGAAGAATGAATAGAATTATGTATTTAATGTTTTTAAGTTTAGTTTACAAGATCCTAAATGCTTTATTTTTATTATTTATTTATTGCTTATAATGTTATTGAGTAAAAGCATTTATCTAGGAGCCACTGTGTAATTTTAACCTTAACACTATTCCATCACCTTCCCCGCTAATCTTTAATAAGACGGGGAATGTGATTATAAACCTGTATTGCCATACAAAAAGAATTTCGTTTATATAGATCAACTCTTGAATATGGCAAATATAGTCGGTCCTGATACCTCGTTGGTGGGATTTTGTCAGAGATGGTGGTCGTTTTTGTTTAGTTTTCCTAAAAAATGTCTATTGTAGATTTTGGTGTATATTTGTGATAGTTTTATATGCAACAAGTGCCTATTAAAGTGTATATCGCGCGGGGTAGAGCCCTAATAGCGTGTAACGACTCTACCGGATTGTTCCAAATTGTCTCTTGTTCCTACTATGAGTTTAGTATGGTTGGGGGGTGGTGGTGGTGATGGGAGGTGGTTACTCACGGGGCGGGCATCTTGTCGTGCTCGTACAGGATGGTGACCGCGCTCAGGATCAGCGCCGTCACCGTCGCGCCGTACCCGGGGTTCACGCCGCTCACCTGCAATGAGATAAAAATAAAATGACATTTCCATGACTTTCCCGTCAATGTCAGGAAACTCTGAGTGTGTCCCAAGTCTCCGCCCAATCGGTCTAGTCTAGACCGACAAACGGAGGACTTCATTGATTTAGTAGCAGTTGAACCAAAAATGCATCCAAATTCTTATATTTCGTTTCCGAGATTAGATGTCATTTGCTGTCGAATGGAAGTTATTGACGATATGTAGCAGAACCGACGGCTGTTGGTGCAGATGAGTTCTGGAGTTGAGACCGCTCAGCGTGGGACGCCCCCGCCAGGTGGACCGACGACCTGAAGAAGGTGGTCGGAAGTGGCTGGATGCGGAGGGCGGAGTGAGTGGTGGCGTTTTTTGGGGAAGGCCTATGTTCAGCGGTGGACGGGATAAGATGACAGTGAGAGGCACCTTGGCGACCATCTTCTTGGTGGGCGGCGTGGTCTCTATGTCCTGGCCCTTGGCCCAGCCCTGACCGAACAGCTCGAACGTGAAGTGTGTGTTGTCCATCACCGCCTGCGTGGGCCCCTCCCGCGTCACTAGCCCGAACGAGAAGAACCTGCAATGTAAATAACATGATGATCTAAATGTTCATGTTTGAGATGTGGATTTCATACTAGCGGACGCCCCACGACTGCGTTCACTTCAAAATCTTATTAAAATATACATGTGGCATTACTATCTGCGGTTGGTAGTCTGCAGTTGGTACCACTGCCAGTTGTTGGCATTACTGTCTGCGGTTGGTAGTCTGCGGTTGGTAGTCTGCAGTTGGTAGTCTGCAGTTGGTACCACTGCCAGTTGTTGGCATTACTGTCTGCGGTTGGTAGTCTGCAGTTGGTAGTCTGCAGTTGGTACCACTGCCAGTTGTTGGCATTACTGTCTGCGGTTGGTAGTCTGCGAAAATGGCAATTGAAATTGAAAAGTGTTTCTGGGGTCAGAGCTTAAATGAGAAACCTTTGTGCAAAGTTTCAAGTCTCTAGGCTCATTGGCATTGATAAGCCAAGCAGTCACTTTCGTCTTGTATAAATTTAATGTAGTAAGTACCTGGGATGTTTGAGCAGAATGTTCCTGGTGCACTCCAGCAGCGACATGAGGTAGAGCAGGGCGCCCCCCATGATGGTGAGCACGGCGTACAGCAGGCCGGGGAACCTGACCACAGAATACGTAATAGCTACTAGCGCAACAACAAACACATCCCTAGACACCGGTCACAGCACTTCAGAAATATACCTACAAAAAACTACACAAGCCATTTTGTACATTTTAATTTAAAATTAAATTTTTATTTAAATGAAGTTTAAATTAAATTTAAAAGAGTTTGCAGTCATCTGGGTACTTCATAGACCATGCAACTATATACAGGCTGCTCCAAAGTGGTAAATTGAAAACCGTTAGTTTTTCTGTAAATACTGGACAGATTGTTATGATACTTTGCAATTTGGTTTTAAATATCCTACTAAACTAAGAGCGTCAGCGGATAAGACGCGGCCTATCATATCGAAAAGTCCAGAATTCGATCCGCGACTGGGCCATGCACCAATGGGTTTTTCTCGAAACTTATGTACATTTACTGACTGCTCTCAAACGGTAAAGGCAAACATCATGAGGAAACCTGCATACGCCGAAGAAGAAATTCTTAGGCGCATGTGAAGTCCACCAACCCGCACGCCCGAGCCCCAGCAGTGGGGACATGCTTTTTTTTTTAACCAAAGATTTTCCATCGACATGGCGATCGAATCGATGCTCTTTTTTTCCCATTCTATTTTATAAAAAATCTTTTATTTCTGGGGACATGTTCATAGGCTGTTGATGATGATCCTACTAAACCAGTAGTATTTCTAGTAAGCTAGGGACACGTTGTATAAGTGAGCCCTGTGGGCGGGGCGGGGCTGACCTGACGTAAGGTCGGAACTGCACTGGCCGCTTGTGCTCCGCCTCGTAGAGGTGCCGCTGCGTGCGGTACACGATGGAGCCGTCAGCGCCCGGAAACGGCAGGCACCACGACGCGTCGCGCGAGTGGACCGTCGACCTGACAACCAACACCCAGCGTACTTTAATACGTATACAAATTTTTTTTATATATATATTTTTTTAGTTCATACAAATTTTTATACCTATTAAAGTTCGCTGCCAACACCACAGCACACCAACGACACTTAGCTCATGTACCATCTTCAAATAGTTTTTTTCCTCCCCTTTTATTTTTACAATCTGCCACAAATTTTTTTTTTGGGGATATACAGTAAAATGTATGGCACATCATAATGTCATTCAATTTCAAGAAATAGTTCATTGATTCCATCCACAAAAATAGAGATGTAGCACATTATCTCCCTTACCCACATCCATCCCAGTCCCATAGACTGTAAGTAAACACTGACAGCGATGTGGAAACAATCTGCGACTATATTCATTCAGCCGCCAAAAAATTCTACGGGGACTACCTATACGTTAATTGAATTCTTCATTGCATGGGGTTTTGAGGGGTCGGTCAAAGCGTGTATCACGTCACGTCACAGGTGAAACTTTCTTTTCATCAAAACATGCGAAAAAAACTGCAAAAAAAGCTAATAATTGTCTGTTTACATGCATTATACGTAAACCCACTGAATATTTATGTCTTCACTTCCTGGTCCTGGTCTATCTGGTTTGCTCTTGTGAGGGTATCCTACTAATATTATAAAGGCGAAAGTTTGTAAGGATGTGCGGATGTTTGTTACTCTTTCACGCAAAAACTACCAAACAGATTTGGATGAAACTTGGTACAGTGATAGCTTATATCCTGGAATAACACATAGTCTACTTTTAAACGCGGACAAAGTCGCGGGGCATTCGCTAATACCCCCTAAGTAACAAAACACCTACATGGAGGGCGCTGTTTCACAATGTACACGGGAAAAACTGTTCTACGCGGGCGACGCCGCGGGTAAAAGCTAGTAGATAATATAAAGCAGTACATACCTTGGGTGCAGCTTGGGCTTGAAGGTGGGGAGCCGCTCGGGGTAAAGCTTCTTGCGCAGCGCGGCCAGCTCGCCGCTGTGCGCGAGGCTGGGTATAGGTACCAAAGGGGTTCCATGAAAACTACTACAAAACCAAACAGAGTTCAATCCCCCTCGCGCCCTCACCAATAACCCTAATTATAGTTATACCAAATGTATATTGATTTTATGTTTGTATTTTGATTTCTGTATTACATACTAATATACATAGGTGGACGGATAATTAGAAACAGGGAAAGATTTTCATACAATCGAGGTCACTTTGAAGCCATGGGTCTCCGTGAAGGATTGATCGGAGCGTGATCTGATGACGGTCATCGAGAGAGTAGATGAAGGACTTTAACATCGCTATAGATATCCAACTGATCAGATGATCCGTTTGGAAGCAGCATCGTCATGAAGAAAAAAAAATGCAAAATGGCATTAGACTGCATGAAATAGTACATTTTAGACTTTCGCGCTTTGTATTCATAATTATATAATTATTTACGGGTCTTACACACGGAATAGTTTTATATACCTTGCCCGACGTTTCGACCAGGTTACACTGCCCGTGGTCACGAGCTGACTGGAGAGGCGAGCTGTCATTGTTAATCGCTGTGAGTAGTTTCTGAAACTACCCTCTGCTGAATACACCCGCGGATACCGTGGGTGTTGTGTGCCGGGACTTTCCAATAATACAAGATCAGCAGAGGGTAGTTTCAGAAACTACTCACAGCGATTAACAATGACAGCTCGCCAGTCAGCTCGTGACCACGGCCAGTGTAACCTGGTCGAAACGTCGGGCAAGGTAAATAAAACTATTTCGTGTGTAAGACCCGTAAATAATTATATAATTAAGACTGCATGAAAATCTAAAAGTTAAGGAATCATGATGATGCTGCTCCCAGGCGGCTCATCTGATCAGTTGGATATCTATAGCGATCTAAAAGTCCTCCATCTACTCTCTCGCTGACCGCCATCAGATCATGCACCGGGATATCCTTCACGGAGACCCATGACTTCAAAGTGACCTCGATTGTATGAAAATCTTGCCCTGTTTCTAATTATCCGTCCACATAAGTATATAAGAACATAAAATTTTTCGCTGAAAAAGCAAATTAATAATAAGCATAATATTGCTAATTATAGTTGTGAGTACCTACTAGTAAACTAACACAATATGGACGAAAATAGTCTGAAATTCTGAAGTAATAGCCCTTTTTTATTAATGTGTTGTACACACAAAAATATTATATATTATAATATATAACACATTGGAAGCGGTGGTAGATAAAAAATTGACGTTTCCTAAATGTGCCCAGTGTACTTACATGCAATAAAATAGTTTTGACTTTGATTTTGACTATAGTTTAGGAAATTTTTAGAATATTTTCATGTTCACAACTTTCTCTGGTATTCAAATCCTGTTACCAAAAGGTTGTCTGGAAGAAACCCCTCTTAGGAATAAGACCGCGTAGATGTACCTCCTAAGTCTACTGTATTATTGTGTTCTGTTTTTATTTTTTGTGCAATAAAGAGTATTGAATTGAATTGAATTATTGATTTTAAAAAATGGAATAGATAAAAAATAAAAATAAATTTTATTTTATTTTTATTTTATTTATTATCACAAAATCACAAATAAAGGAGTGTTTATAATATGTGGGGAGTTAATGATGATGAACCGAATGCCGCAGATGTGAAAAGACCTATTATTACCTGTGCACGAGCGACTCCCAGGTGCCGTAGTGTATGACGCCGCTGCGGGCCTCCTTGTGGTACTCGGGCGCCAGGTCCGTGCTCAGGTACGACTCCACAGAGTTGAGGGTGCCTGCACGCGCAAACGTTTCAGTCAAGTTTAGTGAGAAGGTAAGTAACGTTTAATTTTAGGCAAACAACAATATACAATACAAGTAAAAATTTGACGAAAGTAGCTGATACTACAAAAATTCAAAATTCGTTAACAAAATTATTCTCTTTTTGTGACGTCAATCCCACTAATATTATTTATCAGCTTAGGACCCGCGACTTCGTTCGCATTATAAACCACCTGCCCCCCTGCCCCCTCTCTTTATTGCTCCCCCCCCCCTTTCTCTGCTCATTCTGTTGCTGCCAATTTCCCGGTACATGTAGAGGCAGATAAGCGACACCATGACTTCCTTGCCACTGCCACTGCTGGCCTCCCCCAGGGATCTCCCCGACTCCAGCTGGGTCCCGTGACCTTCACCAGATCGCCGGTCCGCCTTGTGAGAGGCCTGCCTACGGCGCTGCCTGGCTTCCTTAACTGGTATAGTGTAAGTCTCACCGTCAAACCGCTGCCGCAGGAAGACGACGCCCATGTCGTTGGGGATGGAGTCGAACCCGCACGCGCTCACCACGAACACGCCCGCCTCGCGCGCCGCCGCATCCATCTGCAGCTGCATCGTCTCCATGAACTGCATGCGACAACAACAATGTCATCGTCATATCAGCCTTTTAAAGGTCCGCCCTCAGCGGTCAACTCGTCGCTCCAACTGGGGGAGGGACGCACCCGCGGTCTCCACTCGGGAACTCGCCTGCCCCAACGGCCGTCGAGCAATAACATGCCTAATAGTAATTTATTCATGGCGGAGAGAAAATGACAGATTACTTCCGAGTGTGAATTTAAACCGAGGAAAGTAATATGCACTTTCCCCCGAGTGATACGTAGTGCTTCTTATCACAGTCAGAAGAAAAACAAAGACCGATAGACTGGAACTCGGCATTAAAAAAAAAACTGTTAGAAGGCCCGGCGGTTTTTTTTAGCACATAGAGTATTTCACCTGTGGCTCCCCGCTGACGTCGACGTAGTGCGTCTTGGTGCGCACGGCGGCGCGCACGACGGGCTCGCCGTACAACCGGTACGGGCCGCAGCAGTTGACGAGCACGCGCGCGCGCCCGCACATCGCCGTTAGCGACTCCTCGTCGCTCACGTCCGCCACGATCACCTGGATCTGCGACAAGTCCTCGCCTGGAAAACACACCACCTACATTTTAGTACTCAGTAACATACTTAGGGATTTCTCGGAGCATGAAACGTCACATATTTTTACAGGGTTCCTGAGTTATGTTTACGTGAAGAAATCTTTAACATTTCTCGCTAACATCCGCCACGATCAGATGGATCTGAGACAAGTCCTCGCCTGGAAACACACACCACCTACATTTTACTACTCTGTAACATACTTCGGAATTTCTCAGGTCATGAAACGTCACATATTTTTACAACGTTTTCCTAACTCATATTACGTGAAGAAATCAGTCTTTAAACTTTTGAATGTCCATCTTGTTATGAGGAGCGTCAGTGGCGCAGTGGGGAGGATGCGGCCTGTCATGTCGAGAGGTACGAATTCGATCCCCGGCCGTGTCATCTACCAATGGTTTTTCTCGAAACTTAAGAACATAATTTACTGACTGCACTCAAACGGTGAAGGAAAACATCGCGAGGAAACCTGCATGCGCCGAAGTTGAAATTTTTAGGCGCATGTGAAGTCCACCAACCCGCACTAGGCTAGCTTGGTGGACTATTGCCCAAACGCCCAACTTGCGAATATAGGCCTGAGCATCAACAGTAAGGATATATCAATAGGCTAAGTAACGCATTATAAACCCAACGTCTACAGGTAAGTTGGAGCCTATTGTATTATCGGTATGTATGCCAAGGTTATCAATGTAATCGATAATAAGAAAGAAGTACAATTGCGGAAAGAAAAGGGTCTTCAGTTTTCAATTCTATTCCTTCACACGCCTCATCCTGATGCATTCTTTCTCTTTATTTTCCTTTGCTTAAATGACGACATGAACACCGACATCCCGTATGTATGTACCTACAAACAATTTGGATTATCTAGGCCCAGAACGAAAAACAAAAAATAAAGCTAATGAACAATTCTTTCATTGAACACGCGGCCTGCGGTGGCGGTGGCGGCCTGTTGTATTCCATACGCAATGTATGTGATACTTCAGACACGCGCGGCCTGAGTTTTCATATTGAAGCTGCGGCCTGCGGTAGGCGTGTGTCTGGGATACGCCTAAATCTTCGAACTTATTCGTAGTTTGCATTTCTTTCGGTTAATCCTGAGTTATTCAAATGTTGGCAATACTGTTTCTTGCATCGGCACAAGCAAAAATAGACTTTAAGATGTATAACTTTTTCATACCGCGAAAGTACCTATACAATGTGATTTTGTTATGTATGTTCTAAGTTATGTGGTCAAAGTGCATTTAATATCTACGCTGATAAGGTAACCGGACTTGCAGACAATGAATTTGTGTATATTGTATACAAATTGGATTAACGAGTCTCCGAATTAATAAGTAGGTACCTTTTAGTTCTGACTTACGATAAGTAGATTAGAGAAAATAAGTATAAGTAACGCTTAAACTGTACTTTGAACGGTCGACCGCGCGTCAGTGGAAACGAAACCAGTATATTGGTCTCTCATAGTATTGAAACTGTCTTAATAGGCTAGGCCAGCTCAAGGTCAATGTGTTTTCACTGACGTGCGTTCGACTGTACACCAAAGTGCGAATCCGTAATTTTTTTTTTGTTTTCCTGGAATATTTTTATGCAACGGAAGCAAGCACAGAATATACGAGTATATGACGTAAGTGTAGTAAGTACTAACGTAAGTACTTACGTTCAAAAGTTCACCTCAATCGGTTCATTAGTTTACGAGTTATCCACCGGAGAGCAGACACACAGACAGACGGAAAGCTTCGCTGTAGAAAACCATAATGACTGTATTGACTGTGTTATTATTTTAGCAAATAAATAAATAAATTATTTTGCCTTGGCGGAAAATACAACAGAAATAAATCCCCCCCTTTCTACTGAGACTGAGAGCAACACGCAATTTCCTCAATCATTCACCAACTTATGCCTTTTAAAAGTTAGGGCCTCAGGGGAACCACTCCAAAACTGAAAGACCCCCCAATTTTGTCGGACACATCGCGTTGATAACAGAAGTTGACAATATTCAATTGACAATATTTGTACCATGCGCTGGTGTAGTGTGTTCGTAACGAAGCAATGAGAAGACAGATTTCAAAATTTGTTTGATAACGTTGGTGGATGTAATAGTGGTTTGGCATTCCCCATTTCGGGGGATGCCAAGCTTCTTTACAAGCTGATTAGATTTTATTGTAAGGTGGGGGGTTAAATTATGTCATCATCATCATCATCAACAGCCTATTAATCTCCCCACTGCTGGGGCTCAGGCCTACCCTCTCAACGAGGGCGTTCGGGCTATAGTCCACCACGCTAGCCCAGTGCGGGTTGGTGGACTTCACATGCGCCTAAGAATTTCTTCTTCGGCGTATGCAGGTTTCCTCACGAAAATTATGTGTGTATTTAAATTATGTGTGTGTGTTTTATTTAGTTTTGTTTTAAAATGTAAACTTTACATAGTCACAAGGCGACTAAGCTCTTTAAATAAAGAAAAAATTTTTTTTGTACATTTTAGACTTTCGCGCTTTGTATTCATAATTATATAATTATTTACGGGTCTTACAATTGCAAGGTAAATAAGACTATTTCGTGTGTAAGACCCGTAAATAATTATATAGTTAAAAAAAATTTGACAATATTCAAATACCTATTAAATGAAAACTTGGAACTACCCTAGTAGCTACACTAGTAGTTACTTTTTTGATTGGTTTGCGGATTCTAGGTGTTTGTATGTATATTTGAGTATTTTTGAAATCGAACCGGACAAATGTGGAAAAACACACCTGTATTTTTATCGAAAGGATCAATCATCGGAAAATACTTTTCATCAAACTTGCTCGTAAATGGTCATATTATATGCATGCATACAGAGACGCAATGGCCTATATTATATACCCGCGAGAGTAATGAAAATCAGTACATATATTATACCCCCTAGGGGCTGTAATGTGTAGCTGGCTGTACTGAACTGGTTTATTAAATTAAGTTAAATTGAGTAGTTAACTTGACTTCACTTGACTTGAGTTATATTAAGTTAATTAAATTTAACTTAATTTAACTAAATTAATTTAATAAACTTAAATAATTTCAGCAAAGACAAAGAAAATAGATTTGTTCCCTTGTGTCGTAGGTATTTATTTCCTCGCAAATGTAATGAAAAACATTGTGTGCATGACGGGTAGTAAGGGTATTACAAACTCGAGTCATTAAAATCCCTCCGCCTTCGGCTTTGGGCTTCTAACAGACTCGTTAGTAATATCCTACTTACCACCCTTATTGCACAATGTACTATTAAGACAGAGTTTCATATTATGATCCGACGGGTTCCAGATATTTGTAAGAGGAACAAACAAACATTCACATAAAATAATATTATAGTTACATTTATGGCGTTTACACTCGTGTAGTTACGATAATATTATTGTAAATACTGTACACGTGCGAACCGTCTAAATATAGCACCGTAAAAACACAGTGCCTATGTAAACTAACAACATACTTTATTTATGAGCATGTTCGAATATTACGAAATAAATGTTCCTAGTGATTGATTTAACTGTATTTTATCGACTATCGATTTGAACTAAAATATTTCGCTACTTTTTTATATACACACACATACATATCGTCACGCTATGCCTCTGGCGGGGTAGGCAGAAACAACGGAGCGCCAAGTATATGTATACTTTTTTTATATGTAAAAGAAATAATTTTAAACGAATAAGATTTCAACTGTTGGCTCAAAAGCCAAGAATAGAAAACTATGGAGTAAAATGGAGGAGGCCTTTACTCGAAAAGAGGTCCAGAAATAATTAATTTTAAGAAAAATGTTTTTATTTATTAAGGATAAATAAATGGCTCAATAATAATAATAATAAGATTTCAACAGTACGTAGATAGTTTAGCCCCATGCAATTTTAAATGAAATTTTCACATATTTCATTTTCAGATCTTCACGCTATGTCCCTGGCGGGGTAGGCAGAAAGAACCGATCGCGATCCTGACACACCTCTGTAGCTTCGCTCAGTCTCATCATCGTAGTCACACGTTCGCCTTGACTTTTTGTGATAAATGAATATTGAACAGATGTGTCATGCATGTTCTTGTGTAAAATGAGTCATAATTGAATTGAGTGTTTTCGTCAACAATGCCGGGGCAAAAAGTTATACACGCGCGGAGTTTCTCGACCGTTCGCACGCTGCGATGCAATCCGCTACATGAAAGAATGCTAATGACATGCTTCAATTACCCTCCAATTCCCGAACGAAGGCGGTGAAAGCGATTCTCAGTAGTGTACGTTTGTATCTTATTTACTGTTTGAGAGAAGATTGTACGGTCGACCGCACGTTAGTGTAAACACAACCAGTATAAACTGGTCTCTCATAGTATTGAAACTGTCTCATAGGCTAGGCTATCAAATCAATAGTCTATTTACATGTCCCCACTGATGGGGCTTAGTCCACCACGCTAGCCCAGTGCGGGTTGGAGGACTTCACATGCGCATAAGAATTTCTTCTTCGGCGTTTGCAGGTTTCCTCGCGATGTTTTCCTTCACAGTTCGAGAGCAGCATAGGCTAGGCTACCTCAAGGTCAACGTGTTTCCAATGACGTGCGGTTGACTCTACCTACTTAACTTTATGTAGGTATTTGTTTTGTTTATAATGTAAAGTCAAATAGTTTTCAAAATCCTGGCTTAGTTGTTTATTTTATTTAAAAAATTAGTTTCAAAATCAAAAAATAAAAAAATACGTATTGAAAAATATTTTTAAAGTCAAAGTATTTATTTGCATTTCATGAAGTTATATAAGATATTACAATCCATGAGCCAGTACTACATGAAACCCATTTGGGTGTGGCAATTTTGAAAATAAATTAAATTTTTATTTAGTGTAAGTTATTAGAATATCATTCATTATAAAGCTAAAATAAAATTAATCATATTGCAGAGCGTGGGACGGACAAAGATTTAGAGTTTGTCAGCGAAAAATTCTGATAAACTATAATAACACTTAGTTGTTAATATTTCTTTTAATTTGTTTATAAAAACGTTAAATTTTTCTTCATTTTTAAGTTTGTCGGGCAGCTTGTTGTATACTTTTATTGCCATGAAAAAAGTATGATTGATTAAATTAAAAAAGTATGACGCCAAATATATTTACAACATCATCAATCCACTGCTATACATAGGCTTCCGCCAAGACGCCCCGCTCAATCCACATGGCAACAGAGTAAATAAATAGCAATAAATACAGTGTTAGTGCAGTGTAGGTGTGTTATTGCTCGTTGCATACTAATGAACGAGCGAGTAAGAGCAACAGTGACGCAACATCTAAAACAGTTCAATGGCGTAAGCGCACCATGGACCAATATTTGTGTAGAGTATAGCTAGGTTGTTAGTACACATTCAGAGAGTTGTTAGTATACATAGAGCGCGCGTTAGCAAGTTTGAACTGTAAGCACGGGTCTGAACAGTCTCGAAATGTTCAGAGCGACGCTACTAGTCACAACACGTCAGGAGCGCTGATTGTTGCTCGCGCCGGTATTTATTAAGATTTGGAGTAATCATCGTAAAATGTGCAGTGCCAAGCTGTAAACACGATTCACGGAAACAAACGATCTAGAAAAAATCTATATAGAAGCGTCCATAGAACACCTGCTTACACTTGGCACAATGGGCAATGAGCGATGCGCGCACTCTATAGCTAGTATACTAACTCTATGGTACACATTACATTCTAAAATTATTCCACTCCAAACTATTTGATTGGCTAGCTACAAGGCGGGTATTGATTCGTAACATAACATCATACTCATCAATAAGCATTTTTTTAAGATCAGTATCAGGTCTGCTGGTCTCCATGGAATTGGTACCTTTTCAGTAATTGGTACTAAACAGTAAATAAGTAAAGTTTCCTAGGTTCGATTCCCACATGGAACCAACATTTACGTGATGAGCATATATGTATGTTTATCAGTTGTTGAGTACCCATTTACAAGCTTCGGCTTAGTTTGGGACTAAACAGCCGTGTGTAAATATGTCCAAACATTATTATTACAACTGAGATTTATGATAAAACATTATTATTATTACTGAGAGCGTCAGTGGCGTAGGGGATAAGACGCGGCCTATCATATCGAAAGGTCCGGAGTTCGATCCCCGGCTAGGCCATGTACCAATGGGTTTTTTCTCGAAACTTAAGTACATTTACTGACCGCTCTCAAACGGTGAAGGAAAACATCGCGAGGAAACCTGCATACGCCGAAGAAGAAATTCTTAGGCACATGTGAAGTCCACCAACCCGCACTGGGCTAGCGTGGTGGACTATAGCCCGCACGCCCTCGTCGAGAGGGTAGGCCTGAGCCCCAGCAGTGGGGACATGTTAATAGGCTGTTGATGATTATTATTACAAACATTATTACACTATGACAGTAGGGTAGGCAATAAATACTTGAGTCATACAAACCGTGAAAGCAGATGTGCATATAACTTTAGTCATGCATAGCGTTGAAAAACTATTAGTACACCAAATTAGGTCAGAATCGAATATCGACCTACACCATTTAAATCGAAGCCTTATCACATTAATATAAGTTTCATATCAGTGCGTAGGATAAAGACAGGTTGGTTAATCGTTGACTAGATAAACAGTATCATGTCACCTGTACTTAAAGCTGGTCAAAAAATGACACATTTGCAAGCATATTTGTATGAACATAGATGCAACTTTGTTTCTGAACACAAGGGTCACAGGGGTTTTGTAGTCGGAAGCAGCAAATGTATTGGCAGACCAGCTGATGGCAATGGTAAGTTGCTAGTAAGCCAATATCACAAATGAAGTCAATCTTTTGATTATTGCATCAATAAATGCCTGTTATTGGGTCTGTTATCAGTCTGTGACTGATGGTCTGGTAACCCTGCTCTGGTCTTATCAATCAAAACTATTTCTAAAGTGTGTGTAAAATGCACAATACTCCCGCTTTCGTGGAGTCGGTGCAGGGACTGCCACCCCCATCTGAGAATAAGTGTGTGTAAAAGCAAAAGTCTGGTTCTTTGTTGATTTTTGTCCCTCAACCAAGCCTTATCAGCATCTAGTGGACTCACTTCCATCATAATGCAGACGAAATCGAGTCTATAATATATTTGTATTTACAAGTGAAGAAAAGAAAAATATTTACCAGTCTTTTTGGAAATGTCAGCAATCAACGTCTCGAGCTTAGATTGAGAGCGGCCTGCGACGGCCCATGTCAGCCCCGGGTACTTCTTGCCCACACGGATCACCTCCTCCACTGCATGCTTTCCAGTGAAGCCGGTCGCCCCGAATATCACTATATCAAACCCTGACATCTGGAATAGAATGAATATTGTATGTTATTGTTTATTTCCATGGCATGACAGAGAGGTAACCCCTTGAAAATATAGAAAATAAAACAGAAAAAAAATTACGAGTCTGGCAAATGAAAACAAGCACAATAAGAGCTGAGGAAGTCCCTGTCCTCTAGGCAAGACAAGACTATTAATTACTCTGTGGTAAGGCGTTAAGTTTTTAGTTTGTATATCTGGATAATTTTACTTTTTTGGAATTTCGAAGGTAGGCAGAGATAATTTTCGGCACGCATTTTTAAAACAAGTAGGTAGTTACTTAGGTATGTAGGTACTTACTCTAAAATAAATAAGTAGGTACCAAGTAAATAAATGTGTCATTTTACCGCTAAATATTTTATTTAGATAGTAGTTACACTATTATTTAAATAAGATTTGATCATTAAAAAAATATGTAGTAGTTACGCTGTTTAGTAAAAAAAAATGGGGTCAGCAGAGTGGAGCAAAAACTCACCCCTACCGGGTGAGTTTCGGGTTTTTTTTTTTACTAAACAGCGTAACTACTACATATTTTTTTAATGACTTATTAACTCGAGGTTGGTTAAGTAACTTAAAGTGGTTTAACTTTTTTATTTCAATGTTTTAGGCAAACGAAATAACTTACATCGGAAATCCGGAGTATGTACATCTTGCTGAATGACAAGAAAAATAAGTAGAATGCTAAATAATTTGATAAAAAATTTGTGTGAAATTACCTTTGGTTTAGGCACTTGCAAAGACGAAATTCGGATTTGAATCAAAATCGTATTAATGCAAATATGTTCGGTAACCGGCACGCAATTTCCACTGTATTCCAACTTTCCACGTCTACCCGGTAGCTCGCTGAAGGAAAAACAGTTGTCTGACAGTCAGTCAGTGTCAATGTCATTTCACTGTTTGTCAGTCCAGTCATGTCAAAATTGTCAAGTCACTTCATAGAAACGTTTGAGTTTACGCAAGTCTCTATTTAGTATTTTTTCAGAAAACAGAGGATGTTTTGTTTAAACTAGATCTTTAATTTAATTGTCTAAGTTTGTAACTAAAATTTTGATAGTTACCTATAAAAAATATTCTAATAGAATACTAATTACTTCAAATTTAATATTCACGTGAAATGGAGTGCAGTATATACGATGGCGCTGTGATATCGATATAATTTAGAAAATTGATAAATCGACAAATCGACATCGAAATCGATGACTCTAGCTAGTCATGCCCTGTTTTTGTAAAGACCGTGCTGTATGTTTTGCTTTAAAAATTATTTTATTTACATAAAAAGGAATATTTTTAAAATGTCATGGGCTTAAAACATATTTGTTTCCAAAGCCGTAAAATCTGTTAAAATTTGGAGTTTCGTGGATTTTATAACCTCGAAAACTTATTTACAATACATAGTTAAAATTAATAAAATGGAGCTAAATGAGAGAATTTTGCATTATCTAGACAAATGTGATAAAGTGGACACTATTGTTTTGGCAAGGGAATTCAATGAGGACCATCAGAAAATCGTTGGGGCCGTGAAGAGTTTGGAGGCACTCGAGATGGTGACTTCGGAAGCCGTGAAGAATACTAAATGGGGGTTGACGGAGGAAGGGCAACTGGTCGCTGATAGGGGCAGCCATGAGGCAGTCCTTTACAGGAGTATACCAGAGTCTGGGGTGCCCCAGGCAGAGCTTATGAAGGTTACTTATTTGATGAAGTAGACTAGAAACGTATAGTAGATAAGATACTGGTCGGTTATGTTGATACTCCCTCCCTAAGTACTGTTTTAAGTAACTCCCATAAATAATTTCACATAAACTTTTATTTAAATCAATTAATTTATAGTACCTAGTAATTTGCCCTCTTACTTTTGAACCAAATTTAAATTAAAAACATTAAATTTCTAAATAAAAATTTCATCTTTCCTAAAGTAAGTAATTTTAAATTGTAAATATTATATGTAGTAAGTAACTAAATCAATTTAATTAAACAGTTTTTTTTTCTAATATATATTTCAGATTGAAATATAAATCGATCAAGTTAACAATGACTAAAATAATTAAATAACTAATTAAAAAACTAAATTATCCTAAAACTAAAACCTATATAAAAACTAAAATTACCTAAAATCATCGTGGCTGGGCGATGGACCCATGGTTCCGAGGACGCTGGCTGCATTGCCTCGTTGGATGGCCAGGCTGATCCTCTGAACAAGGTATTCCTTGCACAGAGGATCACCCGTGGCCTCCCTCAGCTTTGCAGCCAAGTCTTGTATAAAAGACTTTGCGTCCTCGGACCAAGGGCCCATCGTCTCAACCGCGAATGGAATAAAAAAGTACGTGCGGCAAAGCTCCGTGTATTTGCGGGTTTTCGCGTTGGCGGCGGCTTCGGCCGCAGAGCCGACCTTAGTTGAAGTCCCCGCAACTCTGGAGGCGCAGAGGGTATCGGTGCAGGTTGCGTCCCAGATGAGGGAACGCCCTTGCCTGTACGGGACGAGGGTCATGCCATCAGGTCTTCGGCCATCTGAGCGAAGGATTCCCAGGGGCTCTAATACAGTGGGGATATGGGCTGTGCACAGTGCGTTTTTTAAAATAAAATTAATGTTGTGATGCCGGGAGATGCGGCCGGCGCTCTTAATGCAAGACAATCCGTGGCGACCTTGACAGTCCGCCATGGCACCACATACACAAGTGTGTGGCTTATATACGTCCAAACCCAGCCTGAGCGAAACTGCAACACGCAGAGAGTGCGGATCCAGGTGCGTGCCCATATTGGAGGAGGGTAAAGCACGCAGCCAGGAACCTGACTCACTTTCGCAGGATGCCAGGAGGCGAGCATTGTCGGTTATTGAACGTCTGGGGAGTTTGTCAAAAATGCATTTAACTATAGGTCGATCCCAATCACGCTGGCAAAAAGATTGGGGCGTAACGGCATCGTCTGACAATGACTTCCAGATTGTGATAGCTTCGTGTTCTCTGTGGAAATCGTGGTTAGGTATTTTGGAGAGAATTCTCTGGCATAGTTCTTTTGAGCAGTTTAAGGAACTGAGGTAAGCAGGAATAGCAAGGTCAGTTACCTTTCTTATGCCCAGACCAGAGGATGAAACAGGCAGTGAAGCTTGTTGGAATTGTGAGTTGCTCATGTTGACATTTAATACTTTTTCAAGGGTATTTTTAAGAATACTGTCGATTTCAAATAGATATTGGTCATCCCAAGTGGGCGCTGAACGGAGAAAATAAATTAACCGTGGAGAAGAAAGACAGTTTTTAAGTAAGAAGAAACTGGCGTGCGGATCTAATTCGATTAGTCTGTCGCTGGCTATTAACAAAGCATTCAGTTTCTTTTCTAAAATAGATGGAATACA
The DNA here is from genome assembly GCA_949699065.1 of Metalampra italica. NCBI lineage: Eukaryota > Metazoa > Arthropoda > Insecta > Lepidoptera > Oecophoridae > Metalampra > Metalampra italica. Next base: position 11,231,037 of record OX452977.1, on the reverse strand, counting down.
CTCATCCGTAAGAGGGGCTCCGAGAAGCGAGAGATCGGACCGCGACAAGACTCTAATACCTGGCGCGAGGTTATTAAACGAGTATGAGATGAGAGGGTCGGGGGAATTGGATAGGAAGAATACTTCACACTTGTCACCATTTATTTCGAGTCCTATTTTTTTGGACTCCGTGATTTCAGATAATTATTTATGACCACATTCATGTATTTTAATTCGCCTTTTAATTTTCGTCTTTATTGAATCTCCATACATAGGACATAGGTGTTCTGTAATTGAAATATTGAGTTTGAACTTTTTCTGATTTCCACAGACTGTACCAAACGCAAAAGTAGGATTCAGTAAAGCAATGTCATCAGGCTGGATTCTACTCGACAAATCCAGCGGACCACCCCTTGTCAAACGCAAGATGGAGACAATCATAGACACTGTCCAAGACCACCTAAACGAAATAAGGAAAGGCATAGACAGCTTACCCGACAACATAAGGAACGATTACAAAAAACGGAAGTTGCTGCAAGAGGTGACAGTCAAGAGTTTCCTCCTCACAAAAGGGTCACAATTCGCAACGACAATAAAGAAGTTGGAGACTGATTTAACTAGTGAAATGCTTACAACGGGTTGCTGGAAGAGTTTACAGTTCAAACCTTACAATTTTGACGCTTTAGGTAAGGGTTTTGTGCTTGTTACAATTTTTTTTTGTATGAGGAATAAAGTTACTTTAAGTATGTACTAGCTTATTAGCTACTATTATTACCACAGAAGAATTAAGGTGAACGTACACCTGGCCGCACCGCAGTCGCCGCAGTCTCTGCATTTGAATTCTTTGTATGAAGCTCTGTGAAGCCTCGCGACACGCACCGCAGTGCTCAAAACACGCATCCCCTCCACATAGCCACACCGCACGCACCGCAGTCGCCGCACGATGCGTCTGCTGCGGACGCTATGGCGCTGGAGACGATGGCGATGGTGAAGGCGATGGCTGCGGTGCGTGCGGACAGGTGTGCGAGGCCGTCAACATAATGCAATGACTGCGTCCAGGTGTGCGTTCACCTGTAAGAGTTATTTGATATTATACACCAGTACGGTATATTTAAGCCGGAAGAGGCTTATGTCGCAAGACAAGCAGAGGATAATTAGAATTAAGAATATTATGTAATGTAAACCTCTGCAATAAATAGCTATAATAATAATAATTAACGCTATATTTGGCTATATACCTATAATCTACAATTGTATGTCCTTTTATGTCTCTCAATCTTCCATTTAATAGGTTCTCATTTATTGCACAATAGGAGAACATGATTAAGTACAATATTGAATTTTTAGTCCCATCTAGGCAGTCTTATAAGTATGCCTATAAACAATTTCTTTCAGACAACCAAACCAATTATCCTTACCTAACTTGTCTCAGGCCAGCCCCCAGAGTGCGGGCACCTCCACCCCCTGATGAAGGTCCGCTCCGAGTTCCGGGAGATCTTCCTGGAGATGGGCTTCGCGGAGATGCCCACCGACCAGTACGTGGAGAGCTCCTTCTGGAACTTCGACGCGCTGTTCCAGCCGCAGCAGCACCCCGCCAGGGACGCCCACGACACCTTCTTCGTGTCCTCGCCGGCCACCACCACGCACTTCCCCATGGAGTACTTGGAGAAGGTCAAGAAGGTTCACAGTGAAGGTGGCTACGGGTCACAGGTATGTCGTCTTACATCATTAGTCCGGCGTTAAAGAGCTGGTGCGAGGCTCGTGCGTCAGTGGCGTCTTGGTAAATAAATAAAGAAGACACGGCCTATTATATCTTTTTTTTCGGCGGGTAGGCGTGAAAGTGCGAACACGTGTTTTTTATAGCTCTGTGTTTAATTTATCTAAATAATTATAATTACTACTTTTTTCATAAATATCACCTGATGAACACATTATATATGTGATAAATACCTACCAAGTAAAAGTCTCCTTAATTAAACAACTAGCACTATTGTTTTTTACAACACATTGTTGCACAATGGACTTCGTCATGAAATCTCTCAACGAACTGTCTGATGAACTTCGCACAAGAATGGCAGCGTTTGAGGATCAGCAGAGAGCGAATTCTGATGCACCAGCATCAACTTCATCGCTGGCCTCAGACTTTGCAACTTTTAAGTTATTTGTATCCGAGTCGCTGAGTAGCCTACAGAGGCAGATAGACATGCTGGCCCGTGATGTGGACAGGCAGGAGATGCGGAGCCGCCGCAACATGCTTCTGGTGCACGGCGTCAAGGAAGGGAAGGACGAGGACACAACGGAGGCCGTTGTACGTGTTGCAGTTGATCGACTCGTGCTCGCAGATGTGTCCAAGACCAATATCAGCAGTTGCCATCGGATGGGTCGCGCAGGTGGGGACAAGCCCAGACCCATCCTAGTCCGATTCTCCGACACGGCAGTCCGCGACGAGGTGTGGTTCGCCAAAACGAAGCTTAAAGGCACTGGCATAACGATATCCGAGTTCCTCACAAGGGCACGTCACGAGCTCTTCATGGAGGCGCGTCACCGCTGCGGAGTGACCAAGTGCTGGACGCGCGAGGGGAATGTGTTTGTGGTGGGGCCGGACGGGTCGCGCAAGCCGGTCGCCAGCCTGGCTGACCTCGACGCCCTGCAGCCCGCCTCCAGGACGGGTGCAGGAAGCTCTGGCTCGAGTGCTGCCGCCCTGGCTCCTCCCGTGCACCCGCCCAAGGACAGACCGAAAAGGCGAGTACCAGCTAAGAAGTGATCACTTCGACTTTATTAGTGGTGTCCGTGCTCGGTTAACTATCTTAAATAGCTGTTTCAGCCTAGCTGGGTAGAAATATTTGTACACTCTATTTTTATTATTTCACTTCTAATCTTGTTTCGCTAACCTATATCAAAATATAAGTACACCCAGCATCGGTGCTATTTTGTTGAATATTTACATTACATAAGTCAAGGTTACGTTACGTCAGTTTAATCAGCTGTCACTGTTATGGAACGAATTCAAAAATATTGTTGGTTGGTTGCCATGGGTACTTTTGGAAAAAACTGGGAAATACGAAATGTCGGCCCCAAATTTATGTTTAAATATTTTGCAATAAGTAAACGATCCAAGGCATTTAAAAGGCAGTTTTTATTTTGCAAGAGTCACTCTTCCTATTAAAAGGGAAAAGGTACTTAAATTATTCAGCCTAGCTAGGAATCATATTTTATTTTATTTGTTTGTGCTATATTATAAATTTATTTTTAGTTGTATTAGGCTTAATTGTTAAGTTTTGTCTAGTTTATAAATCATCACTTCTCGTTGTTAGTGGTGTCCGTGACTGGTTATTCGTTATAAAATGCCGTTTTAGACTAACTAGGTTGAGTTTAAATTTTGTACACAAATATTTAAAAATGTTCTCCTTTATTTTTTACTTGTATTTAATATAACTTGGTATTATAACCTACTTTAACGGCTTTTGTCAAATTTGCTCTTCAATTTCTTTGGTCTGTCTGTTTGTCAGGTCAGTTTGGCTCAAGTTTGGTTACCTGTCACTTTTTCTTAAATATGACAATGGTATTTAGATTATTCAGCCTAGTTACTACGTTATACATTTATGAATTTGTGCTCATGGAAATATCTTGTGATCTTTTTAAGCATAATATTAATGAACTGTAGCTAGTGTGTTTGTATACTGCTTCTAATAAATTTTCATTTCCTTCCTATACTGCTGGCTGGTAGAAAATAAGTAGTCTTTTGAATAGGTATATTGTTTAATTTTCTATTTGTATCTTTATTGTATTTAAATATATATTTATATATTATTTATTATATAGCGTTATTATTCATATTGTGTTATGTATGATGACAACCAAAGTGACCACTATCTGTCTTTCTCCTCATCCTCAGAAAATTTGAGCAGTGACGACAGCTTTCAAAGTATTCCTTCTCTTGAAGACTCTCTTGCTTCAGAATTATCCAATGTCTCTAATAACTTCAATGTAGTCCACATAAATGCCCAGAGTATTCATGCTCATTACCCCGCTATGTTGGCAACCTTCGATAATAAAAATATACATGCAATTCTTGTGTCTGAATCCTTTTTACAGCCCTGTATGCCTTCCACATCTTACTCTCTACCTGGTTTTCTTCTAATTCGCAATGATCGCACCAACTCTTCATATGGTGGGGTCGCTATCTACCTCCGTAGCCACATTCCCTTCTCCATCGTTAGCAAGTCGGCGCAGCCTCCTCCTCTCAATACTCCAGAACATCTCTTCTTAGAAGTCACCCTATCTCACGCAAAAATTCTTCTTGGAGTGTACTATAGCCCTAATCTTCAAATTAACTACTTCTCCTCTCTTGAAAAGCTCCTAGAAGATCTATGTCCTTCATATGACCATACGTTAATTATGGGTGACTTTAACACTTGCCTGCTCAAAAATGATTCGCGCTCTTACAGTCTTAATTCCCTAGTTAATGCATGTAATATGCATATTCTTCCCCTTAGTGCCACCCATTTCTCTCCAAATTGCACTCCTTCTCTTCTTGATTTGATGATCGTTTCTTCTCTCAATCATGTTGTTAAGCATGGCCAGTTCACCGCGGATGCCTTTTCGTATCATGATCTGATTTATCTTTCCTACAAAATCCGCCCACCTAAACCCAAGCCAAAAATTCTTATGCAGCGTAATTTTGGTGGTATGGACCTTGATCGATTCGGACGCTCAAGCAATTGACTGGACAATAATTGACGCGGTCAATACTATTGATGAAAAAATCGATATTTTCAACCATTTATTGACTCAATTATATGACACCCACGCACCTATCCGCCCCGTCAAAGTTAGGCATCTTCCTGCTCCCTGGTTGACTGATGAGATTAAGTGTCTGATGAAGAAGCGGAACCGAGCCAAAGCTAAATTCAAACTGGACCCGACTGACAAGAATCGTGATAAGTACCATCTTCTAAGGAATCGCTGCAATACAGTGTGCAGGGACGCACAACGCCGCCATATCCATCAATCGGTTGAAAACGGGGATCCAGCTAGGGTCTGGAAGTTCCTAAGGTCAATGGGAGTTGGTAAATCTCGCAACGACATGATTCCTAAAGACTTAAATTTCGATCAGCTTAATAATCATTTTTCGACTTCTCCTGCTTTTGATAGCAATACTAAAGCTAATACTTTGTCTCAGCTTTCAAAATTGCCAACTCCCGACTTCTCGCCTTTTGTTTTTAGTCAATTTGCTGTTTGTGATGTTAAGAAGAATATTCTCTCAATCGCTTCTAATGCCGTCGGAATTGACGGCGTCAGCCGTAAGATGATCATTCCTTTAATTGATCTCCTTTCTCCTGTTATTACTAAGATCCTTAACAGCTCCATATCTTTTAGTACCTTTCCTACCACCTGGAAGAACGCTCAAATTATACCTTTGCCGAAAAAATGTAATCCTTCCTCGTTCTCCGACTACCGTCCTATCTCCATACTACCTTTCCTATCCAAAGTACTTGAGCGACTTGTCCACCGGCAACTTAGTCAATTCCTAACAGTAAACAACCTCCTAAGTCCTTTCCAATCCGGTTTTCGCCCCGGTCATAGTACGGTTACAGCGCTTGCCAAAATATCCGACGACATTCGTTTCGGTATGGAGAATCAACAGCTGACAGTTCTTGCATTACTGGACTTCAGTAATGCTTTTAATACTGTTGATTTTGACATTCTGTTAGGGGTGCTACTTTCTCTTAACATATCTCCGGCAGCAGTTGACTGGTTTCGTAGTTATCTGTATGGGCGTCGGCAGCGCATACGAATTGAAGATTCCTTCTCTTCGTGGTGTGATACTACTGCTGGCGTACCGCAGGGTGGCGTATTATCTCCTTTGCTATTTTCAATATTTATCAATGGTATAACTCACCAACTGTCTTCCTCCTACCATCTGTATGCAGACGATCTCCAAATATATTCACAGGCTGGTCCAGGCGATCTACCAATAGCTATTTCCACAATAAATACGGACCTGGCTCAAATCGTCAATTGGAGCAACTCCTTTGGCCTCAAAGTCAACCCAAATAAGACGCAGGTCATAGTTATTGGTAGCTCGCACTATATTTCCAGGACAGATTGTTCACTACTGCCACCTGTCGTATTTGATGGTATTAGTTTACCATTTAGTACGACGGTAAAGAACCTTGGCATTTATTTCGACGAATCACTGTCCTGGAACAAACAGATAACTGAGGTGAGTAGGAAGATGTTTGCAGCTTCGGGGTCGCTTAAACGGCTGCGCAATTTCCTGCCCACTGCCACCAAAATTTCGCTCGCACAATCCTTACTTTTACCCATCCTAGACTACGCCGATGCTTGCTACCCGGACCTCACGGTGGATCAGCTCAACAAGCTTGAGCGTCTTCAAAACTTTGCCATTCGGTTTATATTCGGTCTGCGCAAGTATGATCATGTCTCCGACTTCCGTAACCAGCTGAAGTGGCTACCCATTCGTCGTCGCAGAGATGCTCATATTCTTTCTCTCCTTTATTCTGTCCTTTTTAACCCAACTACTCCTCTCTATCTTAAAGAACGTTTCCAATTCCTTTCTTCCACTCACGATTTTCCTCTTCGTTCCTCCGAAAACCTTCGTCTTCATGTCCCTCCTCACTCCTCTAAATTCTACGATAAATCCTTCACACTCCATGCCATTCGTCTTTGGAACTCCCTTCCTGTCCCGATCAGGCGCGCCAAATCCTTAGTTGCTTTCAAGCAACAAGTCAAGGGACTTTTTCTCACCGACTGTGTCTGATCACTTCACTTCCCTCTTTCCTTCACCTGCTTAGAACTTTGTTGTTATCGATTACACTGTATGTATGTATGTATGTATGTATTTATGTATGTATGTATATTGTATGCATGTATGTGTGTATGTATATATATTTTTTTTGTATACCTATGTATTTAGTGTATGTAGATTTTTAAAATATGCCTAAAATTGCACAACCTACCTTCTAATTTGCTGTAAATTCTCTACCCAAAGGTTGTCTGGAAGAAATCGCTCTTAGCGATAAGACCGCCTAGATGTACATTACTGTATCTGTTTTTGTTTTTGTCTGTAATTTTTAAACGTGCAATAAAGTGTATTGAATTGAATTGAATTGAATATCGAAAGGTCCGGAGTTCGATCCCCATCTGGGCCATGTACCAATGGGTTTTTTCTCGAAACTTAAGTACATTTACTGACTGCTCTCAAACGGTGAAGGAAAACAACGTGAGGAAACCTGCATACGCCGAAGAAGAAATTCTTAGGCGCATGCGAAGTGCACCAACCCGCACTGGGCTAGCGTGGTGGACTATAGCCCGCACGCCCTCGTTGAGAGGGTAGGCCTGAGCCCCAGCAGTGGGGACATGTTGATAGGCTGTTGATGAAAGAGCTGGTGACCTGAGGTACAGGGATCAGTCTCCACAATCAGTGTACCTACTGTACATCCTGCTAATATTTTAAACGTCAAAGTTTGTAAAGATTTTATGATGATTGTTACTTATTCTTTCACGCACAAACTGCAGAACAGATTTTGATGAAACTTTATAGTAATGTAGATTAGACATCAGAACAGAATAACTCGTAAAGATATGATTTAAATTGTCCAATTCAAATTTAACGCGCGTAAAGATTTATAGTGTGTTTGTTTATCAATAATTTATTATTTAATATATGTATCAGTTTCAATTTTTAAAAAAATATAAAAAAAACTGCATATAAATTTATAATTAGGCAACAAAATAACAAATTCATATCCTAAAAATTCGTCAATCAATACTATACATATCTCCTTCTACTATCGAGCTCATCTTGGTTTGTTTCCGGACACTTAACCAATAGTGACAACTTGTCCTCCAGGGCTACAGGTACGAGTGGAAGATAGAGGAAGCCCAGAAGAATCTGCTCCGGACTCACACGACCGCCGTCAGCGCGCGGATGCTCTACAAACTGGCCCAGCAGAAGGAGTTCACGCCGCAGAAGTACTTCAGTATAGATAAGGTAACTGCTGGGGTAGCCCAGTTGACGAGCCTCACGTTCACGATGTCGTGGGTTTGATCCTGGCGCGTACCATTGAGGATTTCGGAACTAAAGTACGGTTTATTATAATACCACAAGCTTTTCGGTGAAGGAAAACATCGTGAGGAACAGGCAAAGGTATTCACTATTCTAAGGCGTATGATGTATGTGAACACTTTATTGTACCAAAAATTTACAAAAACAGACAGTTAAGTATACAAATAGACAATAAGTACAGACAAGTAAGTAAAATTATGTACAAAGGCGGACTTATCTCTTCCAGTCAACTTTAGATGTGGATTAGCTTAGGCGTTTGGTTTGAAAGCAGTCAGTAAATGTACTTAAGTTACAAGAAAAAAACCCATTGGTACATGGCCCCAGCTGGGGATCGAACTTCGGGCCTTTCGATATGATAGGCCGCGTCTTATCCCGACGCCACTGACGCTCCGTCTATCCAGGTGCATCTGTCTATTGCAGGTGTTCCGCAACGAAACCCTGGACGCGACGCACCTGGCGGAGTTCCAGCAGGTAGAGGGGGTGGTGGCGGACCGCGGGCTGGCGCTGGCCGACCTTATCGGAGTGCTGGACGCCTTCTTCCGCCGCCTCGGGTTCGACCGGCTGCAGTTCAAGCCCGCCTACAACCCCTACACGGAGCCCAGCATGGAGATCTTCGCCTATCACACCGGTTGGTGCACACTTTTTATTAGAACTTGTTTTGTGCAAAAACAGAGCGCGACTAGAGTTAGTCGGCGATTGTTTAAATTTGATTGACACTAAGGTTCACATCCTTACGACGCAGCTGACTAACTGACCAAGTTTTGTATGAACGCTGGTCACAATTTTTCTCTCTGCACCTGTCTCAGGCCTGGGCAAGTGGATCGAGATCGGGAACTCGGGGATGTTCCGGCCGGAGATGCTGCTGCCCCTGGGCCTGCCCGAGGACGTGCGGGTCATCGCGTGGGGGCTCTCCCTCGAGCGGCCCACCATGATCAAGTACGGCCTCGACAACATTCGCGACCTCGTCGGCCCCAAGGTCGACCTGCAGATGGTCCACAACAACCCCATATGTAGGATAGATAAGTGATTTGTTACGGCTTTATTTAATACAGTTTCAAGTTGATCTTTGTTTCTTTTTACTAGTGGATAGTTTGTTATCATCATCATATCAGCCTGTAGACGTCCACTGCTGGATAAAGGCCTCCCCCAGAGATCTCCACGACGACCGGTCCTGCGCTAACCTCATCCAGCCGGGTCCCGCGACCTTCACCAGATCGTCGGTCCACCACCTTGTGGGAGGCCTGCCTACGTTGCGTCTTCCGATACGTGGTCGCCATTCGAGAAGCTTTCTACTCCAACGTTTGTTTGTTGTTTGTTTTACATAGAAAAAAAATTATGGTAAAGCAAAAGGCGTGAAAGGGAGTCTTGATTCTGTTATTTCAATAATACATTAAAATGAGTTCCAACGCTTCCGAAAGTGAAATGGATATTGACTGCATTCCACCTGTACCATTTGTGATCTAACATCGGTAAGCCATTTTTTTTATTTGCTTGGATTTTTTTGAGTAAAGCATTATAATTATATGCCTCGGCGAAAATGGCAATTGTCTCTCTCGAATCATTGAAGTCTTCGCCGGCAACTCGGCCTTCAAACGTATACTCGACCTGCAATTGCCTATTTCGCGGCCTCTGCAATAATGTACTATTTACCTATATGAGACCTGTATGTTATTCTAGCGTATAGCGACACACCTGTATAATGGTCCATACACGATCATGCGGCATGACATGCGTTACGTGCTGTCGGTCATGCATGGCCGTTTAATTGTAGTGATTGACGCGAGTGACATGCAAACTACGTGCTGGCCGTTGATTGACAATCGCGCGTACTCTTCACTGTACTAAGTGATTGATAGCAAGGATGAGGGTCCATCATGCAACATGATAATTCACGTAAACGTAACGCATGTCATGCCGCATGATAGTTTATTACAGTTTGTTCAAAACAGGCCATATTACACGAGTCGTGTAATAAATACTATTTGATTGTAAACAGACTCTGGCCGCCCATTAAAAACCAAACATCATTCCATATCCGAAACGCGTAATTTTGCAAACGTCACTTCAAAGACAGTTATCATTTTCGCGTAAATACAAAACTTAAGAATACATTTATTATTTTTCCCTAGTTTAAATTATAATTTTAAACATGTGTTCGTCGATCGCAATGAGATCACCGCGGGCTGTTGTTAGAGAGTTGCGGCGACGATTTGGACCGACGCGGATAAGCGTCAGGTGCTATGAGGTAAATATGGTTACATTTATGAACCCAGACCGCTTGAAGCGTATACCAGACACACGCGGCCTGCTGTGGCGGTGGCGGCCTGTTGTATTCCGTAAGCAATGTATGTGAGACTTCAGACACGCGCGGTCTGCGTTTGCATATTGAGGCTGCGGCCTGCGGTAGGCCGCCACCGAAGGCCGCGTGTGTCTGGGATACGCTTGACGGGGCCGTAGGGACCACAACACACTATCAATCGCGTAGCATACCTGAGATTTCATTCTAGCACGTTATCAACTTTGTAAGTTATGTACCTACTGTTAATAGATCGAAACTTTATAAAATTGTCGATGACACAGAGAACGTTTGACTGGCCTGGTGGCTTAGTTGGTAGTGACCCTGCCTACTGCGCCAGAGGTTGTGGGTTCGAAAAAAAATTGACGTTGTATAAATAAATGTTTGATTTTGATTGCGTCACCGCGCACCGGTCCGCGGCCTCCACTCCAGAACTCGTCTGAACTGACTAGATGTGACTTGCCCACTGCCACTTCAGCTTGCTAATCCTTCCGGCTATGTCGGTAATCTCCGTCGGATCTCCTCATTACGGATCATGTCCTTCAAATAAACTCCGAACATACCCCTCTCCAGAGCTCGCTGATCGAGCTTAAACCTGCGTGATATCTATTACCATTGGTGCATTAGATCCCTAATCACCTGCTGAAGATCGCGACGGACCCGAACCCCAGCTTCTTCCGCATGGTGGAGTACTACTACCACCACGCCGTGAAGACCTGCGAGCCGTCGCTCGAGGAGTACCTCAAGAAGCACACGCACATCAAGGAGAAGAAACGGAAGCAGAGGGTCGCCGGCATCCTTAAGGTTGGGTGCCACCATCTTACCAGCCTGTAGACGGCCACAGGAATCCACCGGCTTTGTTGGCCTGTTTCAAAAATACGAGGGGCCGTTCCGCAACACCCCCCCCCCCTCCCCACCCCCACTCCCTCGCCTACCAGGATTTTAAGACTTCACATTTCCCGCGAAGTAGTAAAAATAACACGATAAACTTAGATCGCTAACCCCCCCATTGTCCTGAGGTGAGGGCATGTAGAGATTTATTCCTGCATTGGTAATGGAGGGGGGGGGGTGATTTACGCACACATTACACACTTGTACTCTGTCCATACGACACACAGATGAAAAACACATCCATAAAATCTCGTACACGTCATTTCGTCACGGCGTATGACCAATAAGGCTGCCTCTTTGGTCAGAAAAGAGGAACGCGCGGGCGGTGACTCCCCTCGGTGCGTCGCCCCTTGGTTGGTTGTAGCCAGGGTCTGTGGACGATTGCAGGTGATGGGCTCGTGCAACAGCTCGCTGCAGTTCGACTTCCCGCTGCAGCGCAAGAACGGCGACTACGAGATCGTGCAGGGCTACCGCACGCAGCACTCCGTGCACCGCCTGCCCTGCAAGGGAGGTCCAGACATACTCACAATACTCTCAACCAGGCACCATCAACCAGTCCATGAATTAATGACTTACTGCATCGTCATTTCAGCCTGGCGGAGGGGCGTCCCACGCTGCGCGTAGCCGGCGGTCTCCACTCCAGAACTCGTCTGCCCCAACGGCCGTCAGTCCTGCGAGAGATGTGACCCGCCCACTGCCACTTCAGCTTGCTAATCCTTTCGGCTATGTGTCGGTGACCTTAGTTCTCCGTCGAATCTCCTCAAAGAAACTCCGAGCCTTACTGCATGGACTGACATAATTATAATGATCAGTAAATTAAATACTGTGACGCTAGTAGAAATAAAGCTAACTAACGGCGCGTGCGCACCGGGCGCGCGGACCGCGCGGTTTGGGCAACATTGACGAGCTGTCAGCCGAGCCGAGCGGACGTGCGGCTGCGAGAAAAAATCATGCCGTAAACTAAATAACTTTTTATACTGATAAAGGGAACTGTGGCCTGTGACCAGTAGTCACTCGAGCAACCTTGAGGTAGGTACCACATTTATCATTGGCTGGTTGTGTGCAGGCATCAGGTTCTCCGACCAGGTGGACCTGGAGGAGGTGAAGGCTCTGGCCGCGCTGATGACGTACAAGTGCGCGTGCAGCAACATACCCTTCGGCGGGTCCAAGGGCGGTGAGTCATCACACTCATGCATGGCAGATTTCATCATCATCAAGAAGATTGTTCTATACCACTTTAAGGTCCTTATCAAAATAACTAAGTAGTAACTAGATAGGTAGTCGAAAGAATATAAAATGTTTTTAATGTAAGTTGAATGTTGAGATGTCCATCGATCCCTCTGCACCATCAATAGATGGCGTTGCATTGAACTTCTGCAACTCTTCTGAATTCTCGTCATTGTTAATCGAAACTCGAAAACTTTCAGCCGTTAAATTCGGTCGGTAGAATAAGTTTTTAAACAATTTTATGGCTTTGTTTCAATGGTTTCTGCCAACATTTTTGTGTCTATCCATACATTTTTTGAAACGTATCTTTAAAGAGGGCCTGAATAATCGACTTGTTTCCCGCTCACCGAGGTTTGGCAAGATCCAATTGTAATTAATCTTATTGTTGTTTTGAGGGGTGGCGATAAACCCCAAGAACTACACGGTGGCAGAGCTGCAGAGGATAACCAGGCGTTACACACTGGAGTTGGCCAAGAAGAATTATATTGGTAACTATGCAATATACTTATAGTCTGTTTATATAAAGGCCAGAAATCTTTTTTTCCTTATATTCGAGATTATTGAGCCGTTTCGATCTCCGGCAGTGGAACGATTCGGCCTCATACACACGCAACTGATCATGCAAGCCGTTTTCACGCCGTTTTAGCTAGAATTCTGCGTATGCGGATTTCCATACATTTTGATGCAATTTAGTTTTTTTTTTCTGTCTGACTACCTAGTCTATAGCGAAAATGGTTGTTGTGCCGTATTTTTGTGGACTGCCATGCTGTAGCCGCCGGTTTATTAAGAAATATTACTTTAAGATATGGCTTAAAGGTCTCTAGTAACCAAGCCAAACACAACTTTTTTTTAAATGTTGTGCTTCTACCCCAATTTTATGAAATAATGTGATGCAGGCGCGGGCGTGGACGTCCCGGCACCTGACGTGGCCACGTCCGGCCGGGAGATGTCCTGGGTCCTGGACACGTACATCAAGACCTTGGGTGAGAGACATTTTTTACTGGTCAATTAAGCACCATGTATATGGTTGTGTAAACTTCCAATACTATTTATCGATTAACATTTATCATTATCACCATTAGCCTGCACTAGTCCACAGTTGGACGTAGGGGAGGACCAAGAAGTTTCGAATCTCTTTGGTGGCGCGCGCGCTCCCTGTGGAGTTCGCATCTTGCATATTTAGTATCGGAACCTACGGTGCCACTTACAGGGGGGGTGCGGACAAAGGAAGCGGAGTAGCGGGAGGAGGTTGCTAATACAAATTTATATGGAGTTTGAAAATGAGAATGTGTGAGTGAGTTACAATATTGTGATCCGTTTGACACGATTTTGACACACATAGAATGCTTGTTTTACGCCTCTTTAATGGGGCCGCGGACGCCAACCAAAGAGATCCTAACTCTATGGGGAAGACCAAGGCGCGCCACTGAGCCCGGTCTTCGGTTAACCGACTACCTCACGCAGATCGTTGCACCATCTAGCCGAGAAGCGTCTCACTCACACTACGCTTGCCCAGTCGTCTCTACTCGAAAACTCGTCTACCTGAAATTGGCTCTAATCGGACTAGAACCTTTTGCGGGGAATAGCTGACACACGCTGAAGAGTTCATCGGTACAACTGACGCATGATCTACTATTAACATCTAGATATGACAAGAGAACCGTCCGTCTATCTTAATAAAGTGTTTGACGGGTATGGTCCAGGCTACACGGACCTGAATGCGGCGGCGTGCGTGACGGGCAAGCCCATCAACGGCGGCGGCATCAACGGCCGCGTGGAGGCCACCGGCCGCGGCGTCTTCATGACCATCAACACCTTCATACACGACAAGTACTGGATGGACCTGTGCGGCCTGCAGACTGGGTTCAAGGTACACTATATCAGCCGCATCCGCCCGCTCCGGGCTGCCTTCTTCAGGAGGCGTCCCACAGCGCGTACCGGGCCGCGGGCTCCACTCCAGGACTCGTACACAACAGCTATAACCAGCTACCCCTTGACCTCCCCCTCCCCCAAGTGAATTTTTTTCCAATGGTAATACTCCGGTAGAACTACATTTTTCTACTTTGAACTACATTTAAAAAAATATTTGCAACTATACGAATTCAATGTCGATTAACTGAAAAGACGACAAAAGACAAAAGCTTTGGGACCTTGAGTTAGTTAGGACGTTTGAGTAAATAAAGTATAGATTGAGTAGCCCTGATAGGCTTGAGTTTCCCTCAATATGTCCTCTGCTAACTCCTTTATCGATGAGACGACGTCTCGGCCAGGGCAAGACTGCGATAATCGAGGGGTACGGGAACGTGGGCTCGTACACGGCCGTGTACCTGCAGAACGAGGGCGTCAAGGTGATCGGCGTGGCCGAGGCGGACTGCAACCTCAAGAACCCGGAGGGCATCGACACCAAGGCACGAATATTTAGTATTTACGTCTCATCATCATCATATCAGCCTGTAGACGTCCACTGCTGGACAAAGGCCTCCCCCAAGGATCTCCACGACGACCGGTCCTGCGCCAACCTCATCCAGCCGGGTCCCGCGACCTTCACCAGATCGTCGGTCCACCTTGTGGGAGGCCTACGCTTCCGATACGTGGTCGCCACTCGAGAACCTTTCTGCCCCAACTAAATTTACGTCTATTTATTATCAATCAATTCATGTTTCATACATAAGTTTCCATACTACACTGTAGCCGCAGCTCACAATTACAAAATACGACAAATTAACATTCTTAATATTAAAGCTGTCACCGATAGAAACGTTTTTTAAGATTTTTTTCCTTTTAAATAAGGGTTAGTTCACACCGGCGCGGGCGACGCGACAAGGCGCGTCCTCCGTTCGCGTGTGACGCGAAAAGTAAAAAATAACGGACCTCCCAAGCGATTTTAGAGCGGTAAAAGCTAATTTCCAAAGAGATTTTACCTTAACTGTGGCAACATTTAACTTACAAAAGTGATGCAAGCCGATTGGCAGGCTTCACACTCCAAGGGGAAATTGGTCTACCCATCGATATAAGGAAAACAAGCGGTTGATGGTGATGTTCTTTCATAGCGTGGTAAGTACTCAAGCAATAGATAGCAAGAGAGAGATAGAATGACGCAAACAGGTGGCGCGCGAGCAAGACAATGTCAATTACAACAAAGTGGCTTAATTTATGAGGTCCATAATGCACTAGAGGATAGTAACTCATCTATCGTGCTTATATCGATGGGTCCACCGGAAAAGTCGTTTTGAAAATGGACCAAAGTTTTTAGTCCAAAGTTACTCTTAATTTAGCCCAAATTGCAATGGGTGCGATTTGAATTTTGTGTACGAGGTAGGTGTGGTGAGTATCTGTGGTGTGGCCCATATAGGCCCTGCTGAAGTACAAGGCGAGCAACCGTGGCAGCGTGAAGGGGTTCTCTGGCGCGCAGGAGTGCGGCCGCGAGATCATGTTCGAGCAGTGCGACATCCTCGTGGTGGCAGCCATGGAGAAGTCCATTAAAGCCGACAACGCGCCCAAGCTCAACTGCAAGGTGAGCCACCCACTACCAGCTAGTTGCTAGGCCTAGGCACCTTAAACCACTCGCTTTCGCTACCAAAAAGCTCGCTACGCGACCGAACGATATTACGAGATTCGGGCCTTTTTCACATTCGAAGTCACTTGAGCACTTGTGAATCTCCGCCAGGGTACGATTTGGGTGAAATCGGCGGAAAAATGTTAAGTATATGCAGCTAAAGTAAAGCAAACCGTATTCCACTTGTTTTATATCGTGCCATGGAAACTGCTCGCGTGGTACGTGTGGAGGATGCGCGAGCAGTTTTCCGTTTTAAACTTTAATGTAAGTGGAATACAGTTCTTTTTATATTAGCGGCATCAATGTATTTGAGCGTTTTTCCGCCTAGTTTGAATGGACCCTTAGTCCCGCCACGGGACTACCCAACGGGACAACTGGAATCGGAAGAAATGTATATAGAGATCTGGTTTTAGGAAGTTCTGATACGAATCCGTTGACGGGGTGTTTGTTGGTAAGATAATGGCGGAAGGCGCCAACGGGCCGACGATCCCGTCGGCGGACGCGATCCTGCGGGAGAAGAAGACGCTGGTGCTGCCGGACCTGCTGGCCAACGCGGGCGGCGTCACCGTCTCCTACTTCGAGTACCTCAAGAACCTCAACCACGTCAGCTTCGGGAAGCTCAGCATCAAGTTCTGGCGGGACTCCAACACAGCGCTACTAGGTCAATCATCATATCAGCTTGTAGACTGCTGGACAAAGGCCTCCCCCAGGGATCTCCGCGACGACCGGTCCCCCGCTAACCTCATCCAGCCGGGGCCCGCGACCTTCACCAGATCGTCGGTCTTCCGATACGTGGTCGCCACTCGAGAACCTTTCTGCCCCAACGGCCGTCAGTTCTACGAGCGATGTGCCCAGCCCTCTACCACTTCAGCCTTGTGACCTAGTGTACCTAGTGACCTTGGTTCTCCTGCGATCCTAGGTCAATCACTTACTGTCAACTTCTTACTTTACTGTTTTCTTTTAGCCTTCACTTGTCTCTCTGTCCAGACTCTGTAGAGCAGTCGCTGAAGAAGGCCGGGGTATCCGCGAACATGGAGCCGTCGCCCGTGTTCGAGACCATGATGTCGGGCGCCAACGAGGAGCTGATCGTGGGCACCGGCCTCGAGTACTCCATGACCAAGGCGTGCCACGTGAGTTGCCTTCACTTGTCTCGTTATAGAGCAGTCGCTGAAGAGGGCGTTAGGGTTAATAGTCCACCACGCTAGCCCAGTGCGGGTTGGTGGACTTCACCGTTGGATAGTCAGTATTACTTCATCATCATCAACAGCCTATTAATGTCCCCACTGCTTGGGCTCAGGCCTACCCTCTCAAAGAGGGCGTTCGGGCTATAGTCCACCACTACTACCACTACTAGCCCAGTGCGGGTTGGTGGACTTCACATGCGCCTAAGAATTTCTTCTTCGGCGTATGCAGGTTTCCTCACGATGTTTTCTTTCACCGTTTGAGAGCAGTCAGTAAATGTACTTAAGTTTCGAGAAAAAACCCATTGGTACATGGCCCAGCTGGGGATCGAACTCCGGACCTTTCGATATGATAGGCCGCGTCTTATCCCCTACGCCACTGACGCTCTCTATACTATATATATATATCTATAGTATTACTTCAGTTTTAAGAAAAACCTTTACCTCTGGGAGCTTGCCCGAAGATGGGCTCTCTTTTCCTAACAAACTTGCAGTTCAGAGTAAACTGGTTGTGGCTGACAATGCTTCAGTTTGTCCCCGCGGGCGACAACTAGTATGTGAAATGTTTTTGTGTGTTAATTTGAAAGCAGAACGTGATGCGCGCGGCCAAGAAGTACAAGCTCGGGCTGGACCTGCGCACGGCCGCTTACATCACCTCCATAGAGAAGATATTCGTCACGTACGACGAGCAGGGGCTCGCGATGTAACCGGCCCAGGCAGCGGGCGCGCGCGCTGATTCCCGCTTTGCCAACTTTCGCTCATCAGATCAGCCTGTAGACGTCCACTGCTGGGTCTCGCCCAAGGATCTCCACGATGACCGGTCCTGCGCTAAGCTCATCCAGCCGGGTCCCGCGACCTTCACCCAGGAAGGTTCGAATCTATTTGGTGGCGCGCGCGCTCCCTATGAAGACTGCATCTTGCATATTTAGTATGGGAACCTATGGTGCCACTTACCGGGGGGGTGCGGACAAAGGAAGCGGAGTAGCGGGAGGAGGTTGCTAATACAAATTTATATGCAGTTTGAAAATGAGAATGTGTGAGTGAGTCACAGTATTGTCATAATAATAATAATAATAATGTTTGGACTTTACACACGGCTGTTTAGTCCCAACTAAGCCGAAGCTTGTACATGGGTACTCGACAACTGATAAACATACTTAAATACTTTTAAATAAATACTTAAATACGTACAAACACCCAGAATCCGAAAACCGACAGTTATGCTCATCACACAAATGTTGGTCCCGGGTGGGAATCGAACCCACGACCTTGGGTGCAGTAGGCAGGGTTACTACCACTACGCCAACAGGCCAGTCATACATTTGACACGATTGTGACACACATAGAATGCTTCTTTTACGCCACTTTAAGGGGCCGCGAGCACGCACCAAAGAGATCTTAACTCTATGCCTTCACCAGGAGCTCTATTTTTGAACCGCTCTCCTCGCTGCGAGCAGTCGATTCTACTGATTTTCCTTCGACATCCGTTACAAAAATCAGTAGAATCGACCGCTCGAAGCGAGGAGAGCGGTTCAAAAATAGAGCTCCAGATCGTCGGTACCTAACACGGCGAAATTTCATGCACAGTAGTAGGTACTTGCGCAAGCTCCTGCGTATCGTGTGCAAGCGGCATAAATGCGTATGAAAGTTGGCAAAATGCCACTAGAAGTATGAAGAAATGAAGATGGCGAAGTGGGAATAATTCAATGAGCTAATGTTGGCAAAGTGGACATATTCCGGCGCGGGCGCGGGAGTGGCGCGTTCCTCATTAAGGACAGTCGGCCCGAGTAACTAGATATAGTTACAGTTACATAAAAGTGTACGTTTTCTTACAAGAGTATTTCATTTCAATTTGGTAGGTTATTCCTCATTTTAACTTGACTCGTATACATTATTTATTAATAATTATATTGTAACGATTAGTTTAGATGCAATAAATTTTTATGTATAAACAACATTTTGTTTTTATTCAGTTGCAACTCCTGATTAGGATAATTAAAAGCTAATTTGAGGAAAGTGCGGTGTGCAGGCGTTGCAATAAATAAAATGCTAGCATGTAACAGTGCATAATTATATTTATTTCACACACTTTGAAAGGGCACACATTATTGAAAGAAAAATAACAACATGTAACCAAGTGAACGCGTATCTAAGATTTCGCTCCCTAGCCGTTGGCACCTTAAAACAATGTTTTGGCAGCTTTTTCCAGAAGTGACTATTGGCATAACTGCAGCAATCTATAATCACTCTCCAACAGTTAATGACTTCATGCAATAACTGTAGCATTCTCCAACAATTCGTAACTTATAATCATTAGAATGTGGCTGTCAGATTTTGGTTTTTGAAAAACGAACTCTATCTAGACTTCACATAAGTCTAATTTGAACTTGTTTTTTGGGTCGCAAAACCCGTTTTAACACTCTGAGGGATAATAACTGCAGTATTCTCCAGTAGTGACATTTGCCATAACTGTAGCATTCTCCAGCAGTTTGTAACTTATAATTACTGCAGTATTCTCAAGTAGTGACTTTTGCCATAACTGTAGCATTCTCCAACAATTCTTAACATATAATAACTGCAGTATTCTCCAGTAGTGACTTTTGACATAACTGTAGGATTCTCCAGCAGTTTGTAACTTATAATTACTGCAGTATTCTCCAGTAGCGACTTTTGCCATAACTGTAGCATTCTCCAGCAGTTTGTAACTTATAATTACTGCAGTATTCTCAAGTAGTGACTTTTGCCATAACTGTAGCATTCTCCAACAATTCTTAACATATAATAACTGCAGTATTCTCCAGTAGTGACTTTTGACATATCTGTAGGATTCTCCAGCAGTTTGTAACTTATAATTACTGCAGTATTCTCCAGTAGCGACTTTTGCCATAACTGTAGCATTCTCCAGCAGTTTGTAACTTATAATTACTGCAGTACTCTCAAGTAGTGACTTTTGCCATAACTGTAGCATTCTCCAACAATTCTTAACATATAATAACTGCAGTATTCTCCAGTAGTGACTTTTGACATATCTGTAGGATTCTCCAGCAGTTTGTAACTTATAATTACTGCAGTATTCTCCAGTAGTGACTTCATGCAATAACTATATCATTCTCCAACAATTCGTAACTTATAATTACTGCAGTATTCTCCAGTAGTGACTTTTGCCATAACTGTAGCATTCTCCAGCAGTTTGTAACTTATAATAACTGCAGTATTCTCCAGTAGTGACTTTTGCCATAACTGCAGCATTCTCCAACAATTCTTAACATATAATAACTGCAGTATTCTCCAGTAGTGACTTTTGACATAACTGTAGCATTCTCCAGCAGTTTGTAACTTATAATTACTGCAGTATTCTCCAGTAGTGACTTCATGCAATAACTATATCATTCTCCAACAATTCGTAACTTATAATTACTGCAGTATTCTCCAGTAGTGACTTTTGCCATAACTGTAGCATTCTCCAGCAGTTTGTAACTTATAATTACTGCAGTATTCTCCAGTAGTGACTTTTGCCATAACTGTAGCATTCTCCAACAATTCTTAACATATAATAACTGCAGTATTCTCCAGTAGTGACTTTTGCCATAACTGTAGCATTCTCCAGCAGTTCGTAACTTATAATTACTGCAGTATTCTCCAGTAGTGACTTTTGCCATAACTGTAGCATTCTCCAACAATTCTTAACATATAATAACTGCAGTATTCTCCAGTAGTGACTTCATGCAATAACTGTAGCATTCTCCAACAATTCTTAACATATAATTACTGCAGTATTCTCCAGTAGTGACTTCATGCAATAACTGTAGCATTCAATTCGTAACTTATAATTACTGCAGTATTCTCCAGTAGTGACTTCATGCAATAACTGTAGCATTCTCCAACAATTCGTAACTTATAATTACTGCAGTATTCTCCAATTGTCACTTTTGCCATAACTGTACCATTCTCCAACAATTCGTAACTTGTAATTACTGCAGTATTCTCCAGTAGTGACTTATGCCATAACTGTAGCATTCTCCAGCAGTTTAGTGACTGCTGGCAATAACTCTAGCATTCTCCTACAGTTAATTACAGCAATTTCCAACAGCAATTTCTCACAACTTTCGCATTCTGCAACAGTTAGTGACCTCTTGCATTCCCAACTCGAATATTTGCAGAAACGTACCATTAACGAATTCTTGATAACATTCCTATAGACCTACCAAGTTATCTGTGAAGTAAAATTTATTTTGCCAAAATTAATAAATAGTCTCCCTGACAACAAATATTTATTTATCAAATTCAAAATTTAGTAAGCGGCTAAAGCAACATTTGCTGGATAGTGAGGATATCAATTATGTGTAGGTTGTCTCTTTAAATATGATAACATCTTTAGTATTGTACTTATAATACGATGATAAAATGGACCTTACGCACTTATGAAATAAGATTGTATAATTTAAATTCTAAGTGAATATTGGTAACGCGAACTCGTCTTCTACAGATAAACCTATCTAGGTTTCCGCTAGAGGACTGTATGTACAATTCATGTATTACCTATTATGTAATGATCAATAATAATAATAATAAAAAGTGGCGGAATTAAGAACTACGCTGAATGTCATTCGGCCGTCAGCACAAAATATATAGAATGACGGGCATGGAACGATGGCTGAGCCACCCATCAGTTCACAGATAACTTGGTAAGTCTATAGCAGTAAATGAGTTGTAATAATCTGACGTTATAGCCACATTTTAATATAAATAGATAAAGGAAACCTCGCGAGTCGCCGGCGCTACGTGCGCGCCAGTTGCCTGTTCTCTTTGAACCACGCCACCGTCTCTTGTATCGCCGTCTCGAACGGCGTGAATCGGAACTCCTTGTACAACGATCTGAAATGCAAAACGCAAGCTATTTAACATGTTACGGAGATACAGCCACATGAAAGGCCAAAATACACATAACATACAGCTTTGTCAAGAGGAAAGAGGGTTCTTTTCTCTCACGCGTGGGACGGGACATACTATATATTTTTGTGTCGACAATGTCGATGGCTCTTTCATGAAAATCAAAAATATTTATTGTTAGAACCAGTTCTACAGATCTTATAATATTAGTAAATGTTCTTAGTTCTTACCTAGTCAGGCATACAATAATGGAAATAATATTCTAAGCAGTATAAATAAATCGTCGTCGTATGGAGCGCGTGAGCATTGGATCATTACCAGTGATCGGATTTCGGATGCAATTTGGGGTGAATGACCTCAAACGTTATGCATAACATGGATGTGACTCGGGCTTTCCCGGGGTTCTGGGAAATGGGATATTTATAATAATTAATGAAACAAAATTAAAATGTTCACTATCTTTAATAGGACATTTATTTTACATAATTATACTTTTAAAATATACTTTACATACGTCGGGTAATAAAAGCATTATGTTTATTTTACATTTACATTACTAATGTAAAACAAAATGCTTTAATTATTCACATTTATAGCTACGCTAGTTGCCGGTGCATATTTAAAATAGGGGTAGTAATTTAAGGTGGATTTTCTGTTTCTATTATAAGCTCTCCACGTATTATTAATTCTGAGTGTCCTTTTATCAAAGATTGCATGAACTCTAATGTAGTTTTTTTTGCGCGGAGGCATTTTAAATATAATACAAATGTTATATTAAAAAGCAATAAAACAGGGTTAGTATCAATTGGTATAACAGAAAAAACAATATATGTCAGTCTGACAAATTATGAATATTGACAGTCAATATTGGATTGAATTAGGTAAGACTCGCGGGCATCTCGCGGGATTATAAGTTATATCCATGTTATGATAACGTACTTAAATCCCGGGACATTGCATCTGTCATCCGATCACTGATCATTACAGCCGAGGGGGCTTCATTACGCACTCGCTTTCGTCTCGTGCTATGCAATCCAGCTTCGAGTGTGATGTCCAACTTAGTTCAATTGTATCATAATGTAACTATAGCCGAAGAAATGATGCCAATAATGTAAGTAATGATTGTAATCATCAAGAGAAGGTCACCTGAGCTTGGCGTTGGAGGCGGTCTTCTTGAACTGCCCGTCGGCCATGGCCGTGTCATACACGAGCTGGCCCTTGTACCCGTGCGCGCGCTGCACGGCCTCCGCCACGGCGCTTATCGGCACCTCGTCTGCTTCGTCCACTGCCAACAATCATCATATCAGCTTGTAGACATCCACTGCTGGATAAAGGCCTCCCCAGGGATCTCCACGACGACCGGTCCTGCGCTAACCTCATCCAGCCGGGTCCCGCGACCTTCACCAGCAACAACATCAACTAATTATACCCTCGCGTGGTGGACTATAGCCCATACGCCCTTGAGAAGGGTAGGCCTGAGCCCCAACAGTGGGGACATATTAATAGGATCTTGGTTTCATTTGCTAATGAAATCGCACCCGGGAGGCTTTTTCATACTACCTACATAATTTTCCCCTTAAAATCTCCGTCAGTGAACAATTTGGGTGAATCTGATGATGATTGTTTGGAGTACGAATGGAGATTATACTTTGGAGTAACACATAGGCTATAGATACCTCGAGCAAAGCTGTTTTCCCAATAAAATGAACATCACAAAAACATCGTTGGTGGCACAAAAGGTCATCAACAGCCTATTAATCTCCCCACTGCTGGGGCTCAGGCCTACCCTCTCAACAAGGGCGTGCGGGCTATAGTCCACCACGCTAGCCCAGTGCGGGTTGGTAGACTTCACATGCGCCTAAGAATTTCTTCTTCGGCGTATGCAGGTTTCCTCGCGATGTTTTCCTTCACCGTTTGAGAGCAGTCAGTAAATGTACTTAAGTTTCGAGAAAAACCCATTGGTACATGACCCAACCGGGGATCGAACTCCGGACCTTTCGATATGATAGGCCGCGTCTTATCCCCAGGGCCACTGACGCTCTGACTGGCCACTGACGGCACAAAAGGTAAGGGTCGCAAATCCGAACTAAATAAATACTTAAATACATACTAACCCTGAATTCGAAAACCAACAAGTAAAGTATGCTCATCACAAAAATCGCTGTTTTCTCGTGCGCTAAAGTGGACCAAACGGTATATTTTGCCCATGCATTGCAAAGCCGAGTACCTAATAGCTCTCAATCAGTATTACTGTAAAGATTTCAAGGTAAAAGTTGACAACAAGTATAAAACAAGAAGGGTCAGAGAGGGCAAACTAGTTGAACCAGCTGCAGCTAACTATTACGGGGAAAGACTGACACGGTACCTGTGCCTAACATTTACAACAACATTGCCTGGCTCAGACAGGGGGAGAAAATGAGCAAAGTGTTGCTTAAAAAGAAACTGAAAGATACATTTTTTTAAAAAGATTGATTAATTTATTTAGGTTAGGTTGGATAAATATATAATATATGTATTAGCATAAATGAGCGTTTTCTCGCCAACAAACTGTTTTGCAGTTTGGCGAGTAATTATTATCTTGTACAAATTGTGTAATATTAAAGAATAAAGTTATAAAAAAAACTAAACTGTATCAACTGGACTAACGCCATATATGAATTGCACGCCCTTGAGAAAGTCCACGTCGTGGTCAAATCGTCGTCGGGGACAAATGTGTGGGCCCACGAGCGACAAAAATGGCCGCGGGTGGGAATTGAACATACCACCTCTGGAGTGGTAGGCAGGGTCACTACCAACAGGCAGGTTTGGCACAACAGATCCCACAAGGGTCGTAGTACCCACCGGAGAGTATGATGGGCTCCACGCTGGGGTAGTGGCGGAGCACCCACAGGAACAGCCGCGCGAGGTCCGGCGAGTAGATGAACTGCCGCAGCGGCCGGCCCGAGCCCATCACCGTGAAAGTTGGATCGCCTGCAAAGAGCGGGGGAAAAGTGAAAAAGAAACAGTATTTTTTCCAAGGAGATTCGAACCTCTTTTGTCGCGCGCGCTTCCTGTGGAGATCGCATCTTGCAAATTTAGTATGGGAAACGATGAAAATTTCTGTGTCAAAATCAGGGGGGTACGGACAAATGAAGCGGATTAGCGGGAGGAAGTTGCTCATACAAATTTATATGGAGTTTGAAAAAGAGAATGTGTGAGTGAGTATCAATTTCGATATACATTTGGCACGATTTTGGCACCCCCTATAATGATTTTGTTACTCATCCATATGGGAGTAGCTTTTTTTAAATTCATGATTTTTTCATACTACATACTTTTTTTAAAAATCTTTATTTTACTTTGGGACTTTTGTTATCCACATGTCAGTCCCATCGTACCTTAACCAAGATTTACTGACGAGGCGATGTCATACAAGGATCGTGCCGCTACAGATGCAGGCTTGGACAAAATAGACTGAGCCAAACCTACATCAAGTGGATTCAGCTTGAGTCGTCTCATCATTAACTCCCTCTTATTCCTTGCTACTACTACTACATACTTCAATGCACCCTTGGCTCTTTACAAGTGTATATGCCGTATACATCACATGATTGTAAATAAAATATACAAATATCAATAAAAAAACTTAATTTAAAGTTTTCGCGTTCTTTTATGCTGCGCACGTGCAAAATGTGGAATGACCTTCCCTCTGACGCTTTTCCACAGCGCTACGATATGGGGTCCTTCAAGAAGAGAGTCAAAGAGCGCTTCAACCTTGGCCGGCGCCGCACCAGCACCCCCCGGGTGTTGCAGGTGTCTATGGGCGGCGGTGACCTCTTAACATCAGGAGGCCCGCCTGCTTGTTGCCCCCGTAGCAATAATAAAAATAAAAAGTAAGAACCACCTGGTTACGAAACCGAGTCGCGATGTCGGCCGGAGATGTGTAAACGTACCTTGCAGCATGGCGTCGTGCATGCGCCGGATGAGCGCCGGCACCACGTGGCTGGCGCGCGGCGCGAAGTTGTCGTGCGGCCCGAACACGTTGCACGGCACCGCCGACGTGAACACGCGCCCGTGCTGCTCGCTGTACCCCCTGCGCACACGCACACGTCACATACGCATCATGTCATATACACGCCTGTGCTGCTCGCGGTACCCCCTGCGCACACGCACCCATCATTTACGTATCATGTTACGTACACGCCTGTGCTACTCGCGGTACCCCCTGCGGACACGCACCCGTCACTTGCGCATCACGTCACATACGCATGATGTTACATACACGCCTGTACTTCTTGCAGTACCCTCTACGCGCACTCACACCCGTCACTTACGCATTATGTCACATACGCATTATGTCATATACGCATCATGTCACTTACGAATCCTGTCACATACGCTATATGTCCAACTAGCGTTGACCTCGGCTTAGCCGAAAACCTATCACTGTACCAATTTCTTCAAAATATGTTCAGCCGTTACAGCGTCAAAGAGTAACAAACATCCTCACAAACATCATTTTTCGCCATTGTAATATTAGTAGGAACAGGAATTTGAAATCCAATTTCCACTAAAATCTTTTTAACGATAACTTTAATTATGTATAAAGTTTTAAATTACGTGACATTAGTTCACAGTGTGTACGAGACTCATACAGTACTCACCTGTTCAATACATCGATCATTCTCTTCGCGTAGCTGTAGCCAAAGTTGGAGCTGTGCGGCGGTCCATTGTGTACCTCAAAACATACAGACACATAAGTACTCGTGATTATCAGACACTGGACTGTTGAGTGGCATTATAACTCAGCATCTATAATTT
This sequence comes from Metalampra italica, assembly GCA_949699065.1. Lineage (NCBI taxonomy): Eukaryota > Metazoa > Arthropoda > Insecta > Lepidoptera > Oecophoridae > Metalampra > Metalampra italica. The sequence continues at coordinate 11,204,125 of OX452977.1, read as the reverse complement.
ATATTTAGTAGGAAAAATAAAAAATAGTTATTTGTTATGTAAGGCTGCAAAGTTGCTTATTTTGTGCGAGTACTAGTATTGAAAACTAAGCAAGCGAAGGGTTCTAGGATTGAACCACGAGCGAAGCGAATCCTGAGCGTAGCGAGGGTTTTATGGTACGAGACACAAAATAACTTTGCTGCCGAGCGCAACACACAATTTTTCACCTCACTACAGCGAGGAAAATACGAGGTGAATTGAATCCTTTCGGCGGTTTAGAACCACAAATAATAATAACCACTATTAAAATTGACCACTTCTTTAAATGTCTACAAATTAGAAGAAAAGATTTAAAATTTTTCCAGGTGCAGTTTTCCACGCAGATTTCGAATGAGAAAGTATAACCTTCCGAGCTTGTGAGGTGAAAAAACGATTTTTATCATACACACAGAAACTAAAATATATAAATCAGTTTCGATACGATACATCTATTCTGCATTTCACTTTAATGTACATATTATAAAAAGCCCAAGCTCATTATTTGAGGGTGATGCCAAAAGAAACTAGATACTGTACAATAATTCTATTCTCACCATGGTCTCGTCTATGGGGTAGGTGGTTTTGTCCGGGAAGATGCATGTAGAGAGGCAGGAAACCACCTTGGAGACGTTGTGCTGGTGGCTGGCGTGCAGCACGTTCTCGTTTATCGACATGTTCTCGCGCTGGCAACACATTAAACCAAATCATAATCACTGAAACAAACAGTGAAGACTGGCTCAAAATGACTTCGCTTCCAGAGCCGTGAAGCCCAGTAAAAAACGTCAAGGTTATGCGCCATGTTGTGGAACCAAAGTGGACTGGAGTGCAATTCTCTAAGCGCAAACATCCTTACAACCTACTTCATCGTTGATACATCCGTGAAACGTCAATTTGATATTCACTAAGCGTACCCTAGACGGTCATGTAAACGTTATTCAATCCCATCAGTCATGACTGATGGTTGAATGGTGAAAAAAATAAAGTATGCAGATTTTCATCAGTCACTGCATTAGACGATCATTAATCCGTCAGTCACAGCCTGTGGTAAAACCATGATAAACCTGACTAGCAAAACCTACTGTGTAATGGGCCCCTAAAGCACGCCGTACACGCTAGGTTTTGCTGTCAGTTTTACCATGCTTTTACCACAGTCAGGCGGTGACTGACGGATGAATAATCGTCTAATGCGGCGAGTGACGAGAATCTGCATACTTTATTTTTTTCATCATTCAACCATCAGTCATGACTGATGGAATTGAAAGACGCTTGCATGACCGTCTACGGCACGCCTTAGGCAGCGGCGAGAACCGTTGCAGCCGTCTTCCCCAGCTGCTGCTGGCTCGCCGATGGGCGCACTTACAAAGAAGTCGAGGTTATGCGCCATGTTGTGGAAGAGGCCGCCCACCATGGCCGCGAGGTGCACCACGTGCGTCGGCCGGTGCTTCTCGAACAGCGCCTCGGTTTGCGCCTTGTCCCTACAAACACAACATACATCAAAGTTAAAGTCAAAATATTTTATTGCATAGACCCCGTCGAGAGACGGTGAATGAAAACATCGTGAGGAAACCTGCATACGCCGAAGAAGAATATCTTAGGCGCATGTGAAGTCCACCAACCCGCACTGGGCTAGCGTGGTGGACTGTAGCCCGAACACCCTCGGTGCGAGGGAAAGCCTGAGCTCCAGCAGTGGGGACATGTTAATGGGCTGTTGATGATGATGGTAGACCCCGTAGAATTTTTTGGCGGCTGAATGATTGACAGTCACATTGTTTGCACATCGCTGACAGTGTATAGTCTATGTGTGCGTAAGAGAGATAGATGATAGATAGAGATGTCCAAAAACTTGAAATTGAATGAGCGTCTCTAGTGAACACAGCTCTCACTTTAGACATCTACAATTAGTCATTGTGCAGTAATCAGCCAACTTCATACTGATGTGAGTATAAAATTTTCGGTCCTTCATATTTTAGACTAGCCGATTCCCTTCGCTTTATAGTCCGCCAGAATGAATTAGATAGTCTGTAGTTTAGTTTTACCTCAGATCGCCGTCCTTAGAGCTGCAGAAAATCCAAGTCTCATTGTTACGATCTGCGTTTTTTAGTTTCTCTTCTTCGACCACCTTCTTGATGGCTTGTCCGACTAGACCAGAGCCTCCGGTCACTAGTATCACGCTTTTCGTCTCCATCTACAAAAAAAAAGCAAATCAAAATACATTATAAATAAACACAGTTTTTGAATTTCACAGTTTTTCAGTACGTGTGTGTACAGTCGACCGCACGTCACTGGAAACACTTTGACCTCGAGCTGGCCTAGCCTATTAGGGAGTTGTAATACTATGAGAGACCAGTTTGTACTGGTAATGTTTCCACTGACGTGCGGTCGACGTACCTACTTCAATGCAATAACATTTTTTCAAATCCGGCTGGTAATTCCAGCAATTAGCACGTTCAAACAAAGAAAAAACAATATTTATTATATTAGTATAGATTAGTGGGTATTTACATCAGGTCCACAGACTATATGTAGGTCTGTGATCAGGTCCAATCCTAATGTATGCACCAGTCTCATACAAAAACTGGTTTCTGAATTAACTAACTGTATGTTAACACTTTGACTGTCCCAAAGATATTTACTACTATGATTCTATTCATTTGTGCATTACATATAATGCACGGACAGTCAGTGTTAAAGCTTGCAAATTGATTCTGTATTTGTGAGATTAAAAAAAGAATTTAAAAAGTTGCCTCGAAGAAATTTTTAATTAGCGATAAGACCGTCTAGTTCAGAATATACCTACTAAACCTACTGTATTATTTTTGTTTTTTTATACATAGGTGGACGGATAATTAGAAACAGGGCAAGATTTTCATACAATCGAGGTCACTGGCCATGGGTCTCAGTGAAGGATTGATCGGGGCATGATCTGATGACGGTCATCGAGAGAGTAGATGGAGGTATGTTAGATCGCTGTAGATATCCAACTGATCAGATGAACCGTCTGGCAGCAGCATCGTCATGATTCCTCAACTTTAAGATTTTCGTACATTTTGATGCCATTTTGCGGGTTTTTTTCTTCATGACGATGCTGCTTCCAAACGGCTCATCTGATCAGTTGGATATCTACAGCGATCTAAAACTCCTCCATGTACTCTCTTGTTGACCGCCATCAGATCATGCCCCGGTCAATTCTTCATGGAGCTTCAATTCTTCTTGAACTTGAACCATGGGTTCAAAGTGACCTCGATTGTATGAAAATCTTGACCTGTTTCTAATTATCCGTCCACCTATGTATGTGCAATAAAGCGTAAATAAAATTTGTATTATATTAAGTGAACAGAGTTCGGAAACTAATGAGGCAAGAGATCTATTGAAGAAGCACGTCATAGAAAGACATAGCAAACGCGAATACAAACAATTGGATCTTTCTTAATATATTTAGTCTCATTCTGGTGTCAGAACAGACCTACCTTAGGACATAGACCAGCGGTTATGTCCTCTTCCTTAGGCGTCAAACGGGCAGGAAATCTGGTATTTTTCTTATCAGAATAGCTTATTTCTGTATCTGCATGGCGCTTCCTCGGATTAGAAGCCTCGATCTTAGGTTTCACAGTCTGCAAAAAAAGGTAAATTAAACAGCCGGTAGGTAAGCAGAAAAAAATAAGCTCGGCGAAATGAGATGATGATTTTTTAGAAATTAATTTACTAGAACTACTTATACAGGGTGTTACAAAACAAGTAGTAAAGCCGAAAAAAGGTTAAATGGGGCCTTAAACTAGTCCATTCACATACTCCAAAAATTAAAAAAAAAAATATTTTCACTGTTGTGCATACCCTATTTAGAAAAAATAAAAATATTTATATTTTCACTGATGTGCAAACCCTAATTAGAAAAACTATTTGGGTCCCTGACAGGACAGCTTACTAGGTTTGGCTTTGATAATTATCTATGTTTTTAATAGGTATTTTGTAACACGTTGTATATATTAAAAAATTACTTATAAATATAATAGGATAATAGGGCTTGACTTTAGGACATGTCCATCAAGATACCTACGTACGTTTATGTTCTTGGTTGAGTTGGATGTTAGATTTAACATTTTTGCCTGT